>CM076582.1:1617963137-1618578115 GCA_034641835.2 Pinus albicaulis
TATGGGTTCTCCTCTTTCTCCGGTTGTTGCTAATCTCTTTATGGAAGATTTTGAGTCCAAGGCTCTTTCCTCGGCTCTGCACCAACCAAAGCTTTGGAAAAGGTTTGTAGATGTTACTTGTGTCGTCTGGCCTCATGGTAAGGAAGAACTTGATCGTTTCTTCATTCATCTCAATAGTCAATCTTCCTCCATAAAATTTACCATGGAATATGAGGTGGATGGGAGCCTTCCTTTCCTTGATGTTCTTATTTGTAGGAAAGAAGATGGTTCTTTCTCTCATCAAGTTTTTCGTAAAAAAACCCATACTGAACATTATCTTCGGGCTGATTCTCATCATTTTCCTGCTCAAAAGTTAGGTGTCCTCAATACCTTAGCCACTAGGGCATTGAGAATCTCTGATGAGTCTCACTTAGAGGGAGAAAAGATCCATCTCCTTAATGTTTTTTGTTCTAATGGTTATAGTAAGTCTCAAGGTCGTAAAGCTTTTCTTAAAGCTGAAAGAGGCTTCTTGGTTAAAAATAAAAATCCTAATCAATGGTCGTGTAATGTAAGGCTTCCTTTCATTCAGGGTACCACTGATAGGATTGCTAGAATCCTTAGGAAGCATAGGGTTTCCTCTTCCTTCAAACCCCTTAACCGATTCGCAGCTCTCTTAACTCTGTTAAAGATCCTGTGAACCCTAAGGATGGAAAAGGTGTCTATCTTATTCCTTGTTCCTGTGGGACGCCTTACATCGGTGAAACTGGTAGGTCCATTAGCCAAAGGATATGTGAACATGCAGCTGACATTAGACATGGCAGGTCCCGCACCTCTGACCTAGCTGAACATGTGGAAAAAACTAACCACCATATCTGCATTGAAGAGGCTAAGGTCTTAGCCAAGATTGATCATTTTCATCATCGTAAGTTAAGAGAGGCCCTTGAAATTGAAAAAAGGCCCGTAAATCTCAATAGAGATGATGGTTGGAATATAAGCAGGTGTTGGATTCCTGCCTTATATTCTTAATATATATATATATATATATTTATATATATATATATATATATTTTTTATTTTTTATTTTTTTTATTTTTTAATATATATATATAATATTTATTTATTTATTTATTTTTGAATGAATAGTCGATATTAGAAAAATAAAAATTTTATTTTAATTTATTTATTTTTTATTATTTTATATATATATATATATATATATATATATATATATATATATTTATATTTATTATTATTATTATTATTATTATTATTATTTATATATATATTTTTATTTTTAATATTTTTTATTTATTTTTTAATTTTAATTTTTATTTATTTATTTATTTATTTATTTATATTTTTAATAAATAAATAAATAAATATATCCTACTAGTTGTTACCATTTTTAATTTTAATTTTATTGATTTAACTATTTTTAGTTTTGTTTTTATTTATTTATTATTTGATTTTATTTGTTTTATTTTATTACTTTTATTTTTATTTAAAATAAAAATAATAAATAAATAAATATATTTAGTAGAATTTTAATATAATAATATATAATTAATTTGAATATTCAAACTAGCCGTTTCAAATTGTAATTAATATTTAAATTAGTAGACTACTTTTATTTTATTTTTATTATTTTGTTTTAATTATTAAAACTAGCCGTTGTGGATTTCTTAGTCAAAATAGCTGTTATATCTATTTTCTTTGCATCTCCTACATCTATTTAAACTTAACGACTGATCTGATCTCTCACCTAGTCCTGATGATGAACCACACTGGTTGGTTCGAAACGCGTCGACTTTATTCATGATAATGTGATTATTACCGAAAGATTTCTTCAGAATAAAAATTTGTTAGACAATCTAATCCTAACAGATAGTAGTTAGGTAGAGAATATTATGAACTCAACTATTTAATCTGAGTTCATGGAGAAATAAGAAGTAGACTTAGATTAGTTTTTTTGTTTCAAAAGAATAAAATGTTTGTAAAAGAGTTTGCCAATCCAAATGCACTCTCAAAGAAGAAAAAATGTTAGATCAGTAGGATTGGGTAGGTAGAAAGCTTGTTTTGATAGAGTTCCATTGTTTTTCATGGTTGCTAACATTATCAGAACAGAAGAAGATCATCCAAGTAAATAAATTTGTATCCCAATGGATGAGGCATTGATCAGCCCCCCAAAGAATACAAGTCTGAAGTTCTTGACACCTTCAAGAAGGTGACATCCCCATGTAGAGCCACTGTTAGCCACCTATAAAAATTTTCATATCAAATGGTGGCTAAATCATTTTTTTAAGCCTTCAAGAAACAATTTTTATTTCCAAATTGTTAGTTCTTGAAGTCTTGTGAAGATGACTTATCCTTGAGTAAATCTTCACTGCTATTTCCCTCTCAAATCTGAAAATCTACTGTTTTCCTGAAGAAAAGACTGCTGCAAAAACTCCTTTTTTCCCCTCATTTTACCCCTCCTTTCACTCATAATTAACCTCCTTTTTATCCCCTTTTACCTCATAAAATTCCTCTATTTTCCCTCATTTCCCTTCTTCCCTTCATAAAAACACCTTTTATAAGGTTTAAAACTCCTTTTTAAACCTTACCGAAACCCTCAAATGCTTTGAAATCCTTGAAAATTCATAAAAAACCCATTTTTTACATTATAGGCCTAAGCCCCTTTTGGCTAGGCTCTCAACCACTTCCCCGCCATACAACCCATGCCCAGGACCAAGAGTTAAAGTCCTGAGTGCTAATCGCAATCGGCGGTTTGCGATGGGCGCATGTATTTTTGTTGCATAAAACTTCCGATGCGATTGGATCCTTTTGTATATAAACCCCGATCCTTTTCTTCCTTTGTAAAACCAAGAGCCCTGCAATCGGGCGCTAAAACTCATATAAAACCCCTCCCTGATACAAATTTCCCTTTGTATTTTATTAAAAACCCCATTTTTCATATTATAACAAAGCCCACCAGTTCATTCGTTGGAATGAATCCGGACCATTGATTTAAACCATTCAAATGATCATTAGGATCTCGCATCGGAGATTTCATTGGATGTGTTTTAATATTTTATTGATATCCCCCAATTGGCCACCTTCCAATGGCTTCTTAACCGTTGATCTCCCTCGCTAGGCCTAGATCTGACGACCCTCATCACTCTGTTCACAAGCCCATCCCTTTGCCTTTGGACCTTCGATTCAATCTCTGCCATTGATATGGCCCTCAGATAAATGGCCCTCGTTCAATCGCATCGCAAAAGCCATTGCGCCTTTTATCTCTCCTCCTCCAATCGCAAATCTTTCGATTGTATCTGGGCCATCCATAAACTAAGATCTGACCGTCTAGATCAATCCTCGCACCCTTTGTTAATTTCATAAGCCTCACTTTATAAATTTCTTCAGGGAAATCTCCGCCGTTGATCTTTGCAGATCAACGGCTCGCATTAACCCAAGCTCTGCTTACCCCTCGCCTCATATTTTATTTCGTTTACCCAAAAATCAAATCATAGTCATCCATATTGAAGATCCAATGGTCCAGATTCAACCCGATAGGCCCAACTCTCTTCGGTCCTACCCTTCCCAGATCAAATCTCCATCGTTCATTCCTTGATCTGATGGTCCAGATCAAAACCGCTCAGACTCTGCCCCACATCTTATCGCCCGGGCATCTATTCTTCATCGCGCTCTCTCCACGACCATCTGATCTAAGACCCTAAATCTGACGGCTGACACGTAGTTTCGCGTGATTTTTAGTTCGAAGGTTAATGATCCAAAATTACGCAATGTAGGCG
Source organism: Pinus albicaulis (assembly GCA_034641835.2). Classification (NCBI taxonomy): domain Eukaryota; kingdom Viridiplantae; phylum Streptophyta; class Pinopsida; order Pinales; family Pinaceae; genus Pinus; species Pinus albicaulis. The sequence goes on from CM076582.1 coordinate 1,617,966,908, forward strand.
GTTTTAAAAAGCCACGTGTCAGGCTCTAATGTAGATCGCGTTCAAAAAGGTAAAACCGCCTTTCCTCCATTTTCTCACGTAAAACTGGCGGTTTCTTCAGCCGAAACCACCCTTCCCATTCCCATTACATTTTCCCAAAATAGATATCCGCCGTTGATCTCTACAGATCAACGGCCCGCATTCCATCTCGCCTTTTTAATCGCCCTACGCCCATCCTCCAAGGGACTTCATCGATCAACCTCCACCATTGATCTCTGTGGCCGATCTAATCCGACGGCCTAGAATCCTTTCAGAAACCCCAAATTTCATTTTAAACTATTTCCTCCGCCAAAGGTTATTTACCCATTTCCTTTGTATTTTCGCCCGTTGCGCAATAAAATGGCCCTTCTACGTAGTATTTTCTCATTTGATCTCAACCATTGATCTCTACGGATCAACGGATCTGACTTAATCTCTCCACCATTTTTTCAAACAGCTTCCCCTCTGACCTCATCGAGAAATCCTCACCATTGTATGCTTTCATCCAACGTCCACAATCTAACCCCAACCTCCAAAGCATTTTAAACCCAAATATGCAGGAATTTTCTAATTTCATTTGTTTTTGTATGTTTTAATGGTTTTTATCAAAAGTTTTAAAAGAGAATTTAAGGTCCGGGATGACAATCCCCCAGGCCTTTATACGTGAATAATATCATTTTGCGGGGTTTCTCGTCGAGAATTATCAGTGTCTCATGAGCGTTGATGCCATTTTAAAACCCTCTGTGTGCCTACACATCAACAAGACACAACAAAGCTAAATCAAACAGAGAGTATTAGTGTTAAAAGATCCAGTTACAACAAAGATGAAGAATTAAAGATGGTTTACACAATTTTTGAGGGATTATGGCCTGAATCGACTATCTAAAGCCTAATCCACTCAATTAAATACACTTTGAAGAACAGAAGACCAAATTTAGGCCTAATTAAGCCTAACACACAAAATCAAATCAAATTAACAGTGTTTAAAGAAAAACAATAATATCTATCAGTCCAAGAAAGCCTCCACTGCCACATCAGAGGCTAATTGAATCCTCTCAGCTACCAAAAGCCACCTGTAGCCTCAAAACATTCAAAAGAGGCCATAGTTATGGCCAGAACAGAAGATATTTGCATCAATACAGCTAAACAGTTAATTAATCAAAGGAACTTATTGTAAATTGTCAGCAGAGTTATTACAAGGATAACGAAGAGCCTTAAAGTCAACAAAATATTCCCAGCAAGCTTAATAATTAATGTAAACCAATTAATACAGAGGAAATATCAGAAAGTTTATACATTGAGCCCCTCAAAGGCAGAGAAACATTAAACTGTATTAATTGAACCTAGAAGATCTTTTATCCCATCCCACCTCCTCATTTATTCTATTAATACTTCTGTAGAAGATAAGATAATTTTGGTCACTGCATATCTGTTGCCTTTAAATAGTTTTATGAAGCTGCTATAAGCTCTGTTTGTAATTGAAGATACCTAATTTGAGATGAGAATTTTGAAGCTGTAGAGACCCACTGGACTTGAAGATTGTAACTGGTTTGAAGCATTCAAATACAAGCTGATTTATGGGATATTGGTCTATGTCAACGGTGATGTTTTTCTTATTGTAAATTGTTATTTTATTTCTGTTTCCATTATTTCCATCTTCTCTGATAAAGAACAACAATTATAGAGTTAGGATTTACTGTCAAAGGTACCCTGCTCTTGTTGATAAGCTTTATCTACATGTTTTCTTCCAAAATTGTGTATTTAAGAATGATTCAATATAGTCCAAGTAGTTAGGAATGCTCGCATTCCCTCGTCTTACTGTCCAAACTAAACATTGTTCTTGAATGTTATTTTTAGTTTCTGCCAAGTAAAGTTAAACTAAGGAAGTCTATGGTGAGCCCTGTCCTCTAACTTTATCTCCAAAGGTTGTCTGAAGGTTTCCCTAAGGGTATGTTGAAAGCAGGATAGGTTTAAAGTCCTTACCTGATCTTAGACTATTCTTTGTTACCTTATGTGTTGTCTTGATAAGTTTACTAAGTAAATTAAAGCTAGGGAAGTCTATGGTGAGCCCTGTCCTCTAGTTTCTTGTCCAAAAGTTGCTTTGTAAAGTTTCCCTTAGAATATGCTAAAAGCAGGATAGGTTCAAAGTCCTTACTTGATCTTAAGCTATTCTTTTCATGTTTTAAATGTTTTCTATTGGAAGTGCATCAAAAGCAGGCTAGTTTCAAAGTACTTACCTAATCTTAGATTACTTTTATGTCTTTCTTAAGTGTATGCCAAAAGCAGGATAGTTTCAAAGTACTTACTTGATCTTAGGCTACTCTTTGTTCTTCATTTGTCTAATTCCCATTCTTATTGTTTCATTTCATTCCATAAAATCAACTTTAAAGAGATCCTTCAACATATATGACTTGCCCCATGGACCACTCTTGAACCTTGTTGTTTCAATTATATCCTACTATGACTCCATATCCCAATGGTTTGAAGCTGTTTCTTGCCTATCTTCTTAGCTGAATCAATCATTCACTTTCATTCACCTTCACCCTTCATTTAGACTTCCTTCACCTTCACATATCTTTGCCCAACCAAAATCAAACAAAAACCTTGTTCTTCATAACTAGCCTAATATCATACCCAAAAGCCTTAAAGATAAATCAATCTTTGCACTTATAGAGAGATCCCTCTCTGGATTCAGGAGGGCTAGATCCTAGAATCCCAAAGTGGTTCAAGTGTTGTCTCTGCAGTTTTAGTCTCACCAATCTGCTAAAATTACAGATACCTAACAGAATCCACAAAATGTAGGATTTATTAATATTTGTATGTGTGTTGCAGGTTTAATGGTGGATAAGCCATAAAAGATGTCCCACAGTTCAGTAAAGGGACATGGCTGAGGATGACGATCCTTAGAGGCCGAATTCAATACAGAAAGGGACATAAAGGGTCGGATTGTCAGGTTTAATCAATATGTCATGAATTTTGATTACACAAGCAAAGCCCTCCAACATTGTAGAAATGTACACAAACCATGAAGATCAGAAGAGAATAAAAGATTAAAGAGAAAGGATTAAAGTCCAAATCCTGAAGATTTTAAGGCTTAATCTGAATATTAAAGATAAAGACACAGTATGAAGCAAAAAGATGATTAAGGGGGGCCTAAAGCCAAATAAAAGGCCTAATAAAAGTTTAAAGTATCGAAGACAGATAGATCACTAAAAAGAATGCTTCAGATGCCAAATCACCGAAGAAGTTACTCCTCCAAAGATCAAAATGCCACATATAAGTTTATTATCCTCAAAAGAGTTCAAATTGAATGCATAGTTAGAGATATTTTTTCAAAGACATCTCAGAAGTAATTTCCAGCCTACCCAAAGGCTTCAAAGTCAAAAAACGTAGCCTGAGTTAATGAAACTTAATGTAAAATAAATTAAGCAGAGTTATGATATTATAAATATTCTCCATAAGGCTTCCCAAAAGTCGAGAAGCATTTACTCTGTATTAATTGAATAATTAGACCTTATTTCATTCCACTTCCTCACTCCATCTATAAATATCATAAGAGGAGCCCATTGTAAAACGTTGGTTGGCTACTTGTTGAATGTAAATAGTTGTTGAGGTTGTTGAAGCTCTATTAGAAATTGAAGAAATATAGGTTGAGATGAGAAGTTTGAAGCTGTAAAGACCTACTGGACTTGAATATTGTAACTGGTTTGAACATCAACTACAAAATCTTATTTATGGGATCCTAGTCTATGTCAACGGTGATGTTTTTCTTATTGTAGTTGTTATTTTTATTATGTTTCCATATTTTCCACTTTCTATGATAAATAACAAGTATAGATTAGGATTTACTATAAAGGTACCCTAAATCTCATTGATAAGCTTTATCTTTATGTTTTCTTCTAAATGTGTGTTTGGGAATGATTTCAATGGAGTGTAACCAGTCAAGGAATGTTGGTGAGCCCATGTCTTGTTGGGTAAAACTTGAGATATTGTTCTTGAATGATGTTTTCATTGCATGCTAAGTAAAGTTAAACTAGGGAAGTCTATGGTTAGCCCTGTCCTCTAGTGTTTTCTCCAACAGCTATTTTGAAATTTTCCCTTAAGAGTATGCTGAAAGCAGACTAGGTTAAAATTCCTTACTTGATCTTAAGCTATTCTTTGTTTTTTCCTAAATGTTTTACTTTAATAATATGCCAAAATCAGGCTAGGTTAAAATTCCTTACTTGATCTTAAGCTATTCTTTGTTTGTCTTAAATTTTTTTCTTTGAGAGTATGTTGAAAGCAGGCTAGGTTAAAAGTCCTTACTTGATCTTAAGTTGCACTTTGTTTTCTTATCTGTTTGCTTCTTTCACCACACTTCTTAATGTTCCATCCCACAAAATCAAATTAAAGAGATCCTTTGATATAGATGACTTTCCCCATGGACCACTCTTGAAAATTGTTGTGCAATTAGATCCTTTTGTGACTCCATATCCCAATGGATTGATACTATCTCTTACCTATCCTATCTGCTGAACCTTTCTTTCAACTTACTCACACCTTCACCCTTCAAAATACTTCCTTCATTTGATGATATCATACCCAACCAAAACAAACAAATCCTTGTACTTCATAACTAGCCTAATATCATATCATAAGCCTTAAAGATATATCTTTTGAAAACACTCATATAGAGAGATCCCTCTCTGAACCCAAGAGGGTTAGATCCTAGGATTCCAAAGTGGTTCTAATGTAGGCTCTGCAGTGTTTGTTCTTGCCAATCTTGCAAACTACGGAGTCCTAACACCTCTAACAGAGACATAACACAAGGATTCTGAGTCGGCTCTTCTAGAATGGAGTAGTTCTGGGCAGCCTTGGCATTAGGGTTGATAGTTGTACACTTAGTAGAACCTTTCAGCATCCGAGGTATAGGCTCAACTGCATGCCTCTCTATATGGAGTGGCTCATAATTAATAGGATCAACCTTAGCTTTGAAGACTCAGCTTCACCATAATCACGAGATCGCGTAGTAATGTCAACGTGAGAACTCATCATATATACATTTGAGGAATTTTCCCCTTCCTAGTTTCCCTCAGTAGGAGCTCCAGTATTAAAATTCGTGCCAGCAAGCAGCTGCTGCCCTTGGGGAAAATGGTTTGTCAGGACAGCCTGGGAACTAGAGGAACCCTGCTGAGCTAACAAATGTTGAGCATCCTGAATTTTGGGGCAGAGATGAGTAAGATAGTCTCCAGTGCATAACTTTCATGGAAACTTAACTTTCTTATTTGCATCTCTCTTACCCTCTCCAACATTATCTTTGGATCTGTTCGCATTACCCTTCCCATCCTTGTCTTTCTTCTTATTATTTCATTCCTTCTTCTTCCCATCAGATTTTTTATTTCCTTTGGGGTTAGAAGCTTGAACAACATTAATACTTAAGGCCTGGGAAGGAATAGACACCAACAACTTAGCTTGAATAGAAGGAGCAGATTGTAAAGACAACTACTACAATTGATTCAAATGGTTAGTCGTGCCACTATCACTCAAGCCAAAAATCCCGTCATCATGAGGACTTGGCTTTGATTTAGCTAAATCTAATTTGGAATGAGGAGCATATGGAAAAATATTATTAAGGACCCTAGACTGAGAATAGATCATTTCTAACTACTGGGCCATAAATATAGCCTATTCCTTAGAGAATACCCAGGAAAGGGATACATCCTTTGAGTTTTTGGCTATAAGAACTTAAGAAACCATTTGATAAGGAATTCATTAGGAATTTTGGCCTTGATGAGCCTCTTCCTTCTCCACCATTCCTGAATATGATTAGAAATGTGTGTTTTCTTATCTTGCTGAAAATTGGCTAGGAGATGAGTCCCATCATCATAATGAACAAGAAACTAGAAATGGTTCAAAAAAATGGTAGCCAACTCTCCAAATGAAGAAAAAGTTCCCCACTAAGCTCAATACACCATTTTGCAGGGTTTCTAGTTAGGTTGCGCTAAAATAGTCTCAACCTAATCAAATCATTGATGAGGGAGTTTGAAGAGAAATATAAATGGAAAGTGGTAACATGGTTAGTCAGATCCTCACCAGTCTTCCCTTCAAACTTCGGAATATCTGAGGGAATTTTGGTAGGGACCCAAGGCCAACCCAAGCTATATCGAATTGGATCATTCGTCAATTTTGATAAATATGGAAAATTCAAAGTTGTCAAAAATGGTAAGCACAGAGGAGCTTGAGAATTCCATCCACCCACAGAAGAATTCCCAAAATTCTTAAAAGAATACCCTGGATTTGTAGAGGCACTAGGTTTCCATGGATTGTTCGTAGAAAAGTATGAGCCATAAGAGAAACCTTATGGCCCAGAAGCATTTGGATTAGGATCCCCTCCCACTGTAGGATTACCATAACAGGGATATTTCCCCCAATTGAAGTGTTGGACGAAGATGGAACCCCTTGGTAAGGGTTCAAAGAATTGGTGAATGGAGAGAAACCCTAAGAAGAACCTACGGAGGAGAAAGGTTCATTCCCTTGATGACCATAGAAAAAATAATTCCCCGTTCCAAACCTTGTAAAATTAGGGTTCCAGCCTTGAAAAACATTATAACTTTGGCCTCTGAGAAAAGTATTGAAACCTTGACCCTGAGTGGAGAAAGGAAAATATCCTAAGGAAGGGTTCAAATGAGGACTATGACTACTTCCAAAGGGGAAACCCTGAAATGAAGCTGACCCACTAGCCATAGAATACATGGGTGTGGAGAGAGCAGAAGCAGGAGTAAAGGAAACAAAATGAATTTCACTAGATGGCCTCCAAAAGAAAAGGGACCAGAATGGGAAGAAAGTGCTTGGGTTCCTCCACTTGTAGACAGAATGGAGGTAGAACCAAAATTTTCTGCACTATGGGTGATAGTAGAAATAGCAATAGTAACTCCTAATTCAAATGAAAGAGGAGTATGCACACTCGAAGTGCTCATAGCCAAAGTTGTGATCCAAATTGTGGCCATCGAAATAAAAAAAAATATATGTGGGTTGGTTGGTCTTTGAGACAGAGGCCCAACATGCAAAGGAATGTTTGGAAAAATAGTAGGGAGAGGAGAGGAAGGAGTACCTGGAGTTTCAGGAATCGCTTCTACCTCAAATTATTATGCTAGAAAAAGGAAACAAGAGGTGAGTGGAGTAATCCTCTCTATTTCACCAATAGTACTAGGACCACTCACAGAAAAAATAACCCCAAGAGGAGGATCACTATCTGATGCGTTTTCAACTACTGGATGAAAATCACCAATAGAATTTCTCCTACGCCTTCTTGAAGATTTCTCAAAACTTGCAAGAGAAAGCCCATGAAGCCTCCTCAATCAACGAACCGATTGGTCAACCACTTTTGATTATTATGAGATTTTAAGCTAGACTCAAAAAATTATGAATCTTGGAAATCTAGAAGAAAATATAACTCTCTACAAAAATGTCCCTAAGATATAGAAATGAAGTAGCCTTCAAGTATTTTCGCTCTAGGTGATTAGGACCGAACACCAAAATATAAGAAAGTGAATAAGAGGACCTTCTAAGAATATATGGGGTAATTACGCCCCAGGCCTACTAGTGAAGGTAACAGAAGTAGTAACGATGAACTCCTAACAAAAGCATTTTCCGGTGCAAGTACTCGAGCTTCGCAAGGGCACCCTCCAGAAGTACTAATGAGAGTGATACAATGTCTGCCTCAGGTACCACAGGTATTGTTGGAGCGGGGTCCCCTAAGTCCGAAGACAAATTTTGATATATTTTGTAATATATTTTGCAATTTTTTTTGTGCACAAGGGCTATGGGCTGGGCCAAATCCCCTCATGATTTGTAATGGGAAAAAAGGGTAGAACAACGGGCCGCAAACCACGTTTTGTAGACCACAGAGTAGCGAAGGCTAAAAGTATAAATAGAAGTCTAGATCAAGTCTAAGAAGTCATTTTTTGGATAAGTTTGAATGTTGATGATAGATATGGCTATTTTTTGATACTTTTGTGAGGAATTGTCTAGGTAGAAGGCTCCTGCTGGCTGTGTACATGGAGACCTTAGTCCTACTGTGTGCGGACCCTGCTAGCTGTCTGCGTGGTTGAATGAAGGGTTTTTGTATGAAGGATATGAATTGATATTAATAAAGAACCGTTGTTACAGATATATGAGTCTGAAATGCGTGTACTATTTATGTTATGAATGTTTCTACATGTTATGTAATATTCCTAAAATTAGCATGCAGCTAATAGGAATATTAAATTTTTATCTTTGCACCTAGTAGATGAATAAATGGGGGAAAAAGACCCATACTTAACTTGTATTAGCATAAAAACCCTCTTGGTGTGAAAAAGGGGACATTCTAGTGGCTAGATTTTACACTTTCCATGTATGAACAGGAAGAGGTTCATGTTGATTCAATCAAGTTGACCAAGTCAACAACGCAATATGGATGAATAGCCTAGATAGAGCAACAACGCAGTTTTGGAGGGAAAGTAACCATGTCGTGTTGGAAACCATAATGGGTGGGACCCAAGGTGAGGAGGCTCACAAAATTTATAAGGATGAAGATAGCAGACATTTGAGGTTAGCTTATGGATTATTGATTTTTGTTTGCTTAGACTATTGAGAATTCTTCAGCTATTGAGTTGAGTATGCAGTGTTTTTTAGCACAAGGTATTCCTTCTTAGGGATTCCTTCTCCTTCCTTGAGTGATCTCTTGGAGGAGTTTTGTTCTTCATTTTCCCACATCTAGGCTTGAGGCCAAGCATCCTCCTTCAGCCACAAAATTATTCTTGTAGCAGGGGACGTTGTGTTGCGGGGTGTTGCAGTGGGAGACTGACAACAATAGCTCATGAGCTTATCTTTCAGAGAAGGGAGCTCCCCTTGCTTTACAAGATCTGTACAGAAGATTCCAGAGCATATTTTACATCTTGGCATGTGGCCAAATCATTTCCCATCTTCTAGAGCATAGTTATTTGCAAAAACTGCATCCTTTTCCAGAGTGCTACAGTAGCAGGGTTTGAACCCTTGCTTGTGAGCTTGTTCCTTGGAGGAACGGCCAACCCTTCTCCTGGGAAGCTCTGTATTTCATTATTCTTCTCTCTCATGTAAATTTCCAGCTATATATATACAGAGCTGCAGAATATAGTGTTTTATAGATCTACATCTGCAGATTTTCTCTTTTATACATTGTATTTTCATTGAAACCCTTGTCAGGTTATTCTTGTTATGTATAAAAAGGAAGGAATCTCCATTTTCTAAGCCATTGGATGATTGTACACTCCTGATCTCTTATTTCTCATTATTTTCTGCATAAACCCTCACTAAAATCACCTTGTACATGATTCAGTCATTTTTGCATGAGTTAAAATATGGAGTTTGGTGTTGTATGGATTAATCCGTCTTGTGGACAAGACTGATCTCCCTAGTACTAAAAGTATCTAGCAACAAACAGCCAAATAGACTAATATTTCTCTAAGCATATATGATCTATGAAAAGCTCTATAGAGTTGTTAAGGACTTACCGTTTGTCCAGTGCTTGTTTGAAGTCGTCGTTGTCCCTCGCGCGCTTGAAGGAGTTTTCCTCATAAACCTGCAGTCACAAACAAGAAAAATATTACATAGCACCTGTATAGAAATCATCATAAACCATGCTTATCATAGTGATCAAGGAATCTATGAAATAAACCATTGATTGAAAGCTTATTGAGAAAAACGAGTATATTTGTATTAATTTCAAAAGTAGAAAATCCTTACAACCTGAGCTTTGATGTTGCACGGGACTTTCCGGGGTCTGAAGCAGGAGTCTCCTTTACTTTGACAAGTTTTTCACTCCTCCAACCAAGACAAGTAGAGGTATGTAATCTCTCCTCAAAAAGTCTTAGTTAACTGAGTCTAAATCTCAACAGCACTTAACCTCAAAATATTCTTAAGATTGAACTCCCTTTGAGGCTACCCAATGCCTCTTTTTATAGTGGAAAAAAGGAGGTTTTCTGTTCCAAGTATGAAGGGATAGAATCCTCATTCAAAGGGATAAGCTCCTCACATCAAGGGGTTAGCTCCATAAGGTAAGGGATTCATGCACCTCACAAGAGCGGTTCTGCCACCGCAAAATCCATTCTAGAAGCTTCCAGAATTCACTTTTATTGAGCTTTTTGGGATTTACTAGTGCCTTTTTAATCTTACAGGGGTCTACACCTATAACAAAGATAAAGTGCATTCAAGAACATAGGAAAGCTGAACATTGGGTGCGGGACTGCAGGCAAGATAGCCAGAAAGTGCGACACCAAAGTTTAGGAGACTTTTAGGAACTTTTTCTAATTTTCAAGGCTTGACATGAGGAACTAATATGTTTAGACTTGCAAAGGGAGAAGTATGAGTGATAATGAGCTCATACAGTTAGCAGAATGTCAAGGTGACAATTTTCATTGTAACAGATTGCCCCCTAAAGTGCAAAGTCTGGAATAGATGATGCTGAAATCTGTCATATATGAAGAGTGCAGTACTTTATCATTTCAAGGATCATCCTGTGGATACCCCAGTCAGCACCTGTAAAAACATTCAATGAAAAATATATATGTATACATATCATCACTGAGGTAGGCATTCCCATACTCAGATTAAACTAAAAACTGATTCAACTGTTCTGATACACAAATGATTTTGAGTACATTACAGTATAGACATGTGTGAATACAGTATGGACGCAGCCATATGTGTATAAATAGTCCACTGTATAAATGATAACAAAATTCCTCGTAGCCTGGATGGTAGAAACTAGATCTAGGGTCTTGAATTCCGCATCTCAAACTAGTACAATTATATCCATGTGAATAAATGTGTCGAAGTCGAACATGGTAGAAACCACTTGATTACCAGTCAATGATGTAAACTGTTAACAAGTGTGAGAGTAGCCACCAGTAATGTCAATGGCTCTCAAAGTAACCAGTACAATCCATGAAATGTGAATGAATGAGCTGAAGTCGAACATCTCACGGAATCATTTGATCGAAGGTCGATGATGTAACCCATCGTCGAAAGTGAGAAACCTGTCATTAAGGCATGCAGATTTCAAGGTACTGACGATTTCTAGATCAACTTCCCAGATAATGAGTTTTCGTCGATAGAAAGCGATCCGTCGTAGGCAAGCCCACAACACGAAATCACAGATCAAGTTTTGAAAATATGTTGGCAAGGACTGACTCGGGGATGGTAAAATGGATGACAGATATTTTGCAGATGAATGGTTTATTTGAACTGTCCTCTTGAACACATAACGACACTGCAGATGGCTTGGCAACAATTGACCCAAAGCTAATACCCAGAAACCCAATGAAAACTTTCAATGAGGTTTGATTAACTGTTAGGCAAAGGATTTCCCAACCCAGGTGAATAAAAGTGTCGTGTTCAAGAGTGGTTGACTGAATTTTCGAAGAATCAAAATACAACAAACATACCCATTTTCCTCTTTTTTCCCCCACCATTTCTAGCAAGTACCTCTTTATTTTTGACAAGCTTGAGGAGGATAAAATTTGCTTGTTTATAAGCTCATCCTTCGGATGAGTCCAACTTAGTTTAAGATTCAAACCCTAAGAAGGAGTGGTTCGTTCCTGTTGAAAATTAAACAGGTCCTTTACTGTTAAATTTTAACGAGTCCAGTATAGGAGAAACTTGGTGTTTTTCAATTTTAGGGAGTCAGAAGAAAAACTTAAGAAAACTCCGTGGCTGTACTTTTTCGTAAATTTAATCTCTCAGGCCCGAAAAAGGATAATATAATGTGAGAGATAACTCTATTGACCGTAATTAGTCAACGTATACCTTTTTCGTAAATAGTCCATTTCAGTCCGTAAAAGGGGTAAACTTATACTGAAGGGACGATTATTCATTTGCTTTAACAAGTTCGAACAATCAAGTACTCGGCAATCTTTTCATGTTTAGAGAGTCTGAAAAGGGCTTAAAAGAGGACTCCAATGTTTCGTTTTTTCGTGAATTTTTGAAAGAGTCCGAAAAATTGATAAAAGTGTGCTCTTTGTTGAAAAATGATCAATTCTCCTGAAAAATCCAATTTCTACACAAAAACTTGAAACATTACACATACCTGTTTAAGATGAGTAAAAATGCTTCAAAAATACCCTTTTTAAAGTGAAAAATAAATAAATTAAAAATTCATCTATTCGAAAAAACTTATAAAAAGGACTTTTTCAACTTCATTTTTACCGTTCAAGTTCAGAGTGAAAAGTAGAAGCTTTTGGGTAAAAAAGTTCCTCTGAAGATTCTGGAAAATCCAACCGTCGAAATCAAGAACCGTCAGTCCCAGGTAATCCACGACCTCTTAATCTTGCATTTCATTCGTTTACAATTCCTTTTTTGGCTTTAAATTTTATTTTTAAGGGAAAAATATGGTTCGAAAATCGCCCACGAGGGTCCGCAGGTGACACATATGGTACCTGCGGACCCAGAATTTTTCCTAAAAGGAAAAAAGTCATGGGTCCGCACTTTCCTTACAGAACACGTGCATTCCTACGCACTGTTTACAAAGGTTAAGTGCGGTCCTCGCGCGTTTAAATTTAAAACTCAAATTTCTCTTTTGCCGCCCAAAATTTTTCACATTAGATTGTTCTAATCTATCTTTTTATGTATTGTAGGATTAACAAGATGTTGATTTGGAGAGAACATGAACACAAGGACATGGATGATGCCGCAATGCTCCATTTTCCCACAATGCAAGCATTAAGAGCGTGCGGTATATATAAATTCTCGGCCGTCCAAGGCATGAGAGCACAGGTAGAGCTCCTGACATGGCTAGTAAACAGGTGGAACGTGCAGGACCAGTGTTTCATTATTGGCGGCCACCGGCTCAAAATAGAGCTAGAGGACATTTATTTTCTGACTAGTTTGTCCAAGAGGGGTGAACAACTCTCCTTGTTTGGGACTAGGCCAGGTGGCCAGACTGTCGCTAGTCTTCGGCAAGAATTCTATAATGATGAAGCAGACCCCAGGGACAAATGGATTGATATAAAAACTATCATCCGTCCCGAGCTGAAATTTATTGCATTTACTGTTACCAGGCTGTGTGGGAGTGCAACATTGCATGTAGCTACCAGTTCTTAGATGCGCATTGCTGTGGACTGTTTTCGCGGCACTATTTTCAACTGGTGTGACGCTGTGTTGGCTAATATAAAAGGCCAACTAACTAGAGCAAAAAACGGGAAACTAAATAACTTTGGATATGGATCCATTGTCGTCTCCTTTGCTCTAGAGAGGATTCCAATGCTAGCTCCACAGAGTATCCCTGTTGATGCCGGTCGACTTAGAGAACAAAGGATGGTTCATTGGTCCGCACTGATTGCCCATCACGGTATTGAGGGAACTGAGATTGTTCGATTTCCTTCTTCATATTTTCGTTGGCTGGATCGAAAAAATTTTGTCATAGAGGAATTTCCATACGCCGGGATAGATTTCTGCGGTGACTGAGAGATGACTCTCCCAGCAGGGGAACAGTGGGATGACTCAGGTAAAAAATCTTGCTTCAACAGTTTCTAAGTTAAAAAAAAATTATTTTTGATTGTCTTGTCAAATAATAACTAAAAGTTTTTGAATACAGATGTGGGCCCACGGCAACCAGCCCATCTCCAACCTTATGAAAGAAGACAACCAGTTGCAGCCACACCAGCTCCAATAGGCCAATCAGCAGAAATATTGACTGATTTAGAGCATCATCTAGAGCGTTTGACTCTAGATATTCCGGAGACAGACATAGATGACATTCCACTCAGATTGCAGAGATACGTGATTGGTGTTCCAGGACCTTTTAGGAGGTTCCTGTGCAGGGTGGCTCGAGCAGTGGTTTCTTATCATGATCACCATCAGTGATGGGACGATCGTGTTGTAGACTCATATTTTTGACTTTTTGTGTTATCATTTGCCGATCATAAGGTGTTTTCAACCTATGATCGGAGACGATGTATATTTTTTGAAAACACTTCTATCTTATGATATATCACTATTTACCAGCTATCTGTATACATGTTATGGATGTTATTTGTTTTACTGTTTTGATCATTGAAAATGTCGATTTATCATACTAGAAGCAACTGCGTCTGCTAATGTATTTAAATGTCTTGGAATATGTTGATATTCAATGTAGTCAAATTCACGTTCCAAGAGACGAACTCTTAAAAATAACCGTAACAACACTAGATTTCTAATGGCATACACCCTGTTAAGCTGTAATACAACAAGTTCAGAATCTAACCTCACAATCAAACTCTGAATTCCAAATGATATGGACTCAGATAATAACTCAATCACTGCACTATACTCGGCAATGTTATTCGTTGTTTGACCAAGGCTTACCCCATGCATGTAAACTAACTCGTCAGAGGGTGAATAGATAACCCAAGCTACGGAAGAAATTTTCCATGTATTACGACAAGCACCATCAGCAAAACCAATGTAGGTTTGAAGAGACGTCAACATCTTTAATATCAAGAGTAAAACTCAGATAAGTATGAATAGTGATAAAAACACACTTCTAAACTAGGCACACCTTTCTAATCTAAGACACACTAGTAGTAAAGAAATCTAACCTAAAAAATAAAAGATCTCCATACCAAGTTTAAGCATAATATCGCTTCAGATATAACCCATTTCTGGGCTTATCCAAAGGGATACCATCAAAATCTATCAGCTCATAGGCCCCTTTTGCTAGCTTTCGCTTAACAATAAAATGACCATGCCACATGGGCATGAATTTTCCAGCTCCTAGCTTATCGTTGGCTTGATCATAAACTAAGACTAGGTCTCCTTCTGAAAAATTTCTAGGGGTAACACTTCTATCATACTGAGCTTTTATTCTTTTGACATGAGCCTCGTTTGCTATTGCAGCGTTTCTCCGATTTTCATCCAATTGAGCCAAGTACAAAAAACGTTTCTCCTCTTCAGACGTAGCTGGGAGTAACTCTATGGATAATTTCAAAGATGGAATTTCGCATTCAATCAGCAACACAGCTTCCAAACCATAAACGAGTTGAAAGGGAGTGAAACCAGTTGATGTTTTGACTGAGGTTCGATATGCCCAAAGTGCTGAAAATAACATGGAATGCCAATTCTTCTTGTGAATACCAATAATTCGTCTAATCATGGTGACTAAAAATTTATTTATGGCTTCGACCAGACCATTGGCTTGCGGATAATATGGAGTGGAACTATCGTGGCATAGGCAAAGTTGTTCTGTCAGTTCAGTCATCATGACATTCCAAAAATGGCTTCCATGATCAGTAATAATGGCTTGAGGAACACCGAACCTAGCAATTATGTGATTAAATACGAAAGTTGCAGCAGTCTTACTGTCAGCCGAAAATGTAGGCATCGCCTCGGCCCACTTAGTAAAATAATCTACTGCTAAGATAATATATGCATGCCCCCCGGCCGAGTGAGGGTTACATGTAATAAAACCGATACCGCATTTTGCGAAAGGACCAACAACAATTATGGGATGAAGAGGAGCGGATGGCACGCGCATCTTACGATCAAAAAATTGACAAGTGTGGCATTTCTGGACTGCATAAATACAATATTTGAATAAGGAAAGCTAGAAATAACCAGCGCGCAATATCTTTTGGGCTGTGGCATACCCAGACATATGACTGCCACATGCTCCAGAATGGCAGTCATTTAAAACCTTTTCAGCTTCTTCATGAATAAGACAGCGTCAGAAAATAGAATCCGCTCCACGACGATAAAGTGTATCGCCAATAATATTATACTGTTGGGATTGGAAACGTATCTTCCTTCGTTGAGATCGCGAGACTTCAGGCCGAAAATATTGGGTTTGGAGATAAACAATAATATCTCCATACCATGGATCAAGAGTACTGATAAGAAACAGAGATTCGTCCGCAATGGGCTGCTCTGCCACAGTTTCAATATCAGTAGAGGGGAAATCACACATTAGTTCTGCAAATACCAAGGATTTCTTTGCCTTGGATTTTTCAAATTCCAAGTCGAATTCCTGCAGGATGACTATCCATTTGGAATATTTTCCCCCTAGCAACTATTTGGTCAAAATGTACATCATAGGGTTGCAATCAGAAATTACCGTAGTTTTGCGTAACAATATGTAATGTCTAAATCGTTGGACAGCTTGAACAGCTGCCAGAGCCAATTTCTCCACATGTGTGTACTTAATCTCAGTCAGATGCAAATTTTGACTCAGATAGTAAATCACATGTTCAGTATGAGATTCATCTTCCTGAACTAACACCATCCCAATAGTGGAATGAGAAGCGGCGAGATATAAAATGTAATCTTGGTTGTAGTTGGGAGGATGCAATAACGGTGCATGGGTCAACGCGTTTTTAAGTGCATCAAAAGATCGATCAACGATCTCATCCCAAAAGGATGTAATGTTCTGTTTTAGCAACCGAGTAAAACATTTTGTAAGCTCGGCGTAGTTAGGAATAAATCGACGTAAAAAGTTTGTTTTCCCCTGCAAACTTTGGAGTTGGTGTAAATTTGAAGGAGGAGGTAACTTGACAATAGCTTCGACCTTCGACGGATCAATGCGAATACCTGCTTTCGAGACAACAAATCCCAGTAAACGACCTGACTCAACACAAAAAACACATTTGTGTGGATTTATCCAAATTTGATAATGTCGACATCTCATAAAGATAGCACGTAAATGTGTAAGATGGTCAGCCCTGCGTGATGAATGAGCAGGTAAATCATCGAGATATGGTTGCACAATGTGCTTAATGTCATGAAACGCATAAGACATTGCCTGTTGAAAAGTTTCTCCAGCGTTCTTCAATCCAAAGGGTAGTTTGCAGTAAGCAGATGTCCCCCATGGACAAATAAAAGTTGTTTTTGGCTGATCAGCAGGGAGTATGTTTATTTGATTATACCCTGAAAAGCCGTCCATAAAGGAAAACATTTCACTGCCGGCACAATCATCGATTATTTGATCGATATAGGGATTTTGATAATTGTCTTTATGAAAAGCTCGATTAATATCCCTATAATCGATACATACTCGTACCGTTCCTTGTTTTTTAGTCACAAGAACAATATTCGATGCCCAATCCATTAAGGGAATCGGATAAATAAAACCTGCACGAAGTAATTTTTCAACCTCTTCTTTGATAGCAATAGCTTTTCTAGGATGCATTTGACGTAGACGTTGACGAACAGGCTTGGCATCCGCGTAAGTCTTGATTTCATGTACGACAATTGACGGATCAATTCTTGGCATTTCTTCATAGGACCAGGCAAACACATCATAGAATTCTTGAAATAGGGCTTTATAAGTTTGAATTTCTTCTTCAGTACAGGAAGCACGTATATGAATGTTTTCAATTATTCCAGGTTTTACTTAAATGTCAATGGGAATCGTTCGAGAAATATTTTCCAAATTTAACTCAGAATCAGGATTTTTCAAGGGATTCTGCGGTTCCTTGACATATTCAATAGTAAATATTGAAGCGAAATCATCTTCAAAATGATCTAGTTCAGGTAAAAACAAAGATCGGTGATGTAGATCTTCCCATGGTAAATCCTCAACATGTAATAATTCACGAATCTGCTCATCAGTATGAACAAGTTCAGGAAATGTCGTTGTAGTTGAACTAGATATAGAAAGTGATTCCTCATGGATCCCATTCACTGGATCAATTTAGGTTGACGAGGGGTCGGAAAATGACTGTACAGCCTGATATGCAAGTTCAAATGGACTCAAAGGCACCATGCCATAAATTGAATCTAACTCGGATTCGAAAGGTACGATCCAAGGATCATCAAACATAAGAGAGTCTGAAGAAATCATATGAATAGTTGCAACAGAAGGCGATACGTTAGGAGGAGGAATGGCAAAAGTTCCTAGCAAACCAGAATCTTTAATCAAACCTACTGCAACATCCTTGTACGGGATAGTCACTTTACCAACATGCTGGATTGTTTCTGTAGAGGCCGGGTCGGAAGAAAAATAAGTTAACTGATCTATTGTAATGATCCTTCCTTGATATCGAAATTTTATGAGTCGGAAGACCGAAGAAACAATAGCAGTCATAGCATAAGACCAACTACGACCCAGAAGGAGGTTGTAATCAAGAGGGGCATCAACCACTTCCACATCTAGATTTACAATTTTACCTTCAACCCCTATGGGTAAATCCTGCAAAATACCAAAAGGGTGGAAACCTCGACCATCAAAAGCCTTAAGAATCGTCGGAGATTGGTTCAGCGTAGGAGAACCAAGTGATTTCCAACACTGAATCGACATAATACACGTTGAAGCTCCCTCATCAATCACAGTCCGATAGATCGGTCTGTTTTTTACTAACATTGGTATCTGGAAAGCCATTTGGTGAGGTAGGCGAGGTGTACTATTTTCTAGATCGAAGATTATAAGATTAGAATCCTGAATATCAACAGCTCCTATCGCAGACAAAAGCAATTTACATTGTGCTGGGCATGATTGCAGCACTTCGAAAGCTAACATCGCTGAAGGAGAAATAGCTAAGTCTTCAACAATGTTGTAATTATGAGTAGCTCTCGCATGTGGATTACAAGCTGATTTACGAAGAACACCTTTAGTAGGCGATTTGATTATTAAGTCTGGATTTGGTTTCTCGATCTGTAGCGGACCAGAAACAGGAGGAGGTGTAGTTGATGTATTCGCATAAGAATATTTTGCTTCGTTACCATCACCAGGATTATTAGTACCATAATCTTGCGATCGCGTCACAATCCTTACATGAGACATCATCAAAATGGGTTCCTCTGAAGCAGTCAAGGTAGAACCAACCATCTTACTATCTTGAGTTGGAAAGGGATCTTTCAAGACTGTAGGTTGTGAACCTTTGACGAATTTCGCAACCTCGGCCCGATGTGGGCATTCCTTAGTAAAATGATCTTCGTCACAAATGTAACAAGGATAACGTGGTTTACGTTTTTCGTCATTGGATTCATTTTTATCAGTTTTTTCTTTCGAATTCTTTTTGTTTTTATTCTTCCCTTTCTTTTTATTACCATTTTTAGATTTAGCTGTAGATGTCTCCACAACATGAATATCGGCAGAAACTGCGGGGGAAGATTCTCCTTTCAGGGAATCAGGTAAAGTTATAATTCGAGAAGAATTCTTTTAAGATTTCTTCTTACTTTTAGTATTGACCGTACCAATCATACCGTCAGTGGCATGAGACCCTGAAGGAGCAGTAGCTATTTGACCTTGTTTTGGAAGGTCTGGGATTTTTTCATGTAAAGTACTCGACTGCGTATAAACGAGGTCAAGGTACTGAGCTTGAGAAATTACTTGCTCTTCAGTAACAACACCAGCCTTAGCTACATCTTCAGTTATCTTGGCTAACAATGATTTAACAAACCATTCTGCCAAAATTTGATCTGGAATATAAACTTTCACGAAACGTCTCCTACGTTTCCATTCATGAATATGATCAGAAATATATGTAGACGTGGATTGTTTCAGTGAAGTTAATAATTTCGTGCCATTGTCGTATCTAACTGGCAACTGAAAATGAGTCAAGAAGGCAGTTGATAACTGATTGAAGTTATGAAACGAGCCTCTTGGTAACGCAATGTACCATTTGGCTGCAAGACCAATAAGAGTTCTTTGGAAAAGACGTAAGCGAATTGAATCATCAATGATTGAATTAGACGCACACCAAAGGTGATAATTCATGACGTGATTTGATGGATCCTCTCCTGACTTACCTTCAAATTTCAGTATATCACTGGGCAACTTATGCGACATTGGCGGCCAGTACTGATAATAGAAAATTGGATCATTCGTAAGGCGCGTCAAATCTGGTAAATCCAAAGTTGCGATAAATGGTAACTGACGGTTAGGGTCACGGAAACCTTAAGTAGCCAAAGCAGTTCCAGGAGGTGGATACCCAGGATAACTGGGAATCAGATTAGCATTAGGAATTGTATAACCTCTTGGAAAACCAGGATTAATCGTACCGAACTGGGGTTGTTGAGGCTGTTGATAAGTATAGCCAGGATATGGTTTATACTGATAGTTTGGATTTTGTGTATAGGGACCGAATTGCGGTTGTCCTTGGTACGGTTGATACGTGAATTGCGGTTGACTTGTGACAACTGTACTTGTACCGGCTTGTCCCGTAGGCATCTGAACCGAAGATCCTGACTGGGGTACAGAGACTTGAGGGATTTGCACGGATGCAGGGATAGAAGAACTCGGGGTTATAGATACTCCAGAAACAGGTGTTACAGGTTGAACAGGTGTAGCAGCGGTTTCAGCAGTTTGAGGCGGAGTCTTAGGTGAACTAGGACCAGCTTGCTGAACAGGACCAAGTGCAGGAGTTTGAATAGTAGGCTGAACAATTTGCTGAGTTGGACCAAAAATTAAAGGCTTTTCAGGTTGATAAGGCAACTGCACATTAGGCTACATAGGCTGTTGATATTGGGATGGATCCCACACCATATTCATTTCTGGGTATTGCCCCGCAGAAGGCTGAATGTAAGGACCATAACCTGGTTGAATGTAGGGTTGATAAGTAAGTGGTATATTTCTGGCTCCTTGAAAAGATGGCTGACCGGAAGGTTGTTGGAAACCTTGAATTGGGTACTGACCTTGAGGTTGATAACCCTGAGGCGCGTACTGAAGCTGGGGTTGATAAGGACTCTGAGGAGCATATTGAGTTTTGGGTTGACCTTGGGGCATATAATGCCCTGAAGGTTGATACCCTTGAGGTGTGTACTTCCCTTGGGTTTGTCCCCCAAAAGAATATGATTCCACATTTTTTCCTGGGAAAAAGCTACCTTGAGGTTGCCCTCTAGGCGGTAACTGACTTCCTGAAGGTTTCCCCCCATGCGGTAACTGACTACCTTGAGGTTGAGGATTCGGAACATTACTAGACATCATATAGATTTGCGCTACGTTCAATGTTTCAGTTTTAACACCACTATTACCAGATGACAACACTTGTTCGATTGGTTGAGGAGCTACTCCGGAGAAAGTACCAGACAGAGCCTGATATCCCGAAGGAACAGAAGGACCACCGTGTAAAAATGATTCTGGTGTCTGGGAAAACATGGATGACTCTCCAGCCATAATGGATGGCGGATAGTAACCTCTGGGTGTAGGATGAAATGGAACTCAAGGTGGAGAAAAAGCAAGACTCAGATTCTATAAAATTTTTGTTAAGGATAAATACCAAACACTAGTTCGAATAGGGCTGTAGAAAATAGATTCATGCTCCCTAAGATTTAAATATTGAGGGGAGTTGGGAAGAGATATATATTCGTCTGGATTAGTAATTTCTTCAATGGAAATAAGACCAGCTAGAAGATCGTCAGTGACAATATTTCTTACCCTAGGTGAACCAAGATCACTAGAAGTTGGTGAAATAAATCCTGAGGATGTTTCTAAAACATAAGGTTCAGTTTCAGGTTCAGATATTTCAGGTTCGTCAGCCAGTTCACTGGAAGCAAGAATACTACCAGTAACTTCAGAAATTGAAATCGGTTCTTGAATGTATTTTGTTGTAGGTATTTGATGATCAGGATGGACAACTATAGAGGAACTTCCAATTTCTATTGATCTAATCCTACCACTACTGGATGATACCAGAGAACGAAGCCCTTCAAGCTGACTTGGCAAATATTCAGGGGGTTTCCCTTGTAGTCTCCGGGATTGTCTCAGCAATTCCGCCACGATTAAAGATTAACTAATCACACGCAAACAAAGAAAATTTCAATGAAAACACCTACAGTCTCTAAAGAAACAAACAGCTGAATCACACGCTTAAAAATTTAAGAGTTGAAACCACACACAAACAGTAACTTTCCGTAATAAAAACACTAGTTGGTGATGAAATCCAACTTAGTAGAAATTTAACACAGAAAGGGCGGTTGGAACAGTTACCCCGACAACCTGCTTAATGAAACAGACTGGCACAAGTTTCCTCAAAAAACCATCTCGTGTGAAGAGAACCCCCCAGAGAGTCCAAGTGAGTCTATTTGACGTCTGCTCCAGGTACAGTAAGATCTTTCCTTCACCATCACCTTAGGAAATAATCTTAAGATAATGGACACTAAGGTTACCAACAGTAACAAATATAATTGGGGGAACAGTCTATGATCCGATTTCACGCGCAAGGGCAGAGTAGCAAGCTCAATCCCCTTGAAGGCTCCTCGACATGGTTAATCCGAGGTTTACCGACAAGTGACCCCAGGCTCCTCGACAATGGTTAATCCGAGGTTTACCGTTTGTAATACGCGCAAAATCTTCTATCTTCCCCAATGAAACAGAATTGATTGTTTCAAAGGTTCGGATATGACCTCGTGATTGACTTCTTTAAGAGAAGCTTCCCAGATTATACAAATTACAGTTGGATTTATCTCCTACCGCAAGATTTGTCTACTTGTTTGTTTTTACTACCTTGGAGAGTTAATTACTCCCTACTCCAAGATACTAGCCTAAGCTATGTTGGTGATAAGAGCCCTAGAAAATAAAAAGATTTCTAGATGAATTTTAATTAAGCGTTACTTTTAAGAGCTGTTTATTAGGTCAATGGGTGCGGAAATGAAACTCTGATGGTGTGAAGACTCGATTTCCAAAAGACACTAAAAATGCACCTAAAAATGATGATCAAATTGTTTTCTTTCAATGAAATTCTAATTAAGGAAAAGTTAGAGAATGCAATTCTTTTAATAAACAATTCCTTCTTTAAACATAAAGAACAATTGAAAGAAACTATTTTTTGTATTTTCCAACAAATTATCAAAGCTCAAAATAAAAATCCTTTCACTTTCCAAAAAATCGAAGCTACAAAACAATTTTCCTTCAAAAGAAAGCTAGAAATTTTAAAAGCACTCAAAACTACAAACTAATTTTGAGATCTACAAAGTTTAATAGCACTCAAAACTACAAACTTTAATAATCTAATGAATAAAAGCTTTAAGATTTTTTTGAAGAATGTTTTAACTTAGTTGTTCAGCAAACTAAGGATCTATTCGTCCAGAATAACCAACAGATCAAAAACACTCAATTATGTTTTTATAAAAAATGAAATTCAAAAACCAATAACAAAGTTTCTTTTCGAAGATTTGCAAAGAAACAGGTAACTCTATTTCTCAATAAAGAATGATTTCACAATCAAGTCAGATTCAGCAAAAGACCAAAAATACCAAGGTAATCTGAGGTACTTCAAAGTGTCAAATGCTTCAAATCGCTACAAAGACGAAGTGAAAAACAATCCAAAATGCAAAACTTCTAGAAAATCATCAAAACACCAATACTGCTGAGATTTATTAACAGAAAGCTTTTGACAAAAAAAATCATCAATCTGGGCAGAAAACAAAACTGACAATCAAAATCAAGATAAACTTAAGAAAGAAATCTGATTTTTTTCAAAACTTTGACAGGGTCCGCAGGCTCCAAGATATCACAGGTGCGGTCCCGCACTATTTACACAGGAAAAGTGCAAAACTGCCCGCACTGTGAAAAAAAGGCAAAGTGCGGTCCCAGGAAAAACTAGAGAAAAACTTAAAGGATTTCAAAATTTTCAAAAACAGAGAAAACCTAAGCTACCTAGGAAAATTTCAATCAATCAAAAACCAAGAAAAATGTTTCCTCAAATCAAAATAAAAGAGAACCAAAAACAACAAGTTCTATCCCCAGTGGAGTCGCCAATTTGTTGTATGGATTAATCCGTCTTGCGGAAAAGACCGATCTCCCTAGTATTAAAATTATATAGCAACAAACAACCAAATAGACTAATCTTTCTCTAAGCATATATGATCTATGAAAAGCTCTATAGAGGTGTTATGGACTTACCGTTTGTCCAGTGCTTGTTTGAAGTCGTCGTTGTCCCTCGCGCGCTTGAAGGAGTTTTCTTCGTAAACTTGCAGTCACAAACAAGCAAAATATTACATAGCACCTGTATAGAAATAATCATAAACCATGCTTATCATAGTGATCAAGGAATCTATGAAATAAACCATTGATTGAAAGCTTATTGAGAAAAACGAGTATATTTGTATTAATTTCAAAAGTAGAAAATATTTACAACCTGAGCCTTGATGTTGCACAGGACTTTCCAGGGTCCGAAGCAGGAGTCTCCTTTACTTTGACAAGTTCTGCACTCCTCCAACCAAGCCACGTAGAGGTATGTAATCTCTCCTCAAAAAGTCTTAGTTAATTGAGTCTAAATCTCAACAGCACTTAACCTCAAAATATTCTTAAGCTTGAACTCCCTTTGAGGCTACCCAATGCCTCTTTTTATAGTGGAAAAGAGGAGGTTTTCTGTTCCAAGTATGAAGGGATAGAATCCTCCTTCAAAGGGATAATCTCCTCACATCAAGGGGTTAGCTCCATAAGGTAAGGGATTCATGCACCTCACAAGAGCGGTTCTGCCACCGCAAAATCCATTCTAGAAGCTTCCAGAATTCACTTTTATTGAGCTTTTTGGGATTTACTTGCACCTTTTTAATCTTACAGGGGTCCGCACCTATAACAAAGATAAAGTGCGTTCAGGAATGCAGGAAAGCTGAACATTGGGTGCGGGACCGCAGGCAAGATAGCCAGAGAGTGCGACACCAAAGTTTAGGAGACTTTTAGGAACTTTTTCTGATTTTCAAGGCTTGACATGAGGAACTAATATGTTTAGACTTGCAAAGGGAGAAGTATGAGTGATAATGAGCTCATTACGATTGTAAGTATCAAAATTTGACATTTTAGTGTAACATTTGGGCTTATTTGAGACATATTGACTTGGAAGTCTGTTTATGTTGGCTAAATTGTTGTTTAAACTATAATTCTTGCGCCTTCATTTTACTGATATATTATAAGGGATACAGTCCCATTCCTCACATATATGTATTATTTTCTGAAGATAGCCATTTTTACTTTCTGTTTTGCATTTCCCCACTTGGGAAGGATTATATAATTCTATTCTTTATTAGAGTTCTTTCTAATATATGATAGAATGTCTATTACATATAATGAGCTGATTTACATTGCCATACATGATTTGATAAAGCTCCAACTTTAGAATATCTTCATATATTCTGTTGTTATAGGAATTCCTTTTGGGATATTAAATGGTATCCATTGCCATCTTGGCTCAGCTTTGTGGATTTTAGATCCAATCCAAAAGATAAGAAGAAGAGGAGAACAAAATGATGGAGAGGATAAGATTACTCTCATCAGGGCGTTTCGGGTCTAAGAGAAGAAGAGAGATGCATTGAAACTCAAAGAAAAAGAGTTTCAGGAGGGAGGAAACTACGATCAGAGCTCTAGAAGGTTTCAAGAAGAGAAAGAAAGGCCCCAACGGAGGTTCATATTCTCATAGAGAGTAGAAAGGCCACTTGGAACATGAGATCCACGAGTGGATATTTGGCATAGAGCCAAGTGTCAGCCTAGAAACTTTCTCAAGAGAATGGTCTCTCTGCTAGATGTTATCGGTTTATCCGGCGAAAGAGAAAGAGACATCTGAGCATGTTAGGATGATAAGAACAACGATTCTCTTGTATACCTTTGATGGATCACCCTTATAGCCCATCAGAATCTTGGGGTGATGAAGTTGAAGAATTTTCCCTGCATATGGCTGGTGGAAAAAGAGGAAGCTGGAGATCTCAACCTTGCACTTGGAGGGACAAGACAGCCACCTAGTTGTTGACCATGTAGTCATGCAAGAGTTTCCCATACGTAGGAAATTTTGCTCATGGTGCCTCGGAATATTTGATATTAGAATATCGGAGAAAGGAGTCCTCTTCTCCACTTGAGGTGCCTTCTCGTTCTACACGTCATGGAGAGGCAACCATATGCTAGCATTGGATCATCCAACACGATGGAGGAAGGAACTCTTGCGGCCATACAAGATGTTCACGAGACTCACAGTATGAATGGATTTCCATTGTTATCCTTTCAAGAGTCTTATGGTAAATCTTGGAGTTTTCTCCCATGGTCGAGATCAAAACACATTGTCTTTGATGTGAGAACAACAAAAGCTTACACAGCTGAAATTGCAACTTTAGTTGATCCAAAGAGGATATCAAACATTCATTCCTTTAACGCTATTGATTTGCATGCTACATGAGGGGATAGGGTGCAAGATTTTGGGGCATATTGAGTGTTGTGCCACCTTTTGATGATGTTTTACCTTTAGCACACTTGTATTCTTTAAGATTCAGGATTATTGATGAAGAATTCTTCTCTAGGAGATATCCAAGGGGTTACATCTCAACTTCCCATGAGGTGTAAGGAGAAAGATGCTGCTTTGCAGTAGATTGGTAGTCTTATTGGGAAGATACCAAGAGGCAGATAGGTATGCACATTTGGATGAATGGAGGTGGATGGAGAGCAAGAGGTTGGTGAAACATGAAGATCTGTTATAGGAGTGGCAGCAAAATTTGGGTAAACTCTCTTGAGGGATTTGGCCATTATAATGATCCTTTTGAGTTCTCAATTGTATTTCAGATGTAATATAAGAGGAATTTGGATATTTCACCCTTAAGAAAAGGTGAGATCTAGAGGCTACTAGCGATTGTAGACTCTGCTATAGAACTTGGAATATCCTTTAGAATTTCAACAAGGTCTTCAAGGAAAATGTTGTATAAGTAAAAATGAGCAAAATAAATATGGGCAAGTTGGATTCCCCTCATTTATGCTGAATTTTACCTATATATGGAATTTCATCGGAAAAAAATTAGTTTCGGCACATTAAAAGATCTCCCAAAAAGTAGACTAGCTAAAAGGCACCCGAAAGGGAAATTTCTTTGATAAAATGCAAGCAATGCTTGGAGGCTATGCAGTTTTAGCTAATGTTTAGTGGATATCAGAAAGAGGATTGATATCTTAGTATTACATCAGAAAATAATCATTATGACAAAGCCCTTTCATTATCACAGTGCAGAAAGCATGAGCCAAACATCGATAAATCTTCGGAAAAAGAGAGCGGAATGCAGCCTACATTTTGTAGATATGCTTGAAAAGCGTTATTCTCTAGGAGGTTCAGCAGATACTGAAGTTAAAACTTAGATCTAGAGCAGATATATTGATAAAATATGAGATCCTATATCAGATCTGGAAACTCTGGGATTTTCTCTACAAGATCCACTGGAATTTTGAAGAGCGTGCGTAAATAAGAGTAGATCTGAAAACAAGACGTTTCGGATACGGAAAGCTATGAGTAAATTTATGAATATGAAATTACATTACAATGGATCAGATCTGAACAGAAAATGTAATAAACAAACCAATCCATGAGGTCCACCAGTGGAAGCAAGCCCTTGCTCTGCAAAGAGATCTTTGATGCAAACAATGATAAATCAACTGCCAAACCCTCGTACATAAATAATGTAGTTTTCCCAGGTGGAATAGTGTTGTAGCTCAAGATACATAGAAAAATACTGAATAGCAGCATATCTAAAAGTACAATAAATGGTACTCTCTTCAGGAGGTCAAAGGACCCACTTCATGGAGAGAGACTGCGAGAAATACACTAGATCTCTACGGATCTAGATCACCTTTACTGACTTGCGGGGAAACTGACAAAACCCTCCACACGGATCAGCGCTACCAATGTAACTAAAGACTTGGCCTCAAGCACGATAATTAGTTCACTTCAGCAAAAGAACTCCTCCAATGATCCTCAAGGGAAGAGATGAAACCCCTAAGCAGGAGTTTCCAATCCCCAATCCTCCACTAAACAACGAGAGAATGGTATTTGTCTAGCAGATAAATGCTTGGCATATGATCTATCAACAACCTTCTTTTCTTTACTCTCCTTCTCCTTTTATAAGATGAAAGCTCTTTCAAACCCTAAACCCCTTTGATGAGCTAGCCCTTTTCACATTATAATCCTTCATGAAATGCGTTGTCCCTTTTGAAATGAAATGAACCTAGAGAGTGTTGATTTGGTCGAGTGGACCAGTCTTTAGCTCAAACCTCTTTCACACTTGCAAGTGATTATTTACATAGCCCGATTTTCTTCGTTCACATGGGCATTGATTTTAATCAAACTTTTTAGGAGTTTTTACATGTCCTCCTTTTTATTCATTTATTCATAAAAACATAAATTAAATCAAAATTGAATGTTTTCCTCTTAGCTAAGGCTAAGTAGGAACATTCTGACCATGCTGGGTCATACCCTTTATCAAGAGGTATGTGGTGTGTTATCTCAAAATCGGAACGCTAATAAGTTTGTTGATCAAGAAGACTACGAGTAACTTCTTTTAGAGCCAGACTAAACATCTATTGGAGCTAGCAGGAATTAGAAGTAACTATTTTCACAAAAACATAAAGTATCAAACTGGTGGAAGTCATGGAATTTCGGGGTTTAGATGCATCAAAAGAACGGTAGGACAAAATATGCTGGATTCATGAACATATGAAGAAATTTAGAGCACCTTCGATGAATTCTAAGTAACATACATTCATGCCACTACAAGTAATTGAAGATGAAAATCATAAGAACATCAAACATCCATAACCTTTACGAATCCTGGGTAGTGAAACCAATATCTACTGTGTGTCTATGAAAACAGATGCTCTTGCTACAACAAAATAGTATGCTTGTTCTGAAAAAATTTTACATATATGCAATTCAAACTTACTATCTTTTTATAGATTCATCATTACATTTCTTGGATTCTCTCCAAACACTTGAAAGAATTTAGAGATTTTCTAGTTTGACACCTATTAAGCGATGAAACAAACTTTAATTACATCGACATTTTAAACTATCCCAATTTCTATAGATTCCTAATACAACTAGGATTAAACTGCTTTATTATACCTTAAAAATATTATGAAATATTAGAAGTATTCTATCTGAAAACTGCTCTCCCTGAACTTAAACCTGATGATGTCCATCTTCTTATTGTTGAAGTGTAATGATCTGTTTTCTTGCTAAAAAAGGAAAACCGGAACATGCTCACACCAAAATAGGTGTCTTGCTTCATTGTGTTTCTTCACAACTTATATTGGCCAACTTGTGCTCAAAACATGTGGCAAAGTATTATTAAGCTCTTGTGACCTCGTCCTTCTAGATGTTTTAAGCCAAACCTTTGGAAAATGCCCAAAACTATTAACATTCTTGCTATTCTGGCCCCATCTTGCTATTTTCGTATGTGAACTTCACCTTTGAAAACTCCATTTGAAACACCCAAATTTCTATCTTTATGCATTGGATATTCACTTTTAGTCTTTATACATCAACATTAACATCATGATTTGATAAAAATGCCTTTTTTCCCCCTTGAGAGTTTTCAAAATTTGTAAAGCTGCATCCTACAAACGTTTATTTCTTCTTTTTAAAAAGCATTGTGCACAGAAAGCACCTACAATAGTTTCGTATGGCATGTAAGAAAATGCGGTGTCTTTTCTTTTCCACAGCTTGTTTCAAAAATTTTAATTTCTCACCTTTACTACCATCCTTGAAGTTATATATAAGCCTTCAATAATCAACTTTGAATTGTTTTAAAAAATGAAACCTTCCACAAAAAATCCAAAATGTTTAAGTGTCACTAACATTTACATAGATTTTTGATGTGGTTGATCTTGAAGACTTGCTAGCTATATTTGCAGAATCTTCAACTTTTCTTTTAAACCTTCTATTACTAGCCCTCAATTTGTGACGTTAACAAATTATTATGAATTTTTCTTCATGTGTGGGAACTGATCCATATGAAAAATTGATCTTATTTGTTGATTGAATCAGCAGTGTTTGGAAACCTTTCTAGCTCCCCTGAGACCTTTCAACCTCTCAAAATTTGACCTTTCCATAGCATACTATTCTCACTTTCTTTCTCAATTTATCAATATCAATATTTTCAAGTCTAAGTTTGTCTTTAACCTCCTCATAACTACTCCTTTCTCTATGAGTATTGAATACTGTTTACATCTTCTTGAGTATTTGAAATGATGTATTAATGGGTTCTTCAAAAACACTTGCATCCTCACCTCATATTTGGTTTATCTCCATGTTGCTGCATTTCTTAGATTGCCTGATGCATTGTTTTCTTGAACTTAAAAGCAAACTCGGCCCCCTCCTCCTCAAAGTCTAATTTTTGGATGTTTTGATTTACCCACATTTGATTTTACACTGTATCTAGCTTTATGAACTCTTCTTGAACCGGGGAGACTCCTCAATGTCAATGCCTTGCAATATATCATTCAATTGCCTCTTAATTGTAAATTTTCATTTGTGACCACAGCTACCATTTCTCCTTTGACCTTTGACTCTCTCTTCTTAAGTGTCTTGCTAATTGATTGTGTGAATTGCCTTTTTAAACTTGGTTCTCTTCTTATGCCAGTTGAGAGTCTTTTGGATATTCAATGATATCTTTATCATGAGTTCTTTGACCTGTTTCCTAGACTTAAGTTTGACGGACACTCCTTGATTTGTTTGCGGAGTTCCATAGTCTTTGATGAAGATGTTTATTTGACTTAAGGGTTAGCACCTATTCCTTTGTCCCTATTCCTCAAAAGATAAATTCATACCATTCTCTTTCACCTTTTGAAGCTCATGCAAATATTGAAAGCAGTTAGACCATGATGAAATAAAGAGGTTTCACCATGCACAGTTTTCATTTGAACTTTGTCTACCATCTTGGCAGGACTTGATAAAAAGAAATGTAGGTCTAGAGATATTACTCCTGTGAAATTGATGGGTTAAAGTGATAAGTGTACACCTTTTGATATCTCCCTTCGCGGGTGAAGTATCTTTGGATATTGTAGAGCAAATTGGAAAATGCATCCTTGACATAACTCCTTGGCACAACTTTATTCAAATCGGTATCCATAACTATTTTGGTTTCAAAGATTTCTGGAGTTGCATTTCAAACCTAAAATTTTTAAACCATATTTCCTCCCTCTTGGGATTTAAGCGACTACTTATATAACTTCACGAGAAATGGGTAAATTAAGGAAACCAACCTTTGTGTTTGACCTGTGAAGTTGTTAGAAAATTCTTTAGTGACTTCCAGTTATGCCCTCCTTGAAACTTTTCACAAAACCTCCGGCAACCTACTCTCTTAAAGCTTCCTTTAACCGATTTATCTCCTAGTGAGACTTTCTAAACCTTCGGGTTTTGTCCTCGGCAGTGACCGGCCAAGTGATTTTTTTTTTCCTCGCCATCTTCTTCTTGGAAACCCTCTGTCTTTGGCGAAACCTGTCGACTTCTTGTTGGAGAAAGTAGCTCGCTTGAAATTTGGTTGACCTCGCTTGATGGAAAACTCTACCTCGCTTGATGGAAAACCTTGTTTTAGTCGGCAGCTTCTTTTTCAAACTTTAAATTTGTAATTGGAAACATGACATATTTACCAATTGAAATATGCCTCACTTGGTGCATTATATAGCGATTAAAAATTCTACCTCGCGCTTGATAACTTAAATGAGAGATTTGTCTTTTTCTCATATAGGCACATCTCTTCAATAATGAAATGCATGCGGTCTGCATTATTTGCATGAGATAAAACAATGATAACCAATTCCATTTTTCAAATTTGTGAGGACCATTGACAATTGACCAATAATGAATCTAATAATGATTTCATAACTACTTTGGATGGTTGCATGCGTGAAGGATCATTCGTGGATTGACACACTGATCGTGGATTGACACTATAATCATGAAAAAATTTAACCCCAAGTCGATTGATGTGACGGCTAAACCGAAAATCCGAAACCCCGATTTCGTAGTCTTTGGTAGTGTTATTTTTGGGCTTTTACGCTACGAAAAGACCGAGCGTTTTCGTAGTGCAAAATTAGTTTTTTACCTTTGAGCAGCTACGAAAACGTGGTTTGTGGCTTATTTAAACGTTTTTGAAAAAAAACTTAAAATATGAGTTTCAAAACATAGCATGAGACTTCTGAAGTGTAAAAAAAAAGTTTATGAACTTGGTTTGATGATGAAATTAGACTCCTAAAAGCACTGTATTGAATACTATAAAACATAAAAAATGACTCAAACCACCATCTAAGTACCATGACACAAGAACAACTATAGGCCCAGTTGAATTTAGAAGACTTTAATAGTGATAACATGGTGGATGGATGGCTTTGGCATATGGAATATCCAAGGGGAAGTCATGGAGCTGACAAGAGCCACCTCCACTAAGGCCTATGGCGTTATCACCTCGGAGTATGCTTTTATTGATAGAGTGTTCCAAGAGGAGTATACCCTCTCATTCTTTAGATTTTTATAGAAGTTTCTCATGGGAGGGCTCATTCATGAATACTCACTTTTAAAACACTCACCATGCATGGTAAAGAAATACATTTACGTACTTGTTGATTACTCCATTGAGTATTTGTATCTTCTCACTATGAGCAGTGCATTGCTCCATAAGAGAACAAGAGTATTTTGCAGTTTCATGGTCACTTTAAGATACAATATTTGTAATGTAACCCATCTATACATGACTTTGGGCAGAAAGTGTCATTTTATTACGATTATGTACTTATTTAAATACATTGATGCCATGCCCCCCATGGTGGAGGAGAAAACATGCACATCTTGTAACCTATGGAAGAACCACATACATGATATTCTTAAACAACGGTTAGGGGAAAGCTGCATTAGTATTCACTTGGAGAACCATTTGTACCATCAGAAACTTGCATAACCTTCAACAATTTTATAATTTGGATGCCTTATGGTGATGAGGTACCATTCTCATCTTGTATGGGATGGTTTGGGTGAAACATGGCTCAAGACATTGAGGGAAGGATCCTTAGAGATTCCAATCTCCTTCTTGCCACTTAGAGACGACCATGTTGCGACCTAAAGAATCTGCATGCCCTCTACACTTATCATAATTGGAGAGGTGGACGGCGTGGGATAGGCCCTCTTGCCTATCATGTTCCTTTGTTATTTTTCACTTGGGGAGCTAAGGTGGATGGGATTGTGCATGAGTTGCCATGTTGGAGGGTAACTCATTTTATATGGATAGCTTGGGGGTGGAGGTTTCACTTGGGAATGAAAATTTCCCATGCATTTCAAACTCCATGCCTTGAGGACCTCTAGACGGCACATAGTTGTCTCCTTGAGTATGTTACTTTTGCATGATGATAGCCATTTTGGGTCTTACACCCCAATGCTAATTTTTTTGCTTGGGAGAGGCACTATGCGATTTCAGCTAGGAACATCTTATTCTTTAGGAGTTCCATGTATATAGAGGATGCTACGGGAGGGAGGGAAGGAGACTTTCCATTTCTATCCTTGCAATTTCTTGAGGACAAGCAACATTTGGGAGGGGGTGTGATATTCTAAAATTAGCATGCGACTAATAGGAATATTAAATTTTGATCTTTGCACCTAGTAGATGAATAAATGGGGGAAAAATACCCATACTTAACTTGTATTAGCATAAAACCCTCTTGGTGTGAAAAAGGTTACATTCTAGTAGCTAGATTTTCACTTTTCATGTATGAAGAGGAAGAGGTTCATGTTGATTAAGTCAAGTTGACCAAGTCAACTTAGCCTTGAGTGTGGATGAATAGCCTAGATAGAGCTACAATGCGGTTTGGAGGGAAAGGTAACCATGTGGTGTTGGAAACCCTAATGTGTGGGACCCCGAGGTGAGGGAAGCTCACAAACTTTATAGAGGAAGATAGCGAGACATTTGAGGATAGCTTATGGATTATTGATTTTTTATCACTTAGACATTAATTGTTCTGGGTACATTGAGTTCGGTATGGTGTTATTCAAACACAAGGTACTCCTGGCAAAGGACTACTTCTCCATCCTTGAGTGATCTTAGGGAGTTCGTTCTTCTGTTTTTGCACATCCGAGATTGAGGTCAAGCATATCTTCATCTGTCCTTGTTCTTGTATCGGGGGACGTTGTGTTGCGGGGGTAGTGAGTGGGAGAAACAACTAGCTACTGAGCTTATATTTTAGAGCGAGGCTCCATACACTTTAGTCTGTACGGAGATTCAGGCATATTTTACATCTTGGCATACTGGCCAAATCATTTCCCATCTTGTACAACTATTTCTTGTAGAAACTATGTCCTTTTCCGGAGAGTGTTGTAAACCAAGCCAGTTTTAGACACCGCTTGTGAGCTTGTTCCTTGGGAGGGGAGAGAACCAAAGCCTTCCCCTTCTCTAGGAAACTCGTATTTCATTATTCTTCTCTCTCATGTAAATTTCTAGCTATATATATATATATATATATATATATATATATATATATATATATATAGAATTTAACGAGAATACTAAGTTTTCTAGATCTAAATCTGCGAATCTGCTCTTTTATACATTGTATTTTCATTAGAAGCATAAAGTTCTTCTTTTTAGCATGTATAAGAAGGAATCTCCGTTTTCTCAGCTTCCATTGGATGATTGTACACTCTGATATTTTATTTATGTTATTTTATAAACTACTCACTAAATCACCCTGTACATGAGGATTAGTCAATTTTGCATGAGTTAAACTATGGGGTTTGGGCTTATTTGAGACATATTTGACTTGGGGAGATTTGTTTAGGTTGGCCTAGAGTGATTTGTTTCAGCTCTAATTCTGCATGTAGTTTTATAAATATATTCTAAGGGATCTGATCCCATTCCTCACATATATATAGTGTTATTTTTAAGATAGCCATTTTATGCCTATATTTATTTTTTATTGTACTTCCCCACTTGGGAATGAGTATATAGGCCATATTCTTGTTGAGGTTCTTTCATTTGTTGGTGAGATGTCTGTTATGTAATGAGCTAATTTACATTTTCCATGCACATGATTTTACGAAGCTGCATCTCCAACTTTAGAATATCTTGAATCTTCCTTCATTATCAGAATTCCCTTTTGGGATATTACATGTTATTTATGATTCTTGTATTGTCTACTATTAGATCTCTTTTTTTTAAACCTTTATGGGCCCCTTATGAATGATTATTGAATTGGATATAATTTTATTGGGCTTTGATATTATTTTTAAGAGTTGTTACTTGATTTATGTATCCTATGTTAACCTACGGGCAAGATGTTTTGCATAAATGACCTAAATATGTCTGCAAGGGTTTCACCGGATTGCTTCCTTCTATTGCGGGAAGGAGTCTATTCATGGCTATTTTGGATCTTAAGACACCCACATCATTCAAACCTGCGACAAGTGTGAAGCAATATGGTTCCAACACCCCTACTACTTGAGGGTGAGACTTTGACTTGCTTGAAACAAATGTTGCCAAAAGGAGCCGATGAAGTAAGAGGATTTTTTTGGTTAACCTCAACTCCAAACCTAGGTGAGGACCCCTCAAGCCAACATATGGTTTTATTTCCGGGACCGAGAACATTTCTAGAAGAGGTTGGATGATGTCGAAAGGTCATTGGAAGCCATTAAAGCTTGAACTAGAGGAATTTGGTTTGAAAAACGATTTAAGGAATTTTCCAAAAAAGAAACATAGGTAAGAAGATATCCAGAAAATTGGAAGAATAAGTATATTTTCAACAAATTCATGAAATATTCTTTCTAACCTTTGCACACGACATAACGGGAGTGGTTTGGAAAGATTAGTAGAATTCCAAACACGTGGGAAGACGATCGAGGTCTGCGGTGGACCCAAAAATTCAGTGATATTTCGAGTCCCTATATTACTAGTATAGTCCCTTATTGTTGTTCGTGTAACCCCTTTATTTTTATTATTGTACCCTTGTAACCCCCATATTGTTATTATTGTTCCCTTAAATTATTATTAAGGTCGACTAGGATTACATTGTGGCCCATGGACTCCTATATATAGAAAGAAGTTTTGTAATTTGTATCGACCAAGAATTGTTCATTCATGTAATGTATTGGAAATTTCCCCGTCGAAGTGGCTTATTTCTAAGGCGTTGATGTCTCTTTTCTTCACTTGCAGGTTAGTTTCACAACATTTGGTATCGAGCTTTGGATGATTACGAGTTTTTGTTGCTCCAAACGGTATACATTGAATTTGCTATAATTTTTTCTATGAAGGTTTAGAAGCATAAAGATTCAAAGTGAGAAGCCAAAATCCCAAGGAAGACATCGTTGTTACACACTTTTTGGTCATCTAACCTATTGTCATCGGATGGACCCAAGTACACCATGTAAGACCAATTTTACCTTAAGTAAAATTGCCTTCTATATATTAAATAACTTAATAAACCACATTTATTAGGTTATTTATGGTCAAACGGAAAACCCCAAAAGGAAATATTAAACAAACCTATATTTGTTTGATTTTCCTCATGGAATAATTAATTAAACCATAATTTAATTATTATTCCCGGTCATGTTTAACTTAAAAACAAGGAAATTAATTAGATAAACCTTTATTTATCTTATTATTTTCTGGGAATAAATTATTTAAATAGTATTCCTTGTTAAATATGACCAAATCACCCACAAATAATTAAATAAATCATTATTTATTTAGTTATCTTTCAACCACTTCCTTAAATAATTAAATAAATCATTATTTTATTTGATTATCTACCACCTTACTCCTTAAAAAGATAAATAAATCATTTATTTATTTTATTTTTGACAAATTAAGGGATTTGACCCAAGTCAAATGCAACACCCTCCAACAAATATAATAATATATTCCATAAAGTGGATCTAGATCTGGTTAACCCATGCACCAAGATCTAGAATGACTAATATTTTGTTATAAATAGGAGGGTTTTTCTACCATTCTTCACCTTTTGTTGCCTATTAGATCACTGCGGATCTATACTTAGTCCTCTTTTCTACCATTTGTTGTGTGAGCTCCCTTTGAGTTCCATTCTTTGTGTGGGTTTTCTACACAGAGAAATCTTAGATACGTCTGAGGACTTCCAAGAACCCATCCCCGAGGAGAATTGGATACGCCTTCTTGTTTTCCTCCCGGGTGCCCAATTAATATAATTCTTTTAAAAATTGTTCCTCGTCTTGTCTATTGGTATATACCTTGAACACAGCTTGCCATTTTCACCGCTTAATGTCTTTGCATGCATAGATGCGGTTTTGCGGCTCTTTTATGTTAACTAACCGCGGTCTGAATATATTGGCGACCCTTTTGTTATTAGGAGCTGTGGTTATGCGTAGCTAAAGTGGTCCTTTTTCGTACACTTCGACAAAGGATTCATACTAACAAATGGCGACTCCACACGGGTTTTAAATTACGACATTGTCGTTTTCATATTCACTACCTTGACTACTTGAGACCTTGGGTTTCTGCTTGTTTGAATATTTTCCCTATTTTTATGTGTTTTCTGCAAAACCCTAAAACATTAAAATTTTTAACTTAGTGTGTTTACGGCCCTGTTGCGTAGGTGGCGACACCGGCCGCAGCGAGACGACAACTTTTGGTACAGCAGAGACAACGGAGCAGGAGTCGCACACGGCCCAAGCTACGAGCCACCGGGACCTCCGAGTCTCCTTTCGACCTCTTTACTGCGACTTGCCTTTGAAAACGGAGTCGAAACGATCGGCCTGCCCTTTTGACTCTTTTTACGCAATTTTACGAGGTTGCTGTGAAGCCCATCGGGGTTTTCCGGCCCTCTGTTTCAGCCCTTTGACCTAGTTTTGATGTTTGTTTTAGCTCATCTGGGGGTAGAACCTAGCCCCACACAGGGCTTCGATGCCCTCCACTTTTGTGGAAGAGTTTTAGGTTGTTTTAGCCTCTGTTTTGCTGAATTGACTCCCCCTTTGTCTAGATCTGATACCTCCTTTTCAGATCCCTTTAATCTTGACTCTTTTCCTTTAGAATCACCTCTTGTTGTTTTGTTTGGACCTCTCTTTAGGACCTCCTCCTGTCATGCCGCTTTTTCTTTGATTTCCTTCCTTTTCCAGCCACCTTGCCTCTGTCTGCATTTTGTGTCCTCCTCTTTTAAGCGGCTTTATCCTTTAGATCCTTGTCCTTTTGACCTTAGATCTAGGCACTCTTTCAAGTGTGTTTTCTAGATTTTCCTTTCTTAGATTAGTTTTAGAGATCACATTCTGGGTAGATAGATGCACAAGTAGACATTATTTTCTGTTATTTCAACATTATATAATGTTCTCTGTGATTGTTACTGATTCATGACACCTTTTCTTGCTCTCAAAACGGAAGAGTTTAAAATGGAAATTAACACATGCCACACAACGCCGACCTAAGTGAAGAAGCGCCTGATTAACACTGGCTGGAAAACTCTAAAATCAATTGTCGCTGCCTTTCTTCTCTTCAGCCTCCGCCAGTTACTTGTCCCTTTACGCACGCCTTGTCGGTTTCCTTCTTCACAGCCCCCCAAGCGCCTTCCGGAACTTCTTGGCCTTCACCCTCGGTTTCCGATTGATCGTGACTGCTCGCCCGCCGTCGTCGAGCAGTCCCCCTCCAAGTCCGCACTACGACTCCTCTCCGATTCATCGGGTTCCCTCTCTTCCTCACAGTTCTCCCCCTGTCACCTTCACACATGTCTGGTCCGGGGCCTAACGGCTGGTGGTGCTCCGAGGCCCTAATGTCGGACCTACTACTAGCGGGACTGCCCACGGGAACTACCTCGGCCATACCCTTCTTCTTGCGTGCATTGCGAGGCCTCGGCCTCCCGATTTCAATCGAGTTGTTCAACAACCCTATCAGCCACGATGTTGGTTGGCCTTCTATGCCAACCAAGCTCCCCTCAGAGCATCCTAAGTTCGAAGGCCTTGCTAGAGAAGATCCAACCAATCATGTCGATCTTACCATTACCAATGACTCCATCGAGTCTTCGTTTATTCAACGCCGCTTCACAGAGGTGAAGCTTCTAAATGGTATGTTAAGCAAGCCACCTCTTCCCATACCACCTTTGCGACCCGAAACGCGCATCATTTTCCCGGCTCCCTCTCCGTCTACGATGCGGCACGGAGCTCTTGACTTCATTCGAAACAAACCTCTTCGACCGCCTTACGCCGCTGTTCGGGAATGGCGACGAAGAGAACTATCGAGCCTTCGAAGATCGGGTTTACATGGGCAGGATTTCCTTCGCACTACCCTCTTAGCTCCTATCGGCAAAGATGTCGCCTCTCACTTTCCTCAGGCAGAAGAAGCCGCCCTCCAAATAGCCTTGAAATATGACACGATCTACGCTCAATGCGGTTATGTTTATACGCCGTTCTTCACGGCCTCCCCAAGCCGGCGGCACTAATGCCACAGGGAATCTCATTCCGCCGACGGTATCGTTGGAGCCCTTTCCCATCCGTACGCTCAACCTCCCTGGGCTATGGTCTCCCTCGAGGGAGGGGCCGGCACCTCCCAGCACTCTTCCCCTCCCGGTAGCATGTATCCGAGGATATGGCATGTCTCCTCCTTTTGCCCAACCTCGTGCTTACCTCAATGTTTCCCAACCCCACCATTACCCTTACTCATGACACAAGTGCACCAGCACTCCTCCGGCATATGCGCTTCCATCTCCCTTGCCTCCTCAGAAACCCCCTCAACACATCACTTTGCGCCCCTCCCGGGGCAAGTATTTGCACGAAGAGCGCGACTAATCCCCCTTATTCTCAAAGAGGTGGAGAAGCAAATCACAACCAATCGCCCACAGTACCGGTGGACCCAATCCCTGGTGGACCCTACTTACGCAACCGACGACAAGGCACTCAGCCCAAGCCGGACGGGCGCTTCGTACAAGTAAACCTTGTTCGTGTTGCGGTGTTTATGTCCTTCACCCACGATTGTCTCCTCTTACCCCGGATGCGGTAGATGTGGGAGTCTCAAGCCACATTGCGCGGACAACACACCTCCCCTCATGCTCCTCCTAATGTGGCCACTACCCAACCATTGTGTTCCGCGATCCTTTCCCCGGCACGGATTCGTGGCTACCCAACCACGGCGGCCGGAGTCGCCACTCCCTCTTCCTTCTGGTTCCTGCGATTACCAGGATCCTCATGATGCACTACGATCTTGTGCGTCGACCTTCACCTTCAAGCTCGGTCTAGC
The DNA here is from genome assembly GCA_034641835.2 of Pinus albicaulis. NCBI lineage: Eukaryota > Viridiplantae > Streptophyta > Pinopsida > Pinales > Pinaceae > Pinus > Pinus albicaulis. Next base: position 1,618,006,814 of record CM076582.1, read on the forward strand.
CGGTACCCCAGAAAAGCCTCCTCCTCGGTACGCCCCAGAGAGCCTCCTCTTCGAGGTTCTACGGATCCTCCTTTTGACATCCGGTGGCCCCTTACATATCCTCAACCCAAAGTTGAGGTTCTGCCTGGAATTCCTAAGGGACCCTACGACGCTTGTTCTTCAGGTCGGCTCATTCGTATAGTATAGTAGATGATTTGGCGCAATCTCCTGCTGCCATTTCCACCTTTGGAACTCCTCCCGGTCGTGCCCTTCCCAAAAAGAAAGCTCCTGTCTACTGGTGACTGCTATGTAGATCTGTTGATGACCAAATGATTGTTTCGACGCCACTCAATCGGACCATCCCCCTCTTCACACTTCGTCACCTTCCAAATCCCGGTCAAAATCCGGAACGCGGCGTTTCACGGTGCATAATTGATGAGGGGGGCATCCACACAATGTGATGTGTCACTTCGGTTTGGAAGCAACTCGGATCCCAGGCTGGCCCCTTCCCGATCACCCTCAGTGTGGGACGACCACGCCTCCCGGCCCATTGGCCTTTTAGTAATTGTCCTATCACCCTCGCTTCGTCGCATTGTTTGCGTTGGCCCCGTTGAAGTCATAGACGCCCCGCTAGACTACAACATTCTATTGGGCCGGCTTCTATGCTAGCCATGCTGCTGTCCCATCCATGAGTTTTCCGCAAGATGTCTTTTCCCCACACTCTAATTGAAAGATAGTCACCATTGACCGGTTGACATATCATGAGCCGTCTGGAACCTCACGAGACAACCATCTCTCCCCAACAGCAAAAAGCCGTCGACTCCTTGACCGATTATCTCCCGGCGTCTACAAAGGTCCTCACATGAACTTTTCCTAATATCCCTCCTCCTCCCATTTCGATCCCCGGCTTGTGTCGAATGTTTGCATGATACGTCCGTCTCGGTACGCCCTTAAGCGGCTTTCGCCGGCTAGTCGGCAACCTCCCCAGCCCTCCGCCACCCACTCCTAGCCATTCTCCTGGCTGAGCCCGGACCCCTCCTTGGCCTCCCCTACGGTGGTATCCACGGGCCTTTATCCTCCTGGATCGGTTCCCCCGAGCCTTAACCATCTCGGAGTAGTCCCTCCTAGTCATTTCCCTATTGAAATGAATACCTTTCTGACTCCCCCTCCCAGTGTTTATGTCCCGTCCCCGCGGCCACCCTCTCTCTCCCCTAACTTGACCACAACGCCACCGTCGCGGTACATTGACCCTCCGGACGCTACCCCACCCGGTCACCCCAAACCTTTACCTTGCTTGTGCCGGTTCAGCGGGTCCCCCTCACTTCCTCGGGCCCCACACTCCCGAGGACCCTACCCACGTGGTGCTAGCCTAGGAAGAAGGCAAAGCTCGTAAGGGGGCAACCCATCGAGGACCAGGCCACAGGCAACCCTACCCTGCTGCGACCGCCAAAGCCCGCTATCAATGCGCTTTGTGCGATATGCGTCGGTCACGCCACCCTGCAGTGTCTGGATACCGCACCTAAAGATCTTGGTCAACGAGACGTTCCGGGACGCTACGACATCCCCGAAGTCTACGTACAAATGCGGACTCTATCCCGAAACTCAAAACCTTGCGCACAAACCGCCCTTGGCTGTGCTGTGCAGATTTCCACGGCCATTACACCCACCTGTCCCGCCTTGACGGTATCGTTCCTCCTTGGACATGTACACGGCGATTCAAGGCTACTTGATAGGACAAAGGATCTTCCTACTCCATTCACATTCCTCCTCCCGCCATCTGAACCAACGAGCGGAGTCAACCACCATTTGTACACAGTCATCATCCTTGCGAGATAGTTCACCTACCCTTCAACTGTGATACTCTCGGCTCCTCCTCGTAGACCTTGGTTGTTGATATTGCACACTTGAGCCTTCTCCTCCTCATGACCCGTCACATCCCACTACCTCCTCGGGTGACCTTTCTTCCTCAGTCTTCCATCTTCCGGTCCGATGAAGACAGCATTATGGAAGCCATGACCAACCGACTTTCCATGAGACTGACATGCACCATCGCGCATACTTCTTCCACGGCAGTCCATGACCAATTTGATGTGGAAACCAAAGACTTCATTCCCAATGCGATCCGAGGTGGTTCAAAAATCCCATTCACATACCCTAATGCTTTCGAAGAAGGAAACATGGCCAATATTTCTCTACCATCAAAGTCGACATTTAATTCAAATCGAGGAATCGAAGAATATATCACCTTGGGTGCCCAATGCACCAGAAATCAAAGCTTACACTAAGCTTTTCAAAGAATACAACGATATTTTACTTTGGTCTATTCTGAAATGCCGGACTCGATCACCTTGCATTGTCGAACACCATATCGACACATGGCGATGCAAACCGGTCCTTCAAAATTTGAGACCCATTCATCATCGGACGTGGCCATTGCTCCAAGCTGAAATCGATAAGCTCAGCCCCGGTGGTTTCATTCTCTTACGTGAATACACCACTTGGGTATCCAACCCGGTTCACATTCTCAAGAAACAAGAGCACCATCCATATACTTGCCCACGGACTTTCGCGACTTGAACCAAGCTTGTCCCAAGACAGCACCCCTGCCGTTCATTGACGAATCATTGACGAGTGTGCGGGGCATGAGGTTCTATCCTTTATGGATGGTTTCTCCGGATACAACCAGGGTACTGCTCCGTCCTGGCAGTCAACTCAAAAGCGCGTTCATTAGTCCGTGGGGAACTTTTCGCTTCTTGCGGGTCATGCCTTTCAGCAGGCCATGTCTTATTGTTCCACGTACAGCTCTATATGTCCTTGCTTATTTAGACGACCTCACACTTGCATTCTAAGCATCGGGCGCAGCACCTACACGATCTGTGTACCATTTTTCCTCGATGTCGCAGTATAATATCCGCCTTAACCCATTGAAATGCGTTTTGCGTACTGTAGGCCCCGTCTCTTAGGCTTCATCGTGTCTAAAGATGGAATCACTCTTGACCCTTTGAAAGTTCAATCCATTCTTGAACTTCCCATTCCACGTACCCTACGCCGGCTCCAAAGTCTCCAGAGCAAAGCTAATTTTCTTCATAGGTTCGTCCACGGTATACCACTTGCACATGGGTTCCTTAGACTCCTCAGAACACCTCAGCTCGTTTTGGATTCCTATGCTCATGAGTCTTTCGATGCCCTCAAGCCAGGCTCACATCCCGCTCCCCTTGATCCACCCTCCGACTTTGATCGGGACTTCATCACAATATCTCCGCTTCCTGTCTTCGGTCGCGGGAGTCCTTATCCGGGGAATATGACAATGGTATCGACATGATTTACTACGTCTGATATAAGAACCTTGTAGGACCCCACATTCTCTCCTATGAAAGAAAAAATTAGCCACTCAAACTGTCGTGTTCTCGGTCAAAAGCTTCGTCGTACCTCCTCATAAAGCTCCACCAAGGTTGTGACTAATTCCAACCCCACGGCTTTCCTATTGAGTCGTCGAATCCTCCTTTGGGAAGTACGCTTGGTTGGGTCATTATTATTCGAGAATTCAACCTCGAATTTGTCACACCAAAGAGTAAGAAAGGCTTGGCCTCGACTGATTTACGGATACCTACCAGATCGTAAGACCCTCCGATTAATGATGACTTTCACGATGAACACGTATTTACCCATGCTACCAAAATGACCAGCAGTATGGCGATATGCTGCTGTTACGGGCCCCCAAAGATTCGCCTCCACCTTGATCGTGAAGCTCGTAGGCATCGACACCAACTCCACCGAGACCTCCTTATCGGCGACAACCTCTATCATCGCGGGGGTTGATATTGTCTCCGTCGTTGTCTCACACACGTTGAAGGCGAGCAGTCCTTGTGCGACATAAAGCGATGCTATGGGCCTTGGCCACCTCTCGCGGTCTTGCTCTTGCCTGCTCCCGAAAGTCATATCACGCGGCAGGTATTTTGGCCTTCCTCTTCGGTGATTGCATTGAAGGCAGTCAAACCTTGTCCCAATTGCCAATATTTCGCCCCTAAGGCGCGGCTCCCCCCGACTCCCTCCATCCAGGTCGTCTCCGCGGTCCCGCCACGCCAAATGGGCCTTCGACTTTATGGGTGTCACCATATCCGGCGGTAACCACAAATATCATCGTGGCGGTCGACTATTTCACAATCGGCAGGGCGCATGCCTACATTTAACAACACGGCGGCTATCGCGGCCCTCTTTTTCTTCTTACACGTTATCGCTCGATTCGGAGTTAAAAACAATTGGTCTCTAACCATGGCGGACATTTTGAAGATGAGATATGGCGTGAGCTATCCTCTTGTTGGGTTTGAGCACCAATATTCCTCTTCCTATTACCCCAAGGTAATGGCCAAGTTGACGATCCAACAAAATTCTCAAGACTATGCTTCAACGGACGGTGAATAAGCACAAAACCATTTAGCACCTCGCACGCTCTTCCCTTTATGGGCCTATCAGACTTTCATTAAGAAGCCTCATGAGTTCACTCCTTTCCACCTCATTTTTGGAGAGGAGAGCGATCTTCAATAGGTGGCCAATCCTTCCTACATTTGGTAGTCGAACTTCTCCACGACACCCAACCTCTAGAACAACGACTTATCTTCTCGGTGCCCAAAAATTTTCGTGTTGCCTTGCAAACCATGAGACGACGAAAGCACCAAGCCCGATTATGATGACAAAGAAGAGGTCGACCTCGCACTTTTCACGAAGGCGACCTTGTTCTAGTCTATGACCGAACCCATGATGCTCCTTGGTCACTTGGAAGTTCGACTCATTATGGCTGAGCCCTTACATCATCGGTAAGGATCACGATGAGGGGCATACCTCTTAGAGGATTTTGAAGGCAACCCCCTTCCTAATCCTCGCAATGCGCTTCTATCTTAAGAAATATTACCCTTAGCATTTCCCTTCTGAAATGCATGTTTTATTTTCTTTTAGATGGCAAAGCCTCCTTTTTCGTTTTTGTTTGACACTTCACGAGACCTTTTTCAGAAAGATGTCCCTCTTCTTAAAATCAGAATTTCCTCACTTCAGAGCACATATACTTGGGCACCATTTTGCCTACTTACTTGTCTTTGTCAGGTGTGGAGACTGTCCATGAGTTACCATCTTCAGCACTCATGTTTTGCGAATTTCGTCGGCCTTTCTTTGTGGCGGCACCATCGGGTCACCCTTGTTTAGAGCATCCCAAGTTGAGTCATCACTCCCGCATTCATGTGGAGTCTATCCCGAGTCCCTTTGTCCCCGCTATAGCCCTCCATCCTTCATTGTGGGTTTCTCTCTTCCAGTATTCGCACATTATGACCTTGATGTGTCCCCTATCCCCTTATGATCTTGTGTCGGTCGCTGCCATGTCATTCATGCCCTTTATGCTCTAACAAGGGAAGTCGTCCATTCGCTACTCGATCCTTTCCCTTTCCCTATCATCATTAGTGTCAATGCGTAGTCGCTCCACTATTTTCTCTGCGTGCCTTAGTTGAAGGATGTCTCATTGCCTCACCTATGGCGGACCTCCTTCTGTCGACTTGTGGCTCATTCCTTCCGAAGCCGAATTAAGAGGGTAGTGTACCTTGGTTCCGAGCTTCCACTCTTGTTCGGTGCCTCCCGGATCGAGGCAAAGGGATCTCTCGTTCCCTTTGACCCGATTGTTTCTCCGGCTCCCTTTCAGCATGATCGAATCCGTATGTGATGGTCCTTCCCAGTCCGATGGCGGCTCTTGATGATTCCGGGTGTGTGTGAGATGTCTCAACCTTCATGAGGGTGGCCCTACGGAGTAGCCCCATGCCGGATGACCTCTTCTTTGCGGCCTTCGATGCGGCTCCGGATATTTGATGATGTTGGCCTTGTCCCTTAGCGCCTCTTTGGTTGCATGTATCGGTCGGATTTTTGTGAGCCCTTCCCCATTTACGGGGGGCATTTGGGTTGTATTTGTATCTCATGTACTCGGATATTATTGTACAGGTCACAGGCTGACATCTGAGCACAACATGTATATGGGATTCCTGCGTTTATTTTTTAATACGGCTCATGACTATGCCAGGCTGTGCCCTTTATGGTTCGGTCCTTGTTCCTTTGGACACACTATTCTTTGTGGCATACAAGGCGGGCATAGGTACCTTTCCCCGCACGCCTTCGGCTTCTGGTACCCTCTCATAAAAAGAGACTTGTTGCACTGCCGAGTCTCGTCTCCTCGGAGTCTAGTTCTTGACACACTATCTACCTTTCATTTCTCTCTACGGCTTCCCTTTTTGTTGTCTAGTGATTGAGTTCTTACAACGTAATTCGGTCATACGATTTGCTCCCTGTACTCGCAGAGGGGTATCATTACACCATTTTTTGGTCATCTAACCTATTATCTCAGATGGACCCAAGTACACCATGTAAGACCAATTTTACCTTAAGTAAATTGCCTTTATATGTTAAATAACTTAATAAACCACATTTATTAGGTTATTTATGGTCCAAACAGGGAAACCCCAAAAGGAAATATTAAACAAACCTATATTTGTTTGATTTTCCTCATGGAATAATTAATTAAACCATAATTTAATTATTATTCCAGTCTAATATTTAACCAAAAACAAGAAATTAATTAGATAAACCTTTATTTATCTTATTATTTTCTAAGAATGAGTATTTAAATAGTATTCCTTGTTAAATATCATGACCCAGATACTTACAAATAATTAAATAAATCATTATTTATTTAGTTATCTTTCAACCAATTCCCTAAATAATTAAATAAATCATTATTTATTTGATTATCTTCTAACAACCTCCTTAAAAGATAAATAAATTATTTATTTATTTGTTTTTGACAAATTAAGGGATTTGACCCAAGTCAAATACCTTTTCCATCTGATAAATATAATAAAATATTCCATAAAAAGTGGATCTAGATACGGGATTGCTAACATGCAGATCTGCAGAATGACCCAATATTTTGTTATAAGCCAGGAGGTTTTCCTACCATTCTTCACCTTTTGTTGCCTATTAGATCACTCTTTGGATCTGTAAACAGTGCTCTTACCATTTTGTAGTAGCAGGCTCCCTTTGAGTTCATTCTTTGTGTGGGTTTTCTACACCAGCGAAGAGAAATGCAGAGTACGAAGTCGAGGACTTCCCGAGAACCCATCGAGAGAATTGGATACGCCTTCTTGTTTTCCTCCCGGTGCCCAATTAATATAAAAATTCTTACAAAAATTGTTCTCGTCTTGTCTATTGAGTATATGGAGCAAACCCTTGTTTTCTACTTAATACTCTTCCCATGCATAGATACAGTTTTTGCGGCTCTTTTATGTTCAACTAACCGCAGGTATGAAGATATTGGCAGCCACTTTTGTTGTTAAGTGCTATTATTTATGCGTAGCTAAGTGAGTCCTTTTGTGCACATGACAAAGGATTCATACTAACAATCGTCACAAAATTTCAGAGCTTGGTTCACAATAGTTTCGAATATGATACGTGGAATTTAGGACTTTTTGTAGGCTCTTGAATTTAACCTAAACATCATCATTGCGGAATTGCACTATAACATTTTTTTATCTGAAGTTTGGGGTGAATTTTAGAGAGCGAAGAAAAATCACGGGAACATAATCGCAAAATTTTAGAGCTTGGTTCATAATATTTTCGGAGGTAAATCATGGAAGTTAGGTCTTTTTCGAGGGCTCGAGATTTCAACTGAAAAAGTTATCATCGGAAAAATCTTCATAACTCTCTCTCTAAGCATCGGATTGGAATGCGGTAAAAAGTGACCTAGTACATAGACCTTATTTTCTTTTCTATCAATTTCAGAGCCAAAGGAGGAGGAAACGGTGACATGTGGAAATTCGCTGGGCAAGTTCCATCCTGCGAACCGATCCATAGTGGGTCATTATGGAATATTGGACATAACTTTTCCTTGAAGAATCCGTCAAGTTAGACTGTGACTTTTGAAAGAAGCTTTAGAGGATACTAAAGGCTGAATTTTAGATATTGAGTATCTACAATTATAGAGTTAATTAAATTTCAATATAGAGCTCCTCAAAAGCAAGTAAAAGGTGTGTATTCTTTTTCCCGAGTACATAAGTCTTGTTTGAAGAATCCAAGTTGAATTGATTCCAAGGGCATATTGTAGAATATATATCAGTATTAGATTATGCAAATGACCTTTAAAATAATTCAACACCCATTAAGCCTTTAGAAGGCTCTACTATGACTCATGAAGATGAAGAATGGAAACATGACATATCAAATTTACAAGAGCAAGTGCAACAAATTTCGCTCATGAAAAGGAAATAAGCAAAAAAATGACATGAAATTTTTGAAGAAAAGACGTGGAAAATAAGATGGATGGTTTGAAGAAAAGCATGGAATCTAAGATGGCTAGTTTGAAGAATGGCATGGAAGCTAAGATAGATGGCATGGAAGCTAGCATGGAATCTAAGATGGATGACATGGAAGCTGAATCGATGAAAAAATGGGAAAACATGAAGAATGATCTAAAAGAAGCATGGAAGGTTGACAAAGTTGATATAAATGTTTCCTATTTGGTGAAAATATAGTAGAGAAAACTAATGATGAAGACAAAATAAATGTTAATCGTGATTTCATAAACTCTAATGTTTGCGGGAAGAACCACCATAGTCTTCAAAATGGATGCTAGAGAAGTTTTGATGGAAAGGATCACGTAACATGGATACTATAGGAAATAGACAATATTTTGATCTCAATAATGTGAAAAACACACAAAGGTACGCAATGAAACTTTACATTTTAGAAGACAAAATATATTTTTTGGTATCGATGGCTTTTATAACTAATAGTATACTTGGTCAATTTTTACAGGAGGAAATATTAGCACATTATGAGGATTTGGTGCTCTTCTTTTAACTGGAAATATGAAATCTACATCAAAGAAAAGGGTTTAATGGGGAGCACATTGAGGACTTCCAAAATTGAATATAAGGGTAACTAATGTTCCATAGGAACACAAGATTTCTCTTCTTAGGTACTTTAAAAGGATAACATCCAACATGAAGTTCGTGTTTTGCAGACCCAGTTATTGGAGAGAGCATTCGGGTTGGAAAGAAAAATTTAATGTAAAATTATGTATGACCTACACTGCTTCTATAAAAGAGGAAGTGTTGCTACTCTAGATTTCAACAACCTACAAGGTTGACACCACAAAAAATTGGAAGAAAAAAGAGAAAAATGGCTTTGCTACAATTGTGATAGCAAATACACTAAAGGTCATAAGTATCTTTGAGAAGAAATTATTTTACATAGATTGTGAAGAGGAAGAAGAAAATGAACGAAAGAGGATATACACCGAGGAACCAACCCTAGAAGAGGAATAAATGAGTCAGAGCCATGTTGTGTAATGCATTGGCAGGAATTACCACTCTCGCACTCTTTCAAAGATGAAGGACAAATCAAGAAGAAAAAGGTAATAGTGTTGATTGGTCGGGTAGTACCCATAATTTTATTCATTGTAAGGTAGCCAATGAATTGAATTGTTTCCTATACCCGACACGAAATGTCAAGTGATCGTTGCAAATGGAGAAATATAAATTGCTGGAAAATTCCATATTGCTCGAGCTAACCATGGGGTGATATTTATTGGATAGTCCAATACTTTCCATTCCTATGGGAGGTGTTGACGTTGGCACTAGGAGTACAATGGTAACAATCTTTGAGGACAGTATCTTTTAATTTTCAAGAACTTTTCTTAATTTTTTTTTCAAAAGGAAAGGAAGTCGAATTATGGGGTATTGCGGGGAAGTCGGGAAGATAATAAGCTCTAATGTCATGAAAAAGCTTCTAAATAAATAATAACAAGGCATAATTACAATTATGCTCACTTTCAATTCAACATCAAAATCATCTCTTCTGAGATGTCCAAAAGTCTTGGACAATCATTGAAAGTTTTAGAAACTCCCAAAGGACTCATGATCCCGGTCGTTATTGGTGGTCACCCACCTATTCCGCAGGGCTCCACCATTGTCTATTTCCAGTTTTTCGAGTTTCGGCACAATTTACTATTTTAGCGATTTTCGGGTCCTAAACTTCCCGGAACGTTTATTCCGCAACGTTTTGGGAAAACGGAGAGCAACATCGTCCATGGACCGATGTTGCTCGTTCAAGTATGATCCTCGGATAGATCTTTCTAACGAGGTATGTTACGCGTCAAACGGAGATCGTATGCCAAAGTTACGCCCTGAGAGTTGAAACACCAATTTACCCAAACGAGGCCCCATAGTTTTGGTGCTTAATCTCCTAGGGTTAGGGTTTGGGCTGTTTAGGATTTCTCATTGTTTCTAAATGATAAATAGGCCCTCGAGCCTCATTGTAACACGATTCGACGTAACCGCCACTCTCTTTACGAAGATAGCTGCCGGCGCCTAGCTAGTTCTGTTCCATTACGTACGTAAGCAAATTTCGGTCATTCGTTTAATAATGAAATGAGAAGTGTTATTTCCATTGCCTCTCTGTGTTATGTTTATATGTTTATTACGTTGCGTTCATAAATCCGGATCAGTGGTATCGAGGGTCTGCTTTTCAGTCCTTCTTTGCATGTGTCCCCAACGGTCGGGGTATAAGGAGCTAGGGCTCGATGCGGGTGGGACGCTGCGGGGTCGGCCTCGCAAACCTGGGCGGACGCCCATGGGGGACGAAAAGAAAGGCGAGGAGCGAAGTCTCTCAAAATATTGCGGAGGCCCTCGAAAGACAAGACGTGATGGATAACTTTTCTCGGATCCTTCAACGGCTACCCAAGGCGGCGCATACGCATCCGGCGACCACTGCGGAGGCGACTCCTTTTAGAGTACAAGTAAATTTTGACATTCCCCATATTTGAGGTCAAATAGGCAGAGATACGCGTCGATAGTTGAATGCGGTAGAAGGATATTTCTGGGACCATGACTTTTCGGACCGAAAAGATAATTTTGCCTCCCTCAAAGCCACCCCCATGTTGGGGTGACTACGCGAGAACAAGGACCGAATGAGAACCCTCTGCATTCTCGTATACCAGCCGGGAATTATTTCAGGAAGGCACCGTCAGGAACGGTACTATCTAAGACGAGGAGCTATGAGGACAAGTACATACAATGGACCATGTTGCGCCAACAAAGGGATCAAGATGTGCATGGTGACAGATACATTCCCATACCCTGCTTGCGCCTGAAGTTGGGTATCAAAGATTCGAAGAAACATACGGTGCTAAGTATATGGTGTCTGCTGGAAAATACATTCGGAGGAAATGGAGTTCCTTGACATCCTCGCAGTACGGCATACCGGTATACGCAGAGATTGAGCGAAATTCAAGCGAGCGAAGACTTTGGATCTGCGAATCAAAAGCAAGGGGAAAAGGTGCTTCCAAACCGCGAATAAAGGACCGAGCCAAGGCATGGCGACTAAAGACAACTCATCGAAGCCACAAGAAAAGAACAGCACCGCGAGAAGCCAAAGAAGGACACGGGAAAGTGGTGTGAGTTCCATAAGAGCTCCTCACAACACGAAGTGAGTGTCGGGTGGCGGTCGCTAGTGGACGAGATGAGGGCTTCGGGAGTCGGATGCATGCTTTGATTCCGAATCAAGGAACACGAAGAGCGGCGAATGAAAAAGGAAACAGATTATTGATGCGAAAGATTAGCATGCTTGTTACTTGCAAAGATCCAAAAGGAGGAACCGGAAGATCCGGAGGAGGAGAACGTCTCTTCCCACTCCCGAGATGTGGGTAAGGAGCTCCCCGATGCAGTTCATTGTCGACAATGGGAGCCAAAAGAACCTCATTTCGGCGGTGGCAGGTGAAGCGGTTGGGCTTGCAGAGCACGCTCACCCACATCCATACACCATCGGGTGGCTTCACCGAGATGAATCTTCGCGTCGTGGCAGTGCCAGCTACTACAGCATCCAAACCCTTCACGGATGAGGTATTATGTGACATTGCTCCTATTGATGTTTACGATGTATTATTAGGACAACCATACTTATGGAGACGTCATGCGCACAATGTATGGTGAATACCAGAAGCCATAATCACTCCATTATTATTTACTTTAGAAACCACACAGTTTGTACGGATACCCGAGAGGGTACCACCTCCTACTTGCTTCTATCTCTTTGGTTCTTTATGAGAAATAATCACGATAAGCTCATTTCCCAAACCGAGGGGGCTACCATTTCTTGATGATCCGCCCCGGGGCAAGAAGAATATTGTGGCCACGACCTCCCGAACGGGTCTCCCTCTACACAACAACACCAAATGGAAAAGGTTGTGGAGGAGTACGGAGACATATTCACCTCACCCACGGGGGTTCACTTGCCTTTGTGGTCAAGCACCGGGTGCCCAGTCGACCCCCGGTGCGCCGCTACCCTGAATGGACCGATCTATGGTAGCTACCCAGCTACAAAGAAATGGTGAAATCAGAAGCGGGGTGGGGAGGCTGTTGCGGAAAGGTCACATCGGACAAGTTCATCGCCACAGCAGGGAACTAGATCGTGTTGGTACGAGAAGAAGGATGAGACGTGGAGACTACTGTGTTGACTGTCGGGCGGCGAACAAGATCAGCATCCCCGAATAGGTACCCAATCCCACGGATTGATGACCTTCTAGACCAACTCAAAGGGTGCAAAATATTTCCTTAAGATGGAAACTGAAGTCTGGGTATCACCGGAGTACCAATTGAACCCTCCGTGTGTGGAAGGCGCCTTCAGCTTCAAGAGAGGCCTTTTCGAATAGGCTGGTCATGCCTTTCGGGTTGACGAGCTCCCGCCACCTTCATGAGGATGATGGATGACATCTTGCGGCCATTCTGGCAACTCATTTGTAGTGGTGTACTTGGATGATATTACGATCTTCGACGAGACCAGGAAGAGCACCTTCACCACATCATGAAGTCCACTCAAACAACTGTGACAACCTGAAGTTGTGTCTTCGTTGGAAAGATGCACTTTTAACGAAGCCCGGGTTCAATATCTGGGATACATTATTGATGAAATGGGGGTGCATGTGGATCCGATAAGATCCAAGTCATTCGGGATTGGCCAGCCCCAACCGACCCTCACGGGAAGCCGCGACTTTACCGGGTCTTGCTGAACTATCGGAGGTTCGTGTTGGGATTCTCTCATATCACTTGGCCCTTGGTCCCGAGTCACCCGAGGAGGACGGGGAAACGGTCACGGTCGGAACCTCAACGAGAGGCGTTCACAAGCCCCGGCACCTCTGTTACGCCCCGGTCTCACTTTACCGAGACTTGCGGCTGAGCCATTTAGGGTAGGCAGATGCCTCGACATGCTGTTGGGGTAGTTCTTACTCTCAGGGTTATGGTGGCAGCTCACGGTGAGACATTGTACGACACGGTTCGCAGTACCCACATATGACAAAGAAAATGTACTCATTGTGCAAACTTAACAAACAATGGAAGCATTACTTTTAAGGAAGGAAACAATCATCACCTGAGACCACGAGGCCCACTGGAACCATCTGAGACACAAGGAAGTTGCGAAATGATCGCCATGAGAAGTGGTCTACATGTACGCAACAATTTCATTTGAACATCGAGTATGAAGGGTAACAATCATGTTACGGGGCTTTCTGACCACGTCCGTGGCGCTCTGCATGCTCAACTCTGTGGGCCCAGGGTTTTCGATTGATGCATTTCCTACATCAGAGTGACAGAGTACTTAAACTACAAGGCACTCTTGGGGGGGTACTTAAGTTCAAATTCTCCTCCAAGATGCCCTTTTATGTCACATGGGACACCTTTGTGTTCCTTCAAGCGGCATTGCCAGAATAGTCTCGGAAGCACTACCGGTCGAGTATTTGGGCATTTCGGTCGAGAAAAACGGCAGCAATCTGCTGGAAGTATTTCTATTAGGCCGGAACCTTCGAAAGGATGTCGAGAAGCACATCGGATCTGCCTTCCTTGTGCCATTGCCAAACGAGCCATCGAAGCAAGGCCTATATACTCCTCCCTGCCCCTCGTGACCTTGGGAATCCATCTCCATGGATTACATGTATGGGCCCCGCCTTCTTCTACCATGGAGAAGCCGTACTTTTGTGGTCGTCGATGATTCTCGAAGATGGCCATTATGGCGGCCTCGCGAGAAAGATATCACGGCGAAGCCCGCGCTAAAGCTCTTCTTTGAACGAGTGTGGGTGCCGCTGGATCCCAGGTCTATCATATCAGATCGGGATAGCGAGTTCCTCGGCACATTTTTGTCTGACCTGCGAGTCGATGTTGTTGGATACCAAGCTCACGAGTCCACGGCTCCATCCCCAAACGGATGGCCGGGCAGAGGTCGTCGATAGAATGATTGTACACATTCGCATGTACAATTCAAAGCATCCACGCACGAACGAGAGCCTCATATGTACAACATAGTTATAATGAGTCTCTCACAGTTCAATCGGCCATAGCCCCTTTCGGATGAGCTTGGATTTCCGTATGTCCCATTGACGTAGCCATGCCATTTGCGGTACACTCGGGCCAATTCAGCTCATGTCCATTACGAAGTTGACAAAGCCGATGGCTTCATCGGTGCATTCAACACATCCTGTAATAGGTTCATGATATATTGGACGAACGTGCCAAGTACAAGCAACGCCGTGATCAACAGGGTGCCACACGACTCGGGTGAAGGTGACAGAAACAGCTGCCTACACTCCCAGGAAGAGCGCCTGTTTTGGACCCACAGCAGAAAGCAACCCATCACCGTCCCCAGGGCATTACCATCACCAAGGGCAGCAGGGAACAATGCATTCGAGCTCGGTATTCCACCGTCGCAGTACTTTTGATCTTGTGTGGATCGCCTTCGTCCTTACTTCCCACCTCTCTTGGACACCTCGGACATTGAACAAATCACACCAGCCCAGAGTTAAATCAGTGCATGGGAGCAGGCCACCACAGGTGCACGTCTTGGTGTGCAAATCAAGAACACTGCCTTGACCAGGAAAGATCCGCCTATCGGGTTGTCAAAGGCACGGCCAACTCTGCACCAAGGAAAGTGGTTCACCGGGGACCAGTTAGGCTGAGAAATTTCCTCATCTCATGGAGGAACCTTGTAAATGGGGACCACCATTGCTTCCCCTGAGAGGAATGATCCCGGGTGGATATTGGTGGTCACCCACCTATTCCACTTGAGGCTCCACCATTGTCTATTTCGATTTTCGGTTTTCGGCACAATTTACTATTTTTGATTTTTGTGATTATAAGCTTGGGAACCATTTTGGGAAGGCCCCTAGCATGCCTTTTTTGGAAAACGGGAGAGCAGCACTGAGTCCATGGACGTGTTGCTAGTTCAGTACAGTCCTCGAGAAGATCTTCCCAACGGTATGAGTACGCGTCAAACGGAGATCGTGTGCAAAGTTACGCCCTGGGGAAGTTTGGCTTGCTAAATTTACCCAAACGAGGCCCATAGTTTGGTGCTTCATCTCCTAGGGTTAGGTTTTGTTGTTTTAGTTTCCCATTGTTTCTAAATGATAAATAGGCCCTCGAGAGCCTCATTGCTTAACACGGTTACGAGAGGCATAGCACATCTCTTCTCGAGAGATGAAATTTCATAAACGCCTAGCTAGTTCTATTTTCATTAAATACGTAAGCAAATTTCGAGTCATTCGTTTATTAATGAAATGAAGTGTTATTTCATTGCACCTGCGCTTATTTATGTTTATATGTTTATTCTGTTGCGTTTAAAATCAGGATCATCCCACCTTTTCATGATCATGATCATGCTATTCATTTGATTCCGGGAAGTTTTCCTCCAAACATCGGGCCTTAAGATATCCTTATGTCCAAAGAGCGAAATTGAATGTATGATTGCAAAAATGTTAGAGGCATGTATAATTCAACCTAGTCAAAGTTTTTCTTTGCTCCACCTGCATTAATTTTAAGAAAGGATGGATCATGGCACATGTGTCCCGATTATGAGAACAAATAAGCTCTATACATTAAAAGAATCAATACCACAATCCTTGATTGATGAATTATTGGATGAATTACATGGAGCAATTTATTTACCAAGTTGGATCTTCATTCAAGATATCATCAAATTAGAATGAAGGCGAAGATATTCCGAAAACAACATTTCGAACTCATGAGGGTCATTATGAATTTTTGGTCATGCCTTTTGGCCTTACCAATGCACCTTCTACATTTCAAGGGTTGATGAATTCATTTTCAAACCCTTCCTTAGAAGATTTGTGCTAGTATTTTTTTGATGATATAATAATCTACGGCGGAGTCTTGAGAGGATCATGTCCAACATGTTGACGGGGTGCTCAAACTACATTGCACAACAGATTATATGCAAAAACATCCAAATGTTTCTTTGGGCTCTGAGAGGTGGAATATCTGGGTCATATTTGTTATCTTACGGTGTTAAGGTAGACCACAACAGAATAAAACCATTAATGAATGGGAAGTCCCCAACCATCAAGCCGGTTGAGGATTTCTCGGGTTAGGTATTTATCGAAATTTTGTTAAATTATGGGAGAATAGCGGCGCCTCCTAACAACTTATTGAAGAAAGATGCATTTTCATGGACTCTGAAGCAACAAGGCCTTTGAAAATCTTAAAGAAATAATGTCTGCACAACACCCGATCTAAACTATACCGAGACTTCACAAAAACCTTTATTGGCAGAATGTGATGCCTCAAGAAATTGAATTGGTGTTGTTTTAATGCAGAAGAGGAAGACCCATTTATTTTGAAAGTCATCCAATCTAAAGAAAGTATTTCAGAAACATATTTGGAAAATGTTGTATGCCCAGCTGCACTAAAGAAATGGAGAACTTACCTAATGGGAAGACACTTCAAGGTAAGCTGATCATGATAGTCTTATACTTTTTGGAACAAAGCTATCTTGAAAGAAACATTCAAAATGGAATTCCACAAAGATGTTGGGTTATGAATTTGAAATAATCTACAAAAAGGGAAGCTAAATGTTGTTGCGGATGCACTCTCAAGAAAGGATGAAGAGGTGGAAGCATTGCTTTGTGCCATTTCTATTATCCAGCAGTTGGATAAGCCGAAGCAAGAGATGAATGGAAGAAGGGCGAAGAAGTGGGACACTCATTCAAAAGTTGAAGCAAGATCGTAGTACATCGATACATTTAGTTGGAAAAATTGTTCCCTTATGGTACAGTCACTTATATCTTTGTAAGAATTCAAAAGTAAAACAAAGGTTCTTTGGAATTTCACATTTCTCCTTTAAGGACACTCGGGATTTTAAAAACTTACCATGGGGTAGAAGACAAAATTTTGTTGTTGAGATGGCCTTAAATATGATATTCAAAAGTTTATTGTAGAATTTTTGGTTTGCGAAAAGAATAAAAGTTGAGACAATTAAGGCCTAGGGTATTCTACAACCTTTATCCATTCCAAGTCAACGTTGAGGAGATTTCTATGGATTTTATCACGGGTTTACCTAAGTCAAAGGCAATTATAAATGTGGTGGTAGTTGTTAGACTTGCAAGTATGCACACTTTTGTGCATTATCTCATCCATTTAAAACAAATGCGGTTGCCACTACTTTTATGGACACAATTCAAAAGATACATGGAAACCCCAAGGGTTATTATGAGTGACGGAGATCCCATTTTCTTTGAAGAAATTTTGGTAGATTCTTCTTGTTTGGGTACTCAGTGTATGTATCCCCATCATCCTCAATCGGTGATCAAACTAAGATAGTAAATAAATGTTTGGAAGGATATCTTCATTGTTTTGTATACGATAAACAAACACAATGGGTCAAGTGGATTCTTGCTTTCCATTTTGAATGGTGGTATAACACTTCCTTCCATACGTAGCAAAAATAGCCCCATTTATGGAACTTTATGGATATCATTTGACACCCATCACATCATCTTTAGGGAGAAAATTCGAAGTTCAAGTTGTGGAAAGTCACATCGAGCATCGGCAAAGTTCTCCAAATCTTAAAGGACGATTATGGAATTTGGTACAAATCGAATGAAACAACGAGCTGAGATCAACATCATAGTGAGAGAAGTTTTGATGTAGGAAGTGGATATTTTACGGCTACAACCATATAAGCAAAATGTCCCTCGAAGCAAAAATTTAAGAAAGGATAATAAATTATCGCCAAGTACTATGGTCCTTACAAGGTATTGCAAAATATTGGTACTATAGCATACAAATTGAAGCTTCTACTGCTACTTCACAAGTGCATCCAATTTTTCCATGTTTCATGCTTAAATGAGTTATAAGTGAAAATATTCCGAGTTCAAAAAATGTTCTAGAACTTGATGAGGAAGGAAAAATCATATTGGAACTTGAAGCGGTCACGGAAAGCAAAGAACTCGGCTTGACTCTGAGAATCAATCCCAATTTTAGAGTATCTCATCAAGTGGAAGAACTTACCCACTAAAGATTCTCATGGAAGGATGAGAATTTATACGAAAGCACCCGAGCTACTCAAGTGTTGAGGACAACACTTTTGAAGAGGAACATGTTAGGTCCCTATATTACTAGTATATTCCCTTATTGTTGTTAGTGTAACTGTACTTATTGTTATTATTCTTCCATGTAACCCTCTGTTTTATTATTGTACACCCATTATTATTGTTAGATTATTGAGGATTACATTTATTGTTACATGGACTCCTATATAGAAAGGAGGTTTTGTAATTTGTATCATCAGGTGTTCATTCATATAATGTATTTGCTACATTATTTTGTCACCATGACATTTATTGTCTATATGAGTTTATATTCTCTGTAATTCTGTAGAGGTATAAAACCCTAAAGTTCCTAAAATCAAGTCTTGGATTTAGAGAAAAAGCTCATAAAAATCATAAAAACACTTGTCTGCACTTTTCCTTAGCCTTACCTTCAGCACCGCACCCTTTTTCTCTAACTGCTTTAAGAATAATACACGTTTCCTTCATTAAGGTGTGGACACAGGTATAAAGGTAAATTTAAAGCGAAAGTAAATTCTAGAAGCCACGTGGTGAATATTCTCCAGTTGGAAACTTCTGAAGACGATATCAAGTGAGCCTCCCTCCCTCCATTCATGAACATTGTCCCTTCATAAAAGACTTTATTCCTTGGTCTTTGGAACTTAATACCTTGATAAGAGGACTCTATCCCTTCCATTTTGGAGTACACACGTAACCGCTTTCCTTCTCCTATAAATTGAAGCTTTGGTTCGATCTCAAGGTACTTACTGAGATTTAAGATTGGAGATTGTACACACTTAGTACTTTCTTTGTATGGTAAACTCTTTGATATGTAAAAATGCGCTTTTTGTACTTCATACTACATTAGAAAAGTGGAAAAGCCTACTTTTTTCTAGCCATTATCCATGTGATAACGATTACACGCTCGTATTGAGGTGGTTCAAGGTGGAAGAGGCATCGGACAAGGAAAAACGCTTGTTACTTGGACCTTGGAAGGACACGTATGACATGAAGTTGAACGTGGTTATGGAAAGCTCTCCTTATTTTATTTAAAGCTAATACAAATAGATCTATTTTCTCCATCAGTTGTTTATGTGTTTACTTGAATGACTTATTTCTTAAATTCCTTGATCATTAGATAAGATTTGTGATTTTTTTGAATTAGTATATGTTGCGGGTGCTTTTGATTCTCTTCCATGTATTTGTTTGTAGGTCTCAAGAGGTGACTTCTTGGAGTGATGAGAAAAAAGAATAATTCAACTAGCATTGGATCACGGAGTGGGTCCTTTCTTCATCATAGAAAATTCTAAATCATATATAATCTAGATAAGTAGTTTTACCATTTGTCTTCCATTTGTTTTACGGCTATCCTTGTGATACTATATACACTAGGAGATATTTCTTGTCATAAGAACGATTTATCCACCTAACAAAATGGCGACTTCATTGGGGATATTTCTTGAACTTATTTTTCTTTTTATCATTAGGTTTGGCATGTAAGTATTTTTCTGATTTTGATTAGTCTACCTTTGGGTTGGCAAAATTCTATTTAATTAGAATCTAAAAAAGTGCTTTAGAATTTTTTATTTTTCTTTATGTTTTCTAGTTTTCTTTTTCTTTGAAACGGTGCGGTAACCTCCTCAGTTTCTTTGTGTAAATATTTGGTACCACACCTTTTATCTTTGAAACTTGCGGACCCAAGAAAAGTTTGAAAAATTTAAGATTCTCTTTTAAAGTTTCTGACTTACATGATTTTACGTATTTGCCTAGACTTGTCTTGACTATCAAAAGCCTTGTGTGAATTTCTTTTCACCAATTTTACAATCATCGACCTTCGTTAATTTAATTGGGTATTTTTGAGTTTCTTTTTTTGGAGAAATTCTTAATTTGATTTCCTTTGGTTATTACTTCGAGTTTTCGAGTGTTAATCGCCTTTGAGTGTTTTTATTTTTTGATCTTTGGAACTCTCACCCAATTTTCTTTACTTACACTTGAATGTTTCTTTAGATTACATTAGAATCATCACTCTTGTGTTTGATAATTCTCTTAAGTAGATTACATTTTACATTATTAGAATTCTCATTTTCATAATATGAATGAAAATATATGATTACATTAGCACTAGTTTTCGTGGTGTGCATAGTTACAACTACATGGTTGCATTATGGAAAATCAAAGTAGTAGATTTAGATCATTTTCTTTGATTTTAATTTACATGTTTTTATGCTTTTTTTAAAAACATAAAAATAAAAATTTGAATTTATTCATATTAGTTTTCTTGATGAAATTAGTGCATTAGAAATTTGTTATGTTTTCTCTTATTGATCAATTTTTGCATAGTTGGAAGTAGATGAAACTCTCTCCTTAATTTAGTTAGGATTCATCAAATTGAAAAATATTACATTATCATATTCGATTGCATTCGAGTTTTGGGTCGGGTCATAACACATTGGTTTCATATCCATTTACCCTTTGAGTAATAATAGCCAAAATAACACAACGCTTAATAAAATTCATCTAGTAATTTTTTACATTTGTAGGGCTCTTTCCACACCAATCTAGCTCGGGGATTAATGCTTTGGAATAGGTTGTAGTCAACCTTCCAAAGCAACTAAACAAACAATAGCATCTTGCAATAGGAAAAATTCCAATTGCTATTTTATGTATGCTGCGGGAAGCTCTCTAAAGGAGTCATGCACGAGATCATATACGAGCCGATTGAGGTAATCATACCTATCTTGTGGGAACGATAGAATATGTGCACGTATTAAAAATGGTAAACCTCGAATAGACCATTGTTGAGAAGCCTAAGGTCAACACCCGATGGCTTAACTTGGATTATGTCAAAAAGAAAGAGAGAGGGCCTTAAGAGGGGGATTGAGCTAGTTACTGCGCACTTGCGTGTGTCGGATGGTAGGCTTTGTTCCCCAGGTATGTTGTTCCCATTGGTTACCTTGTTGGCTATATACTTCCAAGTTCTTTCCCAAGGTGAAGGTGGAGGAAGAGTCCCCACAACGCATGCTGGAGAGCGGACGTCGACTAGACTCACTTGGACTCTCCCGGAGGGTTCTCTTCACTCAAGATGGCAAAGTGGAGAAAGCTTTCACGGCTTTGTTCATTAGCGGAGTTTTCGGGGTAACTTCTTCAGCTGCCATTTGCATTAAAATTCTACGCAATCCTTTGGATTTCATCCTACCTTGGTGTTTTTAATTTTTTTGCAGTCACTATTTGTGCTTGGTTTGACTCCTAGGTTTGATAGCGCGTGTTCATTTGATTGTTTTACTTTTTTAAAGAAGACCATATGTGTGAATTGTGAATTTTAATTGTTAGGTGTGAATTGTGAATTGTGAATTGTTAATTTTATTTTTTTAAATTTTTAATAAAATTCTTGAAGTTTGGAAATATAATATGGCTTTGTTCCAAAATTTACCACTTAAACTGAATCCACTCTTAATGAGAATCCTAGTACTTTTCCTTTCTTTGGAAATGTTGGTCCTCCTTATGGCTACATTATTAAATTCTAGATTTACAATGAGTTTACCGATATGGTTATTTTCAACTTCGTTGGCCCAGGAATACTCCAATTGTTCCACCTCAACCGGATGCTTCTGTCTTGAGAGTTCACCATCTCAACATCACCAACCTCATGTTGTGCCATACACTTCTGCTTAATATATACCCACCTCCCTTTCTTCCTCTTCGCTTGGAAAAAAGCCTTGACGCTAGTAACTAGGTGGCTAAAAGAAGAAGAAGTGGAAAAGCGAGAAGAAAGAAGAAAAAAATAAGAAAGAAGTCAACAAACCAACCATGGCTATAAGTGTTAGTAGTATTGGAAACCTCCACGGCATGCATCGTAAACCCAAATACCCTTGCAAACTTTGGCAAGGGTGACCCTTCCTTATTAATTGTCCTAGTATTCCAAGGTCTTGGAAGTATGGTCGAGAAAAATCTCATCAACTTTTCGTTGATCCATCAGCTTACGATGATTATCGAGGTTCACGGGAAAAAGGGTAAAGTTAGGTTTCCATGGAAGTTGTACGAAAGTCATCAAAACCACATTTTCCCTCACATGGATGAAACCTCATTGTGGAAAAACGTATTGTTCCATGACAAAAAATTCCAACTAGTTACCCTCAACTTTCTCCCAACCTACATCGGCTTGATGGAGTGATTGATCTAGGTTAAGAACGGTGAATCCACTCTTCCATTGGAGAGTGAAAGCAATCTCACTCGGGTTGATAATCCATTGAATTGATCAGTGAGTCGACTCAATATCACATTTGGTCGATCCCATTCTCCCTGTAGAGAGTAAACATCATACCGCTCAAGTTTTCTTGTTCCATCGAGATTCTTCTATGCCGGGGGGCCATTTCACACATTTCTCTGAGGAACCCCCTCCAAGTATAGAGTCTTTTCCTTTGATTGGAATAGTGACAATTTCCTCGTCTTCCTTCTTCCATCTCTTTCTAAATCATTGTATGCCCAGGCTTGTGGTAAGAATCTTATGTCACACACATGTAGATGAAGGTGCTTACATTAGTATTTTATCTTCAACTACTTGGCAAGTTTTGGGTTCCCCTCGGCTTGTGCACATCCTCATAAGATCTCTTCGATTTTAACAAAACCATTCCTTAGTGAACCTTTAGGGATCCTTCCTAAGTTTCCTATTATCTTGGAAGGTAAAACCGTATGTATTGATCTTATGGTAGTACGAGAGGCCCTTAGTTTTCTGCAATTTTACTCCTTGGGTGAGACTATGTCTGTCTTGATGAAAATTTGTCTTATAAAAAATGAATTAACAATTTAAAAAAAGCTGGTGAAGGAAACAACCATAAATAAATTGCTAATTAACTTGTATGCCATAACCTTCATGTGTGCATACTCATATGTGCAAGACACATTATTGTAGATATCTTGGTATAAGCTCACTGTTGAGATATTCTTTCTTTAAAATACTTATAAAATGGATAAGACATAAAAATATTTATTTTAAAAATTAAAAGGAAATGAATTAGAATCCCAACTTCCTGTACTTTTTGTATATGATAAATCATTTTAAATATATTGATGAATTATATGAATACATATTTCTTTAAAATATCACATATAAAATGTTTAAAATAATAAAAATATTTATTTAAAATAACGTTAAAATAGTAATGTGTATTAATAATAAAATTTTGAATCTTTTAGCTATTGAAAAAAAAAAATCAAAAAACAATATTATGCGGACAATGGAATATTAACGTGATCTAAAAATTAAAAAAATATAACATATATATTTAAAATAAAAAAAAATGTTAAAATTAATATTAGACTTAATAATATTTAATCCATCTTTGTAAAATCAATAACATCTCCATTATGATAAATATCTAATTTAAAATATTTGTTTTAGATAATATTTTATAATTAAAAAATAAAAATTTATGATCAAAGTTATGATCAGATATAAAATAAAATTAATAGAGTTTAAGATTAAGTTTAGTCACTATCACTATAACACCAAATTATATTTAAGAGTTATTTCTTTGTAAATTTGAAATTAGATAGAAAATATATAAACAAATAATCAAAACAACAATCTATTAATAAACATAAACTCCATGCAAATGAAAATATTTTAACATCCTTAAACATATGCGAAGTGTGAATTATTAGGAAAATCTAAAGTTTGTATTATTATTATTATTATCCAATTTTAAACTCACGACCAAATACAGACACTAAATTGGTGTATAGATCCCCTTATTTGTGGGACATGGAACCTATCTCCTAGGAAAGATTTGACTACAAGTCTATGAAAACATACATATTCTACCCCTTCTAGTTTTAAACATATAAACTTCTTAAAAAAAACACATATTATTAATCATTAAACTCAAAATGTATATCAAACCACTCGAAACTATATGTAAATGATAAGTCTCAGACCATGTCATACCGATATCTTGTCATCTTGAGTGTTCCAATAACGACAAAACTCCATTCCAAAAAGTTTCAACATTTGCCAAAAATATAGCCCTCCAAGAATCCACTCCACAAGTTTCAATTGAAATAAATTTTCTACTATTTCATTTTTGGTTCATTGCAATTCGTAATGTGCCAACAAATACTATTATAGAAAATTTAAAACTGGAGTTTTGACTTTATCAGTCACTAAATATTCCAATAAAATTGTGAACTGTATTACAAATGTTTTTGAAATTTCCTTCTGCTTTTTCTTAAAGTAGGAAGATCTAAAATTTGAATTTTAAAATAAATTTTAACAGGTTCTTTTAATCATACTAGATCTAATTTGATTTTGTATATAATTGCTATAGTTTGTTTATGAGATCAATGATTTGATATGCCAAGCACGTGGTTGTTGTACAACTATTTTTGCATTCATGCCTATTGTTGTACAGACTGTTGTGGTGAAAGAATGGATGTACTAAATCTTACTAGCTAACAATTGAGGTTGAGGTTGGTCCTTTTCACACCTGCGATATAGAAAAAGGAAGATACTAGTTATGATAGCAATGTCCATGAAAATCTAGTGGGATTCAGAGGTTACTATTTCTTAATCTAGTGCGTATATTATTTTTTGAATGTTTTTAAAATTTATAAACTTTTCCACTCAATTAAATCATTGCAAATAAAAGTGGAAAAAATATTATATTATGTTATATATATAACACTACTTATTTCATTTTCATTGATTTCAATGAAACATCCATCATTCCTAGTTATTTATATGCATGGACGTGATTTCAATGAAGCATATCCTCCTTCCTATTTATTTATAAATATTATGTAATATAGTAGCACGGTTCGGCGAGCCTTATTTCAGCTACCATAGGCCCATTAAGCACGGCCTAGGCGATTCGTCGACCGTCGGATTAAAGCACACGATCCATCGTGCGGCGGGCATCATTTGCACAGGCCGCATTAATGGGCCTATGGCGAGGCGGAAATAAGGCTGGCCGCACGGTTCGGCCATTTTGTGAATCACTTAGGTAAGCCCATAAAATCGTTCATATATTTTATTTGCATAATACATTTTGTGTACATAATCTTTTGTGGGATATGAGTAAAGTTATCAATATGACATTTTTGCTCTTTTAACAAGGTGATAGTTGGATATGATGTAGTTCTTGTATTTTGTGGGGTTAGTGTTTTGTTATTATCACGGGAATTTTTTATTTTTTAATAGTTTTATTTTGTAATTTGTATTTTTTTAGGTAGATATGGATGGATTCACATGATGTGGGAAGTTTCATTTTTACAATGAGTGACATGATTAGCTACAATAGTTGCAAATAATATGCTAGATTGAATTAAACAATTTGTCATGTATACATTTTATGGTATGTTGTTGTAATTTTCATATTGATACATTATGTAGTGTTGAAGTGTTGAGGTGTGGAGGAAGAATTTTTTTTAACGTGTAGCTCTACATTTTGCATTCTGTTAATCTGCAAGTTTCTTATTGAAATATGAATGAATTGCTCAAGATTTAGAAGAGTTTATTTCTTCATAACGAATTGAATTTAGGATAGTAGTATTGTCGTCTTATGAATGATTGACTTACTCTTTCCAAGTATATTAGAGAGAAAAATGGATGTTATCTTCACACCCAAAAAAACTCACTTGTTGTTACGAAAATTGGCACTCAAAAGCCAACCTCCATAAACTGTTTCATAGACAAACAATTGATTAAAAAATAATAATGCTTACCAATCTAGGAGAAGAAGATACATTGAAAATACAATGCCCAGTGGTTAAGGTTGGAGTCATTGGAAATATTGCTCTGCAATGCCATTCACTATGTAATTGAAAATGATTTTCAAGTCGAAGTCCTATTTTAATATATCTCCCGAAATCAATCAACATTCTCGCCCATACATATTGAGCATTAGTCGCAAGAAGAAGTAACAAATTTATAAGGCTAATACTTGCTTAGAACAAGCCATGGGTTGGAAAGAGATCAAATTAAGGTAAAACAGCCAAATGATTTAATACATAATTAAATGTCCTCATAATAATATCTCCTTATCTCCACGTCCCAATTGAAGACTTAGGATTTGCATTGATATTATCGTTCCTTACATTGTTGATGGTGGCATGAAAAGAATTTGTAGCGCTCCCACTCGAGTCACACATTGGAGTAATAGACTTGATTTTGTTGAATATTTTCCAAGGACTTTTAGTCGAATGCTCATGGTTACAATCTTTTAATTTAATGACATGTTTGTAATAACATTGCAATCACAGAGTGGAGACTCTTGTAACTTTTCTCTAAGATTTGAAGCCATTATTGGAAAAAAAAAATCGATTCTTAACCAAATGGCCAAAAATTTATCATGGAAAAATGGGAAAACCTCCACGATCTAAGATGCATAATTGATTTGAGATTTTTTAACTGGTAACGGCTTAAGTAAATAAATTTGTCGTTGGCATATTGTAAAATATTCCACCCAAATTTAATCCAAATGCCTCCAAATTTATCTATTGTCTAGCCAAATTTCATGCGAGATGCTTGTTATACTACAAATGACCTCCTCATCGACTCGAGAGAAGCCACATGGACGGAAGGAATTGACCCTGTCAAAGCCTGTTACACCATGGGCACCCACAAGCCTTGAGACCAAGTTATAAAACTTCTCTGTTTCTTATAAGAGAGCGTTAATGCCTAGGTTAACGCCACAATTTCTTCGAAAGGAGTTGCGTTACCGTGTTCCACTGAAGAATGAGGGAAAATTTTGACTCAAATAATCGACATTTGGCTTTTTCTCAAGGAATCGATCGAAAAAATTGGCAACTGTGGTGCGGGCCTCGATTGGACATTTCTAAAGCCTAACTAAGCATCCAAAGAGAAAAAGCTAGAAAATCATGGAAACATAATGGGATTTCCTTAATCAGACAATTGGAGAAGAATATGGGATTTTTTTTCCTCCCAAACTCTTATAAATTGGAGGCAAGGGATCTTTGTCAAAGAGTTGAAATGTTGATTGTGCAAGGAGAGAATTTTTATTCTTGTGAGGCTTCCCATGGCAGTTGGCATGGCTCATTGAGAACTATTTTCCTAAGAATTCTCCACCTTTAGGATATTGAGGAGATAGAGCTTAGAGTTGAAGGATTGAGGGAGGCTTGACAGGCGATGGTTGTAACCACTCACTTCATTCAGAATATAATAGAAGCTGCCTCTATTTTGTCCACTTGATATCTTATGATCACCTCCTATTTTCTGTATTTTTCTAAGATATATGTGCAAAATTAGCCCCTGAGCTTTATATTAGTTCATGTTGGAATATATACTTTTGTTGATTTTTTATTATGATGACACTCTGAATATTATTAGTTTCATTATTTGCTTACTGAGATTCGGACGCCACGAGCCCAGTGAGGCGAAGCTACACTGCGCGACTCTCCAACACATCGACACGAGGCATCAAGGCAATCGCTATATTCTTCATTTTACATTGTTAATCAAATAATTGTATGAACATGCATATCTTATCTTTGTTAATGTTGCGGCCTAAGCCAGGTATACGTGGGTCCCGGAAGGCCGGCGAGATCTTATTACAGCTACCACTTGTGAGTTTTAACCCTACGCATAATTGGTGACTACGTGAGGACTAATCCTTAGATTTCGAGTTTTAATTTCAAACTCTTTGGTTGTTTCCCTCTATCACTTCCATTCTTCTCCCTCCCTTTCTAAACGTGTGTACTCTCTACCTTAACCATCTCATGCAACTCCACCGGTTTTCGGAAACAGTCTTAATTGACCATATTTTTCATTTAACTTTTGTAACGCATCCCTTGCGTACACCCAGGCATTTAATAACTGATCTGCATGTGAACAATGGGTTAGTCAAGATATTAACACACTTTTACTCTGTTGGAACAACGTTACTCAACAAAACCTAGATATCTCACCTGTTGTGATTTCCTTGGTTGTTGTGTTGTTGGATGTCATATTGGTTCGTGCAATGTGAATCTCTATGCTTGGTTTATTTTTGGAATTTTTTTTTTTTTTTTTTTGAGAAAATTTAAGCCTGGCATTTACTTTGCGAAGAAAAAAGAAAAAAGTTTTCATTTTGTTCTTAATATAGCTATTTATATTCGCAGGATATTACTGGTTAAATAAGTTGTTAGAAACGTGTTTTATATTATCTTTCATGAGCTGAACAACATTATTGGATGTGATGTTGCATGGATATGTCATCTGAATTTCTCACTTGTAGAATAACTCTTTCATCGAACTAAATTAAAAATCATTTTTATGCATAGTTTATTGTGAAGATCGCATAAATTTCATATGTCAATCCCCCTCCCGGATACTTGAATGCGAGTACACTAAATTTAAGCACTTAAGTAAAATCAGTAAACAACCTTTTATTAGATTACACAAATAGTAGTTGACGCTAGGATGCCAGAGATGCCAAACAGAAAACTTTAAAAAAATCGCAAAAATTGATACTAGTGTCCAGCTAAGATGAAAATCTGTCGAACTCATAGTATCGACACCACTCCCATCACGAGAGGAGTTCAACGCGAGACAAAATTAGTGTGTGGCGAAGGTAGCCAACCTTCGATCACATATCCAATAGAATTCTATGTAATTGGAGTTCCTTCGGGGATGTCGAAACTATATCGAGGATCAAGGTGTTACGCTCATACGCCGTCATATCCTAGACCATGTCCCCCTAATAGTGTGGATGATTTGGTATCCTGGTTTCCATGCCTGAGACAACCGAGGTGACTTGTGTGGGCTACCCTCGTACCTAACACGGATGTACCTACTTTGTCTTCGGTTTGGGGAGGGCACTCATCTTGCGAGTACTTGGCTGTCCTCTGGAGTTCGAGCGCGGTTCAAGAGTAAATGTACATATGAATAGCTCTCTTTGTTTTCTATTGTGATACTAGGTTTCATCTCTAGTGAATGGTAGTTCTCGGACATGGTCTTTCCCTTTTTTGTACTTGATTGATTGACTTTTAGAGTTCTTTTTTTTTTATTTTTTAAGAGTGCGGCTTGATTATCATTGAGACTTAATATATCACATTAAAATATTGATAAAATTTATTGGTCATAGTAGCGTCCTTCAACCCTCATCATCCTCATGACGGAAAAGAGACCTTCCTCCATTGAACACACGGAGGATTTTCGTTCTAGGTGACCAGATTCTTCTTCGGAAGAGCAGGTCTCTAGTGTTGAGCCTATCTCACATAGTGTCCCCAAAGATACTATGTTGCACGAAGATACTCATTGAAGGAGTTGTACTTCTTCCTTATAACCATCCTCTTTCTCACCCTCTTGGGCCTCTGTTGATTCGGTAGCATCGGTACCTACGATATCTTTGGTTACACCCACATCCAATGTACAATCAATAGACTAAGCTGATTCATTGGCTCGGGTAACCAACTTGGTTCCTCACCTCCCCGCTATTTAATGGAGTTCTTTACAGCGTAAAACCTATTAGCCAAAATATGCACGGTCCTAGCACCTTGGTTACGGCGCCTATGGTGGGGTTCGGAACCTTTCGGCCTCCAATCCTTTAGTGTACGCTACTTGATTTTTGGCTACCTCTTTTCTAGGTTACCAAGTATGGTTCCCTTCGGTAAACCTTTTAGTTGGAATCCTTGCTAAGTTCAACCCTTAGTCTCAATACAGTCGATGATGCCATCACAAAGACATATGTTTAGGGGAGCACTTCATTACCCCTACAATCTATGGGACAAGAAATTTTGTCCATTTTTAATTAGTTCCTCTTAGTGGTCAACCCTTTGGTGTAGGATGCATACCAAATGTAAATTATCAGGTCCAACGATTATCCTGGGCTCATGCTTGCATCTGTTGGAGTGGCTTTTCCCCAGGCAATTATGGTAAGGGGGTAGCTATTACCTTGGGAGAAAACGGCCTTTTGTCCCATGGTTTAATAATCTGTATGGACAACCACCCATCACTATGGATTCCACTTCTAGAAATTGTTATTCGACAAGTCCTACATATCCCATTAGAAACAATTTGGTCGAGAGGCCCTGTCGTCCCCACTATTGGTCAACCAACACCTCCTTGGATAGACTTGGGGACAACCATGAAATTACCATTTTTGGACATATGGACATGCCCGACCTATATAAACTAACCACTGATCCCATCAACCACAAATCTCTTTGGCCTCCTATACTACATAAGATTATGAATATCCCTAAGTTTGATGGGAAACATGGGATGAAGAAAAAGAAAAAAACGGCCACATGTATCACACCTAACATCTATAGTCTCTTTCTAATTCCATGGTGGATGACGATGTCATTCATTTGTTCGATTCACCCTCGTAGGCAACGGCTTGCCAAGTGGTACATTGAAGTTACACAGTGGAGTTAACACATTTGGTGCCTTAGCAATGGAATTTATCAAACACTTGAAGCTCCTATATTCTATGAAAACATAACTGAACTTCTAACCATTTTTGTGCCAAGACACTACCACCCCACATCACTACATACATCCATGAATCGAAACGTAGGAGGAGGCACATCGATACCCCAATTAGGATCATTTATTAACACATTGGTTACGGGTCGCTCCTTCCTCTCGCTCCTTCCTCTCATTGTGAAGGACGTTGCTTGAGATAGTGAGGTTGTGCTTTGGAACCAATCCATTCGTCATGCACAAAATCTGAGTCTTATCTATTTTTAATGCGGCACGATGTATGACATACTCCCCCATACCTAAACTCCAATGCTCCCGCTACTCATCAACCCCGGAAGTACACATGACGACAACCTCGCCAACACAACCTGCGGAGTTCTTTGTAAATATCTCATCCCAGGCACCCTCATTGCTGCCAGCTACCCAATAAGTTTCTCTTCAGGCGATAAGGTAAACTGCATGATGTCTCTCGCAAAAAACCCAATGGTAAGAACAAGAATAACAAAGAAAAATATTGCTCCTTCTACGAGGGCTTATCAAGTGCTCAAAATAATCAGACGAAAATGATGTAAAATATTAAAGAGAGAGACAAAACTACATGATTTCCTTCAAAATTTTGTATCGAGGACCACTTGACATATAAATGTCCCCACCTTCGAAACGAAAAAAACTTTATTACAAAAGGATACTTGGAGGATACATTTTTCCTACATAGCCATTTCCTAATCAACGGTAGCAACAAAATCTTGTGCTACCCAAACCCTACAACCCCAACAAGGGGAAATGGTGGTTCTCATCCCCTTCTAGTGAAGGAGCGGAAGTCCACCATATATGGCATGGATACGATTTAACTCTAAACCCTAGCCAAAAACTATGGAAATTCCATGGCGATTCCATAGAAGTTTCTTCGAGTTCAATCCTTGTACCCCAACGATCTTCATATCGAAGGCATGTTGTTGACACTGTCATTCATCCCCCAAAGAGATTATTCATCACACGACTCTTAACACCCTTTTCCTTGCGTCTTTTAGAAACTACAACATTGTATAAGACTTGGCGCAAGCACCGTCTTCTATGTCTTCTCTCGAAGTGTTGCAAACACCTTGTACAAAGGAAAGCTGCGCACAGTCATTGATGGAATTGACCCTCAATATTCTATGCTAGTTATCTTTGACATGGAAAAATGAAAACCTCGTGGTGAGCCTTGGTATTGCGGCAAGAGTGTTATCCCAAAGAGCTACTCTACTTTACTTTATCGCCAGGTTTGTACAAACTTGGAGGGTGACGATTAACATATACATAGACGATGCATTATATG
This sequence comes from Pinus albicaulis, assembly GCA_034641835.2. NCBI lineage: Eukaryota > Viridiplantae > Streptophyta > Pinopsida > Pinales > Pinaceae > Pinus > Pinus albicaulis. The sequence goes on from CM076582.1 coordinate 1,618,038,947, forward strand.
TCATCTCTTCTAGCTACTGGAAAATGGAGCTATTTCCAGGGTTTACGAATGAAGTCTACCACACTTGTGGATTTAGACCTAGGGCTAAAAATTATTCAAAACCATTACTCTATCGGCAATCAAAGAACTATTATACAACGAAAGTACATCTAGCTACTCTACAATGAAATAAATTTACAAATCAAGTATGGCAAGAAATGGAAGAAAAATAGGCATCTTTCATGAAGTAAATTGCTGGGTGAAATTATAAAAGACTAACATAATCACACATTTCTTAGCCAAATTGCTAAACACACTTTCTCTACTTCATGTTCTAACTATATAACCTTTTTACTCATGCATCTAATCATGACCTAACTATGCTTGTAAATGCATTGTTTTGCAAAATTTAGGAGGAGAAAGAGCTAAGGTGGTTTAGGAAAGGGCACGAACTCATGGTGTGAGGATGAAGGTGTATGGGTGGTTTGGAAGGTATAGATGAGTTGGATGGTGGTTGTATAGGCTTAATAAGAGTCTGATTGTTGCTACACAAGTGCTTCTATAGCTTTCCTATAGTGATACAAGAAAGTCCTGAATTCTTTATGAAACAACCCAAGGAAATATGAGGCCAAAAATGGTGGAGAAAAGCATAGGGAAGGTGGATTGAAGGTTTTGGATGATAGAGGTATTAAAATGCCCCTTGGACAGCTCGAACACTCTTGAGAAGCCGGTATTGCACTTCTAGAGTTTTCTCATAGTGTGGAGGTGAAAATTCTAAAAACGGTGATGGCGATTTGATGGAAAGAAGGTTGACGAAGGTGAGAAATGAAGCTAAGGGTGTTAGTGAAGTCCTCCTTTGTTGTCTTTACTTGAACCTACAATAAAACTACATTTTCATGCAAAAAACAACAAACAAATTCATGATGAAGGAAAATGGAAAAAATGAGTTTAATTTGAAAGAAAACTTACTTTAGCATTCATACATAAATCTAACTCAATATCTAGACATGTTCATGACACTATAGAAATCTAACTATTATTTCAAGAAATCATAAACTAAGAAATTTTGCTTGTGTGGAAAGGTCCACCTTCCTCAAGATTGAATGACAAAGATGAGAGAGGAGGATTGACACACAAATTATGATTTTATCGGTAGTCGTTCTACCAACATTTAAACGGAGTGCTTGTTGCAAAAAAATGCAAATGGAAGAAAACTAAAAATAATGAATTGAAATGCTGACAGGCTAGCTAAAATCACCATCAAAACTGTTTGCAATGACATAAAAAATAAGCATGAATATAAGAGAGACTAATTCAATGGATTGAGCCCTAACCCACAAGCCTAGCCTATGAAACTAAATCATTGGCTAATCTTAGGCCCTCATCACATACACGAGAAATTAGTCTCATTACATAATCATAAAAGTCACAAAACCTATTATAAGAGCAAGGTCTATTAGCTTCCTTCAAGACTAGGAATCCTAATGCACTCCTTGCTCAACCTTATTTAACCCTGAGGTACTTGCAACATCTCCCTAAAAAGTAGGTGATTTTCCATTTTGACTGAGAAGTGGGCTTTTAGTGAACAATCCTATGTGTTTATAGACTGATTTCGGAATCATCCCAAAACACATATCAATATTCATTAAGTCCCCACTCATACTCCTAAATTGGTTGTTACATTCCCTAAACAAGTCATCACATTGATGGTGGCACCTTCACCAATTTACTACTTAGATGCCGGTTTAAGTGTCCTATAAAGCCATAAATGCACCCATAGATAGTTGTAGCTTTAGGATTTGAGCATCTATAAAACATGAGAAGCTACGTTACGGAAGGATCCTGGGCACTTTGGAGTGCGTTGGTCGGCAGGAGAAAATTTTCATTGGATTACGGAACCTACTCGCCTTTTAATTTGACTTCTAAAATTTTCTCTACCAGCTCTCACCTCATCGATAGCCTCGAATTTGGAACCGATGAAGTCATTAAACTTCTTATACTCCTATTCCCATGAAAAAGGAAACCTCTTCTATCAATTTTTGAAATCCATTCAATGATTAATTTATTTCCTTCCTTCTGTATCTACTTCTAAATAGAGGCGAACATAGTGCACAAGAGAGCACAAATTTGTGTTAAGTATGGTTATATTGGTTGGATATCAACTCTTGAAGGTGCGTGCATATCTTTGTGATCTTTCTTGGATTGTTGATGCTAGATGTGATGAGGATGGACTCAGGCTTGGATGGAAATATTGTCAGTCAGATGATCAACTAGTTTTACTCTTCCTTCTACTTCTAATAATACATTTTTTCCTTTCCACAATACATGACCTTGATGATGTTATATGTGTAGTAATGAGTTTAATTGTTTCAATTTTTTAATGTGGATAGATTGTATTTCCTTTATGTTGTTTTCTCTCTTTTTTTTTTTCCATGGCGGTATCAATCGAATGAGTTAAGTTGGATTGAGAGTGACAAAAGAAATGAAGGAGGCGAGGAAAGGATCAGATTACAAGTAGGTTCTCTCCTTTATCTATTCACGTTAAGGAAAAGATCAAATATCTTTCTTTCTATTGTTCTAATTGAACCACCCACTTTCGGGAAATCATACTTATCCATAGGTTTTATTTCCGTAAAACACTCCCACTTGTCCCAGTTGCCTTTGATTTCAAGTTATTGGAGGAATCTCGAGGATCCTTGGTTTCCAGCACTGACAGGTTAAGGAGGTGCGAAAATCACCCTATAATATCTCCTTATTGTATACTTCAAGCTTTTATAGAGGCTCAATTAGCACATGAAGACATAAGCAAGGGTGGTCGAGGAGCATAGGCAAGCAAGTGGTTAAATATTGGACCAAACTTGCTTAGATTTTGTGCACGATCAAAGCATGGTTAGAGTGAGATAGTCAACCGGTATGAGGTTTTCTCGGGGAATGGGAAATAAAATTTTATTGTTTCATGACCTTGAATTTATGAAATAAATAGATAGCGATATTTTTATACGAGGCTTTCCCCATATACATATTGTGTTGGGTGATTGATAGTTTTTTCTCTTAATTGTTTATGGTTATGGAAGTAATTAGTTTCCATAATTTGTACAAATTTATACGTGTTTTTTTTTAGTACATTACAAGTTGAGTTGAATCTATTTTAGATGTTTCAGAGATGTTATAAAGCGGGAATCAAATAGAAAGAGAAAAACCGGGGTTTGTTACAGGAGCTAAGTTTTATAATTTGAATATTTATTCTTCAAGACCAACGACATATCAAGATGTTGTTCTATGGATTGAGACTAGAACATGCCCTTGAGGGGTAATTCCAATTACATAGCATGGAAGGATAAGGATGGAGGCAGACTTGGCAAAAAATAGACTAAAATAATTCATATATTCTGATATTCCCGAGCCGGGCAAAGTGCTCTAAATCTTGATGCATGGAAGAAGAATGTAGCAAAGGAGAGAAGGATTCCTATTAGAACGATTTAGAGATCATATTTGTTATAGGTCAATTTTTGGAAAAATCCCAAAATATAATAGTATCTATTAGGGTCTATCATACTCTAGAATTAGTTGCTACATGACCTCCGCGAGTCATCCCATTGGTGGTTTTCATACATCAATTTCCTTGGAGGCAAGCGATTGGAGTGTCCCATTAGGCACTTGGTACACCCCTGAACCATGGTAATTTCTCTGCGAGAGCATCTACTCCCATGCAAATTTGTGTTGCGGAAGGAGGATCTAGGCCCACTTTAGAGTGCATTGAGGTATTTGAGGTGAATTTTTCATTGGATTCTCGGAATCTTCCCAACCTCTAGTGGCTTCTCAAATTTGTTCTAGCTTTCACCTCATTTGATAGCTTCGAATGGACACCATGAAGCCATTAAAACTCTTATCGTCGTATTCCCTTAAGAAACCTCTTCATTCATTTTTAGGAAAGCCATTCAATGTTTCATTAATGTCAAACTACCTTCATCTACTTATAAATACAACATTTATCATAGTGCACAAGGGTAAAGGTACTTCTTCAGTGAGTTATGTTGGTGAGTTCACGGCTCTTAGAGGTATTGTGCATGTATAGTGAAATCTTTGTTGGATTGTTGATGTTGGATGTGATGAGGATGGGACTAAATTTGGATGAGTGAGAGCGAATCGATCAATAGTGTACTCTTCCCTTCTACTTCATACTAAAGGCATTTGTTCCTTTCCTAATGCATGTGTCGATGATGTTATATGTGTATTTATGAATTCCAATCAATTCAATTTTTAAAATTTAATAGATCATATTTCTTTTATGTTTTTTTTGTCATACATTTTGCCAGCACAGAGTATCAACCAGCGAGTTTAGTTAGATTAGAGAGCAGCAGAAGCATGAAGGGAGGCGAGGAAAAGTGAGCAGTTATAAGTATGTTTTCCCCCTTTCAAATTAGGGGAATTTTGAGGTCAAAATGGGCCTCTAAGGAAATTATAAAATAATAGTGGAAATTATAAAACAAGTTTTGATTACATCATCCAATTTTTAGAGGGAAAAAAAAACTACTTTTTCAACTCATATTTTGAACATATCTCCCAAAGTGTTTACAAAATTCAAATGGGAGTACTCATTGGATGCAAAAGTTAATTACTCATCAAAGAATTCTTGAAGTGTTTCATACTTTATATAGACCTTGCTACAAAAAAAATAAATACATGAAAAATGTGATTGCATCCATTTTTATGTATTTCTTATTTTTCATGCAACTCGATCCATCGAGCATGAAACATGGGTACTCCTTGGATGAAAATTAAATTTTGCATCAACTTGACCAATACGCTCGAAATTTGAGTAAAAAATATGGGAGATAAGTAAAAAATAGGAGTTGAAAAAGTAGTTTTATTATTTTATTATTTTAATCTTCTTACCCTTCTACCTAAAAAATTGTGAATCATCCCCATGGTTGACATCATCATATTGAATCTATTATTGGTTCTTATAAATTTTATTTTGGTTGTGCATTTTTCTTAGGAGGCCCATTTTAGACCTCAAAATTCCCTATTGATCTATTCATTTTTAAAGGAAAAGGTCGATATCTTTCTTCTGACTGTTCTAGAGTGGCCACCACATAGGGGAAAGCATAATTATGCGCCGTTTGATTTCCATAAAAAAAATTGGTGACCATGCGGGGATCAACGAGATCGTCCCCAATCGTTTGTCCTTGTCATCACCATCTAGTAGACTTTACCTTATTTGGTCATTTGAATGTATGTACCAAAAATATTGTGTTGTCCCCGGCTTTTCGAGAGAGTCCACAGCACCAACGCATTGTTGGTCATGGCCTGCTTGCTACGCATAGCATTGTGGGGCCAGGTGCTGCTGCGTGCACTATCTCCCACTCGGGGGTGCATTTCCCACATGACCAGCCAAAATATATCATATTTTGTCTTTTGCAAATTCATTTAAGTGTATTTCTTGCTGAAGTTTCAAGTGATTGATTCCCTCTAGAGACCGAGATTACCTCTACTCTTCTTGCCTCACTTTGGATTTTTTTTCATCAATGTTTATTTTTTTCTTTATCATTGTCGAATAGTTCCAAAGTTCAGAATTTTGTTGATCGGTTCATTATTTTTAAATAGGAATTATCATTTCAGTCTTCGTTTCTCTTGAAAGTTTTGAGTGATTGTTTCTGCATTCGCTTCCTTTTCATTCATCTAAAATTAAAAAGCAAAGAAAAACATGCATTTGCATATAAAGGATTTAACGTGCGGGAATAGTTGGGAAATTGCATTTAGATGTGCTCATTGTTGATTTCTTATAATGCGGTTACTCTATCCCTTGTAACTAGTTTTTCATTGTCGAAAATCAATTAAAGTGAATGCTTATCATTCTAATTTCATTCTAGGAATGTTGAATACCTCCACTGAAGAACAGAAAAAAATGATAAGCAATATCAACATAAAATATATATGAAGTTATCTAAGGAAGCATTGTAACATTAATGATAACATTTAGAGGTCTAGCCTAGAAGACATGTTCCAATGTCGTTAAACATAACGATTGTCATTAATTGTATGTGATACATTCGATGTGATACCTCATTCCACATCGTAAGTATATCATAGCTCCCTCTGCATACTTTCGGGTATACTTGGTGGTGTTCTAGTACAGTATAAGGATATATGTTAGAAAAGCATATGGATTGGGCCTCCATACTTGCCCGCGTATATTTGGGAGTAAAACTTTAGGTTTCTTACCATCCGCAGGCTAACCGAGTCGACCACCTTGTACTGTGATACATAAAACACGGCATTTAGGAGATTTCATGCACGTACATCATTCTTTGGTTTATTGGGGGCGATATATTGCAATTCACGAGTTGCTTGGTAAAAAAAATTTCCTAGCATTACCCTCCTTTTGTATATTTTTTTTTGTATAAAATCAATCGGGGAAATCGTGCAAGAATATCAAACTTCCCTTTTTGTCATTCACGTAGGACAATCGAATATAAACCACCATACCACTGCAGGCTACACCTGATGACCCAGAGAGCACACTGCGTCCTATCAAAATGCAGTACCTCACGGAACTCTTGGTGCTACATCATGCGATATACTAGAGACATATGATCCATTGAGTACTAAGTCTCGAGTTGTTTTCTTTACTGTTTTACTGCTATTATCAAGACAAAACCCTCACGGTTCTAAGGACATTGAAATTCAATCCGGTGAAACGGTAAATCTGAGAACCCGATCTTGTTCAGGCGGGAAGATGATGCGGAACCCATTGTTCTTTTGCAGACATATTGATCCGAAGTTGAACAACGAAGTTATTGGTACAACACTTCGATCCTCAATCATTTGTAACCGTTGAGTCTTCTCTTTACCGCGAGTTTCTGCCCTAAAACTTTCTCGGGCTGAAAGTGAAGTACTTCCACCTGGTTTTATTTTGATAGAGAAAGACTTCATGAAGACACAACCTTAATTGTTGGTAAAAATACTAACAGCCAAAAAAGTGAATCATTATAATAATCACAATAATTTTTCTTTTTCTTTTATTGATTTCTATACAGAGCTTTTATTAGCACAACTAGCGTATGTACACAATTATCCAAATAGAAACCGTGTATACACAAATATATTTACTGATCATGTAAGCATTCGGAAGCCAAAATTTAACCCATTGCCATCAGTTGTATGAGATATAAATAATAAAATTAATCATCACACATGAACACCAAGATTTAAGGTGGAAACCCAATTCGGAAAAATACATATTTATTATCATCTCTATCTTCTATATTTATTATATGAAGAAAACTACTTTACAATATACTACTGATGCAAAATCTATCGGTATGCGAGGCATCTACCTATAGAGCGCAGCCTTCTCTCATTCTCCGGCTACTGCGGAAGGAGCTCCAACCCCTTGAACTCATTTACCGGCCTCTGCGGAAGGGAGCTTCAACCCCTTGACGAACACCAAATTCTGCGGCGGCAAGCTTCTACTTCCCTGCTTGAAGGCTTCAACTCTCGGACCCATTGCAAACCGTTTCATCAATTTTCCACTAGATCCCACCTTCAACACAACTCATCATAAATATCAACACCAATAAACTTAACCCAAACTTCCAATTAGAACAACGAGATCGATGTAGCTTTGAGAATACAATAATAAACCCAAATTTTAGAACTAGCATGTGTAGAATCAATCTCAACCCTAATCATTCATTATCTAAAAATGCATAGGCTACTTCACTTTACCGAACCCATGTGTATACATGCTTTCCTTCACACCAACCTATGTATGGGTAAAAGTGCGAATTTCCGAATATGAATAGTCTCAATCATATCGAGGCTTTTAGTCGGATATATTTTCGATTTTTCAAAATCCTTCGTGGAGTCGACATCGTTATTCATGTTAATCACTCCAATCAAATTTGTGCATAATTAAATTAACATGCCTCATTAGTCGAACAACCTAACGTCCATGAAGACTTCATTGATAGAGAATAGAAATATATACGATGCTTAAACAAAACAACCTCTCCAACAAGCTTCATAAAACCACGACTTCCATACGCGCTTTATCAGAGACAAATGCCAACGTGCCTTCACATGCTGCAAGAGGCAGACAACATGTCGTCTATAAATATTATTTAACACAAAAAGTTACCTCATAAATTACTATGATTTCTTACTTTGCTTAATGAGCAATATTGCCAAGTCACGGAATCCAAACATCTCATAAATAGATCATGCAAGTACATAGTCTTTTTAGGTCTGTAGATTCTAATCCATAATTGTATCGAGGTGCATCATAGATTCGGATCGACCAATAAAGCATAGCTCCATCCCATAGATATAGTTCGAGAGATAAGTATTCGATAGCCTTACACACCCCTTTACACAATGACCTTCTTCTCATTGTATAGGTTTAGCCTTTATCAATTCCATGAGCCAAAACCACACAAGTAGTAGTGGTATTCTTGGACGGAATCAAATATATGACACCATGCTCAATATTGTGGGCTAAAACCATGATAATACCCCCTTGGTATAATATTTTTAGAGCGTAAAAGGAATACGTGACTTGGATCGTTCTTCTCCGCATGTATACATGACTTGGTTTGTACTAAATTGCATGTAGAACCTTCAAATATGAATATTAACCATATGGGTTGATTTACACATTTCTTCTGCTAGACCTTCGTGCTTCTCTGAAGAACATATACTTTATTATTTTTCGAGAGAGTTTCCATCAAGGACAACATATGCAACCATAGGGCTCTATAAACTATGACCAATATCCTACCTTTGAACATGATGGCAACTATGATGGATATGGATCACCATGGATTTGAACACCAAAACTCTCCCCTTTGACATCAAGGGTAAAGGGTGGGTGATTAATCCCCACAAGCCTGACAGGACATAATTTCAAAGAAATACATGAATCTTTAACTATGATACTTGAACTTTCCACTATCACCAGGGTATAAAAATATAATAGGATCTGCAAGAGGATTTACACATATTGACATAATAACCCAACCAAGTGGGTTTATAATTTTCTAACAAGTCCTTACAAAATTTGAATGGTGAAATTTTACCATAGGTCTCAATATGACTTCTTCATAAAATAACATATATGAATTTTTATATCCAAGACAGGGAGAGATCATAACACAACAACCAGTCGGAGATACTGACAATGCATCCTTTTCAACAAGGTAGGTGTTTCCACTAAAATTTTGCATCACGAACACCTTCTACAACAAATTCATCAAAGAATATTCATCGAGGAGATAAATATCAAAGGTACGATACAATATGAATACTAGAACAACAACGAGAGATTACCCATCAACACCATAGACTATTTTGAAAGAACAGATACATGAAAATTACATACCCAAACATATACGGTTATGCACATAGAAAACTTGTGTATATACGTGATTCCTGCCTTTATGCAACCAACGTCAAGATTTAATCTTCTGATATTTAAGAAGAATTGAGAAAGAGAGGAAGAGACAACTCACATTATGTATGAGATATTCGAATGCTTCCTTGGGAAGAGACTGCATCATCTGTAGAAACTTGTTCTTTGGAGGGAACATGTAATTTAACCTTTATCAGTGCTTGTTAAATAGAAGTGATACTATTGGAGAATGTACAGTGTAGGAATGCATAACATGATTGCAAGATACTTATGGCACTTCTATTATCACCTCAGAATGAAATGAAGTGACCATTTAGATTTGAATATCTTGTAATGTACGCATCATCTAATGAATTTGTGTGCGGCATGATGTGGTAGCCACATATTAAGCCCCCGTGTAGACAAGGAAATATAAATTTGTTCTTATTTGAGAACCAAGAAACTAATCATATTATATAAGATGCACCACCATTAGTGATTTTTTCGATCATCAACATTTCCCATTAATCCACATGCATTGTAAGCATGAAGAGTGAGATCAACATTTATTTGGATACCATAGAACAAGTCTTGAGTCCCTTGAAAGTATTTGAATATTATTTTTATAGCTGAAGGTGGAGACTCTTTTAAATTCTGCTTGGAATCGTCTAACTATCTGGCCTGCCACCAATATGCAGTCTTGTCCGGTTAGATAAAGTAGAATTTCAATCATGGATATATACTCTAGTTGATTCACCATGGGAGAATCATCATGGCAAGACGGAGTTACATGTAGTTACCATTGGGAGTACTCACAAGTTTGCATTCTTCCATCCCATACTTCATAGAATTTGCTTGAGTATTTTTCTTGTGATAGAAATATATGCCATATGTTGCTTGTTATATGTGAAAATATGTTAGTTCCCCACGTAATGAAATTTCAAATTCTTCTTTGCATAACATAAGAAAATTTCTAACTCATGGACTCTTCATTACTTCCAAAATAATGCCATCAACATACACAACAATAATCAATAGTTTGTCATTCTCAATTTTTATGTACAAGTTATTTGTCAGCAGTCCCTTTGTGAAACCTTGTTGTTGAAGATATTTTTCAAAACAGTATATACCATGCCAAAGAAGCCATGAATTATAAACCTGGGCTAAACTTACCAGTGTTTCCATCATGTCCTTGATAAAACATTCTTAAAAATACTAAGTTCTTCATGGTGAGTACTACTAACTCTTAAGTTCATAAGGAGTTTTATCACTTTGTTCACCTGGTAGCATTGCTATTTACAATATTTATTGTAGTATGTGTTGCTTCTCCCCAAATTGTATTGGGAGTCCCAGTTCATCAAGCATAGCGTGAGCCATCTGTTAATTGTTCTATTCATTATTTCTTCCTTCTACATTTTATTTAACGATTCTATTTTCCTAATAAACTATCTTTTTATGCCATAATGTTCATATAAATAAAAGACCCAATAAAGTATATATTCCTCCTCGGTCGAGATCTAATACATTCTATTTTTGTACCTAATTCCTTTTTCAACTAGAGCCTTGAAGATCTTAAATTTTTCAAAATTCTTCATCTTTGTGTTTTTGTGTGGTCCAACATTGTAGAGAAGTCATCGATAAATAAAATATAGTATTGTTCTCCGGGAGGTGAATTTTTCCTTACCGGACCACATGAATCCTTATGTATAAGTTCAAGGGCTTACTTGTTGATCCTTCTTTGGCATTGAATTGCACCTGGTTTTCTTACCAAATTGGCATGATTTGGATATGGTACTTTTAAGCTGATCATCACATTTGGGAATATCACACGAACAACACAGTTACTACTAGATTTTATTATTTGAGAGAAACTCAAATGTCCCAATCATACATGCCATAACCAATTTTGTGAATATTTACCTAAGTAGCTTCTCATTACCACTTTTCAAGCTATGTACATGTTTCTTGGTGTTTAGTTCCTCTTATTACCATTTTCCTATCATCAATTTCAGCACTACATTCTTTTGAACTAAATACAACTTCATTTCCTTGATAACACATTTGACTCACCTCAATAAGTTATGCTTTAAACCATCCACATACATAACATTGTTAGCTTTCACCTTTTCTTTTAAACAAAACCTTTTCCTTTTAATTATAGCAAGAGAGTCATTTTCCAAAAGTAACATTATTTTTTCCTTCTTTAATGCATTGTATGCAAGAGTTTTATTTTTTATCACCTTTCATGTTTTTAGCATGCGATGTAGTATGTATTTTATTTTCTTCCCCTTGTAGATAAAGCTATGCCACAACTTTCAACCTATAATTTCTTCTTTCCCCATACGTTGGAGTTGGAGGGTATATAATCTTTTTAGGCAGAAGCTTTCTGCCTTCAGTTACTTCATGTCCAAAGTTATTGCATTAAAAACATTTAAGTTTTTTCTTGAAGATGAAAAAGTTATTTGTAAGTATTCTTCTTTATTCCACTCTTATTTATTTGCTTTCTTTCTTCTTTGGTCATGATGGTTTTGTATGCAACACATTGAGAAAAATTTATGACCAAAGTTATGACATGAGAAACATTGTCCATTAAGAAAAAACATTATGCAATGTGACTTTTCTATTGATGTTTACATGTTGATTGATACTTCTATTATTGTTCATCCTTGAATTAGAGTGATGCATGTTTTACGGGAATTTTCTTTGTTCTTTTGCTGAGTGACAAAAAATTGTTGGTTGGCTTTAGGTTTGCATTTAGATAACTTGGTGTTGAAGACTAAGAGGATTCTCAGTATATCCAAGACCTATCTTTACAAGAGGAGAGTGTTGAACGTTGATAATTTTTATTTAATGTTTGAGATCCTTTAGAAAATCTAAGATTTAATTTTTCACTTTCTCAATTTCCTTTCTTAGACTTACTATTTCACATTCTAATTTCTCATTATGCTTCTCATTTTATATAAGTTGATTCTTTAGAGTATCTGTAAATTTTTCTTCCAAACATATTTTGAGTTGATTTATTTCTACAAGAAAATCATTTTCTTCTAATGCATCGATAATAGTATCTTTAGCCTCACTAGAGTCTTTTTCAAAAAGCATGGCTTGATCTAATATCTTGATCAAAATTCTACTTCTTCACTATTTGATAGACCATCACTATCTTCATGAGTATAATAGCTTTTTCTATTGATAAACTATTTCTTATTTCCTTTTTCCACTTCATTTCCCTTTTCATGATGATCTTTATGGGGACATTGAAGCACATAATGACCAACTCTTCCACAATCGAAACAATTAAAGGAAGATTACCTTTGAACCTTCCAATTCCAGGTTGTAGCTTCTTTTCTGAGAAATTTATCTCATTTTCTTCCCAGAAACATACCACTGAATCCTTCTTGTTCTTCTACTTCCTTGCCTTTTCTGCAGTAGCTCTAAAGACAACTTCTTTAACTTCATATGGACCTCCTTTCCTCATTTCACAAGTAGTAAGAATCCCATGAATTTAGAATAGCCTAGTAAGAGTTTGTATATCCTTCTTCTCTTGATAGAAGACACTTTTGACTCGAATTTGGGGTCCCAGAGATCTTCAGCTTATTTCTACAAAGATGAGTGTCGGTTATTGTTTCACCTAGATTTCTCATACGATTTACAATATCATCTTAGACATAAAAGAAACTAGCAATGCTTTTTTCCTCATTATGCATTCGAGTTTTTCATATTGAATTCGAGAGTTTGGAGTTTAGCACTTTTTACCTTGGAATTGCCTTCATAGCTAAGAATGATTTTGTCCCATATCTCCTTTTCTATATTCAGCTGCATGAATTTTACAAATTCTGATTTAGACAAACTTTACATAATCCATTGACCGCCTTTGCATTGGTTTCATAGTTCTTTCTTACTCTTTGGATCTCTTTGGAGCGAGGCTAGATATTGATAACCTCCTTCAACTATAGCCCAAACATACGCTCCAAGGGCGAAGATAGGATCTTGTGCTTGTCTTCTAGAATTAAATTATTTATGTTGAAGAGAGAGGCCCTAATAGATGTTGTCCCATCTTGATTGCTTATCTTAGATGATCTTCCTTCTAAGCGATTAAGCTTCTTCGAAGGACTTTGCTCGATACCAATTGTTGGGAAAAATATTGAGAGGGGGGTGAATCGGTATTTGCAATAATCACAATAATTTCTCTTTATTTGTATTGATTTCTATATACATGACTTTTATTAGCACAACCAACATATGTCTGTTGAAAGAGAAACAGTGTATACAAAGATATATTTACTGATTAGGTAAGCATTCATAAGAAAAATTTAACCCGGACCATCAATTAATGCATCAGATAGTAAACCAAAAGAATAAATCATCACAGAAACATCACGCATGAACACGAAGATTTAAGGTGGAAACCCAATTTGGGAGAAATCTCTTAGCGTGATGTCGTCTCTATCTTCAATATTTATTATATGACCGATTACAATATTGTACTAATGTATACTCATATGTTTGTATGCATGCATATACACACGAGAAAGTGCAACCTTATCTCATTCTCCGGCTACTGCGGAAAGGAGCTTCAACCCACGAACTCATTTACCCGGCAAATACGAAATGAGCTTCAACCACTTGATAAGAGCACCGCTTCTGTGAGAAAGCTTCTACTTCCCTGCCCAGATATTTCAACCCTGGACCCCTTCAGACTAAGTTTCATCAATTTTCAGAATTGGATCCAGCTTCAACACAGCACTGGAAAAAATATCAACACTATCAACAACTTAAAATTCAATCGAACTAGCGACATCATTGTAACTGAGAATATAGTAATAAACCCAAATTTCAGAATTGGCATGATCAATCTCAGCTTGATAATTCATTATCTAAAAATTCATACGCTACTTCACTTTAGTGAACACGCATATATACGTGCTTTCCTTCACATAACTTGCATATAGACAAAGTCCCCAATTTCTAGAATATGAGCAGTCTCAAAATCAGATCTAAGGCTTTTAGTCATATGTGCTTTTCATAACCTTTACGAGAACCCTATTCGATCAGAATAATTATTCATATTTAATCACTCACTAATCATATTTGTGCATATTCAACTTAGCATTATATACAATATTCAAACAACTTGAATCCTCATGAAAAATTCATTGTGAACCATGCAAATATATGTAGTATTAAAAAGTAACCTCTCAATGAAGCTTCATAAAATCATGACTTCCATACATGCTTTATAAAGACAGAGATCCGTATATATGCACCTTCACGAGATGAACTAGCATATGAATGCGCTAAATGTAATGCTAACGAAGAAAGATTGATCTATAGACTTACCTTATTTCTTCACTTTACTTGAGAAAACATGCACCAGGTCACGGATCCGCTTGACTCATAAATAGATCATGCACATGTACATACTCTTTTCAACTCTAGAGATTTTTGATCCCATCATTTTATCAGGGTGCATCATATATTCAGATCACACAAATGAGTTTCCATCTAATAGGTGCTACTTGAGAAGAAGTGTTGTAACAACCCTTCACATCACCCTTTGCATAATGCTCTTCTTCTCCTTATATAGGTTTATCCTTTATCATCTACTGAGCCAAAACCACACAAGTGCCAATGGTATTCTTGGAAGGAATAAAATAGATGACACGAGTACTCCAATATTGTAGGCTAAAACCATGGTAATACCCTTGCTATAATATATTTAAGTGCAAAATCCATATAGAGCTTGATGCAGCACCAAATACATTCTCGACCTTCAGTACATGGACGTATTAACCATCTCTCTGGACTTTACACATTTCATACCTTTAGACCTTCGTGCTTCTCAGTATATAATTCATTATTTTCCCCCAGTTCATCCAAGGATAACATATGAAACCACATGAATCATATTTCCAACATCAAATCCCACTCATTTTGGGTCAAGGCTCATTTTGTATCACTATTTTTTGTCATTTGACCTACTCTGCTCATGTTGATCCTTTTCACTCTCAAGTTCCCTTAGATTCGTTAGAGTATTTGATGGGTTATTTGACCATGGAAGAAGAAACATCCCGGACTATACTAACTATTAAATTTTGCGAGAACATCTACTATTGTTTGTCTTCGATGTTTTTACGGCCATGAGCTCATCTTTGTAATTAGTACGTCCAAATACTAGGTTGTCAAGCTTTAAATGGAACCTACTCTAGTGTCCCCTCTAATCCATGGACTTTTCCCATGTCCTCATCTAAGAGTATATCTAGTTCATCTCTTACGAGTATTGAATGGCTTTGATCTTTTATTGACATCATCAACTCACTATGGAAGCTTGTCCATCGATGTCTCCATCTTATCTAGTCTCTGTTGGATACCCATCATATGAAATTTAGTATGTGCAATATCCTTATACTCCATATGTTGGGGGACCATAGATGTTAGTTCATAATAATGGAGTGCTTTGTCATTTTTGGGTCAATATTCCGGAATTCTTGTTTCGTGGCGGCCTTTCCTTTTCACATTCGTGTATAAATGATTGTGTATCAATATAAACCGAGTTCAACTTGTTGCATTTGTACCTACTACGCTTGTTATTTATTCTATGGTTTTGTTCGGTATGCTCAAGTCGGTCCTTCGACCCTTAACCCTCAAGTTTGGGTATACATACTCTATCTTCCCAGGCTGGTATTCAACAACCATATGTATCGAGTAATTTCACAACCGCGGTATTTGCAACTGTCACCCAGGCTTCTCTTATTTTTTGTCCTATTCACAACCTAGTCATTATCTAAGCGGGAAACCATTTTACATCGGAATCCTGGCATCCACCACAACCATTCCCACGGTGTCAAGCTTATCCATGTCATAATTGACAAGCTTACTCTATCTTCATTACCAACAACGAGAATCCATTTGTTGGTATGCAACAAACTATTTAAAGGCGATTCCATCTTATCATGGTTATGCTCATCACGACCTTAATAGACAATTGTCATTTTTGAAACATTAGAGTTACCGAAGTTAAACCAACTCACCATTTATCCCACTCATTATTTACCTTGGTGGCAGTAATTCCTCATAAGTACCCTCGGACATTCCAAAATTCAATGGAATTTTTGGAGAAGACTCGCCTACGCATGTCATGACTTATCATTTATGGTGTTCATCTAATTCCTTAAATGATGATTATATTGGAGTGCATATTTCTAGCGAACGCTGCGAAAGTGCACGACTATGAAGTGGTACATTGACTTACCACGAGCTTCATATTATAACTTTACAACTTTGAACGCTTTGCTTTTTAACCCAATTCCGATTTACCCATCGGATATGAAAATGGAATAGAACTTTTGACTATCTTTAAACAAACCACTTTGCTACTCATATATCAGATCATATACATGATTGGTGTCATCGTAATTGAATGGTTAAAACATTTTTCCTAATCAGAAGTGTAGTTGAGTGGTTTATTAAGTCCTTGTTTCCGCCATCCACTTAGGGGATGTGTCCAAGCGGTGTTGTCATTAAAGAGCAAGTAATTTCTCGTGCTTGGTATTTGGATCTGATTTACACTTAGTACGGCATGCCTAATGAAAAAATTACAAATTCTTCGTGACAAAATTTTATCGTTCCTCTGCTCCATGATAAAAAAGGACATTCATCTTGGAAGTGGTGTGATTGTTTAACGCACTCTAAGCAAAGTTGACTATACGGTTTCTACACTTGTTGTTTGAAATCAAAAACCCTATTGCATCGATCTAAAAAATGCTATACCGTCCCATGTTGTGTCATCGAAAAATGAGAAGTGACAGTAACACAAAATAGGAGGAAAAGGGGAAAGATAAGAAGAAATAAAATTCACCCCCATAGGAAAAATCATCGGATTCATGCAGTTGGTGGAAACATAAGTACCCTTGCTTGATATGTAACAGGAAGAATTTTACGCGAGATTCTCACCACTTAGAAGTCCCAAATATTCTTAAGACTTCTACCCCATCTACAGTGTTAATGAAATCCTTTTCCAAACTCGGAAACACGGATGGTTATACGGATCCTGCTTCTAGTTCGCAAGTTGTTGTGGTATCCACCACAAAGCCCAAAGCGTGTTTTAGTGTCAAATAATATCATATAGTAATATATTGTATATTTAAATGGTCAAGCTTCTGAGATCAATCTACCACTTCAAATTTGACCTCATCGACTTGGATCTACCTATCTTCTAGGTTAACAATAAAGTAGCAAGGGAGTAGTTCACAAGAATTGACATTCAACCCTCAAGATCACACAGCTAAAAATTATAATGTAGTAGAGAATATCTAGCTTAGTCACCTTTTAACTGTAACACTTGAGGTTCTTCATAATTTTTCCCTCCGGAAACGGGATTCTGTCTGATTGGCGTGGAATTGATCAACGGATTCAAATATTGTAGTCTTTAATCATGCGAGCTATGTGATATAATTTTTGACATAACTAAAATTCTTGATTCAGTACATCTCCTAAATCACCTCATTCATCAAACTATCATGGTAAAGGGTTATGCTGTATTAGGTCTATGAGTTGCTGGAAGTCATAGCTCTCTGACATTGTCACAATCACCTACGAATTTAAAAGCTTTTGACGGTCGTACACCATAAAACTTGTGGAATTAATAGTAATATGCAAGAGTCGGACTAGGGGCGAAATTAGTTACTATTGAATTTGAGGTCATTGAAAGACCCCTTGACTACAATATGTGCTTGGAATATCGTGGGTTTATGCTATGGTTGCGGTAGTATCTGCCCCTTTCGTATGATCATCTTCCCCCATAAAGGAAGTATCACAACCAATGATCAACTCTCTTTTTCACCTCGGTTCCGAGGAGTGGAATGTTTTTGTTTGTTCACGGACCCCCACCTTCTATTCGAACATTTGTGTAGGAATCTTTACGGATCTTCCCTAATGGGTACCTTTTCGCTACCTTCTGTAACATCGGTGAAAATCACAAATATAAATACTTGCAATATGATATCTCCCACGTCATACGGCTTAAGGAATATTCCTAATGATTAAGTAGTTAGGTTGGGAGTCATGGTACCACTAAGTCCAATTGAGCTAGCATAACAATAAATTTTTCTTCGCTTATCTGACCCAAGTCCAAATCCTTTGTCCATGACCATTTGCAGCGATAGTTCTTTGGATTTTGGTACTTCTTCGATCCTTTTCATGCTTGTATTATCGAATGATGAGAGCATTATGGAATCCATGATCTTTGAATAACCATATGGGAAAAATCACATCAATGATCACATCTTCTAGATTACGGTAGAATAATCCATCGAAATATATCACCTTACGGTCGTTGATTTCTTTATAAATTCTATTCCTATCTGTATCCAATTCGACGAAACCCATAAAATATCGAAGAAACAATTTCTATTCATATTTCAGCCAAACCGGGTATTGTAGAAAAGATTCATATCGGTGCGTCTTGTTCTTATCCCGAACTTAACACTTACGCACTCTTTTCATGAATTAAGATGTATTCTCTTATTCCTTGAGGATATGTACGATCAACTCCCGGCACATTGTTGGGCAGAGATTAAAATGTATCTGATATTTAAGCCGGTGTGACAACGCCTTTGTCCTAATTCCACCTAATAAATTTGTTACCATTAAAGCGAGTTTGAATTTTTTTTTGCATCTTGGATTCATTTTTACCTTGTTTTGCTTACCTGGTCAGGTTTCTAACATTGTTCTGTCCATGAAGAAACATGGAACAATGAAGGTGTATCGATTATGGGGATATTTAATCATGTTTTTACGAAGAAAACTATCCCACTCTCTTTATCAACCAGATTATTGATGAATGTGCCGGATGTGAAATATTTTCTTTCATGGATGCATTCTCAGGTTACAAATGGGTCTTCTACGGAGGACTGATATAAAACCACTTGTATACATATGCAGGGCACATTCGCTTATTTCAAGCTCCCTTTTGGTTTAAATAATGTTGGGCAAACATTCCGAGAGGGAAATAGATTATGTTTTTCATGACATCAAGCACATAATTCAGCCATATATGGATGACTTACTTGGATTCACGGAAACGGGTTGACCACCCACTACATCTAAGAGCAATCTTTCTACAATGTCGTACTAAAATATGCATCAATCACTTACGTATGTGTTTGGTGTTGAATACGAGTCATTTCTTGGATTTTCATGTAGAAAGAAAAAATTTGATTTTGATCCATTGAAGGTCCAAACCATTCTTTATTTTCTGCAACCTCCTTCCAGTCATACTTCGATTCTGAGAGACTCCAAGGAAGGCTAACTTTCTAAGGAGGTTCATTCCTAACTATTGCAAAATGGCTGAAGGACCTGACTATTGAAGAAGGGTATTCCCTTCCATTGGGATGACGTTTTCACAAGATTCCTTTTGTGTTCTTAAATATACCATGCTCAAGCATCATGAATCTATCCCCAAATTATCAAAGTGATTGTTTCATATCTATTTATTTGCGAATGACAATAAAACTTCATAGTTTAGTTCAAGAAGAATATGTTATTGAACATACGATATATTATTTGAGTCATAATCTCAATGATAAAAGTTATGTAAACCTACGTTGAGAAGCTCACTTTGGTATTCGTTCAGAAATTTGTACAAATATTTCTCCATTATATCATGCTCACAAAAGACCGGTATCATTCCGGATTGCAACCATATGACATACATTACGTCACGTCAATTTTGGGGGAAAATATTCCAAAATGGATCATCATTTTGTAGAAATTTGATTTGGAATTCATAAGAAATCCAATTCAAAGAAGTATTTGAGTGTTTGCTAATATTATCTATGACCTTCCTTTGAGTGATAAGTCTGCTATAGAACCATCAGTGCTGGATGAGTCTTTGTTTACGATCGAGTCATCGACCCCACAGAGTATGGAGATTTCATCATCTATCTCTAGACAAGAAATTTTATTCCAATACCTCTCGCTTGCAATAAATATGTATTAGATACCAAACCCGGAATGTCGGATGGAAATGACGATACACCGCTATCGTTGGTGTCGATACAATTTACGTAAGTGCCTCACACATGAGAGGCTGAAAAAGTTTTAAATGATTTCCCTGTAGGTACATGCGGTGGACATTTTTCTAGTTATATGATACTGTGGAGAAGATTCTCGTGTTGGTTACTTGCGGCCTACCATATTTAAAACGATTGCATTCTGTGATTCGCAAGTTGTCTTGCTTGCAGAGATATTTGATTGCAGTATTCTTGCAAACAACTTGTTGCCGGCACCAATGCATCATGTCATCCCTTTTGGACCATTTCCAAATGGGGCATTGAATTCATGACATGTAACCCTTGCTCGGTTGGGGGCATGGGTATATTATTATCATCTTTATACATTTTTACCAAGTGGATCGAGGTGATGCCTACATTCAACAACACGAAGAGATAGACAAGTTTGCATTGCTATTTTTTAACCATACGGTTAAATGGTTTGGCGTACATGAGCCACTGTTCACGGATCATGGAAAACATTTTAGCAATCACATGATGGATGAGTTGAATGCCAAGTTAGTACTATCACATGATAGTTCTATCCATTATTATTGACAGAAAGCTAATGGACAAGTTGAATCTATCAACAAGATCCTTAGCGTATGCTTCAACGCATTATTGGGGTTCATAAACAAAAAAAGGAATTTGATTTTGTACTTGGCTTTGTTGGCATGCAAAGAATTTGTGAAAACCACAACGGATTTATCCCCTTTCGGTACAGTTTATAGTGCAGAAGCTATCTTCTAGATACAATGCGAAAGCTATGTTGAAACTCATGATTGACCTACTACGATACTTCGGAAGAAGAGGCACGTATTTTTTAGATCTCATCCATCTAGATGAAACACGTTGTGAAGCCACATTGTGTAGGCTTACATGAAGGTAGAGCAATATCATTGCAATGTCAAGCCTTGCACCTTCTCGGAAGGAGACCTCATCTTGCTTTATGATCGGGGAAGCTGTTGGGCAGGAAAAGGTAAATTTGAACCATTATGGCATGGCCCCTACATTTCCAAACGCACTTGATGCAGCTGAGGTACCTATGATTTCGTAGATTATGATGTGATTCCATTGTCGCGGCCTTGAAATGGGATGTATATTAAACGTTACTATGCCTGATTTTGCATAGTAAACACTTTGTATTATATGGCTTTAATTGCGTGTGTGTAGAAGTGTGTATTTTAGAGTTTTTCATGTGGTTAGTAATCCACTTTGCATTTTTTTCAAAATGTAGAAATATTTGGAACCTTTGTTGGATATCGTGGTGATGGTCTTAGTACTCAGAAGTCTATACTCTGCGGCATAGGCCATCTTTGCTTCAAGTGGAATTTAGTGAGTTTCCAAGGGATTTTTATTGGTCGATGAAACCAACAATATCTCCCCGATGATATGTGGTTGTTCGAACTCCTCTACGATGCCATTTCCATGAAATTCTGCATCATCCTTGAAGTTGGACTCGCAACTTGTCATACTGCAAACTTCTTTGGTGTTTATACTATACGAAATTCAGAAATTCGTTGCATGTTCCCTGATTTCATCTTTGGAAAGACATTTTGATTACATCAATATCAACAAATTTACGAAGAATTTAACACTTTGGTTGATTCTTTGGTGAATTATGTGTAAAATATACATTTGAAACATATGTAAAGATAGATTTCCAATTCACATCATACAAATTGAATAGGATTTCACACGATCATAGAAAAACAACGCAAGAAATTAAAATAGACTTATATCGATTTCTTTACAAAAGTTGTCCAAGACACATTTCTCATATCACCTCAAAATTTATATAGACATAGCATAATCTAAGTAAACCTAGTGATTCTCCTGATAGCGGGTCGATTTTGGGCTATCATGCGCAATATCCGGGCTAAGAGCACACCAATGGTATGGAAGCGCAGCCTCATAGGTAACTCCTCGATGCAGGAGTCACAGTATGCAAAGTCAATCCCTCCATGTTGTTGCAACTCGGCAAAGAGTCTAAGCTAAATCCAAATCTGAAGGACTACTATACGATGATCCTCTTTGCTGGTTCTCCCGCCCTGTGTGCATGAACCAATGGTTGAGTGGTACCTACATTTGCACACATAAAACATATTTATTTTAGTCTTGGAAACATCAAAAAATACAAAATATGTAAAAAACCTCCAAAAAGTAAATATGGTGAAATTTTACCTATAGCACCCTATTAAGCGTCGGTTGGTAAAATCAAATTTGGATCTCCGTAGAAATCCATCCCTGTATATGGATGCTCCTCTATGAAGATATTTTTCTTAAGAGACAATGTTGCTTGAAGAATGCGAGTGGAAAACGAGATCGATGATTGAACAACATGTCTAGCCATCAGCTCACCCACCCTCTTGTTGTGGATCTAGGACGGCTAATCCCAATGTCATGTTGTAGCTGCTCAGTGAACTTGCTCCAAAACAAAAGTGATCAAAATTGACCCATAGCTGAAATTTGTGTCTTTCCACTTTTTACCTTCGTCAATTCTATTCTTTCATCTAAAAAATCTTGCTTGACCCAGTTGAACATGGTTGGCTCGAGACACTCAAGTGCATACGCATGTATGATTTATTCGTGACATGTAGTTTCATACTTTGCTGACTAACTTTGTGATAAGTGAACATGAGTGTTTACCCAAAGGCATACCATGTACATATTTGATATTTATCTTTCCATGTTACTAAGCTCGAGTTCTAGTCGACAAAACTTTCAAATGTAGTCCTTCATTGTTTCACCTCTCGGAGATGGAGCTCGCAAGGAAATGGGGAGAGAACCACGTCTCAACAAACACATCAGAAAGTAAATTTGTAAACCAATATTGGGAGCACTTCCTCCCCAATATTGAAATTCTGTAGTGTCGGGTCCCATGAACGGATCAAAGACTTCAATAGTTCCATGTGTTGCCTCAACCACGACAATTGGAAGTACTTGAGCAACCCACCGATCTCACGAGGAGGCTCTCACGGTACGAGGATCGTACAGAAACCATATCATGTTCTTCATGGTATGTTTCTTGCCATGTGTCGACATTAAGTCAATTAAAGTCTGAAATCACCATAGTCTTAGTTAGGATACATTCCATGCAAAAACTAAAGAAATTTTGGGTAGGAAAAAAAGATGCAATTTTTCGTTGTTCTGCCTCTGTTGGAAGACAAAGCATTGCGGAGGAACTAGCCTTCTTTCCGGCCTCTACATGATGCACTTTTTGACTGTCGAAGGGTGCGTTGGTCTTAGGGCATTGTATACTTAGCACAGGAGCCAGCATTAAACAATTTGCAAGCTGAACAATAATGCAACCAATAGAAAAGAAAGGTAAGATCTTCTAC
Source organism: Pinus albicaulis (assembly GCA_034641835.2). Classification (NCBI taxonomy): domain Eukaryota; kingdom Viridiplantae; phylum Streptophyta; class Pinopsida; order Pinales; family Pinaceae; genus Pinus; species Pinus albicaulis. The sequence goes on from CM076582.1 coordinate 1,618,062,706, forward strand.
TTGGTCTAGACGACATGATAAATGGCTCACAGAATGCATGCCAATTAGCTAGCTGAAGTTGAGGTAAAACTAGCTTAGAGCAAGAATTTTAATGGTAAATGTGAAATGGTAAACATGATTTGGTAATTTCTTATTTTAATAGTATTTTTTATTAATTTATGCATATTTTATTGATAATATGGTTTTTACCCATTTTTACTATTCAAACAAGTATTTTTAATCCATTTATGGTTCTTTGAGCAAGTTTATAGTGATTACAATGAGTTCCTCATGCATGATTGTGAAATGCATTTTGACCTCAAAAGCACACTTTTATCTCTTTTCAGGCTTTGTTAAACATGAAAAAAGGCTTCCCGGAGTTCGCTTTGAATCTTTTTAGACTCCCAAAATATGAAAATATTTTCGAAACTGATTATCCTTTCGAACTCGTAAAAGGAATTGAAATTACATCTCGGTATACGATTTAACCCTTTTCAGGGCCAAGATAGATTATGTTACACACTGCAAGGAAAACCTAGTAAAACATGGCTAGGAGGTTCTCTCGGGTATTATTTATTTTATGCTTTTTTGGATATGAGGGACTATTATATGAAAAATAACTTGTGGAATCTTCTTTTCATACCCTTTTCAAACTCTCTAAACATGAAAAAGGATCAAGTTCTCACTATCGTTACACTCGTTAAAGCATCAAATTCGACGAACTTTCCCATCATTACAAGATCGAGTTTTACCTTCACTAGACTCATTTAAAGAATCAAATAGTGATATATTAACTCAAAGGGTGGAATTATATATCAATCATATGTTATCCTCCTCAATATTGTTAAAATAAAGAGGTATTGGTCGATGACTAGGGAAAGGAACGTGGAAAGGGATAAAACACTTTATGGCCTTAAAGTCTCTCTTGAACAGCACTTTATTCACTTCATCTGCAAGTGATTTTGGGTTGGGTAATCCCCACTTGACGATCTATTATACATAATTACATCATACCATCCATCTCTTTGGTTTGGAGTCAAATAATTCCAATTCATTCGAGTGTCGCCAATATGTTAAAGAGAAGTGATTGTGCAACCTTAAAATTGTTCTTCTGCGACATCCTTTTTCTCATCACTTTTCCCCTACCTTTTCATAAAATCCATAACTCAATCAATGATAAATGAAATATTTCATCTCAAAGAATTCATTTAATGGTCTATTTTATATTTGATGTTCTTGTTACTTGAATTAATTTTTGTAACTTAGCTATAGAACACACATACTATTACGGTGATTGTGTATTGTTTACGCAACTTCCATACAATAAGTTTGATAGGTTAGGATTGAATGAAGGAGATAGGTCCACATTGGAATCCTTTCGAATGATCCTCACATGTACCTCATCATGTCCACCTATTTGAATTTGACAGAAAAAGGTGCCTATGCTCGTGAGGTGAGGTGCGGTCAAAGGACGTAATACGAAAACAAAAGATTCTCAATTTGCTCTGCGTAGAAAATTGAGAGATTCTCCTATTTTTCTTCTATGTTTCAGTTATGATACATATGCAGGAGGAAATAGTTCTAGACGATTACATTTAAATGTTTTTAAATACCGGTCGTTTGAAAACCGGAGACAATCTTAATTTTGTAACGTTGTGTATGCTTTTAGATCTATTCCTTTCATAATACAAATATCATGTTTGTTGTTATAAGTTCCTTCTTGATGCACATATGGTCTCACTTTAGGATATCAACTCATTCTATCATGGGGAATTTTTGCACGAAGAGTTTCATTTGTTGTTTATAGTTTAATTTCATTAACTCTGTTTTGTCAATTCATGGTTAATTTACATTGCATTACAATGATTTTTTAAATTAAATTGTTTATTGTTTCAAAAATTAGATTTATGAATTCTTTATGAAATTAGTTTTAGAATAATTGTGTAATATTATTCTTACCAAAAACACATCTCAATAAAGTAGTTCTTTTTATTTTCCAAATTGGATTTGTTTGAAAACGTTAATTATACGATTCTCTTAGGATTCCTTTACATGTTTTTAGAGCGCAACTTTGCTAGATTAATCCTAAATTAAATGTATAATTAAATGCTTGTAAACATCATATCAAGTAGATGACTTTGTCATTCTTCCAAAATTAGATGATTGAGTATTAAATCATATATTAGTTGAGTTTCCTTTACATGTTTTTACACTGCTTTTCGTTAAATTCTCAGAGTAAATGTATGTGAAATTCTTGTAAATGTCATATCAAGAGAAGATGACTTTTCCATTCTTTAAAATTGGATGATTGAGTATTGAAATCATATAGTAGTTGAGTTTCCTTTACATGTGACTAAATTTCCTCCCAGATTAATCCTTTCAACTAAATGTATAATTAATTGCTTTTAAATCATATAAAAAGATGACTTTGTCATTATTCCAAATTAGATGAACGGAAGTGGTGGTCATGCGATTAGTTGCTTTTCAAATTTTTTGAATTTTCTTTCATTATCATATCATTTAATTCTTGGTAATAGGATTTATCTTTTTTATTCATGGAGTAGATAAATTAAGATAGATTATAATTAACTTTAAATTCCAAAAGCTCGAGGTCATTATAATAAATACTACGTTTTTTAGATCAGATTCTAACCATTTAAATTTTGATTCGTTTTGTAAGTAGAATAGTTTAAGAAAAACTTCATTTTTCTTCCTTCATTCAAAACTAGTTTTAACATTAAAATTCATTAGATTTAATTGAGTTGTTTCTCTTTCTCATTCCTTAAACAGTAACCTTTACGCATAAAGAAGCAAAACCCCCAAAAAATATAAAAACATACAAAGTAAGAAGAAGGTTAACTAAAGACTATATATAGTGCATGGCTTCATCGGATTACTAACTCGGTTGATGATTTATGATAAGAAATTTAAGACATTAAATTGGCTAAAAATTTTGGTTTGGTTAATGGGAAATGTAATTGGGTAACCTTATTTCTTACACCTAAAAAAATTACATGTGTGAGGGGGTACAGGGGTAGAGTCATGGCTAGAGCATGAGTTTAATTCCAAAAACACCACTCGGCGCACCTATGCCACGTGAGTGCACTTACACCACCATCTCAAGCTATGTTTCATACTTCACAGGCATGACTTCGTGAAGTTTTAAGGTCAACAATCCAACTAGGAGGGATACTCCTACTTCATCCAGAGGCAATCTCGAGAGAAAATCCTAGATATACAATGAAGGAGTAACCTTTCACCTCTGGGGAGAGCACATTCTAGTTGAAGAATTAAAATTCTTGGTGAGGAGGAAGAAGAAGAAACTTTCTTTAATATCCCATTGACAGGAATAACTGAGAAGATCAATTAAATTTACATTTAGAACCTCATATTAGCTGCGAGGACTCTACAATAGCGGGGAAGTAGGAAAGGAGAAAGAAATTTAAATGGAGAAAATCTACTATTTGTAGGAGGGAAGGTGGAGGGGCGAGGTAGAGGAAATAGAGGGAGAAATGAAGAAAACAAAAGAAATAGGGTATATGATACAATTCAGGATTTCTATAATTGATGAGGTACAATGTGTCTACTAAGCCTGAAAAATGTTTCACCTTCCATTCTTCAAATTTAGATGGATTAAGTGAAGATCAAAACCTTTTGTTGAATTTGGTTGTGTGGAACTCTTACTATTTGCAAAGACTCACTAACCACTAAGCCTTATTTCTTGCAACACTTAAAGGATGTTTTAAAATGGTTCTCAGGTTTTAATCACACAATCTATTAGAACATGGAATGATATCAAAAGAGCATTTTTAGAAAAATATTTGGATTCTTGCATACACCTATTTATTAGGCAGGAAAAGTATTCAAGATGATTCAAGAGAGAGATGAGAACACAGAGGATCTAATTGAAAGATTCAATTATAACATAAATAAACTCAAATAGAAGAAACCTAGATTAAGTGTATTCATTTGAATGGGGAAAGAAGAAATATATCACATTAACATGGAAATTAGCAGTGAGTGCATCAATACACCCATGGAAAATTTTAAGGCTAATATTCATGAAGTGACTATTTTCCTTGTTTTCTGAAAAAATTTATGAATTTCCATTTTTATAAAAATGATTTTCTTAGATTTTACAATATAAAAGTATTTTACATTAAAGACCATAAAATTACTATATACATGTATATAAAACCATTATATTTTGAATCATTTTACAAATACATGATAAATTTTTTATAGTTTGCATATAAAGGGAGACTGGTAAATTCCTTAATTTTTTAAACTTTTAAGGTAAATTTCCATCATAGGTATACTGAATACCTGTACATGAGACAATGCTTCATATATTATTAAATATATCAACAAATATTTACAATTGAGCATTTCTTACAGGGATAGTCACTCAAGCAATGGGAAAAACCAATGAGGAAAAGTGTGTGCTAATACATGACCATCATACATACAAGTGCCACCATGTTAATTAGTTTTAGAAGGGCATAAATACTACATAAAGATTTATCAATATATATATATATATATACATATATATATATATATATATATATATATATATATATATATATATATATATATATATATATATATATATATATGTATATATATATATATATATGTATATATACATATATATATATATATATATATATATATATATATATATATATATATATATATGTATATATATATGTTATTATATAGCTCAAACAATACAATATGCTAGGAATTTCACGATTAGAGCTTATAACCACCTTTTAAAGAGAACCGAAGGTTTAAAATACCAAAAGTACAAAAATGCCAGGAATGTAGCCTAGGAAATGAATTAAATGCACAAATAAATCAAGAAGAGGTAGCTGAAATAATAAAGAAATGAATACTCTCCTCAGAAAATGTGGTGAAGAAAGCCCAAAGTCTATATTTGAAGATCTCTCTGAAATCAAGCAACGAAACTACATTGCCAAATGCTCTTAAATAACACGATCAAAGAATACTTTGTGAATGATAGAATAGGTTGGCCTAGTGCTAAGATGTCAAAAAGAAATCTCAAAGACTCCTTTTTTATTCCCAGTAAAATAATCGCCTGCCTCCCCTGTAAACTAGCTCGAACGTGTGTTTCTCAACCCTCCACTTCCATGCCGCACAACACAACAATCAAAATAGAAAGCACGTGTAGCCTAAAGTGAATCTTGGCCGAATTTTGGATATGTGGAAATGATAGTGTAATACTACACAAGGCTTCTCAAGGGAAGAGGTGGGAACACGCTCGGGAACAGCATGCTAAAAACATTTGAAACTCGACTAAGCAGGCTGAAGGATACAAAGTGTCAGGCATCATCAGCCATCACATCTTTCCTAACCCTATGGTTATGCTTTGCCCTCATTTATAACAATGTGACCTTCTCGCCCATTTTATATTAGGGTTTCCACTATCATGAATATTAGTTTCAATTACCTTTGATATCTGTGATGATCCACTCCCTCCATCTGAAAAGATTGGTGACTTGGTCAAACACCCTTGGCATCTACATGCATTGTGTACCATTTTGCAGGGTAGTTTATCAAACTATGAATAAATATCACTTTTCACATTAAGAGGGATTATATGCCCTCTTAAAGAGATTTATGAGCCTCTCTTATTTATTCATCTAACTAAATAATGAAGAGAAAATATCATTCAGTTATTATACACTAGGTAGGAATATTGAATTCACTCCCCCCTCCCAAATCTTTGCTTTTCCTGAAACAATACAAAGTTCCTGGCAGGCCTCTCTAACCTCCACAGCAGCATCCTCATATGATAAAATCCTCGAACAATGTTGTCTTATAAGCAAATCTCAATTTATATCCCCAGTATGCAAGTTGAAATTTGGTGACATCCAAAATATACATCCATCTTGTGAAAAAATACAAATACCCATGGAGCCAACAATGTGTTGTGAAGACATACTGAGGCATGGAATGCGAAATATATTAGAGTTATCGTATACATCTTAAGCCTCCATCCCCAAGCTATCATCCACCGCCTACCAATGGAGTACCTTAACATGAAGGTATGAAATATCTGCCTCTCTACATAGGCTCCTGGAAATATGAAAGACTGCATTTCTTTAAACTTGATAGACTGATATTGTAATATTTTTTGAGGATTTCTGCATAAACATAAAAAATAAAAACGGATTTCATAAAAAAATGTAACAAAAACAGTGAAATGGACTCTTGGATCCCATAAAATTAAAATTAATATTTAATAGATCAAAATTAGAAATGAAAAAAATCAAACTAAGGTGGAAACTCTATGAGATCTCACACCTAGGGTTGGCCAAAAGTGCTAAAACTTCAAAATACATAAATGTGGGAAAACTGCTCAAGGGACTACGCGATCCCAGAGAAGAAGTTACATAAAATGATAGGAGAAAAATATATGTACTCATATATTGATAAAAAATGATAGAAAAAATAGAGATCTAGCTCCTTCACTTCATCATACAAAAGGCTGAAGGTTTTCTTGGCATAATGAAACCACTCCTCGTACAAAATGGATATTTAGTAATTCTTTGAATCATCATTGCAACACGAAGCACATGAGAGTGTACCGAGCTAAATCTTTCTGATGTTATGTATATCCCTCGGGGCTTCTCCATGAAAAGAGTTTACAACCTCTCCGTGCAGAGAGCACCGATGGACCCATGAGCCATGCATTGAGCACGCACCACAGAAAAGGCCATTCCCTGAAGAAATATGTTTAAAAATTAATGATATGTGGTACGATACCACAGATCTAAAATAAACTCACAGGCTCTGAAACAAATCTCTCGAGTGATGAAATATTCCTCAATAGAGATAGCTCGGAAAGCGGGAATTCCAATCCCTTCCTACGCACCCGTGACACTACCACAAATCTCCACGGAAAGGTTGTGCCTCAGTGAGAATGGTACAGAAGCTGCTCAAGCTGATGTGGAATGATGAATAAGAAAACTATCCCAATGAGATCTATCAAAGGAAAGAGGTGGGATTCCTACAAAAGAGCACAGATTTTCATGACACTATGACTTTCCCAAAGCAAAACAGCATGTAATTAAAATGAGAATAATAATCTAAAATATGAAGAATAATGCTGTCCTACTTTCTTAATATTCAGGAAATGAGTTTCACCCCTTACCCCTCGGCCCCCCTCCCTTGGTTACTTCTTAAGTTACATTTTCCACTCAAGTGCATTATCCATCTAGGATTCCTCCTCCCTCGGCTTCTACTGTTGACTTAGTGCAGCGCTCAATTTCTTGTTCACACATGGGGCTGTCTTATTGGAAAAACGAAAAAGTATACCAGCACCACATGAGTGTTTATCCTCATAAGGGCACCATAGGCTTTATACCAACTGTTTTCCAGCCTAGCCTTTCTGCACTACTCTAATGTTCCATTTAGCTTGGAAACTAAAATTTTGGGAACATTACGGTCCTCCCTCAAAATATTTTCTTGTCCTCAAGAAAATACATAGAGAGAAACAAAATATCTCTCCCCTCACTCCTCATGTGCAACTCCCATAAATAGCCTCATCAGCATAAGAAGAATTTGCAAATATAATGTCATCAGGTACTCCCTCCCAAGTGCAAAACCAAAGTGTACGCATCAATCAAGGTGGAAAATGGAGCGGAAAACCTGTCATACTATCCATAGCTCTGATGGAGTGATGACCAACTCGTGAATGATTGTCTCCCTCACCCATGCTATCATCCAAATGAAGTGAGTCACCCCTCAATATGGTAACTTTCATGAAAATTCCCCTCCACCTTGTGCTCCTAAAATGGTGGGTTGAATGAATCCTTTTTATCACCAGCAAGAGGGCCTATCCTGCTATATCTTCTCCCGCTCATGATAAGTTAGGGGCATGTTGATCTTGAGCTAAAACATGATTTCCCTCCGGTGGCAAGAATAAGATTGAGCCTCGAGGACTCCCCCAAAATCATGATTCATGCTGTTAAACCCCGCTCCATTCAATATGAATAGCATTAACTATGTGCCACACTCATATCACCACATGGCAGCGAGAATGAAGAAATGGGTGGAAAGATTATAGCATTTTGGATGCGTCTATATGAATCCTCTTTACACAGTGGACCTTATGCGGTCTCCCAAGCTGTTTTGCTTAGGAATGTCATGTATAGTCACTGCTGCTCAAAGTTCTCAGAGCGCTGTGGCTTGTGGTGTATACTTGTGTTCTCCCAACATGGGGCCATCATTCCTCAGTTGCCTGGGCAGAATAACAATAAAAATTTCACAATTCATGTATAGATGGGCTACTATCATCATGTATTTGACTAAAAGTGACCATGTGGCTCCAAAAAATACTCTTGCTGGGAGCAATGGAGTGAAAATATGTTTGGAAAGCAATACAAGTTACCAATAGAATAATCAAAACACAAAGTTACATTCTCACCTTGTAGTGAGTCAGATGAAAGTGAGACCCTCCAATGAGTCCTCATGAGAATCTCCTCTCATAAAAATCTGCAGAGAAGAGAGAACCTCTCCATGGAATGTTTCATCCACATGAGAATATGCTCCTATGTGACAGGGCCATAGGCACTGTAGCCAGCTCCATGACTCTCTCCTCTCTGACATTCTACCACTGTACATGCCAAGAGTATTACGTACATGCTGCTATGTGAGAAGATCTTCTTCCTATAGGGAAGTCTCTGATCCTCCAATGTTGCAGAAAGGTAGCCTCCTTGCACCGTGGGCTCTTCTTTCTTCTCTTCAGCTCATCATGAAAGAGGCCCATGGAAGGTACCCATACTCCCCAGAGGCCATATATGGCAACACGCAATTTCCATTGCTGCCTCATCTCCCTCGTACAGTATGAAGAAAGATCATATACTTAACCCTCCTGATACATAAGAATGTCTTCTATTCTTTCCTGCAATATCATATGGGTTCCATGCCATCGATTGCTTCTCTACTCCATACAAAAATTCCCTTGGAAGACAGTATACATTATATGCAGAAGCAGAATTCACAATAAAAACAAGTTACAAGTGAAAGCAGTGAATCATAGTTCCTCATGGAACTAATGCAGGTATCTTCCTACATCAAAATAAGGAAAAACAACAAGTGATTTTCTGTGACCACCATTTCTGATCATGTGGATGAAAACAGTTGTCATTGATGATTTTTTAAAGACATGGCTTATTTGGCATTATCTCTGCATTTCACATGGTGGTAAAATCAAATGCCTGTGACATTTGAATGCATCATTAAAACAGAAGAAGCAGCTATTTGACCATCATAAAATAAATAAAGACAAAACAGTAAAGTCCCCCCAGGTGTCCCTCATGTGTGGATATTGGCTGGTGGCTCATGGGGAGACCTCTCTCCCAATGGCGGAAAGTGGTGCATTATCCTCTATCCACCATCTAGGCACTGCCATCTCTCCATATGTTGATATATGTCATGCCTGGATGCCCTCCAAGTGAACTCTCTACTAGGAAAGACTACATCAAATGCACATGGAAGAGAAATCATGTGCTACATGTAGCATTTCTCCTTGAGACTAGAAACTCTAGTCAAGAAGACTCTTCATATGTCGTGTCCCATCATCTATACCTTGTCATCTCCATCCGGAGTCATCGATAATGGCATGCACCAATATGGTATCTACCATGAGATCTCCAATAAGGATCAATCCTCCTCGATGACAGCGGCCCAGGTGATCTGGAATATGAATCTCCCACTCCTTCTTCTTTACCACCACTGCTGACATCCCCATTCCAAAGTTCTCACTCTGACTCTTCCTCTCCAAAATCCAAGAGTGGTGAACCCAAAGACAGATATCTCTCAGCCAACAGAAGATCAGGTATAAACCCTCTTTGGTGAATTCTCATATAGTGATACATCAATGTCAAGTAGACTACTCATGTGGTTGGAAACACACACCCTTATCTCACAACGCAATATATTTTTTCCTCCTCCTTGCTAAACTCTAAGAGAAAATGAGAAGGGTGTGTGCTTCTTTATCAATTGAAGCTTCTCTTGTCTCTACACCTCCTCCATCTAGTTGCAATGATGCACAGTATGTTGTTCCTTGGACCGTGGCCTTGGAATATCTGTGTGGATCTGAGGAACTTTCTTGTAAATATACAAGAATCCCTCCTATTAACATGCCTTTAAGAGCATGTACTCCTCCCCTCCTCTACATGAGAATTTTAGATGTAGCTCTAGAATGTGCTTTGCTTTGTGACATTTTTTTCCCTCTTCTTCATTAATGTGTGTAGGCAACATCTCAACAATTTGATCCCTTTGTGGTGATCCCTAATCCCCTCTTGTTCAAGAATATGGCTTGGAGGTTTTCTTCTGCAATGTGTAATGCAAGACATGCTCTCTTCCAACTTGGTTTTCCTAAAATTGAGTTTCCTCCTCCCATGTAGGGTTTGTTTTCTCAATTTTTCTTGCTCATGTGTCTTATGAAGTTTTTCACCAAACCTTCCCATCAAAGTTTTCTATGAATATTGCATAAGATAAAGTGTTGGAATTCTTTGAGGAATAATATTCAAAAATCCATGCATAGGCTGCTGCCACCTGCGAAATGCGTGGCTATGACTGCGATGGCTTCATCTGCGAAATATGGTGCGGTACAAATAGGAGTCTAGCTCCTTCACCCAAGCTCTAGCTGAACATGTAGGTGATCCGGAAAAAGTATATAGAAAAAAATCTATCTACATCTGCTACTTGCTCTTTCCCTTGGATCTTGAAAAACTCCTGGAAATAAGTATAGAGTCTCAAAACCTCTCAGTTTGAGATTCATACTCTGCAACAAATCACTAAAAGTTCTCCTCTTAGGCATTTTTCCTCCTCCCATCCATCTCAAGATAGCTGCGGGCATTTGACTACGCTATTATCATGAGTGCTGTTGCATGCTCACACTCATCATGTGAAAATCTGAATTCGGCTCTACATCTAATCTCCTTTGGAATCCCATCTCAAATCTCATGTTCTTGAAGCTCTTCTTGAAAGCTCTTCACGATTTTGGAAGAAGCTTTGTGAGCTTGTATTCCTTTATTCTGTTATACTGAAGATTTCTATTTTTTCCTTCCAGCAGCTAGGTCGCTTATAGGAAAGACCGAGAGAGATCATGCTTTGATACCCTTTATATTCCTTTTCGGGGATTTCTCATAAAACATAAAAAATACATTTCAGTAACAAATGTAATAAAACGATGAAATGGACTCCTGGATCCCAGAAATTAGTCAATATTTAATATAAATCAGAATAAGTGAAAAAAAATCAAACTAGATGGGCCCACAAACGAGATCTCCACCCCACCTAGGATGACCAAAAGTGCTAAAACCCAAGGCTTGCAAAATCTTGGAGAGCGAGGCGCTGAGGAATGCAGAGTGTAATAGAGGTTTTACACATAAAATGATAGGAGGAGAACAATATATATACTCATATATTGATAAAAAAATTATGAAGAACGAGAGATCTAATCTCCTTATACAAAATACTGTGGCTTAGGCAAGGGTTTCTTATCGAACCTCTACATACAAAATGGGATATTTAGTAATTTACTAAATCACCACTACAACACTAAATAACCGTGTACAAGGTTGAAATATTTCTGATATGATGCATATACAAGGGCTTCCTCCCATGCCAAGTACAGCACCCAATCACAAGAAACTCAACAATGGAGCCACCAAACCGTGCAATGAGCACGCCTCTAAGAATAACGCATTCCTAGAAGAAAAACACAGATGAATGAGGAAATGTAATGGTATGATACCACATAAAATAATCTCTGGATCTCTCCAGAAGGCTTAGATCTCTCAAGTGAAGGAAATCTTCCTCCAATGAGAAACTAGCTCTCGAAGCCCGGGATTTCAATCCTTCCTTTGCTTCACCCAGCAACACTACACGATCTGCGGAAAAGTTGTGCTAATGAAGATGGATAAAAGCTTGGCCTGGAAATCCTGATGTGGAATGATGACTACAAACTCTCCCAATGAGCTCCTCAAGGAAAAGTGGGATTTTCACTTTAGGGAACACCCGGTGCTAAACAACTTAACACGCTTTTAACTGGTACTTAAAACCATAACAATTCTTGGTGACGAGAATAATACACAATATGAAAAATAATCTTTTTGCCATCCTCTTTCTTAAATAAGATATGATTTTTCTTGCCCTTGGCCCCCACTCACTTAGGTTACTTCTAACCCAAGTTACATTTCCCTCCAAAATTGCGTTATCCATCTAAGTTCCTCCACTAAAAGCGCATTGTTGACTTAGTCAAAGAAGCTTCAATTTAACCACCTTGTTCACACATAGGTGTCTTCTTGAGCTAGAAAGAGTGTATCCTTTCACACTTGGAGTTTTACCTCCTCCTTAGGAGACTTATTAGCTTTTCTACCCATTTATTTACCGACTCACAAATTCTTTGCTAACTCTAATGTTCCATTTATCTTGAAGCTTAAATTTTAGGAACATTACAAATGGCCTACCCCATGATTCCTTGCTCTCCACTTATGAGAAGTAAGTGTGAGAGCTTAACGAATTTGGAGGCTCCACTAATGGCCTTCATGAGCGAAAAGGCAATTCGATCCTCAAAGACCCACTCTTTAGTTCTTGTCCAAATCATCCCATATAAACCAGAATATGACATTATCTTCATATGGTATCCAAATGAGAGAATGTCTTGATGGTTTATACGATCTTGGAAAGTACCAAAAATCTAGAAGTAGTCACAACACCTTCGTTTTTAAATTTGTTGTCCTAAAATAACTGTTTTCGATTATCCCAGTTTCTAGTTGTGCATGTCATCTCATCTACTAGAAAATAGAAAATGGAATTGTTTATCAGGCAAACAAAGAATAGTACAACACTTGCCCCAAGCCATTTAGGAGATGGCTATCTCCATCTTATATTGGTCCCAAAATTACCATGAAGCCCAAATAGGGGGCTTTCCCTCTTGTGGAGAAATGCATTGTATAGAGATGGTAAAGAATGCAAATCTTTGTATTAGGTAATCAATAAATGAAAAAATATAATGTTTACCTTGCTTTTAGAGTAATAAGTAATAAGGTCCAAGAATGAGCCCTCCATGGTAGTACAGGCACCCTCTCCATGAAAAGGAATAAACCATGTGCTGCACATACAAATAATTCTCCTTATGCTTGGAGATCCAGAGTTGAAGGTCATATCATGGTAATAGATGTCTCCATCCGGTACTCCATCACTCTCACCTCTAATTTTTCATCAAGTGCATTATAAGTAAGTGATCCTAGGAACGCTCCATCAATAAACCCAAGCTCCCAAGTGACGGCCTCTTGGCCTTTGTAAGGCTCTGTCATCTCATAGCTCCATTATTTGACATTCCAAATGTCAAAGTCATCTACAAAATAATGATGCGCATATGGGAGATTCCTTCAAAGTAAAGGCACCTCCCTATTCCTCGAGGCTAAGGAGCAACCCCTTTGCACCATGATGGTGCCACATCACCTACTCACAACATCATGCAAAGTATGGGAAAATCAGCCCATACTCTCCCAAGAGTTCCAAAGCAACAGCATCAACTCTTGTTGCCTCCTCACACCATCACCATATAGCTTCTTGACTCTGCATAACATGATGGTTGACATGAAAGATATCACATAACCCCAATACACCCAAGCTCCTTGCTGCATAGATACAGAGTACTGCTGAAGTTCCCATCCCCATCATCCCCTTTGAAGAAGGATATGTCACATGATGGCCGACACTTCCCACAAAGTAATGGCATAGCCATGCCTCCTACTACCACTGTGTCATAAATATGCAAGTGTCTCACGAGTCCCTTGCTCACCATCCACCCATTCATCCAAATGTGGTTGTATCCTACCATGCCCCATCTTGGTACTCATCAATGGAGAATACTACCCTCCTAGTCAGTTATATATTTGCATTTCTTGAGATGTTGAAATGCAATCTCTTGAAGATATCCAAATGAATACTCATCAATGACCAAGTTGAACCCATAAGGATCCAAATAAGGTGTAGGCAAAAAAATTATCATCAAAAGGTGAATTTTTCATCAAGAAGTATATACTTATGTGGAATATTTACTCCATCAATCATATGCCTATCCTACTTCATATATGTAGAAAGGTCATTGGAATACTCCAATAATGGTTGGGCCCTGAACCACCTTTATTTGCTCAATGACAACATTGTTGATCTCCATAATGGTGCATCTGGCATCCCGGAATAGCACTCATGTTGAACACATAGTTCCACATTTCTCTACTCCGAACAATGTTCATCCCATCCTCCAAACTTCCTCCAACACCAAGAGTTGTGTGAAGCTCAACAATGACATGCGGGATGATGACATATCTCCTCTTTGAAAAATCAAAGGATACTCAACACAATGATAGTCTTCTACTCCAAATCAGCAATGTGCTTTGACCCTATGTCATGCATTTTCCATGATAGCATGTTATAACCCTCCATATGATGTACTAAAATAATAAGAAATGGAAATATGTGCATACCTTGGTAAAGCTTGGGAACATATTGTCTTGCCACAAAGGCTCCTCCTTACGGTGTGATGGCTTCCCCAACTACGTGTTGATGCATTGCTCTTCTACGACTATATCCAATGCGGCACAAGTCTCCTCCTCCTCATGCATCTCCAATCGTGCATGGAACTCTAAAAGTCAAGAGATCAATACCACTTTGCAAAGATGAAAGGGTCCTTTCTCTGATGCAAGTGCTCTTATAGCAAGTGGTAGTGAGGCCTCTTCTCTATGATTGCCTCTTGTCAAATGTCTTTATCAGCATACAGGTAAACTCTGCATGTCTGAGTCACTTTCTTGTGTGACTCCAATCGTGTTGAGCACAAATATTTGCTTCACCCTCAGAATGCAGTCTGTGATCTCAACAACTTATCTTTCTACCTTGGATGTGGTAGGAAAAATGCATCAACTTCATTCTTGAAAGCTCTTGTTATACAAGTGGATGACCCATCAAATGTAGGCAATAGAAATCTATTTGCAAGATGTACTTTTTCTTCTTTTAATTTGAATGAATAGTGGGATAGTTAGGATTCTCCTTGAAAGCTCTAGGTTGAGACTTGTATTCTGTGAATGCTCACTTAGAAATCTAAGTCTAAGTGCCCTCCATCTCCATGCATGCTTGTCTTCTTCTTTTAAGGCAACGTGGCATAGTATTTTCTTTAGACTCTATGCAATACCTAATATCTCTTTTGTTGATTGGAAGTACATGAAACTTCCTCATCTTGAGGCTCCTTTAGAGGTCTCATTGCATCTCTCCTCTTTCATTTGCTTGACCTCCTTGGAGAGGTTCTTCATATATCTAAAAATTTATGAGAAAAATCTCATTCCTTCCATCATTTAATATCTATTTTCTTCCTTCTTCTTCTTATAGCATATTGGTTGAGATCCATAGGTTGAGCCAAGTTATGCTACGATACGTCTGTAATATTCCCAAATGAGAAAGTAGCAATATATCCCATAAACATGGAAAATACCTTGATGAATAAAATGTAAGCACCATTACATGATACAAATGTACAACACGTATAGTAAATGTCTCATAAAATGGTAAACATAAGGTAAGACAGGTAAACAAAACGATGAAATGACCTCGATAGGAAAAATGCTAATACACTTGAAAACCTCTTTTGCCATACAAATTCCATGAGCCTTTAACCAGTTTTAGGGCATAAGAAATAATAAAAAAGATCAATATAGATCTAATTTTATAGCGCAAAAAATGCTAGGAGTGAAGACACAGGGCTCTCGCCCTTTCCCGAGAGAACTGGAAGGGTTTAAAATACCCAAAAGTACAAAATCTGAATGAAACCCTGGGGATGATTAAGTTGCAAACGAATGTTTGGAAGGAGGTGGCTGAGAGGCGGTAAAGACAGATATATCTCCTCTGTAAAGCATCAAGGTGAAAGGCTGATCTTAACCTTTGAATATCTCCACCCTCCAAATCAAAAAAACACTTGAAACCTCAAGCTGCAAATGTTCACTGAAATAATGCAATCAAATAGGGAATATACTGCTTGTAGATGATGGGAATAGGTTGGCTTAGTGCCAAGATGAAATAAATCTCAATAACCTCATTTTTCTTCTCTCCCTAAATAGAGAGAGAATTCTTTATACGAAAAACTAGCTCAAAAGTGGGTTTTTCTCAACCCTCCTTTAAACACACAACACAACACAAATACGGAATAGAAACGGCATTGTAGCTAAAGATTGAAGCTTTCCCAAATTCCGGATGTGTGGAAATGATATTAAGGAAAATACCTTTCCAAGAGGCTACCTCAAGGGAATAGGTGGGATCCCTCGCTCGTCAACACCCTATGTTAAACCTTTCTGAGGTCAGCTAAACGGATGAAGGATGCAAAAAAGCCCATGAACCACAATCAATAAATAATATAGCCCACTACAGTGCCTTGCCCTCATATAGCAATGTGAGCTATCACCTTGGGTCACACTCAGCTAGGGTTCCTATCATGATCTTCCCTTCCATTCTGTAGCTATCTCTTATTGATGATCCACTCCTCCATGTGTATACTGCTTGTTGCCTTGGTCAAGCGTGACTCTGTCCACATGCATTAGCCCCCAATTGTTCACACATGAGGTGCTTTATCTAGCTATGAATATGATCCCTTTTCAAATTAAGAGATATTTTATACCTACTAAAGAGAGATTTGTGGGCCTCCATACCCATTTATTCATCTAACTAAGTAATAAGAGAAACATTAATATTCGATTGGTTATTTAAATTTAGGAATATTACATCAGGCTACTTTTAAAAGCTCTCTTGTTAAAGTCAGATTTAGAGATGAATGGATAGACATTTTAAACATTATGGGGAGGGAAAAATCTTTGAACTCACTCACTGAGGAGTGGTGGATTATGTATTCATATCTCAAGAGGAAAATAAAAAACTAGGAAAAAATCCAAAAGAGATCCTTCTCTCTCTAGAGTGAATAATCACATATTTGGTACAATAAGTAGGGCGAGATAGAAATATGCTTGATGAATTTAAAACGGATATTTTAGGGATTCTTGAGTGAGCAGATAGAAACCCTTAAATTACAAAAGAAGAGAGAATAAAGCTTAAAATGATGCCTTAGTTGTTTTCTGTCCTAAATGCAAAAATAAGCATGCCTTAAGAGAATGTCCTCTTGATGTAAATTCATAGAGACTTGTGTGATTTGCTCGAGAAAATCATGAGGCAAGAGTTGCCATTGAATTCCAGGTCTTAATTTTGTTATTCAGGAATGGAAGTAACTTCAAATCTAGTAGAACCTCTTTCTTTTTAGAAGACCATGGAAAGAGGTCCTGAGCTCGAGTTTTTAACAAACGGATGTATACCCGACCCCGCCAAATGAACTAGAATTATTGGTAGAAACCTTGGAGCACAAGGAATGAAAAAATCCATATGGTATATATTCTCAATACTGCAATATCCTCCATCTATCCAAACTATCCTCTCC
Organism: Pinus albicaulis; assembly: GCA_034641835.2. NCBI lineage: Eukaryota > Viridiplantae > Streptophyta > Pinopsida > Pinales > Pinaceae > Pinus > Pinus albicaulis. The sequence continues at coordinate 1,618,080,206 of CM076582.1, forward strand.
AAAAATTTCCACAACAGAAACAAGAACCCCAACTCAAAACCAAAACCCATGCTTTCATTACCATTTCACAAAATGGCTTAACTACCCTTTGACCATTGCAAAACCCAAAATAATAAGAAGTCTCAAAATGCTTACACTATATAAGGACAACAATTCCAACTTACATGATTACCTCACTAGATCTTAATGATGTTCAGCAGATGCGGTAGAATATTAGAAAAGGAAAAAAACTAATACATTTGTCGACTCAGAACAAGATAATTTTGATGAAGAAGTTTCTCTACAGCCAAAACAAAAGTTAGAAGAAGGGAAATATTTCAACGGAACGAGTGCTGAAAATTAAAAACAAAGAGAAAAACCAATAAACTCAACTACTATCATAGAAACATAGTGCTCTGACACACAACCTCCTTTTCCTAAAATATTACAAGTTGATAGAGGAATAGAAAAAAAAAAATGTTGCCCAATTATGATTGAAAAATGTTTATATCAAAATTCCCTTTTCACAAGCCATTAAAGAGATTCAATTCTATCCAAAACAATAATAGAGTTGATCATGAAGAGACCAAGAATAAAAACAAAAGAAATAAAAAGATTTCAACTAGTAGGAAAAAATTGGAGAAATTATGATGGGAAAATTTCCATAAAAAAATATTTAGATCACGAAGTCCGGTAGTAAAAAACATATCAATGGTATTTGTTGGAGAAAAAAATGCGAGAGGAGGTGAATGATGTTAGAGCTTATAATATAAATTCAACTTTTTCTTTTGAGCGTTTACATACGCGGTTTTTATGAATGGAACTAGTGTATGCACGTGCTAAAATCTGAGAAGGAAACAAACCTGCGATTTAACTTTCAGATTTAGAAAATTCTCGAGAAGAAATATTACTAAAAATATTTATCGGTTATGTATCATATTAAAAATGATAAAGAATAAAGCATCACACATGAACTTTAATTTTTTAGGTGGAAACCCAATTAGGAAAGCTATACACTATCGTCTACTGTTTTAAATCTTTTATTATATAGAAAATATTTTACAACATAGTACTGATGCGAGAGACTCCATGCCTAGTATACAAACCCTACTGCGAAGGATCGCTCTTCTCTCGTTTTCACAACTACGGCGGAAGGAGCTCCAACCCACGATCTGGATTTCGACCTCTCTGGAAGAAGGCTTCGACCCCAGAAATCAATCACCGACATCTCTTGACGAGAAAGCTTCTTCTTTCATACTAAAGGCTTCAACCTCGAGATCTCTGTGACCACGTTTCATCAATTTTAATACTGGATCCAATAGCTTCAACACAACCCTTCATAGCATCAACAAACATACTTTGCCCAATACTTCAAACGGAAACGGTGAGACCACTATGTAGCGAATGTAAATAAACTAGACTTGAGAATAGATGTACGGATACAAACTCAACCACGAACATTCATTAATTCGTAACATATACTACTTTTTTCTTCTACGAAACGCGTACATACGCACTTTCATGTATACCAACCCGCGTATACTTCGTGTATCTTATTCTTCGAAGCCCCTACGCTTGCCACTCGTGCACCGCTTTTCTTAGAAGAGAACAACGTATATACGCGCTTTTTTACTACCGAAACAACTTAGCATATAGATCTGTAAAAATAATTTTTTTAGAACAAACCATATCTATAAAACTTACCCCGATTTACATTCTTTTTCTTGACGGAGACTTGCGCCGAGTTCTTCATGATTTCGTCGGTCGATCAAACAGGAGAGATTCATCATCAATCAGGTCTAGAGATCTGTGAACCATCGTATATCCATGGGTGCATCATATATGTAAGATTGAGGATCCATCCAATTAAAGAATAGAGTTCATCCATGCGAGATATTCCTTAGAGAAACTTATTCATCAACAACCCTTACACATGCACCTTGCACTATGATCTTCTTCACTCCTTAAATAGATTTAGCTTTTACCAATACCATAAGTCAAAACCACACAACTTAAGATGGTATTCTTGGGAAGTAGGAATCAAATAAACCATACAACGCTCAATACTATGTACCAAAACCATGGTAATTCCCCTTGTGTATAATTTTGGAGTGCAAAGGGCATACACGACTTGGGACGTACTTATCCGCGTGTATACGCGTATTATTTCTTCTAAGCGTATACATTGTGACATATTATATTTATCATTTCTCAGGCACATCTTGGACTTCTTTTCTCATTATCTGTTGCACTATAGATACATCATTCTTACACTCTTTAACACATGAGGTTGCTATCCAAAGACAACTCATCAGGATCGGTTCCATCAGGGACAACTTCATCAAGTAGGTTGCCATCAAGGACAACACATTGCATCATATTGCCATCAATCTCCCCCTTTGGACTTGATGGCAACCATGACCAGTAAAATTGACAACAACATTCTCCTATCACCAAGGGCACATACTTACACATCAATGATCCAACCAAGTGGATTTACAAGTTTGACTCAATTACCCAACCAAGTGGGTTTACAAAATGGAATAAGTCTTTGCATGTTGAATGTCCTGATTTTTACATCATGGGTCTCGACATGACCTTTTTCATCGAAATTACGAAATAACATACAATCAAGATCAAATATTCTCAAGCATGAGATTATACTATGAATAATTAGAAGCCAACAAGCTGCATCCTTTCCACATGACCGATTACTCCCCCTTGGCACATGCATCACGAACACTTTCAACGGCAAATCATCAAGGCAACTTCATCGAAGTATTAAAAGATAAGAAACGAAATATGAATCTGGAACATCACGGAAGGCCAACGATCTTGCATACGTGTTGAAGAATGTCGACCAGAGAAAAATTTTATTAGAAAACACTCATACGCAGTTTTTCTATGTATAAACTCGCGTATATACGAGTAATCTTGGAAATAGTGCTTATCCAATTTAATCTTTTGAATTCAAGTAGATCTGATCTTCTTCATGGAAGATACTACTCCCGATTTCTATCTAAGATATTCGAACGCTTCCCTGGGTAAGGGTTTGGTAAATATATCGGCAACTTGTTCTTGGAGGGAACATACTCCAACTTCACCTTTTTCAAGCACTTGTTCACGTAAATTGATATGATGGGAACGTGCTTGGTCTTAAGAATGCATAATAGGATTCTTTGAGATGCGAGTAAGCACTTTTATTATCACACATAATGGAGATAGGAGGTAGAAAATTTGATTTGAATGTCTTGTAAGGTTGCATCATCCAAAAGTTGAGTGCAACATGATGCGGCCTTTATGTCTTAACCACTGGCATAGATAAGGCAAATAGGCTTTAACATGCACCAGACAGATATAGCTGAGGCCCCATGTAAAAGATGCCCCACTTTGCAGGTGGCACCTCTCGATCATGTAACATTTCCATTGTGCAAATTCTGCTTGCAGTGAGATCGGCATTCTTTGGATACCATAGTCCAAAGTCTTGAGTTCCTTGTAGATATTTGAATATTCTTTTGACGGCACAGTGAGACTCTTTTGGATTAGCTTGGAATCGTCCAACAATCCCAACCATGCATAATTTACGGTCTAGTCCCGGTGAGATAAAGTAGACTTCCTATCATAGATACGTATTTCGGTTGATTCACCATGGGAGAATCATCATGTGAGCGAGATTACATGCAGTTTCATTGGTGTACTTACGAGGTTGCATTCTTCCATGCCATACTTCTTGAGAATTTTCTACTAGATATTTGCTTGTAGTAAGAATATGCCATCTGTTGCTTGTTGTACTTGCAAGCCAAGAAAGAATGTTAATTCCCCGTAAAGACATTTCAAATTCTTGCTACATAAGCAAATTTTTGACTCATAGATTCTTCATTACTTCCAAAAATGATATCATCAACATATACAACCCACAAATCAATAGTTTATCATTTTCAATTTTGGTGTATAAATTGCTATTAGCAAACCCCTTTGAAAATATTTGTTGATGAAGATATTTGTCGAAACTGATAATACCATGCCCTTGGAGCTTCTTTGAGACCATATAGAGCCTTTTTAAGTACGCAAACAAGTTTTTCATCATTTCCCAAAATGAATCCTTAAGTTGTTCTATATAAACTTCTTCTTCTAGATCTGCATTGAGAAAAGAAAATTTAACATCCATTTGCTAAGCAGTTCTTTGGAAGCTTGAAAAAGAAAAACATTCTTATGGTTTCAAGTCTAGCTACGGAGAAAAGTTTTCAAAGTCTATATCTTCTTGTTGAGCATACCCCTTGCAAACAAGTCTAGCTTTATTTCTTATAACATCTCCATTCTCATTTAACTTTTGTTTTTGAATATCCATTTAGTTCCAATGACATTTTTGTCATGAGTCTTAGTACTAATTTAAGTGTCTGATTCTTTTCAATTTGATCAAACAACTTCATTCATGGCTTGAATCCAACATTCATCTTTAAAAGCTTGATTGACATTGTGTGGTTCAATAGTGGATATAAATTCCAGTTAGCTAGAAGATCCCAAGAGTCCTTCTTGTTTAGCTTTGATCCTTTTCTCCCAAAATTTGAGATTTTGGATGATTCTTTTGAACATATCTAGATGGAGCTTTTTGGAATGCAATCATCTTTAGGTTCTTGTTGGGTTCTTTGTCCTATATCATTTCTATTTGATGTAGAAGGATATATGTCATCATCATCTTCATCTGTGTTTGTTTTCTTCTTTTTTGGAGGCTATCAGGAGACTCTTCAATAACAACATCAATACATTCAAAAAATCATACAGAAGTCTTTTATTGTAACATTTATATGCTCTACTCCTAGAGGAGTAACCAAAAATATTCCTTCATCTGCTCTGGAGTTCAAACTTGCCAAGTTTTTCATCATTATTTTTGATAAAACATTTGCTTCCAAAAACTCTAAAAATGCTTCACAGTCGAGATTACACTTGCAAAGTTCATATGGATTTTTATCACTATTTACACTGGAAGCATGTGCCTTGTTAAGAATATTTACCTATTTGTATGTCTTTGCTTCTCCCCGGAATGTGTCGGGTGTTTGAATCATCGAAGCATAGCTCTAGCCATTTTTTGAACTATTCTATTCATTACTACTACTACGCCATTTTGTTGTGGAGTTCCGGCCTACGAAAAGCGTATTTTTATGCCATGTTGTTCAGAAAATTCAAGGAATTCATCTGATGTATATTCTCTCTCAATCAGATCTAAGACACTTGATTTTCGTCTGATTCATTTTTAACCAGTTCTTTGAAGATCTGAAATTTCCTAAATGCTTATCTTTGTGTTTAATCGCTTAATCCTTTTTATTTCTCGAGAAATCATCGATAAATAAGATATAGTATTGTTCACCACGTGGTGACCTTTTCCTCCTGAACCCACATATGTCGGTATGAATAGATTCGAAGGCTTGCTGCAGTGATCTTCTTCAGCATTAATTTGCACTCTAGTTTGCTTACCGAATTGGCAAGATTTGCATATGATACTTTTCGGTGAAATGTGTGGGAAGATCATGAACAACTTTAAGTCTACTTGATTTGTTGATTTGAGAGAAGCTCAGATGTCCCAACCTTCTATGCCATAGCCGGTTGCGAAGATTTACTCAAGTAACATTGATCTTTGTAGTTCTTCACTACATACGGGTTGCTTGGAGTTGTTTCCTTTTATGAATTTTTTACTTTGTATCAAGATACATTACATTATTTTGAACTAAAGGCAACTTCAGTTCCTTGAACACATTTGACTTACACTTAATAGGTTATGCTTTAATCCATCCACATACATGAAATTATTAGCTTTAACCTTTTCTTTTTAAACAGAACCCTTTTCCCTTAATGGCCAGTAGGAGTATCATTTCAAATGTAACATTATTTTCTTTCTGAAACCACTATATGCAAGAAGTTTGTTTTGTCTCTTTTGTCATGTGTTTTGAGCATCCACTATCAATGTATCATTGATTTTATTCTATACTGCAAATAAAGCTATGCCGCAATTTTCAACTTTGTAATTCTATTATTTTCCATACTTTGGTGTTTAAAGGAAAATTCTCTTTTGAGTAGGAATTTGCTCTGCATTAAGATTCTTCATGGCCAAAGTTATTGCAATAAGAACATTCAACTTCATTTTGAAGAGGAGAAAAGTTGTTATAGGTATTCTTATTTGTTCCAAAATCCATCCTTTTCTTTCTTGCTTCTCTTGTCATGATGGTTTTCTCTGTACGACACATTCGAAAAACCTTATGACCAAAATTGTGTTCTGAAAACATTGTCATTGAAGAAGAAATTTCTGCTATTATGAAATCTTCTACTTGAATTTCCCTGTTGGTTGAGTGCTGGCTTGGAAGGTATTCTTGTTAGTGTTCTTTGGTCTGAGCTGGTCATGCTTTACTGTGAAGATTCTTTTATTCCCTTGTTGGATGCGGTATGTTGCTTTTAGATAATTTGGTCTTGAAAATCTTGAGAAGATTCTCGATATATCCAAAACTAGTCTTTATAAAAAAGAAGAACGTTGTACCTTGATAATATCATCTAAGGTTTCAGATCCTTTAGCAAATCTAAAATTCAAAGTCTTCACTTTCTCAATTTCTTTTCTTAGACTTACTGTTTCACATTCTAATTTCTCATTGTGTTTCTCCTTTTCTTCAAGCTGATTTTTTCGGAAGTTTCTATGGATATTTTACTTTCTTCTAAGCATATTTTACTTTCTTCTAAGAATAATATTTTGAGTTGATTTAATTCATCAAGAAAATCATTGTCCTCTAAAGCATCCATAAAATTATCTTTTTTCTTCTCTAGATTCTTTTTCAAATGCCATGAGAAGTCTAAGATCTTGTTCACATTCTTCTCAACTGTCCCGGATAACCCATCCTTTGTCTTCATGAGTATAGTAATTTTTTCTAGTGTTAAATTGATTCTTATTCCTTCTTGCTACTTCTTCCCTTTTCCATGTGTTTCTTTGTAAGGACACTTAGCCGCATAATGACCAACTCTTCCACGAAGCAAAACATTTGAAGAGCTTACCTGCGGGCAAATCTTTGTGCAGTTGAAGTTTCTTTACAAAATTTACCTCATCTTATTTTGAGATATACACGATACTTCGTCTCTTGGCTGCTTCTTTCCCTTTTGTAGAAGCCTAAAGATGGATTCTTCCACAGCTTCGGATAGTCCTCCTCTTCTCATTTCTTTCACATTCAGTAACAGAATTTTGGAATGGGTGCAGAAGATCATACTTTTCTTCAAAGGAGAGAAGAAACTTGACTCAAATTTTGTCGTTGAAATGATCTTAAAACTTTCTCAACCAAAGTAGATTTGGTTATTATTGTTTTATATGAATTCTCCATGATTTTCAAAATATCATGAAGATGTAAAAAGAAATTGGCAATGCTCTCCTCATTGTGCATTTTTAGATTCTCATATTGAATTACGAGTTTGGGTTAGCATTTTTACCTTTGCATCACTTTCATAACTTAGAATGATTTTTTGTCCCATATTTCCTTTGTTGTATCCAGCTGCATGAATTTGACAAATTCTGATTCGATTAGACTTCCCTAATAGAGCATTATTGCTTTGCATTTGTTTCTTAATTCTTTCTTTCCGTTGGATCTGTTGGTGTTGCGAGTACGGATATTGATATCTTACACTTACTTCAACCATATCCCATACATCTTCTCCCGGAAGTGAAGATAGGATCTCATCCTTTTTCTAGAAGATTAATTTGTTTTACGTTGAAGACGGAGACGATAGATGTTGTTCCTTCTTGATTGCTCTGTCTTGATTGATCTTCATACAGCGGTAAGCTTTTTCGAAGGACTGCTACGATACCAATTGTTGGGAAAAATGCGAGAGGAGGGGGGTGAATGCGTATTTAGAGCTTATAATATAAATTCAACTTTTTATTTTGAGCGAAGATTTCCATATCAGTTTTTTATGAATGGAACTAATACATGCACGTGGAAATGCGAAGGAAACTGGCGATATGCGGTTAACTTTCATATTTAGAAGAGAAAATTCTCGGAAACGATATTATAAACGGATTTATCGGTATGTATCGGATTATGAGAAGTAATCAATAGAATAAAGCATCACACACATAGACACTTACTAATGCTTGGGTGGAAACCAATTTGGAGAAAAACCACCATTCTTTGTCGTCTGTTTTCAATCTTTATTCTATATAAAACCTTTTACAACACGATGCGATGTAGACTCATACCGGTACGCGAGGATTCTACCCGCGAGTTGTAACCTTCTCTCGTTTTCCGGCTGGCGGGAAGGGCTCCAACCCACGATCTCGTTTACCAACCTCTCCTGGAAGAGAGCTTCGACCCCACGAAATCAATCACCGGCATCTCTTGTGAAGGTGCTTCTTTCATAATGAAGGCTTCAACCCCTAGATCTCTTGTTGACCATGTTTCATCAATTTTAATACTTGGATCCAACGGCTTTAACACAACCCTTCACATAACATCCCCACTTGACTTACCTTACTTTTCCCCAATAGCACACAAACGAACGGTGAGACCCTTGTAACGAATGTCAAAATAAAACGGACTTGAATAGATATGTAGATACAATCAACCTAAACATTCATTAATTCAAATAGCATATGCTACTTTTCTTCTCTGAAGGCGCGTACATACGCGCTTTCACATACCAACCCGCGTACACATCTGTGTATTTTTATTCTTTGAGAAACCCTAGCGCCATACAGCGCTTTTCATGAAGAGAACCCACGTATAATAATATACGCACTTTTACGAAACCAACTAGCGTATATACGTAAAAATAAATTTTGCAGAACGATTAAATCTATAAACTTGCAATGATTTATTCATTTTCTTGACGGACTTGCGCCGATTCTTACTATGATTTGGTGATCGATCAAACCCGAGGAGACTTCATCATCGATAGGATCTAGATATCTTGAACCTTAAAACTATATCCATGGGTGCATCATAGATTTAGATCTATCAATTAAGAATAGAGTTGTAATACGAGATATTCCTTAGAGAAATTTATTCATCAACAACCCTTACACATGCACACCTTGCACTATGATCTTCTTCTCCTTAAATAGATTTATACACACCACCCGATAACATGTAAGTCAAAACCACCTGACTTAGATGGTATTCTTGGAATGAGAATCAAATAAACCACCTCTGAGTATAATATTCCTGTACAAAACCATGACCATTCCTTGGTATTATAATTTTGGAGCGCAAAAGGGCATACGCAACTTGGGACATACTTATGCGTGTATACATGGCTTGGTCTTTAAAAAAGCACGTATACATTGTGACATATTATATTTATCATTTCTCCCGGCAAATACTAGACTTCTTTTTCTGTCACATAAGGCCATAACATGTGAATACATCATTCTTACATCTTTAGCACATAGGTTGCTATCAAAGACAACTCATCAAGTTAGTTTCCATCCAGGACAACTTCATCAAGTAGGTTGCCATCAAGGACAACACATTGCATCATATTGCCAACGGTATTGAAATTCCAAATGCATAGATTGATTTAGGGCGAGCCATAAACATCATGGGAAAACAAACCTTGGAACAACTCCAAGCTTCCAAATCTTCGGTATACACCTACGATCTTGCAATTAGTAGACGGATCGGTAATGAACGAATGGTGTATTACAAGGCATTTCAATATCATTATAATCTTGGGAGTATCCAGTTGATTTTTATGATTTCAACCCCAGAAAAAACTAGGAGGACATCCCATTAATATTAGTAAGACCTTGGTTGGCTACAATTGATGCTTTCATTGAATTTATGAATATGGTGACATATATATCTATAGTACTTCATTCAAAAACTAAAATTCATTTTATATCCTCCAACAAAAACAATCACAAAAGTATAATATGAATATTGGATTGATGATGACAATGATATACAACCTCTCTTTACTATTTCTTGTATTAATAAAGATAGTCAAATCTTAAATTCAATAGAAAACTTTGAATCATCTTCAGAATATGAACATGATAAAATTCAAGAACAATGCAATATTCAATACTTTTCATCTAGGCAAATGTCTCTATAGTCTATGGAAGAATTTGGTAACTCTATAGTTGAAATCTTTCTGAGAAAATCTTTGAACATAAATAAAAATTTGAAAGATTACAACAAGAAAATTTAATAAAAACATTACAACAACATTCTTCTGGATATGAATGGGAATACACTGACATGAAAGGAATTATTCTTGAGACTTGTATACATCACATCTACATTGAGGAAAATTGTAAACCTATCAGACAACCTCAAAGAAGGATGAATCCAAATCTTAGGGAAATTGTGAAAGAAGAATTGCAAAATTTATTGAATGTAAAATTCATTTACCCAATTTCAAACAGTCAGTGGGTTTCTCCCTTGGTGATTGTACCTAAAAATAATGGTAAGTGGGGGGTATGCATTGAAGATCGAGAGTTGAATAAAGCCACCCTAAAATATCATTTTCCATTGCCTTTCATAGATCAAGTATTGGATACATTAGCAGGAAGAAGTATTTCTCATTCTTGGATAGTTTTAGTGGTTACAATCAAATTCAAGTAGCACTTGAAGACCAAAATAAAACCACATTCACCTATCCATGGGGAATCTATGCCTACCGAGTACTTCCTTTTGGTTTATGTAATGAACCTACAACATTTCAAAGGGTAGTATTAGGAATTTTTTCTGATCTAACACATGATTGTGTGGAGGTATATATGGATGATTTTACAGTTTATGGGAATTCATTTGAAGAAGCTTTAGAAAATTTGGAAAAGGTTCTTAAAATATGTAAAGAAGAAAATATTTCATTAATTCATGAAAAATGTTTTATGATGTTTACTGAAAAAATTGTCTTAGGATATCATATATTCGGAGATGGAATTAAAGTTGATTCATCTAAGGTTGAAGTCATCTCAAAATTATCAATTCCAATTTGTCAAAAGGATGTTAGAAGTTTTCTAGGATTCACATGGTATTATAGAATATTTATAGAAAAATTCACTAAAATAACATCCCCACTCTTCAAATTTCTTACCAAAGATTCTGAATTCAATTGGAATCCTGATTCCCAATTGGCATTTGAAAATTTAAAAGAAAAAATTTCTCAAGCACCCATCTTAAGAGGTCCAAATTGGAAACTTCCTTTTCATATTTCAATAGATGCTTCAGATACATCTTTGGGAATTGTATTAGGACAAAAATATTTAATCCCCTATGACATCTATTATACAAGCAAAAATTTGACTCCTGCTGAGTTAAATTACACTGTAACTGAAAAAGAACTTCTAGCTATTGTTCATGCTATCAACAAATTTAGGCATTATATCACTGGCTATGAAACCTTTATTCATACAAATCATTCTGCAATTAGATATTTAATGAGTAAATATATGACTAATGGAAGAGTCATAATATGGTTACTGATCCTACAAGAATTCAATATCACCATTCTAGACCGACCTCGAAAACAAAAAATAGTTGTTGATTTCTTGTCTAAAATTCAAAAAGTTAAAAATGATACTCCGGCAAAAGATACTTTTCCAGATGAATATACTTTTGCAATATCTACTAAATCTCCTTGGTCACAAATATTGCTAATTACCTAGTTACAAGAAAATTACCTACACATTGTTTTCCTAGAGAGAAAAGAAAAATTATTCAAACAAGTGCATTTTACTCATGGGTTAATGATGAATTGTATAAAAAAGGTCCAAATCTCATCATCAGAAGGTGTGTTCGAGAAGATGAAAATCCTGATATCCTCAAGGAATTTCATGATGAACCCTACGGTGGACACTTTTCTGATAATATGATTTCCTATAAAATCCTTCATTTAGGATATTATTGGCCATCCATCTTTAAAGATACCAGGGAGTATGTAAAAAGGTGTGATAACTGTCAAAGAATGGGGAAACGTGTTCCTACAGATGAAATTACATTACAACCACAGGTACTCATCGAACCATTTGAAAAATGGTCAATGGGTTTTGTTGGACCAATCAATCCACCATCGAATCAAAAGAAATATTCTAGTATGTACTGATTATGTCACTAAATGGGCAGAGGCGAAACAAATTTCTTTAGCTAATGAAAATTATGTAGTTAAATTTCTCTTTGAGGATATTTTCACTCGTTTTGGTGTCCCAACAGAAATTGTGACAGATCAGGGAAGCAAGTTTACATCTAAGATGGTGCAGAAGCTTGTGGAAGATTACAAGATCAAACATATAAAATCCACTCCATATCATCCACAAGAAAATGGTCAAGTGGAGTCTACCAATAAGTTGATCGAAGGAATCCTCACTAAGACTCTACATCTACATAGGAAGGATTTGGCATATAGGCTTCCTGAAGCCTTATGGGCCTACTGGGAATACAACAGGACATACTCCCTATGAAACTGTTTATGGGAAGTAAGTCCTATTTCCTATAGAATTTTAGATCCAAACTTTCAAGATGGCAGTCCAATTGGGGCTTGACTTATCAGATGCCCAAAAGCACAAATTGGAGCAACTTAATGAGCTTGATGAAATCAGGCAAGATGAAGTTCAAAGAACCAGTCTAGCCAGAAGAAAAGGTCCAAATATCATGTTAAATATATAAAGGAGAAAATGTTTCAGGCAGGAGATTGGGAACTTTTGTTCAATTCAAATTTCAAAGACTTTCAAGAAAAGTTTCAGACTCATTGGCTTGAGCCTTATGAGACTAAAAAAGTCTTTGACAATGGAGTAGTCAGGATAAGGAAAATCGATGAAGAAAAGGTACCTCTTCATGTGAATGGACTTCGATTAAAAGTATATCATAAGCCAATTACAAAGGAGGAGTTTATCAAAATTTTACAAGATAATACTGATATGAAGTTAGTGAAGCAGAATTATTATTCTTCACCAATGTAGCCTTCTTTTTAATTTTCATATCTGAAAATAAAGAGAGACAATAATATATATATATATATATATATATATATATATATATATATATATATATATATATATATATATATATATATATATATATATTATTCAAAAAAAAAATGTATAAGTATGAAAACCAATCATTCATCGGCATCCTTATACAGAAAATATAGGATGTAAATCAAAAGTTCTGACACCTTATATTTTCTATTCCATTCTAAAAATCCCAAAAATATTTGTTCCCCTTATTTTTCTAAAGCAATAAAATAAATAGTACAGAACTACTTCCATTATGCAACTATTATTCTATTCTGTAGCTAACATTCTATTCTGTATCTGTTATTACATTCTGTAGCTCTATTACATTTTTCTTACAACTTACCGAAGCAAGAATAATGAGCACAAGAAATTGAGAACTCCATCTAAAGATCATCATGCTAAAGGATACCTGAAGAATCAACAACAAGGAAATAACAACGAAAGGTTAGTTCTAAAGGTATGATCACATAAATTTGTTTAAATAACAACATAAAAAACATTAGCATATACAATGTAGATGATCACATGATGCCTCAACATGTCATCATTTGATTTGATTTGGACTCACATCATGTCATAAATCAACTACGTCATCCACATCATATATCATAACGATCCATAACGAATTCTCCCATATATGATTAAATGGTCATATCCTACTGCCATAACCTATTCATGTATTTCTCTTAAAACCACATCAAGTATTCATTTCACTCATATTTCCCTACAAACCCTCAATGTCCTTAACTAGATCTGAAACCAAATTCATTTCACACACACAAGAACAGTTCTGAAGGCTAGACTCTTTAGACAGAAGACATGGGTTTGATATTCAGGAGTGAACCAGTGGGAGCTAAATACATGGAGGGTTATCCTCAGATCAAAGAAATGTTTCAGAAGGCTAAGTGGTTAAGGTTTATAGAAACATTTGACGGATTCCACAAGGATATCACTAAGTCTTTTGCGAGGTCTTTCGATGGAACATAGGCCGAAATAGGAGACATAAAATTTTTAGTGACTGAGGCTTCATAACTGAAGCTACAGAGCTCCCAATAATTGGCGAGAGATGGTTAAAAAAAAGGAATTTCACAGTGAAGCATGGGAATGTTTCCTCAAATTTCCAGGTATGGATACTTCTATTTACAAAAAGGGTATTCCTAGCTCAACACTCAATAAAAAATGGATAAACATGATTTTAATTTTACAAAATTTTATCACTTGTGAAGGAATATTTGGCTGCATGTTTGTTTATGAAAGTCGGTTTTTGATGAACCTTTTGGAGGATGCAGAAATAAACCTCCCTTTATTTATACTGAATAGTTTAAAAATAATGTCCACAAATGTACAAAAATCAATTTAGTTTATAGAAAACACTATGCACCATCATGGGTTGGTAAAAATACTTCTTGAATTTCATTTGAAAATTATAGGAGACTCTTGGGATAGTTTCCTAATCAGAAACCATTTCCAAGATGAACCAGAGAAGCCTAAGGAAGAAAAGACTATAAAAAGTAGAAGAATAAGGTTGACACAAGCATTGAGGACATACCTTCACTTCCACTACAGTAAGATGAAGAGGAACTTCCCTTGTAGAGTTGATGAAAAATAAGAAGCAGGGTGGAGTTAAAACAAGAAGTAAAACAGAAAATGAAAACAATGTTACAAGTGAAGAAAAATTAAACCCTCCACAACCATGGAGAAGCTCTAGACTCCGAGGATCCATGAAGAAGACACCATCACAAGAAACAGAGTTTGTGAATTTAGAGGAGGAGCCTCACGTTTCATCACCCATCAATGTCTCTCCTCCACATAGTTCTATAAATTCTCCTATACATAATTCTGAAGGCAGTCCTAGCAGAAGATCTCCAGGCATACACCTAGAAAAACAAGAGATATATGACTATATTGATTTATTAGAGAGAGAAAATGCAGCAGTGAATCCAGGTATTCAAGAACAACCTATGTCCACAATAACCTCTAGTTAACACCCTCAAGTAAGAAATCTATGAACTAGAGTTAGTGAATAGGCACATTAGACAGGAGAATGAAGCTTTAAAGTGGTAGAACCAATTGGAGAAAGTTATTAGTGATAACACCATCCTACATTTGGGATTGTGGTACAAAAATAACAAAAATTTAAAAATAAATAAAAAATCTCTGAACAAGACAATCATCAATCTCAAGTACAAACTCCTTATGAGAAAGCCCAGGATGGAAATCACCTCAATGAAAAGCAAGAAGAGAAAACTAGATGTATTAGTAGAGGTTTCTGAACAAATGCAATAGGAGAAGGAAGTTCAATTTTTTTATAATTGCATGAGGACATGCAATGGGTTCTTAGTGTGGCTATGTTGAACCTCAAAATTTTTCTTTCTATGACATCCTTTCTCATCACTTTTCCCTACCTTTTCATAAAATCCATAACTCCCATCAATGACAAATGACATATTTCATCTCAGAGAATTCATTTGAATGGTCTCTATTTTATATTTTGATGTTCTTGTTATTTGAATGAATTTTCGTAACTTAGCTACAGAACGCATGCTATTCTGCAGCTGATTGTTGTTTCCACAGCTACTTTAATGGTTCAATAGGTTCTGAGGAGTGAATGAAACAATGAGTCACATGGGAATCCTTGGAATGATCCTCACATGGATCTTGTCCTATCCACCTATTTGAATTAGACCAAAAAAGGTGCCTATGCTCATGGTCAAAGTGTAGTGAAAGGGCGTAATCCGAAAACAAAAGACTCTCGATTGCTCTGATGTAGCAAATAAATAGTTAACCATTTATATTTTTCTTCTACGTTTCATTTCTAATTGAAAATTTTAGGCAGAAATAGCTCCATACAGTTACATTTAAATTTGTTTAAATACCAGTCGTTTGAAAACCGGAGACAGCCTTAGTTTTGTGAAAACGTTGTGTATTCTTTGAGACTCTATTCCTTTCATAATACGAATACCGTGTTCGATGTTCTAGTTCCTTCTTGATGTGCGTATAGTCTACTAGGATATCAACTCATTCTGTCACAGAAGGCCCCTGCAAAAAAAGGAGGATTCATTAGTTGTTTCTAGTTAAATTTCATTAGCTTTGTTTTGTTAATTCATAGTTAAATTTACATTGCATTACAGATGATTCTTATATTAAATTGTTTATTGTTTCATAGATTAGATTTATGAATTCTTTCTCAGAATTAGTTTTAGAATAACTATGTACTATTTTTCTTACCAAAAACATCTCAAGGAAGTAGTTCTTCTATTTTCCAAATTGGAGTTTGTTTGAAGCATTAGAGTATATAGTTATCTTAGTTTCCTTTACATGTTTTTACACTTCTTTCCTAGATTATTCCTCAATTAAATATACGAAATGATTTTAAATATCATATCAAGAAGATGAGTTTTTCATTCTTCCAAAATTGGATGATTGAGTATTGAATCATACAGTAGATGAGCTTCCTTTACATGTTTTTACACTGCTTTCCTACATTAAATTCTCAATTAAATGTATAATGAAATCCTTGTAAAGATCATATCAAGAAGATGACTTTGTCATTCTTTCATAATTGGATGATTGAGTATGGAAATCATACAGTAGGTGAGATGCCTTTACATGATTTTTAAATTTCTTTCTTAGATTAATCCTTTCAACTAAATTTATAATCAATTGCTTGTAAATCATGTCAAGAATATGAGTTTGTAATTATTCCAAAATTGGATGATTGAGTAGTTGGTCATACAATAGTTTCTTGTCAATTTCTTTGATTTTTATTTTCAATAGCATTGTCATTTCAATTCTTAGTCATAGGATTTATCTTTTTAATCCATGGAGTAGAATTAAATTAAGATAGATTAGAATTAGCTTTCAATTCCAAAATCTCAAGATCATTAGAATAAATACTCTTTTTTTAGATCAAATTCTAACCATTTAAAGTTTGATTCATTTTTATGCAAATTAGAATAGTTTAAGAACATTTCCTTTTCTTCCTTCTTTCAAAACTAGTTTTAACATTAAACTTAATTAGATTTAGTTGATTCATTTCATAGTTCTCATTCCTTAAAGTCTAAACTTTAGACATAAAGAAACAAGACCCCCAAAAAAATATAAAAACATACACAACGAAGTAAGAAGAAGGTTAACTAAGCATATATAGTGAAGCACGCTTCATCATATTACTAACCTCGATTGATGATTAATGATAATAAATTTAAGAAATTAAATTGGCTAAACATTTTGGCGTCGTTGTCAGGGAAATGTAATTAGGTAACCTTATTTTTTACATCTATAAAAAATTTCATCCGTAGAGAAAGATATTCTAGGGGCAGATTCATAGCTAGAGGTAGGAATGTAATTCCAACAATGCCACTCACCCCACTTAGGCCACGTAGTGATACACTGACATCTCAAGCCCATATTCCATACTTCACTATACATACACTTCCTGAAGTTTTAAGGTCAAAAATCCAACCAGGAGGATCTCCTACTTCATCCACTAAGGGAATCTTAGAGGAATAAGATCCTAGATTTCCAACTGAAGGATTAATCTTTATCACCTCTACAGGAGAACACATTCTAGCTGAAGAATTAGAAATTCCTAGTGAGGAAGAAGAAGAAGAAACTTTCTTTAATATCCCATTGATAGAAGAACCAGAGGAATATCAATTAACTTTAAAGTTAGAACCTCATATTAGCTCTAAGGAATCTATAATGGGAGGAGAAGGAGAAGGAGAAGGAGAAATTTTAAATGGAGAAAATATATTGTTTTTAGGAGGAAGAGGTGGAGGACAAGGTAGAGGAAACATAGGAGGAGGTGAAGGAAACATAAGAAATAGGGTAGATGATAATTCTTTTGGATTTCCTATAATTGATGACAGTACAAATACAGCAATGAAATATATTTCACCTTCCATTCTTCTAAAGGTCCATGGATTAAAAAGTGAATATTCTGAAACCTTTTTGTTTGAATTTTAAGTTTTTTGTAGATCTTATGACTACTTACAAGAATCTAAAAAATTAAAGCTATTTCCTACAACACTTAAGGAGAAGCTTTGAAATGGTTCATGGGTTTAGTCACACAATCTATTAGAACATGGAATGATATGAAAAGAGCATTTATAGAAATATATTTGGATTACTACATACCTATTAATCGAAAGGATGAAGTATTCAAGATGATGCAAAGAGAGGATGAGATCCTAGAGGATATAATTGAAAGATTTAATTATAACATAAAAAGGGCTAAAATGGAAAACTTAGATCAAGACACTATAAAATATCTCTTGTTAAAAGCCATTAGAGATGAATGGATAGACATTATCAACATGATGGAGAGGGGGGACATCTCTCAACTCACATTACCTGAAATTGGTGGATTATGTATTCATCTCTCAAGGGGAAAATAAAAAACTAGGAAAAATCCAAGAGATCCTTCTCTCCCTAGAGTGAATAAATCTGCAACCAGAACAATAAGTAGGGAAGAAATTGGAAATATGCTTGATGAATTTAAAATAGATATTTTAGGGAGTCTTAGTGAACAGATATACACCCTTAAATTATAAAACAAGAAGAAATTTGAAACTGGTTCCTTAGTTGTTTTCTGTCGTAAATGCAAAAAGAAGCATGCCTTAAGATAATGTCATCTTGATGTAAAATTCATAGAGACTTGTGTGACTTGCATAGATAATCATGAAACTAAGAGTTTCCATTCAATTCTAGGTCGTAAGGTTGTTTTTCTGGAAGAAGTAACTTCAATTCCAGTAGAACCTCTTTGTTTTGTCTCTAGAAGGCCATGGCAGGGGCCACAAACTCAAGGTTTTAGCAATAGATGTATACTCAGCCCCCACCAAATAGTTGGAATTATTGGGAGCAACCTTGGTCCCAACCTCAACCTTGGGCACAAGGAATAAAAAATCCCTATGGTAGATGTTATCAATACTACCAATATCCTCCATCTTATCCAAACTATCCTCCCCAACAATTTCCACAAAAAAATCAACAACCCCAACTCCAAAACCAAAATCCACAAATTTCATTACCATTTTCACAAAGACCAAACCAACTACCTACCCAACCATTACGAAACCTAAATAATAAAATTTCTCAAAATGCTTACACTATAGAAGGACAACAATTTCCAACTTACATGATTACTCCACTAGATCTTAAGGATGTTCAACTTAGATCTGGTAGAATATTAGAAAGGAAAAAGCCTTATGTTTTCATTCAAGAACAAGATAATTTTTATGAAGAAATTTCTCTACAGCAAAATAAAATTTCTGAAGAAGGGACATCTCTTCAACAAAACCAGAATTTTGAAAATGAAAAGCCAAAAAACCAATAAACTCAACTCCTATAATAGAGAAGCCATTAGTATCTATTTCTAACCCTCCTTTTCCTGAAATATTACAAGTTGATAGAGGAATAGAAAAACAAATAAATGTTTCCCAATTAATATTTTCTAGATGAGTTGAAAAATGTTTGTATCAAAATTACTTTGTTGCAAACCATTAACGAGATTCCAATTCAAGCCAAGCCAATAAGAGAGTTGAGCATGAAGAGAACGGGAAGAAAAGAAAAAGAAATAAAAAGAATTCAACTAGTAGGAAAAATTGCAAACATTATGATGGTGAAAATTCCCATACAAAAATATTTAGAGCTAGGAAGTCTTGTTGTAAAAACACATATCAATGGTATTGAAATTCCAAATACATTGATTGATTTAGGAGCAGCCATAAACATCATGAGAAAAAAAACCATGGAACAACTCAAGTTTCCAAATCTTCAGTATACACCTACATTACTGCAATTAGCATACATAATAGTAATCAAGCCAGATGGTGTATTAGAAGGAATTTCAGTATCCTTAGACTCTTGGGAGTATTCGGTTGATTTTATGATTTTAACCACCAAGAAAAATCTTGGAGAACATCCACTAATATTAGGAATACCTTGGTTGGCTACAACTAATGCTTTCATTGGCTATAGATCTAGTGACATGTATATATGTGATGGTAATTCAACAAAGAAATTCACTTTATATCCTCCAGAAAAAAACAATCACAGAAATAGAAGATGAAGAATGGATTGATGATGACAATGATATACAACCTCTCTTTACTATTTCTTGTATTAGTAAAGATAGTCAAATCTTAAATTCAATAGAAAACTTTGAATCATCTTCAAAATATGAACATGATCATTTTCAAGAACACTGCAATATTGAATACTTGTCATCTAGGCAAATGTCTCTATATTATATGGAAGAATTTGGTAACTCTACAGTTGAAATATTTCCAGGAAAATATTTGAACATAAACAAAAACTTAGAAAGATTACAATAAGAAAAGTTAATCAAAACATTAAAAAAAAATTCTTCTTCATATGCATGGGAAATCACTGACTTGAAAGGAATTATTCCTAATACTTGTATACATCACATCTACATTGAGGAAAATTTTAAACCTATCAGACAACCTCAAAGAAGGATGAATCCAAATCTTAGGGAAATAGTGAAAGAAGAATTAAAGAAGTTGTTGAATGTAAACTTCATTTACACAATTTCAAATAGTTAGTGGGTTTCTCCCTTGGTGATGGTACCTAAAAACAATGGTAAGTGGATGGTATGTGTTAGTATGAATATTAATCGCAGGTGTACAAAAAAGGCTCACTTTAGCCACACATAAAAAAAAAACCCTAATAGCAAATATGGATGTCAATATCTTTAGATCTGCAATTAGTTGACCAAGATAAATGCTGCAAAAATATAGATCTATGCATTGAAAGACATTAAGCAGTAAATAAAAGCAAGAGTTGCTCCATGCATCCAATAGACAAGACAAGATTGTTTCAAAGAATTTTTTGTATTTATGACACCTAGGAGGAGAAAATAGAAATATGTTACTAGTCCTCCTCAATGGGATGGGTTCTTGTAAGTCCTCAGCACTTCAGATCTAAAATCCCTCTCTCTTAATGGTGTAGAAAACCCAGACAAAAATGGAACTCAAAGGGAGCTCACAAGAAAAATGGTAGCAAAATATGACAATGATGGTGGATCAAAGTCAGACCAAAAGTATAGATCCAGAGTGATCTTTAGGAAACAAAAGGTAGTGAGTGAATGGAAAAACACTTCTATTTATAAAAAAATATTGAGTTAGTCTATATATTGGTGCATAGTTAAAATATTATTAACAAATTCTAGATCCAAGTATTATGAAATATTTTATTATATTTGCTGGAGGGAAAAATAATTTGACTTGGGTCAAATCCCTTTATTTGTAAATAATAAATAAATAAATGATTTATTTGTAATATTCCTAAAATTAGCATGCAGCTAATAGGAATGTTAAATTTTGATCTTTGCACCTAGTAGATGAATAAATGGGGGAAAAATATCCATACTTAACTTGTATTAGCATAAAAACCCTCTTGGTGTGAAAAAGGGGACATTCTAGTGGCTGGATTTTACACTTTCCATGTGTGAACAGGAAGAGGTTCATGTTGATTCAGTCAAGTTGACCAAGTCAACAACGCAGTATGGAGGAGTAGCCTTGATAGAGCTACAATGCAGTTTTGGAGGGAAAGTAACCATGTGGTGTTGGAAACCCTAAAGGGTGGGACCCAAGGTGAGGAGGCTCACAAACTTTATAAGGAGGAAGATAGCAGACATTTGAGGTTAGCTTATGGATTGTTGATGTTGGTCTGATTAGAATACTGAGCATTCTTCAGCTGTTGAGTTGAGTATGTAGTGCTGCTTAGCACAAGGCATTCCTTCTCTTTCCTTGAGTGATATCTTGGAGGAGGATTTTTCTTCACTTTCCCACATCTAGGCTTGTGGCCAAGCATCCTCCTTCAGCCACAGCATTATTCCTATAGCAAGGGATGTTGTGTTATAGGGTGTTGCAGTGGGAGACTTACAACACCAGCTCCTGAACTTATCTTTCAGAGGAGGGAGCTCCCCTTGCTTTGCAAGATCTATATAGCAAATTCCAGAGCATGTTTCACAGTTTGGCATGTGGGAAAATCATTTACCCTCTTCTATAGCATAGTTATTTGCAGAAACTATGTCCTTTTCCAGAGTGCTGCAGTAGCAGGGTTTAAACCCTTGCTTGTGAGCTTCTTCCTTGGAGGAAGGGCCAACCCTTCTCCCGAAAAGCTCTGTATTTCATTCTTATTCTCTTTCTTGTAAATTTCTAGCTATTTATGTATAGAGTTGTAGTATACTGTGTTTTCCAGATCTAGATCTGCAGATTTATTCTTTTACACCTTGTACTTTCTTGAAACCCTTGTCGGGTTATTCTTATTGTGTATAAAGAGGAAGGAATCTCCATTTTCTCAGCCATTGGATGCTTCTAGACTCCAGATATATTATTTCTCATTATTTGTCACATAAAACCTCAATAAAATAATGTTTTACTTGCTTCATTCCTTTTTTCATGAACTAAGCTATGGGGTTTGGGCTTATTTGAGACATATTGATTTGGGGAGATCTTTTTATGTTGGCTATAGTGATTTTTTTCAGTTCTAATTCTGCATGTGAGTTGTATATGATATATTCTAAGGGATCCAAGTCCCATTCCTCACATATATAACGTTATTTTCTGAAGACAATCATTTTATGCCCTATATTGTTGCATTTCCCCACTTGGGAAGGAGTATATAGGCCATATTCTTGCTGAGGTTCATTCATCTGCTGGTAAGATGTTCTTTTAAATTTAAGGAGCTGTTTTACATTGCCATGCTCATGGTTTGCTGAAGCTCCAACTTTATAATATCTTCAGATATTCTATTTGTTGTAGAAATTCCATGTTTTGGGATATTATAGTGGTATCAGAGCTGCCATCTTGTCTCAGCCTGTGGATTTCAGATCCAATAAAAATATAAGAATAAGAGGAGAACAAAATTATGGAGAGGATGAGATTACTCTCATCAATTTTCAGATCTAAGAATAAATAAGAGAGATTCATTGAAACTCCAAAAGGGTTTCAAGGAGGAGAGAGAGCTACAGTGAGACCTCTAGAAGGTTTCAAGAGAAAGAAGAAGACCCAATCACTTCCTATTCTCATAGAGGGAGTAAAGAGCAATAATACCACTTGGAACATGAGATCCTGAGTGGATATTTGGCAGAGTACAAGTTCCAACCTAGAGTTTTCAAAGAGACTCTAGATCTTCATCAGTTTATCCGACTGAAGGAAGAGAGGAGGCCATACAGCCATACGATGATAAGGGGCAATAGATTCCTATTGTCTACCTTTTATGGATCACCCTTATGTACAACATAATCTTGGGTGATGAAGTTAGAAGAATTTTTCCTACTACATCCAATAGTGAAGAAAGAGGTTGTGGATATCTCAGCGCTACACTTGGAGGGCAAGGAAAGCACCTGGTGGTTCAGCCATGTGAGTCATGAAATAGTGTCCACTTTTTTAGATTTCACTCACCGAGTAATCAGAATATTTGATAGTAGAAGATAAGATAAGGAGGATTCCTCTTCTCCACCTGAGAGGCCTTGTACCAGCGCTGTCACAATCATAGAGGGGCAGCCATCTGTATCAGTAGTTGGATCAGCCAACACATTGGAGGAAGGAACTCTTGCAACCCTACAAGATGTTTCCAGGACTCACCAAGGTATGCATGGATTTCCATTTTTTATCCTTTCAAGAAATTTTAGGGGAAACCTTGGGGAGTTGTCTCCACATGGTCAAGGATCAAAACAAATTGCTGATGTGGAGCAACAAGCTTGCATAGTGTTGTGCAGCCTTGGTTTGATCAAATGAGGGATAAACATTCATTCCATTGCACCTTTATTGACTTGCATGCAACATGAGGAGTTAGGGTGCAAGATTGTGGAGGGCATAATGAGTTTTGTGCCACTTTCTGATGATGTTTTACCTTCAGCACACTTGGATTCTTTTGGATTCAAGAGGATTATTGATGAGAGGTCCTCTCTAGGAGATCTCCAAGGGGTTACATCTCAACTTCCCATGAGGTGTAAGGCAGAAGATCTACTTTGGGAGATTGGTAGTCTTCATTTGGAAGATATCAAGGGGGATAATGAATGGAGACATCCACATTTGGATGAATGGAGGTGGATGGAGAGCAAGAGGCCAGTGAGCCACTTGCAGATCTATGACACAGGGCGGCAAGAAGCAAAGCTATGTTGGCTACTCTTGAGAGAGTTTGGCTATCTTGGGTCATAACCTTTGTCAAGAGGTATGTGGTGGATGGATGGATTTTTCATATGGGATGTCAAAGGGAGAAGTCATGGAGTGACAAAATCCTCCATACAGCACTGTCTCTTGGGATTATGCTTTTATGGATGGAGTGTTCCAAGAGGAGTATGCATCCTCTCATTCTTCAGATTTTTATGAGAAGGTTCTCATGGGAGGGCTTATTCATGGACCTCACTTTCATCTTACTCACAATGCATGGTAAGAAATACATTTATTTACTTGTTGATTACTCCATTGAGTATTTGTGTCTTCTCACCATATATGAACAGTGCATTGCTCCACAAGAGAGCAAGAGTATTTTTGGGTTTCAGGGTCACTTTAGGGTGAATATTTGTAATGCTAGTAGCCCATATATACATGACTTTTGGCAAGTGTATTTTTATTTTTATTATGTACAACCGATATACATTGATGCTTACTTCCCCATGGTGGAGGAGCAAACATGGACAACTTGTAACCTATTGAAGAACCACTTGCCACATGATATTCTCAAATAGAAGTTGGGGAAGCTACATGTTATTCACTTGGAGAACCATTTGTACCATCCAAACTTGCACATAACCTTCCGCAAATTTCTGATTTGGATGCCATATGGTGATGGGGTACCATTCATATTTTATGGGATGGTTTGGGTGAGCATGGCTCATGACATTGGAGGAAGGATCCTTGGAGATTCAATCTTCTTCTTGCCACTTGAGGGAAACCATGTTGCAGCCCAAGATCAACATGCCCTCTACACTTGTCATAAGTCGAGAGATGGACAGCGTGGGATAGGCCCTCTTGCCTATCATGTTCATCTATTCAGCCCACCTACACTTCATGAGCCAAAGGTGGAGGGAATTTTTCATGAGTTGCTATCCGAAAGAGTGACTCATTTTATATCGATGATAGCTTGGAGATGGAGGTTTCACTTGGGGATGAAAGCTTCCCATTCCTTCCAAACTCCATGCCTTGAGAAGACCTTTAGACAACACATAGTTGTCTCCTTGAGTATGTTAGTTTTGCATGATGATAGCCATTTGGGATGTGCACCAAATGGTAATTTTTTTGCTTGGGAGAGGCACTGTGGGGTTTCATTGTTGAGATATCATCTTATTCTTTGGGGGAGCTCATCATATGAGGATGCTACCGGAGGAGGGGAGGAGACTTTCCAGTTCTATCCTTGCAGTTGCTTGAGGACAAGCAACATTTGGGAGGGGAGGAATGTAATATTCCTAAAATTAGCATGCAACTAATAGGAATATTAATTTTTGATCTTTGCACCTAGTAGATGAATAAATGGGGGAAAAAGACCCATACTTAACTTGTATTAGCATAAAAACCCTCTTGGTGTGAAAAAGGGAACATTCTAGTGGCTAGATTTTGCACTTTCCATGTGTGAACAAGAAGAGGTTCATGTTGATTGAATCAAGTTTACCAAGTCAACAACGCAGTATGGAGGAGTAGCCTTGATAGAGCTACAACGTATTTTTGGAGGGAAAGTAACCATGTGGTGTTGGAAATCCTAAAGGGTGGGACCCAAGGTGAGGAGGTTCACAAAATTTATAAGGAGGAAGATAGCAAACATTTGAGGTTAGCTTATGGATTATTGATGTTGGTCTGCTTAGACTATTGAGCATTCTTCAGCTGTTGAGTTGAGTATGCAGTGTTGTTTAGCACAAGGCATTACTGCTTAGGGATTCCTTCTCCTTCCTTGAGTGATCTCTTGGAGGAGAATTTTTCTTCACTTTCCCACATCCAGGCTTGTGGCCAAGCATCCTCCTTTAGCCACAGCGTTATTCCTATAGCAGGGGATGTTGTGTTGTAGGGTGTTGTAGTGGGAGACTTACAACACCAGCTCCTGAGCTTATCTTTCAGAGGAGGGAGCTCCCCTTGCTTTGCAATATCTGTAGAGGAGATTCCAAAGCATATTTCACATCTTGGCATGTGGCCAAATCATTTCCCCTCTTCTATAGCGCAGTTATTTTTAGAAAATATGTCCTTTTCCAGAGTGCTGCAATAGCAGGGTTTAAACCCTTGCTTGTGAGCTTGTTCCTTGGAGGAAGGGCCAACCCTTCTCTCAGAAAGCTCTATATTTCATTCTTCTTCTCTTTCTTGTAAATTTCCAGCTATTTATGTACATAGCTACAGTATATTGTGTTTTCCATATCTAGATCTGCAGATCTTCTCTTTTACACCTTGTACTTTCTTAAAACCCTTGCTAAGTTATTCTTATTGTGTATAAAGAGGAAGGAATCTCCATTTTCTCAGCCATTGGATGCTTGTAGACTTCAAATATTTTATTTCTCATTATTTTTTGCATAAAACCTCAATAAAATAACAGTGTACATGCTTCAGTCCTTTTTGCATGAACTAAGCTATGGGGTTTGGGCTTATTTTAGACATATTGATTTGGGGAGATCTGTTTATGTTGGCCAGAGTGATTTTTTTCAGCTCTAATTCTTCATGTGAGTTGTATATGATATATTCTAAGGGATCCAAGTCCCATTCCTCACATATATAGCGTTATTTTATGAAGACAACCATTTTATGCCCTATATTGTTGCATTTCCCCACTTGGGAAGGAGTATATAGGCCATATTCTTGTTGAGGTTCATTCATATATTGGTAAGATGTTATTTTACATCTAATGAGTTTATTTAAATTGGCATGCTCATGATTTTTCGAAGCTCTAACTTTAGAATATCTTCAGATATTCTATTTGTTGTAGAAATTCCCTGTTTTGGGATATTACATTATTTATTATTTTAAGGATGTGGTTAACTTAATAATAAAATAAATAATGATTTATTTAATTATTTATGAGTTATTTAGTCAAATTTAACAAGGAATATTATTTAAATAAGGTTTAAATAATTATTCCTAGAGAATAATAAGATAAATAATAATTTATCTAATTAATTTTCCTTTTTTGGGTTAAATATGACCTGGAATATTAATTAAACTGTTTTTAACTAATTATTTCTTCAGGAAAATCAAACAAATTTGGAATTATTTGATATTTCCTCATAGGGTTTCCTGTTTAGACCATAAACGACTTAATAAAGGTGGTTTACTAAGTTATTTTTCATAGTGAAAGAAATTTTACTTAGGGTAAAATTTAGGGAAAATTTTAGGGGATAATATTCGTAGATGGGCTAATTTTCCATGTTTTTTCCAAAAAAAATATTCACCAATTCCCATTTTTTCCTAAAAGTGATTCGCCCAAATTTTATAAGAAAAAATTATTTTACCTTCAAATCGCAAAAATTCTAAAAAGACTATATAAAATCACTATAAATTTTAATTTTTTTACTAAAATATCACTAATAATTTTATAGTTTACATATTATGGATTAGTGATATTTGTTAAGGTTTCTAATATTTAAGATAAGCTTCCATTCTTAAAATTTTCCCTGGTAAAATTGGTCTTAAATGGTGTACTTAGGTCCATCTAATACTAACAGGTTAGATGACCAAAAAATGGTGTAACAGATTGTCCCCCAGTGTGCGAGCATTAGGAGCTAATCGTAGGACCAAAGTACGTTGTAAGGACTCAATCACTAGACATTGAAGGGGAATTCGGAGAGAGAGAAATATAAGGTGGACCAAAGCGCTAGAGGACTAGACCCTGAGGAGGCGAGACTTACAAGTGCGACAAGTCTATTTTATCAGTGAGTTCCTGTGCTATAAGCAGTGGGGGAGGCATACCTATGCCCACTGAGACAAAGTAAAAAGAATAATGAATCCCGTAAAAAAGGACTAAACAATATAGTACATGGTGGCATAAACATGAGCCAGGTAAAAACATGATAATGTATCCCACTTACATACTGTGCCTGGGATAACAGCCAGGACTTATAAAATAATATATGAGTACATCATATATAAGTACAACCAAAGTTCCCTTGTAAACAGGAAAGGGCTTGGAAAATATGATTGATACACGCAAACTAAAAGGCGCTGCAAGCAGTTGAGGCCAACATCAGCAAATCTATGGAGTTGCATCGAAGGTTGTACTGAAGAGGTCATCCGGGCTTGTGGGGGGCTACCTAAAGGGCCACCCCGTCATGAGGTCTGAAAACATCTCACACACACCTAGGAATCATCGGTATCATCTGCTGTATCATTGAACCATCAAGCATATGGATCTCGATCATGCTATAAGGAGTTGGAGCTGAGAAAAAATCAAGTCAAAGGGCAATAAGGAGGCCCTTTTCTTGATCTGAGGCGCTGAACAAGAGTGGAAGTTGGAACCAAGGTACACTGCCCTTTAGACCTATCTTCTGGAATGAATTATCTGATGTCAACAAAAGGAGGTCCGCCATAGGTGAGGCAATAAGGGATCCTCAACTAAGGCACAAGAGAAGAATAGTAGAGCGGCTGACAGACTATCACTAGGGATGATGATGAAATGGGGGGTAGTGAGTAGCAGACGGATGACTTCCCTTTTTAGATCATAAAGGGCATGGATGACCTGGCAGCAACTGACACAATATCAAAGGGGATAGGAGATAGTAGGACTAAAGGCCATAATGTGCAACAAGAGAGAGGAACCAAGCAATGGAGGATGGAGGACTATAGTGGGATACAAAGGGACTCGGGATAGACTCCATGGATGCAATGATGACTCAACTCGGATGCTCTAAACAAGGGCGACTCAATGATGCTACCAAACAGAAAAGGTACAATGGGGACCATAAATACATGAGTATATGATGGTTACTCATAACGAAAATCAACACGAGCAAGGACAAGTAAGGAGGAAAAGTGGTGCCCCAAGTACAAGTGTTACATGTGAAGAAATGTGATTTTTAGGAGCGGTGAAGTGACCCTTCCTTGAAAAAATGTGTCCTGGTGAAGTATCAATCACAAAAAACTAACAGATGCCCATTTGAGGGCTCGATGAGAAATTTCCAACGGTACAAACAATTTTTCAAAATGGGCTATGGTTTGGCCGTAGCCGGTGAAAGAAAAATCAAGGGTTTCTCTTTTAATAAGGCATTTTCCCTCCAAATTCACTCATTTGCAAGTGCAGGTATGTTGAATGTAGAGAGGAGAGAAGGACCTAAATCTTTCGGCGGTCGTAGCGGACAAACCGACCATTGGAATCGATATCCCTCAGTTGCAGGTAACAGGCCTAACCCTACTCTTTCAATTAAGGGGATCAAAATTGTAGTTTAGGCACACAGAGCTCATGAACAGGCCAGGTCATGCTTTTTGGGGTCTGTTTTGGGACCTGGGTAGCAGGTACTGGGTAGAAAACTGTGACCTGTCCCAGGAAATGACCTAAAAAGTGCGACCTGATAGAGAAATGGGGTTTTAGTGTTGTTTTTGGCTGAGATCTGGGATTTTGATGGTTTAGGGGCATAGGTGCCACCAAGCATGTTGTGGTCATGCCGAAATGTATTTAGAAAAAGGGGAATCTAAATACATTTTTATGATGTGGTGTGCCATTTTTTTTGTTATGGTTATGCAATTCGAGAAAGGGAATGGAGGATTACCAATCTCTTTAGGTACTGCATATATGAAGCAAATGGACTAAGTTTCTATGTTGGCATACATGGTGTCACTATCCCAAAGAGTGGATTTGGAGATAATGAACTGGTGCTCTCCTATAAAACCCATAGGTTAGTCAAAAACAATGTCTAGGGGACTGGGTTGCTGATGTAAGATGAAGGAATGATGAGGGGTATCATCCCTAGAGTGATCTGAAGTGATATGGGACTCTAGAGTTCTTATAAATTGATCTAAGCGCGAGAGCAAGTATTTCTAATACAAAGATGGACTATAAGGGAATTTTCAGGATATGTCACCTTTCAAAGAAAGGATGAGCTCCCGAGCTACCTAGCCCTTTATAGACTCTGCCTAAAGAAATAATAGAAGTAATCACTAATGATCTAGAAATGAAACTACTTGTTTGTTGGTGCAAGGTATTCATTATCCATTAACATATGTATGCAAGCTTTTTAATGTGTTTTGCAATTGGAACCAAGTGACTTTGATGAGTTTATGAGTATTTTTGTATGTAGGAGGCTTATTTATTTTTACTATTTAACATATTTAACTCTGAAAATAAGCAACAAATAAATCATAGAATATAACTCAACATATGATAAAGCATTTCACCCCTCCTGGGCTACATCTGCCGGGTCTATTGTTCAATATTTAACGTAGGTCATTGGTTTACTGAAAGGTGATAAGTCGTGCATCGAACATTATATCAAATGGTGAAATACTTGCAGAGTTGGTCGAAGTGAAACTAAGTAAGAGAAGTCACGTGCCTAAAATCTAGAAGCGGAAATAATACGAAGGCTGAGGTATAAAGTAAAAAGGGGTAGCGGAAATATAAAAGGTGCAAATTATGTGGTACGAAGAGCGCAGGACAAATATATTAAAATAATTTCCGCTTTTTGAATATGCACACAAGGGAAATTCCACAGGGGTCGAGCAGCGAGAGAAGGAAGAAACTCATACCCCCGCGGAATTGTGATAATGTGACGTGGTGGGGACCCAAGGCCAAAATGAGGTGGCAAGGCCTGAGCACGAAGTATGGTGACGTGGCAAACGCAATGTGGGCCCTTACGACCGGTAGGGTATGTATTCAATTCGCTTTGCGAATGATATGTTTCAAAGTATCAAATGGTGTACATGGAAAAGAGGTAAGGTAAAGTTCGTAGGTAAGCTGGTACTGAGGCCCATACTAGTATTAAACCCGACACGCGGTGTTCGCCTCTCCCCAACCAACGCCAAATCCCTACATGCCGCGTGCCCCACTGTCAGTGTCCTTACGACACTTGCCCTACTTATTTCACCTCTACCCATTTTCACCTCAGAATTACCAGTCTCAGATAGCAGTTTCCTGTATTTTACTGCAGTAAAAGCCTCAGGTCTTCCAGTTATGGTATATACAAAGCGGGAACAAGTGCCAGGTCCACCCAATCATCACCAGACTACCCCCACGTCGCTTTCCCAAACAAATTTACCTACTATCTGAGTCAAATGCACGCTTTCATTCCCTCTGTTTTCCTTCCATTTCTCTTTTTAGATTTCATATGTCGGTCATGGGAAAGGGCACACCCAAGAAAAACGAACCGAGAAACTCATCGATCGGGAATGCGTCTCGCATCGTGGCTTTGAAGGCCTTGCAGCAGTTGATATACAGCGTGGACTGCTTCGATGCAGTTTGGGCCGAAATTACGACAGCAGGGCTTCCGACGTGCTAGGACTCCACCACCCCTTCTATGCTACGACCATTACCGGAATATGAAGCATGCCTGAAGCAAGAAAGGGACCAGACAGATGTCCTATCAGATAAAACCACCCGGCTCAAGGCCTAAACCATGATCGGATCACTGCGCCCAGAGTTTGCTCTCCTTCACTTATTAAAACATAAAGTCCCTACTGAGGAAAATCCGAGCGATCTCACTGAGGCTTTCATCAGGGTAGAAGGATTTGTAATGATGCCTGAGCCTGCCGCGGACAGTCAGCAGAGGTGCACCCAGTTCGTTAGCCAAATTTCCAGTTCATCCGAAAACGCACCGCCACCAGTATCAGCAACAGCCTCGACCCCTTCTCACAAATGATGCATTGTTATTTCATGATTCGGCCCTCACAGCCTTTTTACTTTTTACCTTTTTATCTTAGTTAGTCTTTTTTAAGTTCAGGTGGAATTTATATTTCACCACAGCAATTTACTTTTACTCAGACTGTTACTTAATTTTTTTTTAAAATGGCCGAGCGCTTAACAGCAAAGGATGAGAGGTTTTTATCCCTCATCATGATTTTGGTTACTTGGACAAGGACTTCTAACAAACTCCTAGCATGCGATGAAAATATTTTACCAAAATATCTTCTCGCCCATGTAGAGAAGTTCCTATATAAACAAGAACAACAGAAAACACAGGGTTCCAGATTTTTTCAGAAAAATATGCTGTAAGAAGATTTTGTATGCACTTTTGTTTAACTCTTGCAAGAAGGTTCAGAGCCCGTTGGGTTTCGATGAAGAGAAGTTTTGTCTGTAAGGAAGATTCTAGTCTTTGATACTTAATAGAAAGTAACTTCCTCTTTACGTGTTGATCAATTGTCTGTCTTATCTCATCCGTTTCTCTTGTATCATGTTTTGGAATGCGAGCAGCTCATTGATTTTAATGTGAACTTATCCTAGTTGATACTTATGTTGGAATCAATCTAGTGCTTTAAATATGGCTCAT
Organism: Pinus albicaulis; assembly: GCA_034641835.2. Lineage (NCBI taxonomy): Eukaryota > Viridiplantae > Streptophyta > Pinopsida > Pinales > Pinaceae > Pinus > Pinus albicaulis. The sequence goes on from CM076582.1 coordinate 1,618,112,587, forward strand.
GCATGATATTTTGCTCCATTCTCATTGCACCCATACTTCTGCTATATTGGCTTCAATGTGATGTTATTTTGGAATACACTATTATTGTGAATGGATTCTTGAATAGATAAGCCCATTACATGGTGATATGTGTGTCCGGATATTATCTATGCGACAGCTGATATTCTCTCATTCTTTCTTACATAGTGAACATCTGCAAATGACTTATCTCTGTTAAGCATTGTTGAACTAGCCCTCTTTACAGTGAACTGTCTTTAAGTTGTCTGATGCCTTTGCGTAAGATTTTTACACTTTGTCTCTGCAATATGCCTCTTACGTCTCTAACTTCTGAAAGTTTTGGTCCCATTCAAGTTGAACTTCCTGTTTATGAATAGAAAGCACGAGAGCTCCATCCTGCTAGTTGTCCCTGTCATATTACATTACTTTTTCTCTCTGTTGTTTAAGATGTCCTAGGCACTAGTCTTTCACAACTCAAGGCTGTCTCTGGGATTGACAACATCTTTTTGGCGCCGTTGTCGGGGAACGAAGTTGATGAAAAATTGAAATCCCTGGGCCTCGACAAACCCCTATTTCACTCTTAAATTAGGTGAGCATGGAGAGTTGAGAGTTGTATATCCCTCACCTTGGCGACTCCACATTCATTTTCCAGAAAAATCTAATTGCAGTCCTGGCTCCTCGGAAGCCACACCTTAGGTCAGATACGTCTCAGCCAAAGACACCCTCTGTGTCTGACCCAGAGAGTATTTTACATAGAAGAGGTCGGAGGGGGAGACAATTCATTCATACTGAGATCCCACAATTCTCTCTAGAAGACTTTCCTTCTTCCTCCTCTCAGGTTTCCCAATTGCAAGATTCTGACTCGGCTCTGGGTGAAACCGGTTATTACTCAGACTATTTGCCTCCAGGAAACATCCAAGTCAAGGACGAGGCCGAGTCAATAGATACCACCCGTTATATATTTCATCCCACCCCAGAGGTTGAAGAAGTTAAGGAGGTCACTAAAGTATCTGTTGTCAATACCCCACCCTTGTCTCCATCCTCCCAAGCTGTTGTTCACTATATTCCTATCATCATCCACACCACACTTCCACCTCCTCCCCCACTTACTCACCAAGCTCTCTTGTTACCTCCACCTCTTCCTCCAATGGCCAACGTTCCGGGTTTCTTGCTAAATAAATATGCCCCCCTGGAATTACCTCAAGTTTTAAATGATATGCCGCAGGATTATCTAAAGATCCTGCCCCGCTTCAATGGAGAAAACGAGATTGATGCTCAAAAACACCTTGAGGTCTTCTGTGCTTTTGCAGAAAAATTTAATGTGGAGCACCTAGACGTAGTCCTCAGACTATTCGTGCAATCTCTTGATGGTGAAGCCAGAAAATGGTTCAAGACGTTGGGAGACCGTTCTGTAAATACATGGGAAGCAATGGAAGAAACTTTCCTCAAAAAATGGGGAGAGAAGAAAGACCACAGTCACTGGCTTACTGAGTTTAATACGCTCAAGAAAAGACACAATGAGGGAGTGGTTGAATTTATCAAGAGATTTAACAAGTTGTACCTGAGTCTTCCTACAAAAATGAAACCGCACCAGACTGCTGCCAAGGTTGTGTTTGTTGCAGCTTTTGACTCATAATTTGGCTTCTCTCTGAGAGAAAGAAAGCCAGCCACTCTGGATGATGCTCAGACTGATGCACTGGAGCTTGAGGCAAACTTTGCCTCCACCGGTAAATCCAAAGGGAGATCTGAACAAGATACGAGAAGAAGAGGAAAGGAGGAGGTATCTACCTCGAGCCAAGACAGAGATTCATCTAATGACAAGATTGAGGAAATGAACAAGATGATCAAAAACCTCTCAAGTAAATTGGTGAAACTTGAAATGGAGGCAAAGAATTCATCCTCTAAGAATTTCCAAAATGCTCCAAACATAGGTTTTAACCCTCAATACAGAAAGCCGCCCTTGCAGATACTGCAGAGGGAACAGAAGGAGCAACAAGACCAGGTACCACATCCTCTATACTTGGAGGGGCAAGTAGAGGGTTCTACTGAAGACACTACTTGTGAGCAAGAGGAGGCATGCCTTGTTTTCTCAGACAGTAATGACATTGAATGCCCCGTACATGGAGGGGACGAAGTAGAAGTGCAACCACATTCAGAAGTGAAAGCTAATGAAGATACTGAGGATCCTGAAATTGATGATTACTGCAAGCAGTTTGTTGATTTCATGCAAGCCCAGTTCAACAGAAGATATGACCTCAGGTCCTCTAGAAAGAGAACTTGCACTCAGGATCAAGAGGAGGACACACCTCAAGAAGAGGCACCTGCACAGAAGGAGGTCGCTCCTCAAAAACCCCTGGAAAAAGGTAAGAGGCCTCTTAACCCATATTCACAGTCTGCTGATCAAATTCCTTCATCTTCGCAAGGGCCTGCACCTCCTAATGTTAAACCAACCTTAAAAGAAGTCCAACCTTCCCCACAGAGAGCAGACCCCAGAGATAAGGAACTAAAAGAGGCTCCAATAGATAAGTCTTCCTCTACTTTCAACTTACAAAAGGAGCTCGAGAAGGTAAAAATCCCAGTCCCCTTGACTGAATTGTTAAAACAACCTGCATATCAGTCCCATGTTACTTCCTTTATGCTCCCTCCTAAGATAATAAACATTCTGGGCAGCCTGAATCTTCAGGAAGAAAGGCCTATGGTTGTTTTCGGCCCACATGTTGAAGAATTAGATGCTGCCACTCCCCCATTTTATGTGTCTTTAGTAATACATGACCTGCTGCTGCATAACTACATGTTAGATTCAGGAGCCTCCCATAATCTTTTACCCCTCTCAGTCATGGAGCAACTAGGACTATAGATCACCTGTCCATACAAAGACCTTTACTCATTCGACTCCAAAAGAGTTAAGTGCCTGGGCATGATAAAAGACTTGGTGGTTAACCTGGCTTAGATCCCAGCAAAAAGTGTAGTGATGGATATAGTGGTGGCTGACATCCCAGCTTGCTTCGGCATGTTACTATCAAGATCTTGGGGAACCAAAATTGGGGGCTCGATTAAGCTGGATCTGACCTATGCCACTATCCCTGTATTTGGTGGCCAAGAGAGGAGGTTGTACAGAGAGACCAGATTTGTTAAGACAGTCACTAAAGTAGATGATTCAATGAATTCTCCGGTTTATAGCAGGGAGGGGGATTTCTCATGCTTAATGCTTGAGGAAGATTAGGAGTATGCACATGAACCATCATTTTTCCAGATCAAGAAAGAGCAGTTCAAAGAAAGTTCCGAATCTGAAATATGGACGCTTCACTTCGATGGAGCCAACTCTAGAGAAGGAAACAAAGCTGGGGTGTTATTGATTTCGCCTACAGGAAGATGGGTGCCTCTATCCTTCAAGCTGGAGTATGAAGCCACAAATAATGTGGCCGAATATGAAGCACTCTTACTTGGGTTGCAGACAGCCATGAGCATGAACATACAAAGTTTAAAAGTTCTGGGAGATTCAGAATTAGTAGTCAGGCAAGTGAAGAATCAGTGCCAAGCTAAACATCCTAGGATGAGAGCCTATAGGAATTAAATCTAGGATCTGGTGGAGAACTTCTTCTTAGCATTTAATATCCAGTTCATGCCTCGGGAGCAAAACAGAATGGCAGATTCTTTAGCAGTGGCTGCTAGTACTTTTCGGCCACCTCAGAACCCTCTATTGAGATATGAGATTGAGGTGCGTTACAGGCCATCAATCCCAGACAACATCAAGCACTGGCAAGTATTCGAAGATGATGAGCAAGTCAAGAGATTCTTGAAAATAGCCGGGGAGTTCTCCAACATGGAGATCGACATTTGTGAAGAAGTGGAGACCAAAGATGCCTTGGAAGAGAAGTGGGAAGAAAAGGTAGCTGGTCATAAATTTCTGCAGCTGAAAGGGAATGTCATTCCCCGAGGATTAGTACCTTTAGAAAGGCTGTTTAACAAGAATGATGTTTCATTATAGCCAAACAAAGTTGTAGAGGAGAATCAGGTAGAGGACCTGAACCTAGGCACTGAGGCTGACCCTAAAATCGTGAAGCTGTCTAAGAAGGTCCCAGGAGAATATAAACAACTATCTCAGAAGTTATTTCAGTCCTACAAGGATGTGTTTTCTTGGTCTTATCAAGACCTAAAAACCTTCGATTTCAGCATTATGCAGCATAAGATTCCACTGAAGGGAGATGCAAAGCCACATAAGCAAAAGCTTAGACAGATAAACCCACTATTGCTACCTTCTATTGAGAAAGAAATTAAGAAACTGCTGAAGGCTAAAATTATTGTACCATTAAGGTACTCTGAGTGGGTAGCAAATCTAGTCCCTGTACGGAAGAAGAATGGAGAAATAAGACTATGTGTTGATTTTAGGAACCTAAACAGGGCTTCATTGAAAGATAAATACCCACTGCCCAAGATGGATCACATATTGCAGAAAGTGGTAGGGGCTGCCCGGATGTCTATGATGGATGGGTTCTCTGGGTATAATTAGGTAGCTGTGTTGCCAGAAGATCAAAAGAAGATGGCCTTCACCACTCCATGGGGAACATTTATGTATGCCAGAATGCCTTTTGGGCTGATTAACGCAGGGGCCACTTTCCAGAGGGCCATGGATATCGCTTTTATTGGAGAACAGGACTAGTTCATGGTGGTATATCTGGACGACATTACAATGTTTTCAAAGGATGATGCAGAGCATATAGAACACCTGTGCAGAACCTTTGAGAAGTGTAGAAAGTATGGCCTCTCCCTTAACCCACAAAATTATTTGTTTTCACTAGAAGAGGGCAAGCTCTTGGGACACATTGTAACCAAAGATGGAGTAAAGATAGATCCTAAAAGAGTGGAAGTCATAAACGGCATTGCCTTTCCCAGAAACAAAAAGGAAGTTCAGGTGTTCCTAGGATGTATAAACTTCCTAAGGAGGTTCATCCCTAACTATGCTGAGATAGTTAGGCACATAACTGATATGCTAAAGAAGAATAATGAGGTGAAATGGTCACCAGAGTCGAGAGAAGCCTTTTCCAGAATTAAAAATGCATTCGCTGAAGCCCCTGTGTTAGCCGGGCCAGATTAAGCCAAACCGTTTATGATCTTCTCCTTCGCATCCCCTCATACAGTAGCTGGAGTTTTGTTGCAGAAAAACGAAGAGGGGTATGAACAGCCTATTGCATTTTTTAGTCAGGTGCTTCAGGATGCTGAGCTGAAATATAACATATTAGAGAAGCAAGCATACGCTCTAGTGAAGTCTCTTAAAGCTTTTCGTATGTATGTTTTGTAGTCCCATGTCATTGCATTTGTTCCTACAGCAACTGTTAAAGACATTCTTATCCAGGGGGACAGTGAAGGAAAGAGGGGAAAATGGATAGCCAAAATACAAGAATATGAGCTAGATATCCATCCTACCAAATTAATCAAGGGGCAAGGTTTAGCCAAGATCCTCTCTGAATTGAATTGTCAGGCCTTGGGTATCAATTTGTCTATGACAGCGAATGAAGATTCTGGAGCGAAGGAGGAAGCACAGGGAATAGAAATAGCCTCCCAGAAGATACATATGAAGTACCTTATCAGCCCATGGTACAAAGAGATGGTAGAGTACCTTCTAACCCTCAGTTTCCCGCCCAGTTGTGACAAAACTAAGTACAGATCACTGAGGTTGAGGTCGCAAAAGTATGTCATTGCGAATGGTCGGTTGTATTGGCGAGACCCCTCTAGTATCCTACTCTTGTGCCTTACAGAAGAAGAGGTGGAGAATATAATGGCTGAGTTTCATGAAGGAATCTGTGGAGGCCATTACAGTTGGAGGGCTACTGCTCACAAGATTCTGAAGGCTGGTTTTTTCTGGCCTAAACTATTTGGATACGTGTTCACTCGAGTTAGAGCCTACAAGAAGTGCCAAAGGTTTGCAGAGAAACAGAAGCTCGCGCCTCTCCCCATGATACCAGTCCATGTAGATGAGCCATTCCGGCAGTGGGGAATCGACTTCATCAGAGAAATACATCCTCCATCCAGCGGTCAGCATAAATGGATATTGACCGCCACGGACTATTTTACCAAATGGGTGGAAGCTATACCTGCTAAGAATGCAACTGACGCTGTGGTAATAAAATTCATGGAGGAACACATCATATCCAGATTTGGTTGTCCTGCTAAGATAGTAACTGACAACGCACAAGCCTTTAAATCCACAAGATTCGTCAACTTCTGCCAGCAGTATAATATTGCGCTGGGTCACTCTATGGCTTATTATCCCCAAGGGAACGACCTCGCAGAGTCCTCAAATAAAACTCTAGTCCGAGCACTAAAGAAGACTATCAACGAGAATCAGAAGAATTGGGATTCTCAGCTGAAATTCGCTCTGTGGGCAAACCGAATTACTAGCAAGAGGGAAACTGGGAAGTCTCCATACGAACTAGTTTATGGGAGAGCAGCAGTTTTTCTTGTGCAGCTGGCTTTACCAATAGCTCGGTTCATGCAAGAAAATCAGGAGGAGCCTGACGATGTAACTAGGAGGATTAATCAGTTGGTGGAGCTAGAAGAAACACGAAATTAGGTGAGTCAGAAGCTGATCGAATATCAGGAGAAAATGAAGGATCTTTTTTACCAACATGCCAAAGACATAAAGTTACAGGTGGGGGATCTGGTGCTCAGATGGGACATTCGAAGGGCAGATAGAGGGAAGCACGGAAAATTCGATCCCCTCTGGTTTGGCCCTTTCAAAATTGCAGAACAAGGTGGCAACAATACTTTTAGGTTGGAGAATTTGCAGGGAGATTTGCTGGACACCCCTATTAATGGTCAATTCCTCAAGCTTTATTTCCAGTACTGATCCGGGCTGAGAAAGCCTGATGTACCATATTGTATATTATTTCCTGTTTTTAAGCGTTGTTTGAATAATGTGTGTTTGTTGATGAATCATGAAGAGAAGAGGTAAAGATTCCAAAGGGATGAGAAGTGGCGTTCACAGAATACAAACAGGTGGTCTGCGTAGTTCTCGACACATTCAAGGATGAACGTGCCATCCCCAGGTGGAGCCAATGTTGTTCAATATTTAACGTAAGTCATTGGTTTACTGAAAGGTGATAAGTCGTGCATCGAACATTATATCAAATGGTGAAATACTTGAAGAGTTGGTCGAAGTGAAACTAAGTAAGAGAAGTCACGTGCCTAAAAGCTAGAAGCGGAAATAATATGAAGGCCGAGGTATAAAGTAAAAAGGGGTAGCGAAAATATAAAAGGTGCAATTATGTGGTACAAAGAGCACAGCACAAATATATTAAAAGAATGGCCGCTTTTTGAATATGCACACAAGGGAATTTCCACGGGGGTCAAGCAGCGAGAGAGGGAAGAGACCCATACCCCCACGGAATTGTGATAACGTGATGTGGTGGGGACCCAAGGCCAGAATGAGGTGGCAAGGCCTGAGCACGAAGTATGGTGACGTGGAAAATGCAATGTGGGCCCTTACGACCAGTAGGGTATGTATTCAATTCGCTTTGCGAATGATATGTTTCAAAGTATCAAATGGTGTACACTGCAGAGAGGTAAGGTAAAGTTCGTAGGTAAGCTGGTACTGAGGCCCGTACCAGTATTAAACCCGGCACGTGGTGTTCGTCTCTCCACTACCAATGCCCAACCCCTACATGCCACGTGCCCCACTGTCAGTGTCGTTACGACACTTGCCCTACTTATTTCACCTCTACCCGTGTTCACCTTAGAATTACTAGTCTCAGATAGCAGTTTCCCGTATTTTACTGCAGTAAAAGTCTCAAGTCTTCCAGTTACGGTATATACAAAGCGGGAACAAGTGCCAGGTCTACCCAATCATCACCAGACTACCCCCGTGTCGCTTTCCCAAGCAAATTTACCTACTGTATAGGTACTCCGTCCCTTTCATTCCCTCTATTTTCCTTTCATTTCTCTTTTCAGATTTCATATGTCAGTCATGGGAAGGGGCACACCCAAGAAACGGGCAATCATCGATAAGGAATCGACTTGCATCATGGCTTTGGCCGGCCTTGCGGCGGTTATCACCGGTGTGGACCGGTTTGACGCAGTTTGGGCTGAAATTACGACAGCAGGGCTTCCGACGTGCTGGGACTCCACCACCCCTTCTATGCTACGACCATTACCGGAATATGAAGCATGCCTGAAGCAAGAAAGGGACCAGACAGATGTCCTGTCAGATAAAACCTCCCGGCTCAAGGCCAAAACCATGATCGCATCACTGCGCCCAGAGTTTGCTCTCCTTCACTTGTTAAAACATAAAGTCCCTACTGAGGAAAATCCGAGCGATCTCACTGAGGCTTTCATCAGGGTAGAGGGATTTGTAATGATGCCTGAGCCTGCCGCGGACAGTCAGCAGAGGTGCACCCATTTCGTTAGCCAAATTTCCAGTTCATCCGAAAACGCACCGCCACCAGTATCAGCAACAGCCTCGACCCCTTCTCACAAATGATGCATTGTTATTTCATGATTCGGCCCTCACAGCCTTTTTACTTTTTACCTTTTTATCTTAGTTAGTCTTTTTTAAGTTCAGGTGGAATTTATATTTCACCACAGCAATTTACTTTTACTCAGACTGTTACTTAATTTTTTTTTAAAATGGCCGAGCGCTTAACAGCAAAGGATGAGAGGTTTTTATCCCTCATCATGATTTTGGTTACTTGGACAAGGACTTCTAACAAACTCCTAGCATGCGATGAAAATATTTTACCAAAATATCTTCTCGCCCATGTAGAGAAGTTCCTATATAAACAAGAACAACAGAAAACACAGGGTTCCAGATTTTTTCAGAAAAATATGCTGTAAGAAGATTTTGTATGCACTTTTGTTTAACTCTTGCAAGAAGGTTCAGAGCCCGTTGGGTTTCGATGAAGAGAAGTTTTGTCTGTAAGGAAGATTCTAGTCTTTGATACTTAATAGAAAGTAACTTCCTCTTTACGTGTTGATCAATTGTCTGTCTTATCTCATCCGTTTCTCTTGTATCATGTTTTGGAATGCGAGCAGCTCATTGATTTTAATGTGAACTTATCCTAGTTGATACTTATGTTGGAATCAATCTAGTGCTTTAAATATGGCTCATGCATGATATTTTGCTCCATTCTCATTGCACCCATACTTCTGCTATATTGGCTTCAATGTGATGTTATTTTGGAATACACTATTATTGTGAATGGATTCTTGAATAGATAAGCCCATTACATGGTGATATGTGTGTCCGGATATTATCTATGCGACAGCTGATATTCTCTCATTCTTTCTTACATAGTGAACATCTGCAAATGACTTATCTCTGTTAAGCATTGTTGAACTGGCCCTCTTTACAGTGAACTGTCTTTAAGTTGTCTGATGCCTTTGCGTAAGATTTTTACACTTTGTCTCTGCAATATGCCTCTTACGTCTCTAACTTCTGAAAGTTTTGGTCCCATTCAAGTTGAACTTCCTGTTTATGAATAGAAAGCACGAGAGCTCCATCCTGCTAGTTGTCCCTGTCATATTACATTACTTTTTCTCTCTGTTGTTTAAGATGTCCTAGGCACTAGTCTTTCACAACTCAAGGCTGTCTCTGGGATTACATTGGTTGGGTCCAAGGCCCCCAAATGGGCATGTCCTTGCTCTTATTATGCTTAGAAAATGGTTATACAATGTGTATAAAGCCTAAATAGGTGAAAATAGCTGCAAAAATGAGTTCGGAGTGCAGAAAATAGTAAGAAAGGACTATAGTTTCACCTCCAATGGATAACTATAATCTAATATAGCTCTCAGATCCCCAAGCCCTGGTGGCTCTTTAAGCTCTCTCGCTGATAAAACACTTGAATAAATGCTCTAATGTCTCTACAAACTGCTCCAATGGCTCTGGAATGCTCCAATTACCCAAAATCAAAAACAAATTCACTCCAAATGGACTCTCCTAGAAAAATTTATGTCCAACTGAAGTTTTGCCCAGTTTTCCCTTGAAAAACTCCACCAAATTTGGTGGAACTACTAGTTAGCTCCACTAGTTAAGGAGTGGTGCCATTCTGGGCGGTGTTAGCCACCTATAAATTTTTGACATAGAAAACAGGTGGCTAAAAATTTTCTGAGCGTTCAAGAGAAACATTTCCCTTGTAAATCTATCATTCTTGAAGTCTCTGTGTCTTCTGTTCCTTGAATAATTTTCGCTGCTGTGTCCATTGAAAAGTCTTGTTGTTTATGAAAGGAAATATTTTCCAAGGCCTATGAAACTGCCCATTTTGACTCATTTCCATTCATTTTCATAAATCCTCCTTTTACTCTTTAAAACCTCCATTCCCCTCTGAAAGGCCTCCAATATCCTTTTAAGCCTCTAAAAATCCCTTTACAGGTTTAAATCACCCTTTTTCCCCTTTACAGAAAGCCAAGAAATTCCTTAAAAATCCCTGCTTTTGGCCTAAAAACCCCTTTTTTCCACTAAGGCTTTAAGCCCCTTTCGACCTTAGCCCTAGCCCCTTTTTTGCACAGGACCGGAGCCATAACCGAGCACCAATCACAAATCGAAATCAGAGATTTCAATTAACATGTTCCCTTTTCCATTTTTCCCCGATGTCGATCTTGCGATTAGATCCCGACCGTTGAATCCACAAGAACCAACAGCCAGATCTAAATCACACTCCCTCATAGCCCTCATCGCTAAATCGCAATCGGAGCTTTACTTTTCCTACTTTCCTTTGCTTCTTCCATTTTTCCGATGCAATGAACCTTTGCTCTACCAACCTCCGCTTCAAACTCCACCGTCGATATTTTAGATCAAACGGTCAGCGCTCAAGCACATCATGCCCATCCGTCATATTACCCCTCTGCCTGTGCGACTCTCGACCAAATCTGGACCGTTGATCATCTACAGATCCAACGGCCTGTGCTCCATTGCGCAATCAGCAATCGTAACTTATATTTTCCATGTCCCTTGCCTCCTCCGATGTCGATCCTGCGATTAGATCCTAATCATTGAATCCACAAGAACCACTGGCCAGGATATCATCGCGCTCCACCCATAATCCTCCGTCTTCACCCCGCCGATTTAATTTCCATCGCCGATCTTGTTCCAGATCAGACGGCCAGCACTTAACCACTCATCGCAAATACAAAGTCTTCCCTTTTCGTTTCTTCGATGGTCCGACATTGCGATTGGATCTTAACCATTGAATCCACAAGAACCAACGGCCACAATATAATCATGCTCCGCCTTTGCCTTTCCCATTTTCACTGTTCCGCGATCTACCGATTAGATCTCCGCCATCCATTCCTGCAGATCCAACGGTCCTAATTCCATCCCGCACAGCTTTTTAACCTCGCGGATTTCCACCTATCGCGCTCCTTCCGCACCATCGGATCTGAGGTCCTAGATCCAACGGTCACCATTGCATATCATGTAACTTTGTGCCCAAAGTTTAATGTTTTAAAATTATGCGATAAAAGTGGTTTTGTGATTGCACGTGTCGATCCCTGATAGGATCGCGTTCCAAAAGTGAAAACCACCTACCCACTATTTGATTGCACGAAAACCATTCATGTTTTTCACTTTACCGCCTACCCTCCGTAATCTAAGCTTTTAATCCTAGCCGTCGATTTTTTTAATCTAACGGCCCATATTTTATTGTGTTCCCATCCATTTTCATTCATCAGACCTCCCAAACGACTTCATCAAAATATCTCCACTCTTGATCTCTTCCAATGATCCGACGGTCCACATTCAATCTTCCTTCGCCCTCCCGGTCCCACCATCAAATACGCCCCTGTGGTCTTTCGTTTTCGCCTCTTTCCTTTGTATTCGCCTGAGTCATAATATTTTATGTTTTAACACTAAAAGTATTTTTTCACGCTAATTCATGTTTAAACCCCGGTTTCACGGTGTTGCGCCATGTAACCTCCTCCACCTCCGCTAAAGTCATTCTGAAGCATTTCAAAGCCCCGCGCAAGATTTCATAACAGGTTTTTGTGTTTTACAGGTTTAAGAGCATGATTTATTGAAGATCAGGGTCACTAACCCTGAAGTTAGCCCTCCAGCGCCTTTACATCCTGTGTATTCATGAAACTAGTCAGCAGAAGTCAAAGAGTATCAGTAACGCAGTGAACATCCACTAAACAGCGAGTATCAGCGCCTAAAGCACAATCAGAGCTAGATCAGCGAAAACACAAAGGACACATTAGCGGATAGCCTCTGCACGCCAAATCAGAGAGGCTAGTCACTCTCCATCGACCCATACTGCCCCTGCAGTCCTATTTTCCATTAACATAGGTCATGGTCAAGGCCGTCAGAAATATTATGGGCATACATGCAGCTCAGAAATAAATTTCCAGCCTACCAGAGCTTCCAAAGTCAAACAAATACAGCCAGAGTAAAAATACAAGCAAAGGCCCATTTAATGAAGTATGGAACATGTCATTCCTTCTCCATCAAGCCTCCCAGAGGCCGAGAATCACTAAATTATTCATTTAATTGGGCCAACAACATCTTCTGTTACTTCACCTCCTCATCTATAATAACCCCTGTAAATTATATTGAAAATGTTGTTTGTTGTTGGGATTCTATTGACTGTTTGAACTATTATTGAGGAGAAGTAGTTGAGTAGTTTGTAATATAGTAGGCTGGGAATAGAATTTTGGACTGTAAAGAGCCATTAGACTCAAAGTATGTGACTAGTTTTTCACATCAATTGAACAAGAAGATTCATAGGATCCTGGTCTATATTATTGGTGATTTTTTCCTTACTGTAACTGTCTCCTTGCATGTTTTATCATACTGTCCATTATTCTCTGATAAAGAGCAACAAGCATAGATTAGGACACACTGTTGGAAGTACCCTAAGTTTCACTATTAAAACTTTATGTTTATGTTTTCCTCTGAATGTGTATCTTGGATCAAATTCACATAATTTAACTACTCAAAGACGTTGGTTTTCCCATGCTTACTAATGTATGAATTTAGAGTTTGTGTCTTAGATGTTCTTGTTTGGTTTCAGCTAGAAGAATTTGGAAACTGGGAGATTAGAGCTAGCACTATCTCACTAGGTGCCTCTTCCAACAGCTAGCCTTTCTAAGATCCCTTTGAGCTAGTGTCAAAAGCATTGAAGGTTAAAATTCTTTATCTGATCTTAGGCCTATCTCTGTGTTTAATCTTTAATGTTTTCTATTGTCTGAATGTAGTTATGAGGACTGTTGGATTGTCTTCCTTAAGAGTATGCTGAAATCGGTTCTAGATATAAATGGCATCTGACCTGATCTTAAGCTACCCTTTGTGTCATTACCGAGAGTTTCCTTTGAAGTGTGTCAAAGCAGGATAGGTTCAATGTCCTTACCTGATCTCAAGCTGCACTCTGGTTTCTTTCCTTCACCCATTCTTAGTGTTCCCTCTCACTACCTATCTAAAGAGATCTGTTAGTATAGATGACTTGCCCTATGGAAACCCTTGGATATTTTTTATGCAAGTAATTGCCTTTCATGACTCCATAGCCCAATGGATTGGCACTTCTTTTGACCTATTTTCCCATGCTGAAACATCATGCTATTCTGTTCCCTCGTCATTTCCTTAACCTTCTCAGTTAATGATCCCCAAACAAACAAACAAAATCAAAACCCCTGTGCTTCATACCTAGCCTAATACCTCATTTTGAACCTTAAAGATATATCATTCTTCACATCTATACATAGATGCCTCTCTGGATCTAGGAGGGCTAGATCCTAGGGTCCCAAAGTGGTTTGATGTTGTCTCATCATTTGGTATTGCCAAATCTGCCAAATCATGGGAACCACAATAGGAAGACTCTGCCAAAACCTCCACGCAGTTAAGGTGTTATTGCCTAAATCTACCTCAGGTTGAAGGAAGGCAGAGTTTAGGGTAACATCAAACCACACTCGGTCTGGTAGCTAGCCCTACCAGATCAGGGGAGGGCTCTCTCCGGGTCAATCTCAACAAAGATAATCAATAGGGCTTGAGATGACTTGAAATAAAAGTTGATTTTAGGCTAGGTATATAAGTAAAGGAGTTTTATTTTGATTTTGGGGGTTTTGTTGGAATCAAAGGGAAAGGCAGTTTCTGGTCCGGGGATGAGGCCTAGTTTTTGCAGAGTTCTGAATGGGGCAAGGAAGGAAATTGTTTTGATGATTTGGATTGAATGAATGGATATTTAAAACTGGTGAGGAGCTGAAAAGGGAAAGATGCTTTCAAGAATCCTCTTCAAACAGATGAAAACATGGAAAATTAAACAAAACTCAAGGCAGAGCAAAGCAATCTAATGAATTCCACCTTTATAACTTGTTTGTTTAATTTGAGAAGAAAGGAGAAGGAAAATGATACACATGAAACATAAGTAAACTTTAAAATCACATAGATAAACACACCATCAAAGCATAGAGCCACATGGATCCCAAAGAGTGCTTCAAACCCTGGTCTATTCCTTTGCCAAAATTGCAGAGATGAAATGTACAATGAAGTGCCAAGCAATCCCAAGTGTCCAACCCTGAAAATGACTGAAGAAATACATGATATAGAAAATCCTAACTCATCCCCATGCCTCTAGGGGTTTATCTCACCATTATAGGAGCTTTTTCAACCATATCTAAACTAAGAACTGGAAAATAGGCAATGAAACAACTTGCCTCTATATGATAGGAAACTGATTCATTCACTTACATTTCACTTTTTGGTGAACGAATCTACTTGGATGAGTAAAAATGTGCCAAAATTGCATCATAGTCATGAAATTACATCAAGTTACATCAAGATTTACATGAAAAATTAAAACTAGCCAAAACTAGGTGAAAATCTGAGCTACTGAATGAAAAATAGGCCAAATTTCCCAATGCGTCGCGCCGGAAATCTCTATGCATAGTGCCACTTTGAGGCTGATTTTGAGGGCCTTCCCTGAGTCCAAATTGAGTGTAGGATACCTTGTTGGAAATATATTCCTGTATAATTTCCAACCCAAGTGGAATTTCTAAATTTGGTTGCCATTTTCCCCTCCAAAAATCCAATCTCCCAACACTGCTTCTTGTGTGTCCAA
Organism: Pinus albicaulis; assembly: GCA_034641835.2. Lineage (NCBI taxonomy): Eukaryota > Viridiplantae > Streptophyta > Pinopsida > Pinales > Pinaceae > Pinus > Pinus albicaulis. The sequence continues at coordinate 1,618,127,622 of CM076582.1, forward strand.
AAAGTGGCAGAAAGGCCATTTTTGAGGTGTTTTTGACCCTTTAGGCAACCCAAAAATTGTAAAAATCCTTAGGTAATGGGTAGGAATGCATAATTTTTTATGAAAAATCCAAAAATGCAAACTTTTCCTCAAAAGGAGCTACCAATTATAAGTGCGCGCCAAGTGGCGCTACGCGTCGGGCAGAAGAATCTGTGTTAAGGCCAAAAAATTCAAAATTGACAAAAAATTTCCCAAATTTCTTGAAATTTGGGCTGAATGTCCACCATCAAGCACTATTCTAGGCCAAAGAAGCTTTGGCCAAAATTTGGAGTCTATCATGCCTTTTGCGACGCTTTAGTGCCTTCTTTAGTCTTGCTTTCAGGATCTTGATCCTCGCTTTGCAAACATGATTTCGCACCCAATAATGGTTCTTCATGTGCCTGAGCATGTTATTTTTGTTGTTTTCCTTTTCCAACAGCTTCTCAAGATGAATATTGACCCTCTCAAGCGAATTTTCTCTATCAGCCTCAATCTCCCGCTCAATGGGTGTCATCTCTATTTGGCTTCTTTGGGCAGCTTGCCGGTTTTCACGAATGTTTTGCAACTCCATGATTGTTTTCTCATCTTCCAATTTTTTGTTTCGCTGCTCCAGGTAATTTATGATCCATTGGGCTCTCTGCAATTTGATGGTCAATGTGTCAATCTCTGCCTTCTGCTCCTCAATAGTCTCTCTCAAATTTGAGCTTGGAGAGCTCAAATCCTCATCAATGAGTAAAAAATCAGTATCCTGGCCTCCTAAAGGGCCCTCATCCTGCATAGGCCTCTTACCTCTATCCTGTACCTGTACCTATGCTGCTAATGATGGAAACGAGACCCCTTCCACCCCAGGTGGAGATAGTACTCGTCGGGTTGCTGCAAATAATCTTCTAGTGCCTCTCTGATACGTGACATATGTCGGCACACTAGTAGTCTCTGCCTCCTGACCTCCATACTGATGTGAAGGTTCACCTGCATCATGAAAAACCTCTGAAGGAACCTGAGGAGCTGTGAAGAAATCACGGGAAATGAAATCCTCCCATGAAATACCCTGCAATCCAATCTGATGTACAACCATGATCTTGATGAGTGCATAATGATAAATACTGTTGTACTGCTGCTCGGGAGTTTTCTTCTACACAAGAGTGGTCATTCTCTCGATGTTCCGGCACATGAAATAAGGTATGTTCATCATCCTCACTCTGGTGAAATGCATCAATAACCTTATGTGGTTGGCATAGAGGCGTGAAAACCGGCCCTCACAACTGAAATATCTAATAATGAGTTTCATCAGAGGCGCATAGGATTCCTTTAGGAACCGGAATGGGAACACTTTGTTGAGTTTCCTCACAAAGCTAGGCCTAATGTATGGTTCATAATGCACTTTGTCCACCTGCTGTCTTTTGTTCCACTTTTCACCCACATTTGGTATTCCGGTTGCTTGAGAGATGGTTTCCGGTGTCAAAGTGAAATTTACACCAGCAAGAGTTACGTGACCATCATGTAAACGCAATACAAACAAATGAGACAACTCCTAATGATGATGGATCCTAGCAATCATTTCACAAAACTGATAGCATGATTGTTCTCGAAAACATGCCATGGCAAGTGGGCAAGCCTGCAATTGAGTCAATGAGGTGGGCTCTTCTCTCACATGTCTGCCACCTTTACGAGGCCTTCTAGGTGCATGTAGCTCAGTGGTAGAATAACTATCTCGGTCATACGATGTGTCAGTATCTATCTCCATGATTTCCATGCAAGGTGTATGTTGGCTTATATGGGAGGAAAATGAGAATTTGGTGCTTTTATTTAGTTTCCAAATATGTGTCAAAGGGGAGGGACTGTAGGAGAAATAGGGCAGTGGGAACAATGGGGTTTAATCAAGTGATAATTGAAGTGTAGGGACAACCAATTAACTGTTTGGGAAAGTTGGGGTTTGGGAATTTTTACAAGTGATATGGGAAAGTGTAAATGATAGGAAATGAAATGACTTAGGGATAGGGAAATAGGCTTAGGAATGAGTGACTTTGGGGATGTAAAGGAATAGGGGATGGACTGTAATGATGGTATAACAGTGAGAGGGAGGAATAAACAAGTGAGGAATGAAGTCTTTGGCACAAAAATCAATTTTAAAGATCCAATTTCAAAACCCTAAGGAGGGACTTCAACAAGATGATAGGGTTTATAGTTTTGGCATTCAAAATCTCACATTCAAACTCAAACAACACCAAACATGGGTTAATGGCAATTACAAGATCACTTCAACTTACTTGGAGCGAAAAGGACCGAGTCAATTTCAATTTTTGTGGAGCAATGACAAAAATCTAGTTGTTTTCCCTGTGCATCGCGATAGTGGCCCAGTGTGTCGCAACCCTTGTATGCGTCGTGACAGTTCAAAAATACACAGAGGTGAGCGGCCCTATGCGCCACACTCAGCCAGTGCGCCACGACAGTTGCTCAGTGCACCGCGACCACAAATTACACACAGTTCGTCCTTCAAACACTGGCTTTGCATCCTCCACTATTTCTTTTGGCTTCACTCTTGTCTCTTGGCATGTAAATGGGGTTTGAATATGAAAATATCTTTTATATATCAAAGAATTTGATTTTTCATTTGGGCAAACCCACTTTCTAATGTTGCAGACTTTGACACTTTTAAATGAACTCTATTTTGTTTCCTTTTGATTTTTTGGACTGATGATGAGCTTCTTGTCTGTCTTTGCAGGGATAGCTGGCATGGGGTTTTGGAAAAGGTGACCAAGGCTGCGCATGGAGTACTTTACAACTGAAGAAACTTTGAAAATTACATTGCATTTATTACAAAAGATGAAATGGACGATTTTTCTTCCAAAGAAAGTTTTGAAGTAAAATCATTATCAAGCATTATGATGATAAATTTTTTGCAGTGAAACCTTATTTGAAACCTCCCTCATGTGCCTGCTGACATTATTAGTCATTTTGAAGACTAAATTAATGAAACCCTAGACCTAATGAGACTAAAAACCCTAAAATGACTCTTTTCTAACCAGGAGACCAAAAATGACTGTAAATGATTTTGATGAACAGACACGGACCAGCAGGTACAGGACATGAGGGATGTGAGTGACAAGACCCTTCCGTCAGATGATCCATGCTCCTAATGGAATGCAGCTGACTGAACTGAGTGAGACACCTAAAATGAAATGCAACAAGAGAAATTTGATCTCTGATGGAGGGATGAAGATACCGACTCTAACATAAGGAGTAGCAATAAATTTTAAGTTTGTCGTGGCCACATGTGGAGGTCCGTAACCATCGAGGGTGGACGGTTAACAAAATCATAACATTAATCTTGACCACAGATTATCCACCGGGTCATGTGACCTCTCCACAGCATTAAAAACTTAACCGTAAACTGTTAGAATTCTCGTCGGAGTGTTTAGCCTAGCCCCTTGGTTTTCCCCCTGTCATTTCATTGTAGAGGGGGCTGGCCCCTTTTTGGCCCCGCCCAAACCTTTTTAAAACTTTAAATATACGTGAGCTATATTGTATGATAAGAACCACAAGCGGGCGGGTTGGTCGAGCCCGTGGGCTAGTGGCCACCCAACCCGCAATCGACTCCGGTCAGCCCATATAAAAATTTTAAACCATAAACTTTGGATTCTTGGGGCCACGTGGCGCCCATTCAATGGTCCACTCGGAATATTCTATAGAATATTCTATGGAATATTCCCAAAATATTCTGTGGAATATTATTTTTTTAAATATTTTTTTTATCCAAAATCAAACTGAGTCAAATTGGGCTTTTTGCTTGAAATTGAGAAACTTCAAACTTGAATATCTTCCTCATACAACATCAGATTTGAGTGCCATTCATGGATACAGGATCGTTTTGATGAGACCTTTCTTGTTGTTTTGGTTTGAACCAATTCTGAGAAAATAAAATTTTGAGCATTTTTCCAATTAGGACATGATCACCTGATCACACCTCCAAAATGGGAAGCTTTTGGACCCACAAAATCTCTCTGATTATAGAAAATGAAGATGAGGAGACTGATTCTCTACTCTTCCAACTTTTAACCACTGAAATCTTCCCTATTTCATCAAATTGAGCTTTTCATAAAATGATAAATTGTCTCTTGAATTCACTAACCGACCGTTGCTAACATTGACTGAATCATGACGCAAATTCTTGAAATTTGTAGAACAACAACTATAATTTTTAGAAAGCATATTGTTTCTACCATGGTCAAACTTCAAAGAAGACTTAAAATAAGATTCACCTTGCCAACTATTCACATGGCGAATTTTTGTTGAATGAGCCATGCACTTGCGCTGAATCCCAACCAAGTTTTCTCGCCATAAAAATCTGCCATTCTGAAACCAACATTGACCCATGCTGAGTTGTGTTCCTTCTTTGCTTGCATGCCTTTCCATCTCATGGACTCTTGCACTGCTTTGCACTGACACTTCTTCCTCTGCACCGATCGACACCAAAGGTACCTTGTGCAACATAATGTCATCTTCTTTCAAAGATGAACTGTTATCAGACTGAGACATATCATTAGAAATATCATGAAAAGGTAAATGTACAAAATCTTGTCATTTCAACATCAAAAAATTCAGATTTTGACTTGCATTAACTAGCCTTTTCAATTGACCTGCATGGACTAAAGAAGATTCTAGCTTCTTCTTATGGGCTCTCACAATGTACTCTTTTCCATTCTTGAACAAGTGATACTTATTCTCATGGCAATGGAAGATGGCATTTTTTTCATATAAATATGGACTACCCAACACAACACCTGTAATGTCAAGTGGTACTACATCCAGTTCAACCCAATCAAAATAATGAGTTGTTATGGAGAAGCACAAGATACACTTCTTTGAGACTTGAAAGTTTTCATCCTTTCATATCCACCCAAGTGGATAAGGCTTTCGATTTTGAATTGTCTCAATTTTCAGCTGCTTGACCAAGTCTTCTGAAATGAGATTAGCTTGAGACCCACTATCAAAAAGTGTGTCTATCTTTGTGTGGTTTGAGATTATCCTCACATGAAATAGTTCTATCCTCCTCTTTTCATCTTGAGTTTCTTTGTGACAGTTTAATGAGCTAGAACTAGGATTTTGATTCTTGTACAACCTCTTTCCCCTTTATGTTCTTTAATACCATGGCATTAATTTTTGTCTCATCACCTGATTCAAACCCTAAGTCTTGTTCAACAGTTGCTACAGTTTTCCCCTTTTCTTTGTTCTTATCTTTGTTTTTATATTTCTCTGGTTTCAGCTCCGGATGAAGATTCCAAAAGTGGTCTTTATCGTGGCTTGTTTTTTAATAGTTCTTGAAAAATAATTTTCTTTTTTCCTTTCTAGAATTTGCAACCCTTTTTCTTCCTTTGCTTTTAAAATAACTATCCTCATTTAATGCATCAAAAGTGTTTTTCCCTCTAGCCTCTAAATGTGTAGCTTGTACAGAAACTTCGTCTAGTCTAGTAGGATTAAACTTAAGAATAGTGTGTTTAAGGTAACTGTGCAATCCACCTATATACTTCAACAAAGTGTCTTGGCTTTATAAATCTACCCCAAGTAAGAGTGCTCTTCTCCTAAATTCCTGGGTATAGTCTTGCACATTCGGTCCCTTAATTTGTCTAAAGTTTTGCTAGTTCATTATAGCCTTTTGAAGGTGAGCAAGAGGATAAAATTGTTTCTTGATTGCAGAAATAAACTCAGTCCATGATAGAGTAATCTTACCATGTTTATTTATTTCATCCCCGGTTTTGGCTTCCCACCAAACCAAAGCTTCTTCTTCCATCCTTAATGAGGTTAGCTGAATTTTAGTGTCATCATCATGCCTTTTTTTAAATCCTTAAATAGACTTCCAGTTGTTTGATCCAATTATCTAATTTCTCTACATTCACTTCACCATTAAACATGGGCAATTCAAATTTGACATCTAGCTTTAGAAAAGGATTTTTACCAGTGGTTTTTGACTTATGTGACTGATTTACCGAAGTTGAAGAAGATGACGATGAGGAAGAGGATGACGATGGAGATGAAGGATCACCATTTCCTCCATTCCCTTTCTTTGACTGATCATTACCCTTCTTTCCTCTTGAGGAATCCTCTCCTTCTTTTTGGTTTTTATATCCCTCTCCAGAAATCCTATCATTTCTTTCTTGAAAGAGGATCCTTACGATTTCAATCATATCCAAGAAAGCTTTCCGAAATATTCTTCTTCTTCCTTGGGATCCATTTCTTCATGAGCTTCTTCTTCTCTTGAAGACATGCTTGAAGCTGCTTCTAAGGCTATTGAGGGTGAGATAGAAGATGGAGATAATGGCATCCTAGCCCTCCTTGGTTGAGGATTTTCTAGTGCTCTAACAAATGGTCCTTCCCCTCTTTTAAATTTAAGCCTAGTAAGCATCAAATTTGCAAAACAGTAAAATATTTCTTTGCACACAACAAATGTTGAGTAAAAACTCTAGCTCAAAACCATAAGCTCAAACCTATGCTCTGATACCAATCTGATCTGAAATGTGAGAACTTCTTATTTCTAATACAGAGATGGACTATAAGGGCATTTACAGGATATGTCACCTTTCAAAGAAAGGATGAGCTCCTGAAGCTACCTAGCCCTTTATATACTCTGCCTAAAGAAATAATAGAAGTAATCACTAATGATCTGGAAATGAAACTACTTGTTTGCTGGTGCAAGTTATTCATTATCCATTAACATATGTATGCAAGTCTTTTAATGTGTTTTGCAATTGGGACAAAGTGAGTTTGATGATTTTATGAGTATTTTTGTATGTAGGAGGCTTATTTCTTTTTATTTTTTAACATATTTAACTCTGAAAATAAGCAGCAAATAAATCACAGAATATAAGTCAACATATGATAAGGCAGTTCACCCCTGTTGGGCTACATCTGCAGGGTCTAAGGCCCCCAAATGGGCATTTCCTTACTCTTACTATGCTAAAAAATGGTTATACAATGTGTAGAAAGCCTAAACATGTGAAAATAGCTGTAGAAATGAGTTTAGAGCGCAGAAAACAGTAAGAAATGACTATAGTTTCACCTCCAATGGATAACTATAATCCAATACAGCTCTCTAATCCCTAAGCCCTTATGGCTCTTCAAGCTTTATCACTGATAAAGCACCTGAAGAAATGCTCTAATGGATCTGCAACCTGCTCCAAAGGCTCTGGAATGCTCCAATTACCCAAAATAAAAAAAACATTCGCTCCAAATGGACTCTCCTAGCAAAAGTTATGTCCAACTAAAGTTTTTCCCAGTTTTCCCTTGAAAAACTCCACCAAATTTGGTGGAACTACCAGTTAGCTCCACTAATTAAGGAGTGGCGCCATTTTGGGCAGACTCTGCCAAAACCAGTTAAGGAGTAGCAATAAATTTTAAGTTTGTCATGGCCACATGCGGAGGTCTGTAACCGTCGGGGGTGGACGGTTAACACAACCGTAACATTAATCTTGACCACAGATTATTCGCCGGGTCAAGTGACCTCTTCGAAGCATTAAAAGCTTAACCATAAACTGTTAGAATTCCCACCAGAGTGTTTAGCCTAGCCTCTTGGTTTTCCGCCCGTGGTTTCATTGTAGAGGAGGCTGGCCCCCTTTCGGCCCCACCCAAACATTTTTAAAACTTTAAATATACATGAGTTCTATTGTATTATAAGAACCACAAGCGGGCGGGTTGGTCGGGCCCGTGGGCTGGTGGCACCTGACCCGCGATCGATTCCTGTCAGCCCATATAAAAATTTTAAACCATAAACTTTGGATTCTTGGGGCCAAGTGGCGGCCTCTGGGCTGGCCACGTTGCGCCCACTCATTGGTCTGCCCGAAATATTCTGCAGAATATTCTATGGAACATTCCCAAAATATTTTGTGAAATATTATTTTCTTTAATATTTTTTTTATCCAAAGTCAAACTGAGTCAAATTGGGCTTTTTGCTTGAAATTGAGAAACTTCAAGCTTGAATATCTTCCTCATACAACATTGGATTTGAGTGTTGTTCATGGCTACAGGATCGTTTTGACGAGACCTTTCCTCTTGTTCTGGTTTGAACCAATTCTGAGAAAATAAAATTTTGAGCATTTTTCCAATTAGGACATGATCACCTGATCATAAATGGGGAAGAATGATGATACTAGAGTCGACACGACCAGATGCACTAGGAGATTTGTGGAGAATCACTTCTCCTAGCCTCTCAAATATGGGTGCCCCCTTACCCAAACATTGGGTGTCAACATAATGGCCACAAGGTGTATGTGGTTCTAATGCATGGGTTCAATGTAGGGGGGATAGATAAAGTCAGGGGTGGTGATTTCTTCCATAATGTCATCATTGTAATAGAACATGGGGTGACTGGTGGAAGAAAAACCGTCTGGTGTGGCAAAGCTACCTGACTCATTGTCATGAGAAGAAAGTTTCACATGCGCATCGTCACGGGGGGTGACGGAAGAACTAGTAGATGAAGGATCTACCGATGTTGAGCCCAAGGTGATCGCTAAAGGGAGGCTAGGCTAAATAGAAGGGGAAGGCCCAGGGGGGTCTTCCACCAAGGATCTCATAGATGATGACAGGTAGTGGACAGCGGCCGAAGAATTTGTCATTTTGACATCCGGAGGGAGAATGTCAATGGGAGTGGATGTGTCCTCTAGTTCTACTGAAGAAAAATGCGCAAATAAGGAGTGGTGGACTCGTTGTGCTTGGCCTCGAATTGGTGAACTACCGCTAGAGAGGTGTGGAAGTCCTCAAGGAGAGGACAGAGGTGAGTATAGTGGCCATGGAAATCACACAAAACACATGGGTGTTTGGTGTGAATAGTCTTGGGGTTCATGGCTGTAGTCAAGGAAGGAACAGAGGTTTTTGTGGTCGTCGAATCAGGGAATATGACATTAACCATGGGCTTGATACGAGGCAACTCAGGATAGGTATGGGTGGCATGATCGATGACATCACACAAAGCACAATGCTTTGGAGCCCGAGGAGGAGTAGTGTCAGTCGAAGTAGCCTTATCTTCTCATGCCTTCTTGCGAGCTTTTCCCTTTTTACCCGAATCTGTCACAAGAGGAGGAGGTTCCTGTTGAGGTGGCTGAGGCACTGTATCACGGGAGGAGTCATGGGGACCGGTTGAAACGGGGTCAAAGAAAGATAAGGTTTGGGTTGACCAGGCGGGGCAGTGGCTGGGGGATCGAGGTACTAGATGGGAATCCCCTAGGTTAGGTTAGGAAGAGATATGGTAGCCATGACAAGTACCGAGAATACTCCAGGAGGGGGAGCTATGAACGGTACCTGACCAGAGGGCTAATGGCCAGGCGGGACGGCTCCGAGATGGTTAAGGCCCGGAGGAACCATTCCAGGAGGGTAGAGAGGCTCATGGATACCAGTGGTAGGTGAAGGGCCATGAGGAGGAGGTCCAAAAGGTTGAATCAAAGGGCTAGGAGTAGGTTGCGGAGGGCGGGGCTCCTGACTAGCTGAAGCGGGTCACTTGAGGGAAGCCCAAGATGATTGCATCATGTAAACATTCGATGAGCTGGGATCAAAGATAGGAGGAGGAAAACCAGGGAATGTACCAAGAAAAGAGGAGTCTTTGTAGACTCTGGGTGAGACACTAGTCAATGGATTGATGGTTTGGTTATTGGCCACCGAATAGATAATGGACTCAGGGGAGGTCTGAGACTTCGGTTCGCAATATTTCAACTGGTCTATGGTGACTAAATTTCCATTATGGGGAAAGGATATCTTGCGGTGAACCACAGATGGTACAACAAACATTGCATAGGTGTAGCTATGAACCAATAGAATGTTGTAATCTAAAGGGGCGTCAATGACTTCTACGTAAACGCAAATAGTCTTGTCCGCAAGAGTAATAGGAAAATTGCGGAACAGTCCAATGTGTTGGGAGGCATGGCCATCCCATGCTCAGAGAGTGATCATGGAAGGGGCCATCTCAGGCGATCCAAGTTACTTCCAGACTAAAGCAAACATCACACAGGTGGATGCCCCCTCATCAATGATACAATGGGAAACATTGGTGTTCTGGATCATGACTGGGATTTGAAAGGCGACGGAGGCAGGAAGAGGAGGATGTTCTGATCAGTCAACATCGAAGATGATCAAGCAATCATCTGAAGGATCTACAGTTCCCATGGCAGATAGTAGATATTTTCGTTGTGAAGGGCACAACTGGAGGAGTTCCAGTGTTGAGATGGCAGCAGGAGATTGTGCCAAAACATCTACTATGCTATACGAATGGGCAACTTTGCTAGAAGTATTGTTTCGGTCTAATGGTCTCTTAGGGATCTTGGTATGAACCTCTACCTTAGTTTGGGGGATCTGCAAAGGAAAATTAGGTGTCAAAAGAGGCTCTGTAAAACCTAAAGAAGGGGGCTCGGGGGCAGACGTAGCAGTAGGCTTGTTATACTGATGGGACCGAGTCTAAAGGTTGAGGTCTATGGTTATAAGTTGGTCAGAATTCACCATGAGAATATGGTAATCGAAGGTACAAGATGGAGGAGGTTGAGTGGCCGCCTAACCTTTAGGTGGTTGGGTAGCCACAAATCCTTTCGGAGGGAAAGGATTAGTAAACATAGTCGGCTGACTAGGCACATCATTGGGAGGGACGAAAGGGGAGGCTTGTTTTCCTCGAAATGTTTCTTGAGTCTCCTAAATCTACTAAATTTGTGGTAAAAGAGGACAATCATGAGTGTAATTACCATAAAAACCACAACAAGAACAAGGCTTATTCGTGCGAACAGGCCTGTCCTACTTGGTCTGAGTGCCTTATTGCTAGTTAGCAGTGTTAGGTGCATTATTTTAAGGACTTGGTCCAGGATTACCAAAGGCAGATTGATTTTGAGTGCCTCTCCTCTTCTTTTTGGAAGGAGGAGGATTAGGCACACCCTGCTGTGCATAAACTTGCCCTTGAGGGGGCAGTGGCTCCTGTTGTGGGGGTTGAGAAAGCAAGGGAGGTAGAGGTGCTAATGCTTGAGGAGCTGGAGCACCAGGCTATGGATATCAATAATAAAGAGGTTGGGTAACATTGTGGTAAACAGGAGGTTGGGAAAAAGGAGGAGGCATGCCGTATCCTGGATACATGCTACCAGGAGGGGGAAAAGTGCAGGAGGTGCTGGCCCCTCCCTGAGGGAAACCATAGCCCATGGGAGGTTGAGCGTATGGGTGAGAGAGAGCTCCAACGATACCGTCAGCAGCATGAGATGCCCTCAATGAATTGGCACCACCGGGTCTAGGAAGATCAGATAGAATGGTATAAACATAACCTGATTGAGCATAGATCAGGTCATATTTTAACGTAATCTGGAGAGCGGATTCTTCGGTTTGAGGGAAATGTGATGTGACATATTTGCCTATAGTAGGAAAAAGGGATCTAAGGAACGAGTCCATGTAGACACAGTCTTCAAATTTAGGGGCTCGACATAGGCTCTTTCTTCTCCGCCATTCCTAGACATGATCAGATAGGCGGGTCACAGAAGATTGACGGAAAGAAGTCAAAAGTTCGGTACTAGTGTCATCATGGAGGGGAAGTTGTAACTAAGACAGAAAAGCCTAGGCAAGAGTCGCAAAGGTGGTATGAGAGGCTAAGGCATGATCAACATACCACTTAGAAGCTTTTCTAGTAAGCATACGTTGGAAAAACCAAAGACGGACAAAGCCATCAGGAATGGAGTTAGACGAACACCACATGTGTAAAGATCGAACATGATTTGTAGGATCTTCTCTAGCAAGACCTTCAAACTTGGGGATGTCAGAAGGGAGCTTGGTTGACATAAGGGCCAAACAAAATCATGGTGTATGGGGTCATTGATCAACTGGTTAAAATCAGGAAGATTGAGGCCTACCATATAGGAGAGCAAGGGAGAAGCCGGGGTAGTTCTTGTTGCGGTCCCACTAGTAGTATTCCCAACATTAGGGCTAGGGCTACCACCAGCGTTATGCCCTGAACCAGACATGGTGAATGTGACAGGGGGATAACTGGGGGCGAAACCAGAAGGGGAACCCAATGAACCAGAAGACGAGTCAGAGTGCGGACTCGGTGGAGGACTAACTCGAATCCTATGTAGAGGACTAACTCAAACCCTGCATGATGACGTATGTGGGTTGACGAGTAGATTTTTTAGGAGATGGGATGAAGGGCGGGAGTGCGGTGGCGATTGGATCAGGTTGAGGGCCTTTGATCAATGTTCCAAATGAGTGGATAGAAGGTGCGAATGAGGATGGGAAGAAGGGGGCCTATTTTAATCTTTCAAAGGTTAAAGAGGGAAATTATAAGGTTTTCGGGGTCAAAATGAAATGAAAAGGTGGAGGTTTAGTTATATGGGGGAAGGGGTGGAGAATAGGCAAAAGGTTTGGTCTTATGTGAGGTAAGGGGACCGGAGGTTGAGAAGGAGAGGGTCTTAAGGGAGTGGCGGTAGGTCAGGGTTTAGAGTCATATGGGTGAGGGGGCTGGGTTTTTTAAGCCGAAAGGGGGCTTAAAGGGATTTTTCACAAAAAGTGGGTTTTATCATAAAAACAGTGTTTTTTCAAGGTTTTTAGAGGATCCGATAGGGCATAAATTAAGCTAAAACATTGTAAAAAGGATTTTTACATTGTTTTAAGGCTTGTTAGAAGAAAATGGTGAATTAGGGAGGAGTTTTAGGGGTTTATAGAAAGGGAAAAAGGGGGTGAATGGGGGTGTAGGTGGGGTAATAAGATGAGGAAATTAGGCCCAAAAAATGGAGTTTCTTTTAGAGCGGAAGAATGAACACTTTGAGAAGGAAAAGGATAGGAAAGTTTAATGAAAAATAGTCAAAATTAGGATGATGAAGGCAGTGAGACTTCTAAGGATATCTGATAGGAAAATAATGCTATCTTTAGGTGAATGTATAACATCCACAGTCATCTAGTGAAATCTGTAAAATATAGGATAACAGTGGCTCCAGCTAGGGAGGGCAGCTCTTTTTCGGAGGTTTCAAGAACCTCAAAAAATAAATCTCTGGAAGAAGTGGACTAGTGCCTTGATTTGCACCTTGACAAAAGTCCATTAAGCTTGATGAATTCTTGCTTGGAAGATGTGATTTTTAGCATCTAAATCATAACATGATTAATTCCAACCCAAACTTCTACCTACCCATATTACTTGTTCTAACATTTTTACTTCATTGGGTGCATTTGAATTAGCCAACCCTTGACATCATTTCTTTTGAAAAATAGGAAACTGAACAAATTCTACACTTATATCAACCAAGAGTTCAGATTAAGCTGATGAACTATTTTATTTCTCTACCTAATATAACTATCTGTCAAGATTAAGTTGTATGACAGATTTTTATTCTCTAATCTAAAACATAAAAAAATCAGGATTGCACAGTCTGATTTGTTATAAACAGTGATACTTTGTACAAATATGTATACAGAATTTATTTTGCAGAATTTTTTAACAAAAAACTTAGAGGGTTGAAATTTGGAATTTTCTTTTTTATCCCTTTCTTTCTATCTTGGTTCAGATTCTGAGCTTTGGACCCAATGTATTTTCCTAATCTAATCTAATACTACCGATAAGCCAAGTTTAGACAGTTTGGAAAATCCTCATTCACTAACCTATCAGCAAAAACTTAAAATCTATTTAGTCATGATTAGGATGTATGACTAAATAAGGCTTCTCTTTAAGTAGTGGCATTTGGACTTGCACACTTTCAAAACTTACTCTTTTTTGGTATGGGATTGTACCTTTCCTTTTTCTGCCCTCTTTTTCTTTGTTTTTCTATTCTTTTATTTATTTTTCTCTGAGATTTTCTCAAAAAAATGTTATATACAATGGATAAAGCTTCAAACTTAGGCATCTTAATGAAAATAATGTTTGAGCATCCTGCCATTGATAGGACCTCCAAAAATTTCTGTTCCATCCATCACCTGTAACAAAAATACATTGTTGCCTCTGGCAGAATGGATAATGTAGGGACCTTTCCACGGATTTTCAACTTACCATGATCTCCCTTGTTTTCTCTTCTTGAGTCCCTTTTGAGAACTTTGTCACCAATGCTGAAATCATTTGCTTTTGTCCTTTTGTCGAATAGCTTCTTGATGTTTTCTTGTACTTGTTGTGTTTTGTTATGGACTTCCTCTCTTTTTTGCTGCAACTGTATGGTCTAATTTATCATTCTTATCATGTCATTTTCTTTATACTGTACTTCTTGGATCAGCTTCATGACTGGCACTCCTAGGCTTGTTGGAAAAATTGCATCCGCTTAATAAACTAGCTGATAGGGAGACATTCCAATTGATTTATTGCATGTTAACCTATCTTCCCATAATGCATGTACTATCTTGTTGGGACATGACTTTTGATTCCCTTCCAACAATTTTTTTATGATGTTTATCAAAATTTTGTTTGAGGATTCTGCCAACCCATTACCTTGAGGGTAATAAGTTGTGGAATGACCCAATTTGATCTGATATTTGTGGCAAAAATCCACCATTATCTTGGATCTAAAGGCAGCAGCATTGTCAGTGATAATATTTCTAGGACAACAAAATCTAGACAAAATATGGTTTTCAAGGAATTTAATGATGACTATATCAGTGGCAGTTCTAAAGGGGATGGACTCTATCCATTTTGTAAAGTAATCAGTTGTTGTGAGGATCCATTTATGTTGGGCACATGAAGGAGGATGGATTTCCCCAATGAATTCTAGGCCCCACTATTGAAAAGGAGCTTCAACAGAGATAGGATACAGAGGTAAGGGTAATAGTTTTCTTTTGCCTTCAAAGATTTGACATTTGTGGCAGGCAACTACCAATTTATGGATATCTTGAAAAAGGGTGAGCCAATAGTAACCAGCTCTAAGGATTTTGTTGACAATTGTTTTCCAATAGAGGTAGCCTCCACATTCTTCTTCATGAAACTCATGCTTGATATTATCTACATCGTTCTCAGGCAAACATTTAAGCAATAGACCACTAGCATTTTTCCAATATAATCATTTATCTATAATGCAGTAATTTACAGCCTTTAACTTCAAGAACCTTGCCTTTGTCTTAGATAAACTAGGAGTAACATTAAGATAAAAGAGCACATACAAGATATCAGCATACTAAATTGAATTCAACAATACTTCTTAAACATGAGGGGTTGTGAATTCTTCTTGTTCTTCTAAAACATCAACCATATTCATATATAAGGCTTTGAGATTTGATTCATCCATTATTTTTGCAAGTCCTTGTCCTTTTATCAGTTTAGTGAGTTTGATTTCTAAATCATATTCTAATATAACAGCAATCCATTTTCCTCTTTTTCCATATGGATCTTGTGTTAAAATGTCTTTGACAACTGTGTGTGGAGCAAATGCAATGATGTGTGAGTGTAAAATTTAAACTCTGAAATATTTCAGTGCTTTGATCAAGGCAAAGGCTTGTTTTTCCATTATGTTGTATTTCAGAGGTGCATCTCTTAAGGCCTTGCTAAAGAATGTAATGGGCTGCTCCTGTCCTTTTATGTTTTTCTGAAGTAGGACAATAACAACTATGTGTTCTGATGCAAAGGAGAAGATGAAGAAATCTTTGTTAAAATCAGGGCTAATGAGAACTGGTGTTTGTGTGAGTGCTTGTTTAACCAGTTCAAATGATTGCTTTGCTTCAATGGTTCATTTAACTCATGTTTCCTTTTTTAGCATGTTTGTTATGTTTCTAAGGAGTTCAACAAGGTTTGGTATGAACCTTCTTAAGAAATTAATCTTTCTAATGAAAGATTGTAGTTCTTTGATGTTTCTAGGATGATTGATTTGCAATATTCATTTAATACTCTTTGGGTCTATTCTTATTCCCTCTTCAGATATGATATGGCCTAGAATTTTTCCTTCTTGAAGGCCAAATAAAGTTTTCTTGGGGTTTAAGGATAGACCATACTTTCTACGTTCCTCAAAGAATTTTCTGAAGTGAGCAAGGTGTTCTTCATGTGTTTTGGAATAGAGAGTGATGTCATCTAAATATATCACAATTAAGAAGCCTATCTCTTCTGAGAAATAAATATCCATGGCTCTTTGGAATGTGGCACCAGCATTCATTAAACCAAAGGGCATTTTCACATACATGAAAGTGCCCCAAGGTGTAGTGAAAGCTATTTTAAGTTGATCGTCAGGATGTACCAGCACTTGGTTGTATCTTGGAAAGCCATCTAGCAAAGAAATTCTTTTAGAACCTACTACCCTCTGTAAGATATGATCCATTTTGGGCAAGGGGTAGTTGTCTTTAAAAGAGGCTTTGTTTAAGTTTTGAAAGTCTATAAAAAGCCTTATTTCTCCTGTTTTCTTCCTCACATTTACAAGATTAGATACCCAGTCTGAGTATCTTACTGGAACTATGATTCCAGCATCATACATTTTCTTGATTTCTTTCTCAATCAAGGTAATTGCACAGGGTTTATTCTGCGCAATTTTTGTCTAAAAGGTTTCTAGTTTTCTTCGAGGGGTATATTATGTTGAACTATCTCTGTATCATATGATTTTAAGTCCTCATAACTCCAAGAAAAAACATCAGAAAATTCTCTAAAAAGTTCAAGATATTTCAGTTTTATATGAGCTGGCAGTGTTTTGGATATTTTAATCATCTTAGATTTTAACTCACTGCCCATATTGCACTTTTCTACTTCAACTTCAGTGGGTTCCATTTTTGGATTATTGGCAACATCTTTAAATTCAAAAAATTCTTCTAGAGGTACCAGTCCCTTTGGCAATTTAGCAGTGTGAGATTGCAGCACTTCAAAGTCTTCTTGCTCCAAATTAGTGCTCAGCTCTATTTTCTGTGGTTGTTCTCTAGTTAACAGATTTATATTAGCAATGTTTATATCAGTAACATTAGGAGTTTCTTCTTCATAAGATTTTTCCTCAGTAGGACAGTCTTCTTCATAATCTGAGTCTGAATTTGGCATTTCAAACCCATTTCTGAACTATACGAAATACTCTATCTGTTTATCTCCTTCAAACATTTGTCAATACTTGATATTTTTTGGTACTTCTGGCCTATATTTAACTTGGACAGTGTATTGTTTTCTTTCATAAGGTTTTAGACATGTACTAGCAGCGAATGCTAAACCATTGGCAAGGATGTTTTGGTTTCTAGGGACAAAATTAAGCTCATATTCTGTGAATGTTTTCAAAAGGTCAACAGCATCATCTCTATATGCTTGTAATCTTGGATGCTTGGTAGTATATTCTCCATTCACTTGTTTAATAATCAGTTTTGAGTCTCCATGAACAGTTATCCTCTTGGCTCCTAGATTTTTCAATAATTTCAGTCCTAGGAGGAGAGCCTCATATTCAGCTATGTTATTGGTGCATTGAAAGTCTAGTTTATATGAATGGCCCTCAGCATGATTATTCTATATGTTATGTACCCATATGCCTGCTCCTAAACCATTTTTGCTACAAGACCCATCAAAACTCATACTCCAAAGAGGTTCCTTTTCAAATTTGTTATTAAAGTAATTTATGTCCTCTTTGTCTTGTTTAGATTGGCTGTCATTATGTTGTTTTTTAGGATCTATACTATGCTCATTTTTATTTTGTTCCTCAAGGTTTTCACTATGTTTGGTTTGACCTTGTTTATCACATTCAGCCTTGTGTTGATGGTTGGTTTATTGCCTATGATATTCATCATGTTTGCTGTGATTTTCTAAATTAGCAAATTGTTTTGATACTTTCTTCTTTCTTCCTTCTTTGCCTGTTATTGGTTTGTTATCTACTTCCCCTTGCTCATTAATATATTCATTATTGTAAAGAATGAATGAGTCAAGGTATGTGTGAATAGAATAAAGTGGGGAGTTTTCTGGTTTTTCTTGACTACTAACCATGTATTTCATGTGTGTTTCCCTATATAGTCTTCCTTGTTGACTAAAGACAGGGATGGTTGCATAAGTCATATCCATCTACAGGGTACCTTGGAGTTTAGCACCCCATGACCTTGAAAGGATCATGCCATATTTATGAGGTATATCAACCACCACAATGTGCATCACTAAGCTCTTGGCTGGTATTTGTGCTAATTTGACACATAAGTCTTTGATTAGGCCTAGAAATTTAACTCTACTGGAATCAAAGGAGTATAAATCCTTGTAAGGTATAGTTATCTCAAGGCCTAGTCTTTCCATCACTACTTTAGGCATAAGGTTGTGGGAGGCTCCTGAATCAAGCATGGCATTGTGAAAAATCTTATCACGGATGCATAGACTGATATAAAAAGGAGGAACACCTCCCTCTTGAAATTTTCCTTCTACTTCTGGTCCAAACAGAAGCTCAGGCTTGTCATCAGTCACATTAACAGAATCAGTTTGTTCTCCTATGTTTAAAGCTCTCAAAATTTTGATTTTATATACATCTTGGGTGACTAATTCAGTAAGAGGGACAAAGATCTTGATTTTGGCAATTTCACCCTCTATGCTGAAAGGTGTGAGAGTTCTTAAAATGTTTAGATCATCCTTCTTAGTCATTGTTTTCTCAGAAAATTTAGCTTGCTGGTTTTTATTATGGACAACAGTTAAAATACTTTTACTAGGAGCATTAGCTAAGGTGATAGTGCTACTTTGCTCACCACTATGTTTGTCATTGTTTTTGTTGTTTTTCCCTTTGTTTTCTGCTATCTTTTTAGAAATTCTTTCAGAATTTTTTTTAGCAGAATTTTCAGAGGTTTTCTTTTTTGGAATTTCTTGTCTCTTTTTACTCCTAAGGTCATATTGCATGTGTACTTCCATTATGGAATTTTCAAATCCTTGTTTGTAATATTTATATTTTGGGCTTTCTTCATCATAGGGTGTATATGTGCCTTGTTCCTCTTTAGTGAGGAAAACAATATCCTCATTATTTACTCCCAATAAGTTTATGTGATCTTCCTCTGTTTCTTCAATCACTCCCTCATCTCCATCAACATATTTTTGTTGCAAAAGGAGGTCTGACTTGTTGATCAGGGCCTCTTTGTCTAATTTGAGGGGGATTCCTTCTAAAGTTTTGGTTCTGATTTTGATTTTTATTTTGAGGAGATTTTTGGTTTTATTTAGGATAATATATCTCATTCATCTTAATTCTCTCCATCATCATCTCCATGGTTCTAACCAGACTATCAATTTTGGATTCTGATGTCGAGGTTCCAACTTCATCTTTGTAGGTAACCTTTTTCTCTTCTTTCAATCTAGCCCCTCTGGAATTTAGGTTAGCCTCTACACTTACTTCTCCTTTCTACATATCTTCTAATGTGAGGGGTTCTCTCTCCCTTAATTGATAACACATTTCTGGGTCCAATCCTTCAAGAAACGTCATTAAGGCTAAGCCTTGTGGGGGTTTTATTTGTGGAGGGAGTGCATTATAAACACTATTGAATCTAGTGCAATAATCTTGGATACTCTCTCCAACATTTCCTTTAAGGTCATTGTATTCTGATAGGATTTGGAGGGGATTTCTCTTGACTTCCCATTTGTTTAGGAACAGTTGGTGGAAAGCAAGTAGGTCATTGATACTATTAGGGGTTAAGCCTTTGAACCATTTTCTTGCTTCTCCCCTTAAGCTTTGAGAAAAAATTCTAAGTTCAATAGTTTCATCATCTTATGAAGAAATCTTTCGGTAATAATCACATTATCAGGAACAAATTCGACGCGTTTCGAACCAACTAGTGTGGTTCATCATCAGGACTAGGTGAGAAATCAGATCAGTCGTTAATTTTGTCTATCAAAGCAGTCATTCATTCTATCCACATGTTTTTGAGTTCTAGTAAAACTACTAGCATCATATAATGGAATCTTGGATTGATAGTCCTGTGCTAGAGCAACTAGAGGTAAAGGAAGGACTAAGGGGGCATACCATGTTTCCATGATATGAGATTGTGGAAAAAATGGGGGGTTAACAAGTGGAGGAAGGTGGTGAAGTGGAGTGGTTTGAACAGTGGATGTATGGGTGGGTGTATCTGAGGTACTTTGTAATATCCCAAAATGGGATCTGCTAGCAAGGCATGACTGGAAAACTCATTTTCCAGGAATGGCTGCTACAGTATTTGAAACCAACACTTGGATCCCTTAGATCTGAGTATATAAGTCCTAAATCCAATAATATATCAGAAATAAATCCTTCTATGTGGGTTAAATAGATCTCCCACACCTAGTGTTCTTGAAAAATACCCAAAGGAGGGACTGCAACAATATAAAAGAACACTGCCCAGAAAATAGCGTAGTTCTAGATAGCAGTAGTAGTAGGACAATATTATAGCTTGAAAATAAATTATACAATGATAAATAATATTTACAGTAAAGCCCAATCAATGTACAGGAGAAAGAAAGAGACTTTGTGGAGAAAAACCCTCTAAAATAGGTGTTGCAAAAAATGTATTTCACTGCAAAGCCATGACAACGTTATTTTTATGAGTAAACAGCAAATTTAGGTTACAACTCAGATATAGGAAAGATATGTGTACAAAATATTAGATCTGTATCAGATCTGTACACTAGACTGTCTCTATTTTACATACCCCTTGGGGTTTTAAGCGAAACATGAAGCATAGAGAGTAGATCTGAGATCTACTGCAACAAATCTGTAGGATGATTCAGAATTTTTGAAGCATATGTAGCAGTGAATTAAACAGATCTGAAACATACATGGATTATTTGGCTAATCTATGGATCACCACAATGAGAGGAAGACTCCTCTACACCAGAGATCTCTCCTCCAAATACTTGCCAAACACCCTACAACTCTTCTCCTGAAAAATAACTCATATTTGGGGCAAAAACTGTGTTTTAGGCTTGTTGAAGACTTTGGCCTGATGCCAAGGTGTGGATATGGAGCTCCAATGTTCTAGGACACTCTTGCCAATGGGATAGAAGGTTTTCCCAGTGGAAAGAGAGGCTAGAAATGCATAGATCTGAGTAGATCTATCTTCCACTTACTGCTACTCACAAGGAAAACTAAACCCTCAACAGGATTTTAATTGTAGTTGGAAGAAGAAGCTTGGCCAAATGCCTAATAGTGGACCTAGAATAGCAAGACTCTTCCAAGAGGCCTCCCAAGGAAAGAGGAGGATTCCTAAATAGGAGATCCGTGTGCTAAACATCACAATTCTCAGCTAAACAGCTAGAGAATGAGGAGTGTATAAATAGACAAATCCTTTCAATTCAATATGTTCAACAACCCCTCTCATGCTTCTCTCCTCTTTCATTTATATGATGAAAGCCTTGCAAACCCTAAACCATCTCAAAAAGCTTTAGCTCCTTTCACATTTGAAACCTCCAACTAGAACTGCGTTGTTCCTCTAGGTTCATTGCATCTGGACATCACTGTAGATTTGGTCTTGTTGACCCAGTCAGTAGTCACAATCCCTTTTCACACATGAGGGGATGTTATTAAGGTAGCCCAGATTTAGCCTTGTTCACATGGGCATTGATTTATTTTGTTGTTTAAGGAGTTTAATTGTCCTCCTTTACAATTTTATTCTTGAAAAATAAAATAAAAACAAAATTGAATATTCCTATTAGCTTGGGCTAATTAGGAACATTACATAGCTCCCCTTCAAAATGTTTTTTTTCCTCAACCAACTGATAAGGTGAGTGTTGCAACTCATCTCCTCCTCTATTGGTGTCACAAACAAAAGATAAGCTTCTCCCATAAGCTAAGTGATCACCGACCCATCCATCCATGACTTGTCCCCACAATGTCCTTATGAGATGCAAACAGCTTCTCTCACAAGGAAACAATGAATCACATGAAACAACCATGGTTTTCCCAATGACCTCCCTGAAATAAAAGAAAAAAAGTAGAGGGAGTGTAGTCATCCCATAAGGCACATGTATGCCTTCCCTACTTCCTCCATTCATCCCCATGAAAATTACAAGCACATCATTAATATAAGGGATCAAAAAAAATGTACAAACAAACAAAACTGTGTGCACAAGGAGGTGGATCATAGTCCCACATGTGGAACCAGCGCAGAGCATCCCCTGCCTGCATCAAACCAAGATGTCGTAAGTGGTTTTCCCACCACTTACTTGCTGCCCAAGTCATCTCACTATTGCAGAAGATGTGAGATATACTTGGTTCCTTTTGGATGCACCCATCATGATAACAAATGTCCCTTTGCTCATCAAGGGAGTGGCCAAATTCAAAATTTTTAGTGGCCCAATACTTGCCATGAGATTTACAAAATATGTTAGTCCTTCTTGGAGTCATGGCCTGCAATAACATGGTGTAAGAATGCATGAAATCATAATATAAAACACATGTACTATGAACATGCTCTCCACCAAAAATCCTCCTCATATCAATGGAGTGGTGCATAGATCTACTCTCTTCTTCAAGGGAAGAAAGAGAGGGCTGATTTAACTCTTCCTTAGAGTCATGTGGCTGCTCCAACTCCACAAGGTCCATGCATATTTGACAATGCTGATATAATTATCTTTCAAAGCCCTCCCAATAGTAGCTCCTCAAAATGATATTTTTGAGCTTCATGGAATAGGTGTGGCTGAAATTGAACTCTTCATAAGCCATTTGTAGTAACTTCTCCTTGAGCTTGGAAACTCTAGACAAGAAGATCCTGTTAGAGTCGGTATCTTCATCCCTTTGTTAGAGACCAAATTTCTCTTGTTGCATTTCATTTTAGGTGTTTCACTCAGTCCAGTCAGTTGCATTCCATTAGGAGCATGGATCATCTGATGGTAGGGGCTTGTTACTCATATTCCTCATGTCTTATACCTGCTGGCCTATTTTTGTTCATTAAAATCATTTATAGTCATTTTTGGTCTCATAGTTGGCAAAGAGTCATTTTAGGGTTTTTAGTCTCATTAGGTCTAGGGTTTAGTTAATCCGATCTTCAGAATGCCTAATAATGGTCAGCAGGCACATGAGGAAGTTTGAAATAAGGTTTCAGTGTAAGAAATTTCATCATCATAATGCTTAATAATGATTTTTCTTCAAAACTCTGTTTTGAAGAAAAACAGTCTATTTCATCTTTATGTAATAAATGCAATGTAATTTTCAAGTTTTTTAGTTGTAATAACACTCCATTGGCAACCCTGGTTGCCTTTGCCAAAGTTCCATGCCATCCATTCCCTGCAAGACAGACAGAAAAGCTCATTATTCAGTTCAAAAGAAAAAGAGAAACAAAACAAAGTTTTAAAGTGAAATGTCAAGTTTGCAACATTACAAAGTGGGTTTTTTCAAATGAAAAATTTAAATCCTTGGCATATAAGATATTTTTAAGTTTAAAACTCCATTTGGATGCCAAGAGACAGTAGTGAGCCAAAGAAGAGTTGTGAGGAGGAAAGCAAGTAATTGGAGGGCGGACTGTGTTGAAGTTGCAGAGCGTGACGCGTTGGGCAGGTGTCGCGACGCATTGGGCGAGCGCGACACATTTGGTCGGTTCCCTGTGTGCAAACTTTTTTCTGCACAGTGCATTGGGAGGACATGGCGCACTGGGTTGGCTACGTGACGCATTAGGCTGGAAGACAAGTTTTTTGCCATTCCTTTCAATCAGCAAATTTGCTCAGTCTCTCCTTGTTCGAGTAAGTCAAAGTCACTTCTCCATTTTCCATAACAAGTGTTTGGTGTTGATATGAGAATTTAAATGAAAAAACTCAAACCCTATTGTCTTGTTAAAGAATGCTCCTAGGGTTTTAAAATTGGTTTTGGGCCAAATATTTCCATTCTCCGCCTTGTTTTGTTTTCCCCTCCTCACTGTTTATCTTCTCACCACAGTCCCCTTTTCCTATTCACCTTATATCCCCAACTCAATCATCCCTATCCCATTCCCATTCTCCCTATTGCACTTTTGAATGCCCCTCAAATCCTAAGTTATCCCAAAAAACTAAGTGGCTGTCCCTAAACCTTTAACACACAAATTTCAAGTGGAAATTTAAAATTTCACTTGGTAATAGTCCATTATTCCCACTACCCTATTCCTCCATATTCCCTCCCATATTACACATATTTGGCAATCAAATAAAAAACACCAAAATTCTCATTTTCATCCAAGACAACATAGACCTTGCATAGACCTTGGATACCATGGAGACAGATACCGATACATCCTATGACCGAGACAGTGATTCCACCACTAAATTAAATGCACCTAGAAGGCCTCATAAGAGTGGCAGACATGTGAGAGAGGAGCCCACTTCATTGGCTGAGTTACAGGCCTGTCCACTTGCCATGGCATGTTTCCAACAGCAGTCATGTTATCAATTTTGTGAAATGGTTTCTAGGGTCCATCATCATCAAGAGTTGGCTCGTTTGTTTGTGTTGCATTTACATAATGGTCAGGTCACCCTTGCCGGTGTGACTTTCACTTTAACACTGGAAACTATATCTCAAGCAACCGGAATACCCAATGTTGGAGAAGAATGGAACAAAAGACAGCAGGTTGATAGAGTGCACTATGAACCATATATCAGGCGTAGATTTGTGAAACAACTCAGCAGAGTGTTTCCTTTCCAGTTCTTAAAGGATTCCTATGCTCCTCTGATGAAACTTATTATCAGATATTTCAGTTGTGAGGGCCGGTTTTCATGTCTCTATGTCTATCATATCAGGTTATTGATGCATTTTAACAGGGCGAGGATGATGAACCTCCCTTATTTCATGTGCCAGAATATTGAGAGAATGACCACTCTCGTGCAAAGGAAAACTCCTGAGTAGCAGTACAACATTATCTATCAGTATGCACTCATTAAGATTGTGGTTGTGCATCAGCTTGGCTTGAATGGTATTTCATGGGAGGATTTCATTTCTAATGATTTCTTCACAGCTCCTCAGGTTCCTTCAGAGGTTTTTCATGATGCACGTGAACCTTCATGCAGGATGAGGGGCCTTCAGGAGGCCAGGATACAGGTTTCATACTCATTGATGAGGGTTTGAGCTCTCCAAGCTCAAAGTTGAGAGAGACTATTCAGGAGCAGAAGGCGGAGATAGACACTTTGTCTGTCAAGTTGAAAAGAGCCCAATGGATTATCAACTACCTTGAGCAGCGAAACAAATAGTTTTAAGATCAGCAAACTATCATGGAGTTGCAAAATATCCGTGAGAACCGGCAAGCTGCCCAAAGAAGCCAAACCGAGATGACATCCATTGAGTGAGAGATTGAGGCTGATCGAGAGAATTAGCTTGAGAGGGTCAATATTCATTTGGAGAAGCTGTTGGAGAAGGCCAACAAGAAAAATAACATGCTAAGGCACATGAAAAATCATTATTGGGCGAGAAATCATGTTTGCAAGCCACGAATCAAGATCTTGAAGGCAAAGTTAAAGAGGGCATTAAAGCGTCGCAAAAGGCATGATAGACTCCAAATTTTGGCCGAAGCTTCCTTGGCCCAGCATAGCACATGATGGTAGACATTCAGCCCAAATTTCAAGAAATTTGGGACACATTTTGTCAATTTTGATTTTTTTGGCCTTAACACTAATTTTCCTGCCTGACGCGTCGCACCCCTTGGCACGTGCTTATAATTGGCAGCTCCTCTTGGGGAAAATTTGATATTTTTGGATTTTTCATCAAAATTTATGGATTCCTACCCATTACCTAGATATTTTGACAATTTTTGGGTTGCCGGAATGGTCAAAAACACCCTAAAATTGACCTTTCTGCCCCTTTTTGGACACACAGGAAGCAGTGTTGGGAAAACTCATTTTTGGAGGGGTAAATGGAAACAAAATTCAGAAATTCCACTTGTTTTGGAAATTAGACAGGCAGATATTTCCAACGAGATATCCTGCACTCAATTTGGACTCCGAGAAGGCCCTCAAAATCAGCTCCAAAATGGTGCGACGCGTAGAGATTCCAGGCGCGACGCATTGGGAATTTTGGCTCCTTTTTCACTCAGTAGCTCAGTTTTTCGCCTAGTTTTGGCCAGTTTGAATTTTTTATCTCCAAATTTAAGGCTCTTGATGTAATTTGATTTGATTTCATGACTTTGATGTAATTTTGACAAATTTTAACTCATGTAAGTAGATTCATTCATCAAAAGCATCCTGATAACCTAATGAATCGCTTTTCCATCTTATAGAGGCAAGTTGTTCCCATTGCCTATTTTCCGGCCTAGTTTAGATCTTGTTGAAACAACGGCTAAACTAGTGAGCTCCTAATCCCCAGAGGTGCATGGGGATAGGTTATTCTTGTCTATATCTTCAGAAGTTCTTCGCCATTTTCGGTGGTTGGACATTTGGGATTGCTTCGAGCATGGGATTGCTTCGAGCTTCATTGTACATTTCATCTCTGCATTTTGGCAAAGGAATAGACCAGGGTTTGCAGCACTCTTTGGGATCCATGTGGCTCTATTTTTTGATGGTGTGTTTCTCTCTGTGATTGTAAGTTTACTGATGTTTCATGTGTATCATCTTCCTTTTCATTTCTTCTCAAGTTAAACAAACAAGTAATAAAGGTGGAATTCATTAGATTTGCAGTGCTCTACCTTGAGTTTCATTTAATTTTTTATGTTTTCAACTGTCTAAAGAGGATTCTTGAAAGCCTCTTTCCCTCTTCAACCCCTCACTGGTCTGAGCTATCCATTTCATTCAAATTCAAAGCATCAAAACAATTTCCTTTCTTTCCCCATTCAGCTCTTTGCAAGACTGATAATTTCCCAGACCCAAAATCTGCCCTTCCCTTTAATCCAAAAAACACCTTCCAAAATCAAATCAAACTCATTTACATATATACCTAGCCTAAAATCAGCCTTTATTTCAAGTCATCTCAAGCCTCACTGATTATTTTTGTTGAGATTGACGAGGAGAGATCCCTCTCCCGAACTGGTAGGGCTAGCTACTAGATTAAGCGTGGTTTGATGTTACCCTAGACTCTGCCTTCCTTCACCCTCAGGTAGATTTAGGCAATAACATAGTGATGACCATACTGGGTAAAAACAAAATGGTTTGCTTGTTAGTGTTATTTTTTTTATAAGCTACAGATAGAGCCTGAAGTTATGCTAGTTAGCCTTCGAAACGCTCTTTCTTTGCATTAGCGAAAGCAGATAAAAGCTACTTCAGTCAATCTCCTGTCTAGTTTCTAAACATAACATCTGACTTGTAAATTTCCCCAGTATATCAGATCATTCTAGACTTTGGATGATGAGTTTAGAATTTGATAGGCTAAACAAGTTGGTTTTGTCCATTTGATTTTTGAGAATAATTCAACACACTGGCTTCCAGATGACATACCAGAGCAAATCTGGATCCCGATCCACCTCCTATGTATGAAAATCCCAATCTTATTTCAAGAATCCATCGTCAAGAAAGTCCTGTGATTCCTGTGTTCAAATCTCATTCATGTCCCACTGTTTTTGAGTATCTTGAGGATCTTGAGTTTGACGAACAATTTGAGTTGTTGTTGTTTGAGACTAAGTCTGAAAGTGCTATTGATTCTACTGTCCAAAATCCAGATTTTATCAAATATCTTGAAATTGAATAGGCTAATAGATACATTGACAGTTACATCTTGAATATTCAGAATTCCATTGTGGCAACAAACATTCCTGAATTCATAGAGTCTGCATCTGCAACTCTTGGGTCATCAGTAATTACATCTGGTTCAAAACTTCCTATCGAGCCTCCTTTCATTCCTACCATTCCCATGCAACCTTATATCTTTGATCAACAATCTGCAGTAGTATCGCCTCCATCCTCACCACATACACTTCGTACATCAACTACTCCGACTCCTCATATATCCCCAAGACCGGTTGTAAATCCACCCAGAGCAATGGCTGCCCGATTTGCACCCCTCGTGTTGCCTCAAAACTTGGATGACATGCCTGCTGATTATCAAAGCAAAATTCCATTGTTTGATGGCACTCCTCAAAGTTTTACTGCTCAGCAACATGTGGATAGGATGGCATATTTCTTTGACCTTCATGAGATTGATGCAAAAAATGTGACAATGAGATTGTTTGTACAAACTTTTGGAGGAGAAGTAAGAAAGTGGTTCAGAGATTTGATGGCTAGAAGTATTGCTACACTGCCTAATCTTAAAGGAAAATTCTTGGATCGATGGGAAGTGAAGAAAGATCCTCTGTCAATCCTTTCCGAATATGATAATATCAAGCGGAATGTTGGTGAGTCTATCCAAGATTATTGTATTAGATTCAATATTGTTTACAATGCAATTCCTGATGATATAAAGCCAACTAGGGGGTCAACTTTGATTAAGTTTCTAGATGGTTTCGATCCTGACATGGCTTATCAATTGAGGGAAAGAGATCCAGGCACTTTAGAGGATATGCAGAAAATTGCAGTTAGCGTTGAAGCTAATTTGAATGCTAGGAGAGCTAGAATGAAAGTTGAAAAGAAAGTAGCAATAAAGGAAGAGGTTTCCACATCATATCAAGTTCTTCGTAATATGGAAAAGATGTTTGAGAGACTAACACTTGATAAGCTTGAACCGTAGATCAGAAATCCTAACTTCCGTGGCCAGTAGCAACTGCAATTCAGAATCAAACAAAGAGAGTAGCGAGCACAAGAACCGGAAGTACAACAGCAAGTGAAGACACCCTTATAGCATAATTTTGTTGGTCTGGAATCAGATGATGAAGAGAATGTAATTGGAGAAGAGAATCATTTCTTTACACCTGATGATATGCCAATTTTTATCACTGAAGATGAGGAGTATTCCAAAAGCTCAGCTATACAAAGAGACGAGGATTTCATCTTGGAAAATGAGACAGCTCTTGAAGAAGAGTCTGATGAGTATCAGAGGGGATATATGAATGCCTTGAATGCTGCCCAGCAGTGACAATATTCACTCAGAAAAAGAGATGTGCCCATTAATACAATTCAAAAGAGAAAGGAAGTTTCAGCACCAAAGAATGATTCACCCGTTGTGCAGAAGAAGGGGAAAGAGACAGTTGATCCCACTACTAGAAAATCACCATCAGCAAATGAAAGATCCAATCAGCCAAATGTATCAAAGGAGAAAACTGAAAAGAAGGATGTTCCAGCTAAAGAGGTAGAGAAAACTTCAACTTTTAACTTAGAAAGTGAAATTGCTAAGTTAAAAGTATCCATTCCTTTGGCTGAATTGATGAAGAATAGCAGCTATAAGGGTCAGGTGTCTAAGATATTGAATTTATATCCATTATCTGATATGGTAAACATGGAAGATGATCAACCTGAGTTGATTTTTGGTCCAGCATTGGATGGTGAGTCTCCAGATAGTGATGTGCCTCCTTTTTATATCAGCCTTAGATTGCATGATTATGTGTTACACAATGCTATGTTTGATTCTGGAGCCTCTCATAATCTCATGCCTAGGGAAATCATGGAGAAATTTGGATTAGATATCACTAGAAAGTATCATGATCTTTATTCTTTCGATTCTAGTAGAGTAAGATGCATTGGGCTTATCAAAGATTTGGTGGTCATTTTGGATCAGATTCCTACTAAAAATGTTTTGATGGATGTGGTTGTGGCGGATATTCCTCCTAGATTTGGCATGCTTCTTTCCAGATCTTGGGGAGCCAAACTTAAAGGGACATTGCAGCTTGATTTCTCCTATGCTACTATTCCTGTGTTTGGTAAGATGAGGAAATTATATCAGGAGCAAAAGATGAAGTATATGATCACCAGTAAGGAGAAACCGGTAAATCATCCAATCAATTATGTACATACTGATTTAGAATCATTTGTTTTATACTTAGATAGTTTCAATGATGTAAATAGCCAATTAGTTGAAGTAGAAAACATTCCAGAAATTACTGAGAATTTCATAGAGGTCTTAAATAAAGAGAGACAAAAACTTTAAAGTATCGCTGAGCAATCAACCTTCCGACAGCAGCAAAATGTTGATGGACATCAAGAAAAAATAATAGAGAAAACAAAATTTCAGCATTTGGAAGAGGATGAAGATGGTTTTTGGACCATGGATTTTGATGGTGCGGTAGGAAATGACGGTGCTAGAATTGGCATTTGGGTATGCAACCCTTTTTCCGCCCCAAAAAAAGTGTCGAGTAATGTAAGGGTCTGTTCTTATAAATTGGCTTTTGATTGTTCAAATAATGAGGCTGAATATGAAGCTTTAATTGCTGGTCTGAAAATTCTTATAAAGTTGAATGCTAAAAGGATTGCAGTGTATGGCGACTCCGAGTTAGTTATCAAGCAAGTTAAAGGTGAATACCAAGATAAGCATCCTCGAATGCGGGCTTACCGAAATGTGTTACTAGATATCTTGAGATTATTTTTAGATTATACTTTGACATGTGTCCCTCGTATTCAAAATGGTATTGTAGATGTACTTGAAAAAGCAACAAATAATTTGAAAATTCTGATGAACTCAAGTAACAAATTTGAAATTCATGTGAAGCATCGTCCGACTGTCCCTGACAATCAAAGGTATTGGCAAGTGTTTCAAGATAACGAAGAAATTGATGAATTTCTGCAAAATGAAGGTAAATTCAAAGACACTTCTATTGATGTGGAGCATGATGATGGTGAGGCGGATGTGCAAGTAAATCAGATGGAAGTTTTGCAGCTGAAGGATAATGTCATTCCTAAAGGTATAATACCTCTAGATGAGCTTTTCGACCAATATGATGTAGCTCGAAAACCAACCTTGCAGCCAACCGAAAAAGGAGTTGAGGATGTGAATATTGGATCAGCAGAAAATCCAAAAATGGTGAGATTTTCCAAAGCATTGCCCCCACATGTAAAACCAAAGTATATCATTTTATTATCTTCTTTTGCTGATGTATTTTCTTGGGGTTATTCAGATTTGAAGACATATGACACCAACATAATTCAGCATACCATTCCGATCAAGCCAAATCAAAAGCCCTTTCAGCAGAAGTTGAGAAGAATAAATCCAATGTTGCTTCTCTTAATAGAGAAAGAAGTGAATCGGTTGTACAAGGCTGGTATCATAGCTCCCATAATATTTTCATATTGGATTTCTAATTTGGTGCCCGTGCGCAAGAAAACAGGTGAGATTCACTTATGCATTGATTTTAGGAATCTGAATAAGGTTTCTTTGAAAGATAATTATTCATTGCCCAAAATGGATCACATACTTCAGCGAGTAGTTGGAGCATCTCGTATGTCACTACTCGATGGTTATTCTGGTTATAACCAAATTCTGGTCGATGAGGATGATAGAGACAAAACAGCGTTCACCACTCCGTGGGGAACTTTCCATTATGCTAAAATGCCTTTCGGTTTGAAGAATGTTGGTGCGACCTTTCAGCCAGCAATGGATATGGAATTTGCAAATGAGAAAGATGTTTTTTTGGTTGTGTATCTTGATTATTTGACAGTATTTTCTAATTCATATGAAGAGAACCTTTACCATTTGAAGATTATTTTTCAGCAGTGTAGAAAATATGGTGTGTCCCTCAATCCAAAGAAGAGTTAATTTGCCATGGATGAGGGCAAGCTTCTTGGTCATATTATCTCAAAGGATGGCATCCACATTGATCCAGCTCGAGTAGAAGTTATTCATCAAATTGATCTTCCCCGAAACAAAAAGGAGATCCAATAATTCAATGGTAAGATGAATTTCTTATGTTGCTTTGTGCCCAATCTTGCAGAACATTTAAGGGAAATCACAAACATGCTCAAGAAAGATAGTGTAGTGAAGTGGACTGAGGAGGTAGTAAATTCTTTCAATTTAGTGAAATTAGCTCTTTCTTCAGCTCCGGTTTTGATCAGCCCAGACTATACTCAGGATTTTATTTTGTTTTCATTTTCCTCGGATCATACTATGGCAGTATTATTGATGCAGAAAAGAGATCAGCATGAAAAACCAATTGCTTTTTTCAGCCGAACCATAAGAGATGCAGCCTTAAAGTATAACATTATTGAAAAGCAAGCTCTTGCCTTAGTGAAAGCGCTGAAATATTTTCGAGTATATATTCTGCATTCTCACATTCTTGCTTATGTTCCTAATGCTGTTGTTAAAGATGTCTTAGTGCAAACAGATCTAGAAGGGAGACGAGGCAAGTGGATTGCTGCCTTGTTGGAATATGATGTGGAGATAAAGCCTACAAAGCTTATCAAAGGACAAGGGCTGGCTAAGATAATGGCTGAGTCAAATTAGCATGCCTTGGACATTAGTCTCATTGCTGCTATGTCTGAGGAAAATGAAGAAATTTCGCTAATTCAGGTATCAAAAATCTTTTTTCTTTCTCCTTGGTATTCGAACATTGTATATGTGCTCCAAAATTTGTCACCGCCGCTAGGCATGGCTAAAAAAAAAAGTAGGACTCTGAAATTGAAGGCTGCCAGGTTTTGTATCATGAATAATGCACTCTATTGAAAAGATCCCAGTGGTGTTTTGTTGAATTGTTTGTTTGAAGAAGAAGCAAAGCAGGTTATGGAGGATTTTCATAAGGGAGATTGTGGAGGTCACCTTTTCTGGAAAACAACGGCCAAAAAAATTTTGAGAGCAGGATATTGTTGGCCGAATCTCTTTGTTGATGTGTACAAAATTGTTAAAAGCTGTCATGAATGTCAGATTTTTGAAGGGAGGAAAAAATTGTAGCCTTTGCTGCTTAAGCCCATTGAGGTAAGTGCGCCTTTTCAGCAGTAGGGTTTGGATTTCATTGGAGAAATACATCGTGCTTCTTCAGCTCAGCATAAATGGATCCTTACAGCGACGGATTATTTCACTAAATGGATTGAGGCGATTCCCACCAGGCAGGCCACAAATTCGGTAATAATTTCATTTCTTGAGAATAATATTTTGTCTCGTTTTGGCTATCCAAATAAGTTAATTACTGATAATGCATCAGCTTTTAAATCTGAGAGAATGATTGAGTTTTGTAATAAGTATCAAATCACTTTGGGGCAGTCAACCGCTTATCATCCACAAGGAAATGGATTGGCTAAATCCTCAAATAAATATTTGGTCAACATTATCAAAAAGTTGTTGGTGCTATAGGGTAAACTGCTTGGGTTGTTGGTTTTCGAATATCCCTCTCAGGGCTTTCCGGTGCCCGATGCAGACAGTAAGATTAGTTGTGTTGTTCACAAAGATGGCATGAGCATGTTCATATTAACTTTAAATAACTTGATAGAATGCAATAAAGAATTACCTCTTTGACAATCTTGGAGTCCCTTGGAGAGCACTGGGCAGCGAAGCAAGAGTCCTTCTTCTCTGGCTCCAAATCTTAATCTTGCAATCAGTCAAAGCACCCGCGTAACTCCTAACATAACATATATCCTATCAATCAATTCAATATACAATGAACTACTAACTTCTACACATCTGAGCCATTCATATCATACTATGTAAATATTCAAACAATAATGACAATATTAAGCATTGAATGGACAAAACGAACATAGTTCTATTGATTTTGAAAGAAGGAGGACTACAACCATCGGTTGTACCAAGCCCTCCTCAGTCCCCCAATCTCTTTTATCTCTCAAGTGAAGAAGTCCAAGTCAACAAGCCCTCTAGGAACCTCTTTGACTCTTGGCCTTCACAATATAACACTATTCTCTATTCCACAAGTATGCAAAAACCTTTAGCAATCCTTCAACCTTCAATTAAGAGCCTTCAGCTCCTTCTTATAGGAGAGGGAGAAAGCCATTGTTGCCCTTCTCGTTTCACTAGTTTGGAATGGAAAAAACTTAGATGTTTCTTTAATCTTTATGCTTTTGCCTCCTTTGGAGTTCAGTCTTGTTATAGCAATGACAAATAATGAACTGGTGCTCTGCAGTTTCTTTTGTGAACTGACTCTCTTATGAGGGAAAGCCAGAGATTCAAATCATTCTCCGCGGGCTTTTCCCGATTCAAAATTAAAACATGGGTAATGCTTCCCTCTAGTGTAAACAGAGCGTTTCCCTAGTCACTAACACGGCCCATTCACTAATTAGCTGCGTTATAACGCTCTTGTGTTGTTATAGATAGGATTTACCCTGGCAGAAATATGTTTAATTTAGGTCTTTGTACTCCTTCCATATTTTTTTTCCCCTCTGAGTTGATGAGGAGGTATTCTGACCTGTAACAGATGCCCCCTAAAGTGTGAGGTCAAAGACGAAGACGATGGCCGAAATACTTATAATTCGTGTAGAGATAAAGAGATTGAAAGACTAAGGAAAACCTAAAACAACAACATATGTCAGAAAATATAGTATCTGCCTTGAGTCGGGCATATCCCATGCTCAGTAGCTTAAACATCATAATTTCTCTAGAATAGAGATATGAAGAATCTGTTCACCGATAGGCACAATGTGGAAGTGTTTGTCATAACATGATTAGGCTGAAGAAGTTATCTCCATAAAAAATATCGCAACTTGGGGAAGGAAACACAAATTTAATGATGTAGCCTTTGCCCCAAGGTCTTGACCACCGATTCACTTAAACTGCATATTTCTCAACATGTGAATGAAGGATTTTTTGTCGAACATGTGAGAAATCGTCTGATTACCAGTCGATAATGAAAATTGTTAATAGACACGAAGTGGGCCACCGATAATGATGATGGTCCCTAAGATGCACAGCACAATCTAACGAGTGTGAATAAAATGAGTTGAAGTCGAACACTCATAGAATCATTCAACCAGGAGCCAATGATGAAGACCCCTGATCAAACACAGGACTACTTGCCACTGATGTCTGCAAGTATCCGAGTACTGATGGGTTTCTGGATCAACTTCCTAGATAAGGTGTTGAAGTCGATAGGAAGTGATCTGTTGAAAGGTAGGCACTGAGGCGTCCTACATCAGTCAGCACAAAACGGAAACCAACTGATTTTGTTTATGATTGAGATAATGAAGAGTAAATGGGAACGTCGGACTAAAAATAATTTCTGGCATAATGAGTGGTTTGGTTGATAACAGGAGCAGTAGATAGCGAGATCTGCTTGAACAATAGATGGCACTCTAGCAGGGTACTAGGCAGCTGAAGCTTGATGAACACCAAAGAGTGTGTTAGGATTTTACCGGTGCAGGGACACTGGGAAATGAAGGCTAATACTCATACATGGTAGGGTTCGGCTAACTGCGAAAGAGTTTTCTGGGAAGTGCCATGTTCAAGAATTTTGCTGCCAAATTGACCTTTTTGAAAATGTAACAGAGGTAGTATCCATTTTTTCCAAATTTTTCCCCGTCTGATTAATTTTAGCGAGTCCAGACGAGTAAACTTGGTGAATTTTTCATGTTTAGAGAGTCTAAAAAATGTCAGGAAAGACAACTCTGTACCCCATCCGATTAGGTTTAACGAGTCCAGATGAGTAAACTCGGTGAATTTTTCTTGTTTAGAGAGTCTGAAAAATGTCAGGAAAGGCAACTCTGTGCCCCATCTGATTAGGTTTAACGAGTCTAGATGAGTAAACTCGGTGAATTTTTCATGTTTAGACAGTCTGAAAAATATCATAAAATACAACTCCATTGGGGTACCTTTGTCATCTCTTGATAACCGGGCACGGCAAAGGGGTAATAGTAAGCCCGAAACAGTTCATTTTCCGTAAGTTAGTCCATTGAAACCAGAAAAGTGAGAAATCTATGTTCGATAGACATCTACCTCATTTTTTTATGAGTACGAGGAGACGGAGTGAACTCAGTATTCTTTGTGAAATTTTAACGAGTCACGCGGAGAAAACTCGGTTACTTTTTCGGTTTAAAGAGCTTTGAAAAAGAGAAAAGAATGGCCCCATTATTTCTGTCATGGTAGTTTAACGAGCCCGATAAAGGAAACTCGGGGCTTTTTCAGTTTTATGAGCGAGAAAAAGATTCCTAAAAAGAAAGCTCAGTGCTTCTTCATGATTTTAACGAGTCTGAAGGAGAAAACTCTAGGTTTTTCGGATTAACGAGCAAGAAAAAGACCATACAAAAAGAACGCTCAATGTCAACTTCGTATAAGTTTAACAAGTCCGAAGAAGGGAACTCAAGGTTTTTCGGATTAACGAGCAAGAAAAATACCATAAAAAGAATGCTCGACTAGTGTATAATAAGCAAAACTTATATACATAAAATTACAAAGCATATGCCTAGTGCGAAACTAGGCAAAATACTTCTTTAAGTAGAGCCCGTTCGTAAAGGTTTCAAGGCAACAAATTTCATCATCATAATTCTTAATAATGATTTTTCTTCAAAACTCTTTTTGGAAGAAAAACAGTCTATTTCATCTTTATGTAATAAATGCAATGTAATTTTCAAGTTTTTTAGTTGTAATAACACTACATTGGCAACCCTGGTTGCCTTTTCCAAAGTTCCATGCCATCCATTCCCTGCAAGACAGACAGAAAAGCTCATTATTCAGTCTAAAAGAAAAAGAGAAAAAAAACAGAGTTTTAAAGTGAAATGTCAAGTTTGCAACATTACAAAGTGGGTTTTTTCAAATGAAAAATTTAAATCCTTGGCATATAAGATATTTTCAATTCTAAATCTCCACTTGGATGCCAAGAGACGGTAGTGAGCCAAAGAAGATTTGTGAGGAGCAAAGAAAGTAATTGGAGGGTGGACTGTGTTGAAGTTGCAGAGCGCGACGCGTTGGGCAGGTGTCGCGACGCATTGGGCGAGTGCGATGCATTGGGTCTGTTCCCTGTGGGAAAAATTTTCCCTGCGTGACGCATTGGGAGGACGCGATGCATTAGGTTGGCTGTGTGGTGCATTGGGCCGGAACACAAGTTTTTTTCCATTCCTTTCAATCAGAAAATTTTCTCGGTATCTCCTTGTTCGAGTAAGTCAAAGTCACTTCTCCATTATCCATAACAAGTGTTTGGTGTTGATATGAGAATTTAAATGAAAAAAATCAAACCCTATTGTCTTGTTTAAGAATGCTCCTAGGTTTTTAAAATTGGTTTGGGGCCGAATATTTCCATTCTCCACCTTGTTCTTTTTTCCCCTCCTCACTGTTTATCTTCTCACCACAGTCCCCTTTTCCTATTCACCTTATATCCCCAAGTCAATCATCCCTATCCCATTCCCATTGTCCCTATCCCACTTGTGAATTTCCCTCAAATCCTAAGTTATCCCAAAAAACTAAGTGGTTGTCCCTAAACCTTTAACACACAGATTTCAAGTGGCAATTTCAAATTTCACTTGGTAATAGTCCATTATTCCCACTACCCTATTCCTCCATATTCCCTACCATATTACACATATTTGGCAATCAAATCAAAAACACCAAAATTCTCATTTTCATCCAAGACAATATAGACCTTGCATAGACCTTGAATACCATGGAGACAGGTACCGATACATCCTATGACCAAGACAGTGATTCCACCACTGATTTACATGCACCTAGAAGGCCTCATAAGAGTGGCAGACATGTGACAGAGGAGCCCACTTCATTGGCTGAGTTACAGGCCTGTCCGCTTGCCATGGCATGTTTCCAATAACAGTCGTGTTATCAATTTTGTGAAATGGTTTCTAGGGTCCATCATCATCAGGAGCTAGCTTTTTTTTTGGTGTTGCATTTACATAATGGTCAAGTCACCCTTGCCGGTGTGACTTTCACTTTAACACTAGAAACTATCTCTCAAGCAACCGGAATACCCAATGTTGGAGAAGAATGAAACAAAAGATAGCAGGTTGACAGAGTGCACTATGAACCATATATCAGCCGTAGCTTTGTGAAACAACTCAGCAGAGTGTTTCCTTTCCAGTTCTTAAAGGATTCTTATACTCCTCTGATGAAACTTATTATCAGATATTTCAGTTGTGAGGGCCGGTTTTCACATCTCTATGCCTATCATATCAGGTTATTGATGCATTTTAACAGGGTGAGGATGATGAACCTCCCTTATTTCATGTGCCAAAATATTGAGAGAATGACCACTCTCGTGCAAAGTAAAACTCCTGAGCAGCAGTACAACAATATCTATCACTATGCACTCATTAAGATTGTGGTTGTGCATCAGCTCGGCTTACAGGGTATTTCATGGGAGGATTTCATTTCTAATGATTTCTTCACAGCTCGTCAGGTTCCTTCAAAGTTTTTTCATGATGCAGGTGAACCTTCATGCAGGATGAGGGGCCTTCAGGAGGCCAGGATACAGGTTTCATACTCATTGATGAGGATTTGAGCTCTCCAAGCTCAAAGTTGAGAGAGACTATTCAGGAGCAGAAGGCGGAGATAGACACTTTGTCCATCAAGTTGCAAGGATCCAAATAGATTATCAACTACCTTGAGCAGTGAAACAAACAGTTGGAAGATCAGCAAACTATCATGGAGTTGCAAAATATCCGTGAGAATCGGCAAGCTGCCCAAAGAATCCAAACCGAGATGACATCCATTGAGCAAGATATTGAGGCTGATCGAGAGACTTGGCTTGAGAGGGTCAATATTCATTTGGAGAAGCTGTTGGAGAAGTCCAACAAGGAAAATAGCATGCTAAGGCACATGAAAAATCATTATTGGGCGAGAAATCATGTTTGCAAAGCACGAATCAAGATCCTGAAGGCAAAGTTAAAGAGGGCATTAAAGCGTCGCAAAAGGCATGATAGACTCCAAATTTTGGCGAAAGCTTCATTTCCCAGCATAGCACATGATGGTGGACATTCAGCCCAAATTTCAAGAATTTTGGGGCACATTTTTTCAATTTCGAATTTTTTAGCCTTAACACAGATTTTCCTGCCCGACATGTCGCGCCACTTGGCGCGCGCTTATGATTGGCAGCTACTCTTGGGTAAAACTTGATATTTTTGGATTTTTCATCAAAATTTATGCATGCCTACCCATTACGTAGAGATTTTGACAATTTTTGGGTTGCCGGAAGGGTCAAAAACACCATAAACATGACCTTTCTGCCTCTTTTTGGACACACAAGAAGCAGTGTTGGGAAAACTAATTTTTAGAGGGGCAAATGGAAACCAAATTTAGACATTCCACTTGGGTTGGAAAGTAGACAGGTAGAGATTTCCAACTAGCTATCCTGCGCTCAATTTTGACTCCGGGAAGGCCCTCAAAATTGGCTCCAAAGTGGCGTGATGCATAGAGATTTTAGGCGCGGCGCATTGGGGATTTTGGCTCACTTTTGACTCAGTAACTCTGTTTTTCACCTAGTTTTGGCCAATTTGAATTTTGTATCTCCAAATTTAAAGATATTAATGTAACTTGATGTAACTTCATGACTTTTTATGTAATTTTGACAAATTTTAACTCATGTAAATAGATTCATTCATCAAAAGGTGAATTATAATTGAATGAATCAGTTTCCTATCTTATAGAGAGAAGTTGTTCCACTGCCTATTTTCCAGTTCTTAGTTTAGATCTTGTTGAAAAAACTCCTAAAATAGTGTGCTCGACCCCTAGAGGCATGGGGATGAGTTATTCTTGTCTATATCTTGTAGTTCTTCAGTCATTTTCAGGGTTGGACACTTGGGATTGCTTGGAGCTTCATTGTACATTTCATCTCTGCATTTCGGCAAAGGAATAGACCAGGGTTTGCAGCACTCTTTGGGATCCATGTGGATATATGTTTTGATGGTGTGTTTCTCTCTGTGATTGTAAGTTCACTGATGTTTCATGTGTATCATCTTCCTTCTCATTTCTTCTCAAGTTAAACAAACAAGTAATAAAGGTGGAATTCATTAGATTTGCAATGCTCTACCTTGAGGTTTGTTTAATTTTCAATGTTTTCAACTGTCTGAAGAGGATTATTGAAAGCCTCTTTCCCTCTTCAACCCCTCACCAGTTTGATTTATCCATTGCATTCAAATTTTAAGCATCAATACAATTTCCTTTCTTGCCCCATTCAGCTCTATGCAAGACTGATCATTTCCCAGACACAAAATCTACCCTTCCCTTTGATCCAACAAACACCTTCCAAAATAAAATCAAACTCCTTTACATATATACCTAGCCTAAAATTATCCTTTATTTCAAGTCATATCAAGCCTCAATGATTATTTTTGTTGAGATTGACGAGGAGAGAGCCCTCTCCCGATCTGGTAGGGCTAGCTACTAGATTAAGCGTGGTTTGATGTTACCCTAGACTCTTCCTTCCTTCAGCCTAAGGTAGATTTAGGTGATAACATATCCTACCAAGATTATATATGACTCCATAAAGGATTGAATAGCTTCCTTCATGCAACCAGTCATCAAGAATCATGCAAGTATGAAGATCCTTGGAATATTCCACCAATAGTTGGGATTTCCAATGGAGATCTAATGTGCCCAAAAATGACAGTACTGTTAGGATGTCATATGGAGTGTCTGCCATGTTTTTGTGCTTCTCCTTAACATCCTCCATGTCCAAGGTGTGTGTTGGAAGGTTGCTAGTCCTTCCTTGCTACCCTCCTTGCTCATTCACATGCTAGAAAGATGATGGAATCTCTTGGAAGTTAGTCTCCCATGGGAGGCTATCATCTATCCAAGACCTCTTGGTTCTTTCCAAAGCATGCATGTGAGACCACCATCTATCTTCATGAATGGAAGAGTGTTCTTCCAGCAAGTTTGTCTTCTGTTTCAAGTCTTGCCCCCCATGCTTCATGATGGTGTCCTTCTTTCTCCTTGCATCATATCTTCTCAAGGCAATTTGAGAGGTGAGAATAGATAATGATGTCAAAGGAAAAATTATTTCCCTTTCTTTGTACCTTCTCCATACTCTCAGTGTTGTAGCATGGTCTTCAAGTTCTCCTTTCTCCCTTGGATCTATGAAAGGAGCTTCAATGGATGAAATATATTTCATCAAATCTGCCTCATCTAGCCTTCCAGATGGCATACCATAGGATAATGATGTCTCATGGCTCATTCCCATGTGAGCAAGATATGGTAACATATCATGACTACTTCCAATGTGCAAATCTAACTCGGATTGGTGTGTGGAAATACCATGAAACTTGGAGACCCCTCTTAATGGTGTGAGAGTGCCTCTGATTGGAGCCCTTGCCCCATCTTCTGATAGTGGATTAGCTGTGTGACCCCTCCTTTGTTCTGTCTCATTTTCTTCTAGAAAAGACACAAGCTGCTCATGTCCTCCATATGGAAGAGCCTTTGGAATTCCTTGCAAAGGTGCAAGAATCCCTCTAATGGAAGCCAATACTTCACCTCCATCTCCAAATGAAAATAGATCTCCTCC
The DNA here is from genome assembly GCA_034641835.2 of Pinus albicaulis. Taxonomy (NCBI): domain Eukaryota; kingdom Viridiplantae; phylum Streptophyta; class Pinopsida; order Pinales; family Pinaceae; genus Pinus; species Pinus albicaulis. The sequence goes on from CM076582.1 coordinate 1,618,168,608, forward strand.
TTCTTGCACATCTCTAGAGGATCTTCTCTACTTTCTCTCTCCCCTCTCCTCATCAATGGAAAATGCTTCATCATCAAGAGATCTTTTTTCTTGATCTCTTAGTGAGGAAATAATCCTCATGTCTTCTCTTTTAGGAAAGAGATCTTACTGAAATGGGGCCTTTGCCTCTAGAAAAAGGTGAAACAAACCTTCAACCCCCTCAACAATGCTTAGGACTAGAGTTGGCTCCATGGAATATTCCAACTTATGCAGAGATTCATATTTTTTGGGCTTGATTTTCTTCACCCAAGAAGTCTCAGAATGTCTCTCATCAAATCTTGTCACTAGTCTTCTAGTGAATCTTGCATAAGAAGAAATTTGTCTCCCTTTCAAGGAAGAGGACTCAAACAATCACCAAGCATAAGCCTTCCCTTGAATATGCAGCGCTACTAATCTCAAGGATTCTTCTTATGATACTTGATGTAGCTGCAAGTATGTGTCAAGCTTCTTTACCCAAGACTTGGTTGAGTCTTTAGGTGATCCATCAAATGTAGGTAGAGAGAATCTACCCAAAGTGTGTTGTATGCACCCTTTCCTTCTACTGTATTTGTTGGATATTTCTTCTTTGAGTTGACAGAACTATGGGAAACTAAGATACTCTTTGAATCTCTCTGATTGAGATTCATATTCTTGGAGATAATCACCAATAGATTCATCCTTTGGTGCTCCTCCCTTTCCTCCTTTCTTTGACAAGAAAGTAGGCATGCTCCAACGTTGCAGATCAGGTTGTGTGGCTGAATTCTCACACACATGGTAGGAATTACCAGGGCTTTCTTGATGTAAGGATTCTCCTAAGGGATCTGCATTTCTTTCCCTCGTCATCCCCCATAATTCTTCCTTCATCTCATGCATAGCTTGAGAAATTTTTTTTGAGAACTCTTCTCTCTGCGAACCTTCAGATAAAGGGTTTGGACCCTTTACTTCTATGTCTTTGGTATAACCACATTTCTTCATCATTAGTTTCCTCCCATGAAAAGACATATTCGCTCTTTCAAAAGGCAGAGCACAGGTTGTGCCAAGAAAGCGGCTTTGATACCACTGTAATATCCCAAAATGGGATCTGGTAGCAAGGCATGACTGGCAAACACATTTTCCAGGAATGGCTGCTATAGGATTTGAAACCAGCACTTGGATCCCTTAAATATGAGTATCTAAGTCCTAAATCCAAGAGGATATCTGAAATAAGTCCTTCTATGTGGGTTAAACAGATCTCCCACACCTAGTGTGCTTGAAAAATACCCAAAGGAGGGACTGCAGCAATATAAAAGAATACTGCCCAGAAAATAACACAATTCTAGATAGCAGTAGTAGCAAGCCAATATGATAGCTTGAAAATAACTTATACAATGATAAATCATATTTATAGTAAATCCCAATCAATGTACAGGATAAAGAAGGAGACTTTATGGAGAAAAACCCTCTAAAAGAGGTGCTGCAAAAAATATATTTCACTGCAAAGCCATGACGGCATTATTTTTATGAGTAAACAGATGTTGTAGGTTAAAAATTAGATCTAGGATAGATCTATGCACAAAATATTAGATCTATAACAGATTTGTACACTAGACTGTCTCTATTTTACATACCCCTTGGGGTTTTCAGCAAAACATGAAGCACATAGAGTAGATCTGAGATCTACTGCAACAAATCTGCAAGAAGATTCAGAATTTATGAAGCATATGTAGCAGTGAATTAAACAGATCTGAAACATACATGGATTAGTTGGCTAATCCATGGATCACCACAGTGAGAGGAAGACTCCTCTACACCAGAGATCTCTCTTCCAAATAGTTTCCAAACACCCTGCAACTCTTCTCTTGCAAAATAACACAGATCTGGGGCAAAAATTGTGCTATAGTATTGTTGAATACTTTTTCCTAATGCCAAGGTGTGGATCTAGAGCTCCAATGGTCCAGGACACTCTTGCCAATGTGATTGAAGGTTTTCCCAGTGGAAAGAGAGGTCAGATATGCATATATCTGAGCAGATCTATCTTCCACTTGTTGCTGGTCACAAGGAAAACTAAACCCTCAACAAGATCTGAATTGTAGTTGGAAGAAGAAGCTTGGCCAAATTCCTAATAGTGGACCAAGAGTAGCAAGACTCTTCCAAGAGGCCTCTCAAGGAAAGTGGAGGATTCCTAAATAGGATATCCTTGTTCTAAATAGCTAGAGAATGAGAAGTGTCTAAACAAACAAATCCTTTCAATTAAATATGTTCAACAACCCCTCTCATGCTGCTCTCCTCTTTGATGCATGGATTCTGGGTTAAATCAGAATCCTAGCATACAAACCACACATACTTCACTCAGCATAAAAATATTCAACTCAAAAATAGACATGAAGGAAAGAGAGCCGCATAATAAAAAAAAATATTAATATTAAAACATAAAACTCTTTGGCCAAATATTACATTGGGTGGCCTCTTGGCTCTCGGCCCTTCAAATCATCTCTCTGATTCTCTGTACTCCTCACCTCACACTCTGCCCTCTCTACCCTAATAAGCTACATATTTATACCTAAAAATAATTTTTTCCACTCCATAATTTTCTCCTCATAAATCTCAACTTAAAATATAATTTAGATTAATCTTATTTTGGACCCAACTAAGTCCCATTTATGGAATTTCTCATCCCTAAATTATCTTCCTAAATCAACTCAACTCATATCCTTATTTATTTAAGGGATATTTACAAAAAATCCTCACATTTATAGTTTCTCTCCTAATTTATTAAAATTAAGCAATTTAATTAATAAAATAATTAAAATTTCTCACCCCCCTTATTACATAATTGAATAATGAAAATTTGGCTTATATGCTCCTGCATCAGACTCCCCAAGTAGAGAATTTTTCATAGACTCCTATCTATGAGGTTCGTCGCTTTTTTGTAACAATGCAACAGCCACAAGTCCTAATGACTTGCTCCCTCCAGGATTCCATACTCTTTTCTGTCATTGTTCCTTCGAAGTATCAACTCGATTTGATAACTCATTGTCCACTTTATCGATCGGATTCCATCGGCATCTCCGACACTTTCTTTCGGCAATTCTTCGTAGTAATACTTCTTTGTCGAACTCTTTCATCTCCAACTGAGCTGAATACTCAACTTCCTGCAATAGAAAATAATCAAGAACTCCTTCTTGATTACAACTATCATCTTGGATTTATTTTATAGAAACAACCCTCTCGTCTGGTACTGTACCTGAATTCACAAACAAACTGTTAGTTTTAAAAAGGTAAGACCTATCGGTCTCTTTTGATGCTTCAGGCATCAATCCCTCATCATCAACTTTCTGGACTTCAGTAGATTCTATTGCAAACTGCTGGCAGCCTCCATCTTCATCCCGCTGATTCACTATTTCCTTTATGTCCCTACAGACATAACTCCCTCGCTGCTTCTGATCTTCCATCTTAATGGAAAATAACTTCTGCTCGATTTCTCTGATTTCGACATCATATCTGTTAATGTCGCTTTCTATACCTACAGTTTCATCATTATTTGAAAATTTATAACATTCATTCAACTGTATAAATGTTAAAAATATTTCATCTCTATCATGCATAGTAACTGTTATTTCTTCTGGATCCTGTTCTGCATGTTTTTCTTCGCCATCAGGTTCCTTCAGCCACCGTTCCGAAAACTCGATTTCCATATGAAATATTTTCAGCACTTCATCGCTACCTTCAATCTTCCTCTGGCAATATTTCTGAGTTGTCTTGGTTTCAGCACCATTACATTGTAAACTTTCATCATCAATTTCATTAAACAAATACATTTGTTTACCTCCTTGGAATTTTTCTTCGACATTTCCATTTTGCTCCTACTCCATAACAACTTCGACTTGCTGTCTTACCCCAAACAAGAATTCATCTATGATTTCTTCCTGTTGTAACAAATCAATACCTTCCTTCATTGAAAGGAATTCTCTACCAAACTTTACCTCAAAAGTTTCATTCTCCTTTGTGATAGTTCCATCAGACTGCTGACCATCTTTCACACATCCTACAAACATACATAAACTGTGAGAAAAAATGTAAGGCTTCATGGCCTCATCTGTTTCTCTCGCCAACACCTCTTCAGATGCTTCTGAACTATCCCAATAGTTCATGAGATCTTCCTCACTGATCTCTTCACCCAAAATTTCACCCTATTTTGGGCCACAAATGGAAACATCCATTTTTAACTCAGCCTCTCTGAGTTCTTTACAACTTAACATCTGCTCAATCTTCCTTATCTCTTCTGCCAACTGTATGTTTACCTGCTTTTCCCTTTTTGTGTGTAGCTTCTACCACTTTACCTTCTTTCTCATGGTCCAACCATGTGTCTAGTCTTTCACATTTTCCTGCAACAAACCCATTAACAATTCAAGGTGAATTTTTATCTCAGCCTTCTCCCGCTCGTACTCTTCATCTGTCAACTGTTCACATATGCCACTTACCTTGGCATTTTTCTTCTTCTTCCCTCTTCTGTGGTCTTCATCATATCTTCAGAAATGACTATCAACAGTCATCTTCCCCTTCTTTGTGAAATACATCTGTTCACGTGTGGACTTCATTTAATCCACTTCTCAGCAATCCTTCACACTTGCCATTCATCAAAATGCAAGTTCTCCTCCTGCACTTGGCTTCTCTTGGTTCTCTGTCTTGGAACCAGTCTCTAGTAACTCTCTTGCTTCACTTTGCTGCAAACAACACTTTAGCAACGCATATGTTACAATGACCAATTCTTTGAGTTTTGGGCTCCAACAATCATGCACCCCATTACATTTAGACTCTTGACTTAGCTTACGACTTTTTGACTTCAGACTTACACTAATTTTTCATCTTGGATGACAATACTCAATCTTAACTCAAACTATCAAAACTTTCATTTGGCTCTAACATCTGTTTTCGCTTCAAGACTCGACCCAATAACTATGGCAATGAATATTTTGGCTTAATTCAAGTTATACAATCCTCCAACAAACATACACCCCTAATACATTTTAGGATGTAAAATCTTCACTCTCTTTCATACTTCTTTCTTATGAAAAATCATCAATTTCCCTTATCATTTCACATGATACTGAAGTCTTTAGTCTAAATGAAATTCAGGTTTTTCAAGGTTTATTTTAAGGTGAAAATAAATAAACCATTCAAAATTCAACATTCAAAAATACTTTCCTGAATTATCATACCTCATGCTCCTATTAATGCTATTAATAAACCTTCCTCTCTACAGTCTCAATTTTTTGGTTTCCACTCTTCTGTGCCATCTTTGTCACTGTAAATACTCACATACCCATAAGCTCATCATATTAATGCAAATGTTTCCCTGCACTTTTATGCACCATGCAACATCAATTCACATCTCTTTACCTATGTGCAGATAACAAGCAACCTCTTCGATGTACAATCCATACATTGTATTCATCCTGAACATCACCTCCTTAAATACCACCAGCTGATGGTAAAACAAAGATTTTACAACATCAATAAATTATGTTTTCAATCACCAATCAAAAGAATTCTTCTTTTCCCAACTACAGGCTTTGGTCCAAAATGACTTAACCAAAACTGTGAAGAATCCACATTATGCATAATAAATCATCACACTATACATAATAAACCTCCTCATATAAACATGCATGTTTGCCTTCATATCACCAAGGATTAGCACATTTTCCCATTCATTTATACCTCTGTATTTGCAACATTTCCACCCTTTCATAACATCTACAAAAGATCATCTTCTCAAGTATGGAAAGGAAATTTAATCATCCAAATTTTAAAATACCTCTACTCAATTAATATTGATTCATTCAATGAGCACTTACCTTGAATCTTCTTTTGGTTGAAATGATCCAACCCTTCTCTCGAGTATTCTTTTAGGAATACATTCAAGCCTCTATAGACTTAATTTGAACGCGCAAGGCCCATTTTCTCCCCGGAAAATAAATTTCTTCCCAGCAATCCTCTAACATAAATCATTCCTAGCAAACAAATGTTAGAAACCTTCAAAGTACGCACAATCTCCCCTCTTAGCTTAAGCCAAATTTCCTCATCTCAATCTCTCGAGTTTTTCTTCAATTTTGAAAAAAATATTCTCAAAAAATCAATTGAAGTTGACCTTAACATAATGTACTAGACTCCTTTTACTTCATGATATACAACCTTGACTTCAAATTTGACACTAGTACATTAATTATCCCACTTCTCATACCACATAATCCACTTCTTACAAAAAAAAAAAAACCAAAAATAATATAAACTCCTTTTCACACTTTATAAATCCTTCTTCTCTCAAGTCTCCTACTTAAAAATATAAAATTAAATTATGAAATTATGCATTCTCAAAACCCACACATGGTTTTATGAAACCATATATTACCCACTCAAAACCATGTGCAACAGCTCACCATTTTTCCCCACCATGCTTTACAATATCAATTTATTTTCACCTTTACCTCTATTATTTACTTTCAACTCATTCAATAGTCACTTATGAGTTTAACCATGAAAATTTTATGTGAAAGTAAATTAATGGCTTCTTGTGAGTTTAAATGAATAGCTTCTTGTAAAATGAATTTGAATAATAAACTCACATAAAATATATTCCAGGAAACTGACCATACCTCCAACGCAATACAATCCCTTCATTTCACCAAAACTCTTCAATCTCTTCACTTGTTTCCATGACCACTTACTCTTTGGCTGATGCAATTCTTGGTGAAATTAATCCAGAAATAAATCTTCCATGCTTTAAATAACTAGAGATTTACCTCTAATTCAATTCCTTCTTATCTTGAAAATAGAATGTTTTAATAATCCAAATTTCACCAAAAAAACCATCACACCATTACCATAAAAACTCAAGCACCGCTCTCATTTACCTATGAAGTTAAATTCACATAAGTATATGAGTATTTTACCAAAAAAATGGATATGCACCTTCCCAGGATTGTCACATTTAATTGACACTAGTTGCCTGAGGTTGGAAAATATGCATGGTCTTCACATTTCAGTGCTCCCTTGCTTACTTTAATTGTAGCTCAATTCCCATGTCCACTAATTACGTATAATAGTAATTCAAATTGCAGCAACCAAAGTGACTGTAACCAAATACAATTCCAAACTGGTTGAAATTAAGTTGAAATTCCAATGAATTACTTATTCATTTACATGATTCCAGAGGCTTTGATCAAATTATATCGTACACAGACTTTAACCCACTCATTACTTACATCAGGCATCAGGATATTACCATGTACCATCCGTTGCTCACGAGTTGCCGAACAGGCTGCCTCAGTAACATTAGCTGCACCTATGCTTTGGCTGTAACTTCACCATGCTAATGATGTTTTGTTCCCCTTCCATCTACGCTATTACTTCACATTAATACCGCTCGATCCACTACTTGATGCTGCTCCTTCAGGGAGTGCTTTAAGGTTTTAAATCCGCATACCAAAAACACAGCTTCTCCCCTCTGAATTCACATGAATTTTATATGCTGGTTGTTTTCCAATTTGACTTGAATAGGACTCATATGTAACATTGTGGCTATTGTCACGAGCGCCTGCGTGGTATCTATGCCATAGTATTGATATTGATATCATATGCCAATATCCACCGCTTCATGTTGCCTTCATAAAATGCGTTTGAACTTCATGCAGATTCCACAACTCACAGTCGCACATGAAATCACAGAACTATGATATATTTTTGTTCTTCCTTGCTTGGACACACCCTCTGGCCTGCAATCATACATTTGAATATACAAAAAAAATATTCATATAGAAAATTGCAGACTCAACGTGCCACATAACTTATCCTCCAACTCATCTCCTTTCTCTGATACCAAATGATGCAGGGATTACGGGTTAAATCAGAATCCTAGCAGATAAACCACACATACTTCACTCAGCATAAAAATATTCAACTCAAAAATAGACATGAAGGAAAGAGAGCCGCATAATAAAAAAAAATACTAATATTAAAACATAAAACTCTTTGGCCAAATATTACATTGGGTGGCCTCTTGGCTCTTGGCCCTTCAAATCATCTCTCTGATTCTCTGTACTCCTCACCTCACACTCTCCCCTCTCTACCCTCATAAGCTACATATTTATACCTAAAAATAATTTCTTCCACTCCATAATTTTCTCCTCATAAATCTCAACTTAAAATATAATTTAGATTAACCTTATTTTGGACCCAACTAAGTCTCGTTTATGGAATTTCTCATCTCTAAATTATCTTCCTAAATCAACTCAACTCATATCCTTATTTATTTAAGGGATATTTACAAAAAATCTTCACATTTATAATTTCTCTCCTAATTTATTAAAGTAAGCAATTTAATTAATAAAATAATTAAAATGTCTCACCCCCCCTTATTACATAATTGAATAATGAAAATTTGGCTTGGATGCTCCTTGTTAGTATGAATCCTTTGTCGAAGTGTACGAAAAAGGACCACTTTAGCTACGCATAACTAATAGCCCTAACAACAAAATAGGCTGCCAATATCTTCAGATCTGCGATTAGTTAGACAGAAAAGAGCTGCAAAAAACCAGATCTATGCGTGGAAAGACATTAAGCAGAAAAATAATGGTTTGCTCCATATACCAATAGACAAGACAAGAACGTTTTTGAAAGAATTTTTTGTATTAATGGGGCACCTGGGAGGAAAACCAGAAGGAGTATCCAATTCCCCACAGTGGGATGGGTTCTTGGGAGTCCTCAGCACTTCAAATCTAAGACTTCTCTCTCTAGTTGATGTAGAAAACCCAATGCAAAGAGTAGAGCTCAATGGGAGCAAATGGCAGAAAATGGTGACCAAGTGTATAGATCCAGAGTGATCTAGTAGGCAACAAAAGGTGAAGAATGATGGGAAAAACCCTCCTATTTATAACAAAATATTGGGTCATTATAGATCTTGGTGCATGATTAAAATAATGTTAACCAAATCTAGATCACCTTTTATGGAATATTTTATTATATTTGTTGGAGGGAAAAGGTATTTGACTTGGGTCAAATCCCTTGATTAGTCAAAAATAAATAAATAAATGATTTATTTATCTTTTTAAGGAAGTGGCTGGAAGATAATCAAATAAATAATGATTTATTTAATTATTTAAGGAAGTGGTTGAAAGATAATCAAATAAATAATGATTTATTTATCTTTTTAAGGAAGTGGTTGAAAGATAATCAAATAAATAATGATTTATTTAATTATTTGTGGGTGATTTGGTCATATTTAACAAGGAATATTATCTAAATAAGATTTAAATAATTATTTCTAGAAAATAATAAGATAAATAAAGGTTTATCTAATTAATTTCTTTGTTTTTGGGTTAAACATGACTGGGAATAATAATTAAATTATGGTTTAATTAATTATTCCACAAGGAAAATCAAACAAATATAGGTTTGTTTAATATTTCCTTTTGGGGTTTCCTGTTTTAACATAGTGAAAGCAATTTTACTTAGGGTAAAATTGGTCTTACATGGTGTACTTGGGTCCATCTAATGATAATAGGTTAGATGACCAAAAAATGGTGTAACAGATTGCCCCCCAGCGTGCGAGTGTCAGGAGAAAAACGTATGACCGAAGTACGTTGTAAGAACTCAATCACTAGACAACAAAAGGGAAGTCAGAGAGAGAAATGCGAGGTAGATAGTGTGCTGAAGAACTAGACCCTGAGGAGACGAGACTCGCAGGTGCAACAAGTCTCTTTTTATGAGAGGTTACTGGTGCTGAAGGCAGCGGGGGAGGCATACCTATGCCTGTCGAGACGAAGTACAAAAGAATAGTGTGTCCAGTAAACAAGGGACCGAACCATAAAGTACAGCTGGCATAATCATGAGCCAGATAAAAATACAATGAGGAATCCCATATACATGTTGTGCCTGGGATAACAGCCAGGACTTGTACAATAATATCTGAGTACATGAGATACAAATACAACCCAAATGCCCCCCGTAAATGGGGAAGGGCTCACAAAATCTGACTGATACATGCAAATCAAAGAGGCGCTGCAAGTGGCTAAGGCCAACATCATCAAATATCTGGAGCTGCATCGAAGGCTGCAAAGAAGAGGTCATCCGGGCATGTGGGGGGCTACCTGCAGGGCCACTCCCTCATGAGGGTTGAGACATCTCACACACACCCGGGAATCATCAAGAGCTGCTGCTGGATCACTGGACCATCAAGTATACGAATCTCGATCATGCTGAAAGGAGCTGGAGAAACAATCAAGTCAAAGGGCAAGGAGAGATCCCTTTGCCTGATCCGAGGCACCGAACAAGAGTGGAAGCTGGAACCAAGGTACACCGCCCTCTAGACCTGGCTTCTGGAATGACTGAGCTGATGTCGACAGAAGGAGGTCCGCCATAGGTGAGGCAATGAGAGACCCTCAACTAAGGCACGAGAGAAAAGAGTAGAGCGACGGACAGACTGACACTAATGATGATAATGAAGTGGAAAGGACTGAGTAGCTAATGGACGACTTCCCTTGTTAGAGCATAAAGGGCATGAATGACATGGCAGCGACTGACACAATATCGTGAGGGATAGGGGATAATGGGACTGAAGGTCATAATATGCGACACAAGAGAGAGACTAAGCAATGAAGGATGGAGGGCTATAGTGGGTACAAAGGGACTCGGGATAGACTCCATGAATGCGATGATGACTCAACTTGGATGCTCTAAACAAGGGCGACTCGATGGTGCTGCCACACAGTAAAAGGCCCAATGGGGGACCATAAAAACATGAGTACAAGGTGGGGACTCATGACGAAAATCGTCACGAACATGGACAAGTAAGGAGGCAAGATGGTGCCCCAAGTACAAGTGTTGTAAGTGAGGAAATTCGATTTTAAGGAGAGGTGAAGTGACCCTTCTTGGAAAAAATAGGTCCTGGTGAAGGATGAAAGTAAAAAAAAATATGTTGGCTATCTAACAGAAAATAAAACATGCATCTCAGAAGGGAAATGCTAAGGGTAATATTTCTTAGGATAGAGTGCATTGCGAGGATTGCCTTTGAAGTCTTCTAAAAGGTATGCCCCCTTACCAAGATCCTTACTGATGACGTAAGGGCCTAGCCATAATGAGTCGAACTTCCTGTGACCAAGGACATCATGGGCCTGGTCATATACTAGAACAAGGTCGCCTTCGTGAAAAGGACGAGGCTGGACTTTTTGGTCATATTGAGCTTTTGGTGCGTTTCTTGGCCGCTTCCATGGTTGGCAATGCAACACAGCGATATTCAGAGGCACGCTCAAGCATGATAAGTCGTTGTTCTAGAGGTTGGGTGTCAGGGAGAAGTTCAACAGCCAGAGGAAGGGAAGGGATTGTACACTCGATCGGTAAGACAGCCTCCTCTCCAAAAACGAGGTGAGGAGGGTTATGGTTGAGGGGCATAGGTGCCCCCGAGCATGGTGTGGTCATGCCAAAATGTATTTAGAAACAAGGGGAATATAAACCCATTTAAATGATATGGTGTGCCATTTGTTCGCGTTATGGTTATGCAGTGTGAGAAAGGAAATGGAGGATTACCAATCTCTTTTGGGACTGCATATAGGGATCAAATGGACTTTAAGTTTCCGAGTTAGCATACCTGGTGTTACTATCCCAAAAAGAGGATTTGGAGATAATGAACTGATGCTCTCGTAGAAAAGCTATAGGTTGGTCAACAATAATATCTAAGAGACTGGGTTGCTGATGTAAGATGAGGGAATGATAAGGGGTATCATCCCTAGAGTGATCTGAAGTGATATGGGACTCTAGAGGTTCTTCAAAATGTGGAAGAATGAGAAGACTAAAGTCAACACGACCAGATCCACTAGGAGATTTGTGGAGAATTGCTTCTCTTGGTCTCTCAAATGTGGGTGCCCCCTTACCCAAACATTGGGTTTCAATGTAATGGCCACAAGGTGTATGTGGTGTGAACGCATGGGTTCGATGTAAGGGGGAATAGATAAAGTCAGGGGTGGGGATTTTTTCCGCAATGTCGCCATCGCTATAGAATATGGGGATCAGAAGAGACCACCTTATCGGTGAAGTGACCTTAATCACCACCGCGAGAAGAGTGTTCACATGCGCATCGCTGCAAGGGGTGACAAAAGGTAAGTAGATGTTGGACCATCAGCGTTATTTCTCCAAGATGATCGTTGAATGAAGCGTCAAGTTGGAACAACAAGAGGATTCTAGATGTGATCTATTACTGACTAAGAACGACACTGATAGGTGGTGGTCATGATAAAGGTTCATTCCTACATCGTGAGGGGGAATGCTGTACTTGGGAGCAGTCACACTTCCGGGTATTTTCCGGCTAATGCAACAGGGAGCGGCGGACTCATTGTGCTTGGCCTCGGATTGGTGGACCGCGGCTAGAGAGGTGCGGAAGTCCTCGAGGCGGGGACAAAGATGGGTGTAATGGCCATGGATATCACACAACGCATAGGGGTGTTTGGTGTGAATAGTCTTGGGGTTCTTGATCGCGGTCGTGGAAGGAATAAAGGCTTCCGGGACCGTGGACTCAGGGAACGCGATATTAACCATGGGCTTGAGATGAAGCAATTCAGGACAAGTATGGGTGGCGTGATCGACAACATCACAAAAAACACACTGGAGGGTATGCTTTGGAGGCTGAGGAGGGGCAGGGTTTGTCGGGGCAGCCTTGTCCTTTGATGCCCCCTTGAGAGCTTTGCCCTTCTTACCCGATGATCAACAGAGGTGGTTCTGGCGGAGGTGGACCGAGGCATTACAGCAATGCAGGAAAACAACATGGGGACCGTTGAACCGGGGTCATGCTGTGATAAGGTTTGTTGACCAGCATGTTGGGCCAGTGGATCAAGGCATTTGTGGTCTGAAGCCTGCTGGGTCGTTAGAAGAGAGAGGGTGGAAGCCAAGACAGCATCAGACACACCGGTGGGAGTTTAGGAACGATTCCATCAGTAGGGGAAGGCACAGGGGACGACTTCCTAATGGTTAAGTGCTTCCGGAGGAACCATGCTGTGGGATAAAGGGCCTGCGCACTGGCCAACTGTGCAGGGTTAGGAGCAAAGTTGCGGAGGTGGTTAAGCGATCAGCTGGGCGCGCTTGTTTGAGAGCGCACGAGACGATTGCATCATGCAAACATTCGATAATCTGGGATCAGTGATGGGAGGAGGAGGGAGATTAAGAAAAGTTCCAAGCAGGGAGGAATCTTTGTAAACGCCGGGGGAGACACTGGTCAAGGAATCGACGGTTTGCTTGTTGGCTACAGAAGAGATGGTCGTCTCAGGTGAGGTCTGAGATTTTGGCTCATGATATGTCAATTGGTCAATGGTGACTATCTTTCCATTATGGGGGAAAGACATCTTGCGGAAAACCGCGGATGGGACAGCAGACATAGCATAGGTGTAGCTTCGCCCCAATAGAATGTTGTAGTCTAGCGGGGCGTCTATGACTTCGACGTCAACGCAAACAGTCTTACCGACGAGGGTGATAGGACAATTACGAAACAGGCCAATGGGCTGGCAGGCATGACCATCCCACGCTCTAAGGGTGATCGTGGAAGGGGCCAGCTCAGGAGATCCGAGTTGCTTCCAAACCGAATCGGACATCACGCAGGTGGATGCCCCCTCATCAATTATACACCGAGAGACATTGGCGTTCCATATTTTGACTGGGATTTGGAAGGCGACGGAAGCAGGAAGAGGAGGATGGTCCGATTGAGTGGCGTCGAAAACAATCATTTATTACTGCATAGGATCTACGCGAAAGACTCACTTTGCATAGCAGAGTTTTCTTTTGGGAAGGGCAGACCAGAGGATAGGCACAGAAATGCAGGCAGAGGATTAACAGAGGATTGCGCCAAATCATCTACTATGCTATACGAGTGAGCAGCTCGACCGGAAGCAGCGTTTCGACGTAATGGTCCCTTAGGAATCTTGGTCTAAGGAATCCCTGGCAACTTTATAGTTGTAGAGGGATATGTAAGGGCCATTGGATGTCCGGAAGAGTGTTCGTAGAACCTCGAAGAAGGAGGCCTTGGAGGCGCACTTGTTGCAGGAGGCTTGGGGCATCGGCGAGACCCGAGTTTGAAGGTGGCTGCCTACTTCGGCCAAAGGATCGGAGTTCATCACGAGGATCCGGTAACTGGAGGAACCGGTAACGGGGAACAGTTGAGGCCACCGTCCGTCGTGGTTGGCAGTCACGAACTGCCAGGCATCCACCCTGCTGCCATGAGGGAAGCAAGATCGGACGTTGGTGGTTGAGAAGGAGGCGGAAACATATGCCGGGAGGAAAGCCGGCGCACGAATTCTCAGACATGGCAGTAACATAGTTAAACACCGAGACAGGAGTAAGCGGGCAAAAGGATGAGGCATGCCATATTCTGGCTGCGTGTTACCGGGAGGAGGAGAAGTGCAGGAAGTGGTGCCCCCTCCCCTAGGAAAACCATAGCTCATGAGAGGTTGAGCGGATGGATGAGAGATAGATCCAACGATACTGTCAGCGGCATGAGGTGCCCCCGGTGTATTGGCATCACCGGGTCTGGGGAGATCAGGTAGGACAGTAGGATCATAACCGGTCTGAGCGTAGATTAGGTCATACTTTAACGCCATTTGGAGGGCATCTTCTTCGGTTTGAGGAAAATGCGATGCAACATCTTTCCCGATAGGGGACAAGAGAGATCTAAGGAACCAGTCCATGTAGACACGCTCTTCGAAGGTAGGAGATTGACATAGGCTCCGTCTTCTTCGCCATTCCTGGACATGGGTAGAAAGGCGGGTCGAAGAGGTTTGCTTGAAGGAAGTCAAGAGTTCGATACCAGTGTCATAACGAAGGGGAAGCTGGAAGTAAGATAAAAAAAGCCCGGGCAAGAGTTGCAAAGGTGGTATGGGAGGAAGTGGGCTGATCAACATACCACTTAGAAGCTTCGCCTGTAAGCGTGCGTTGGAACAATCTAAGACGAACAAAGTCATCGGTAATGGAGGTAGATGAACACCACATGTGGAAAGATCGAACATGATTTGAAGGATCTTCTCCAGCACGGCCTTCAAACTTTGGGATGTCGGAAGGGAGCTTTGTCGGCATAGCAGGCCAACTAGCATCATGGTGTATAGGGTCGTTTATCAACCGGTCCAAATCGGGGAGGCTGAGGCCTGCCAAGAAGGGGAGCAAGGGCGCAACCGAGGTAGCTCCTGTGGCGGTTCCACTAGTAGTAGGGCCGGCATTAGGGCCGGGAGAACCGCTAGCGTTAGGCCCTGGACCAGACATAGTGAAGGTGACAGGGGGAGAACCAGGAGGAGAAGGAGGACCCGATGAATCAGGAGAGGAGTCGGAGTGCGGACTCGAAGGTGGACTGGCTCGACGACGGCGGTGCGGAGCAAGTCGATCAACCGGAAACTGAGGGTGAAGGCCAAGAAGTCTCCGGGAACGGCGCCTTGGGGGCGCAATGATGACAGGAAGAAGGAAACCGACAAGGGCAGAAAGGGACAGAATCAAGGAAGGTCAAGGGCAGATAAGGTGCAGTGACAATTGATTTTAGAGTTTTTTCCAGTGGTGTTAATCTGTGTGCGCTTTCTTTCGCTTTAGGTCACCGTGGTGTGCGTTAATTTTAATTTTTAAACCCTTTTCATTTTGAGAGCAAGAAAAAGTGTGCTGCGTAACTGAAAATAAATCTGCAGAGAACAATATAGATTGCTGAAATAACAGAACATTTAACAGCTAACTATGCATCGATCTAACCCAAAAAGGCGGGTCTCTCAAAACTACTCTAAAAGAGGGAAAAAATCTATTCAAAACACACGAAAAAAAGGCCAATAGATCTAGGGTCAAAAGGGACAGGGATCTAAAGGATAAAGCTGCTGAAAAGAGGTGCAGATCACAGCTAAGAGACAGAGGCAAGGTGGCTGGAAAAAGGAAGGTAATCAGCAAAAAGCGGAGGGGGCAAGGAGGGGGCCCTAAAAAGAGGTCCAAACAAAACGACAAGAGGTGATTTGAAAGGAAGAAAGGCTGATTACAATGGATCTGAAAGGGAGGTAACAGATCTGGAAAAAAGGAGGGCTAAAACTCTGAAAAATCAGACACCTGAAACAACTAAAACTCTTCCACCAACAGTGGAGGGTACTGAAGCCCTAGGGGGCTAGGTTCCCACTTAGATGAGCAAAAGAAGATCAGAAATAGGTCGAAACGGGCTGAGACAGAGGCTGGAAAACCCTGACAGAAGCTTCAGAAAAACCCAGAAAAATTTCAGAAAAACAGCAGAAAAATGTCTAGGTCGCAGTTTTTGACCACTTTTTCGCTCCGGTCGCAGTTTTGGGGCTGTTTTCTGTGACCTGAAGCTCCAGGTCGCATTTTTTGGGCCAAAAAGTGCGACCTGCACTTCCGGCACTCTCGACGGCAGATTTCAGACAAAAAAATGTCGTCTCAGCTGCGGCTGATGTCTGTCACCTGCGCAATAGGGCCAGAAACACGCGGAAGTTAGAAATTTTAATGTTTTAGGGTGTTATAGGGGAAAAACACCATGAAAATAGGAAAGAAAAAAAGCTGAAAAGAAACCCTAGGGTCTGAAGTAGCTGGATATGCAGGAATATGAAAAACGACAGCGGTCGTAATTTAAAACCCGTGTGGAGTCGTCATTTGTTAGTATGAATCCTTTGTCGAAGTGTACGAAAAAGGACCACACTTCTTTAGCGCGATAAATAATAGCTCATCAACAAAAGAGGCTAATATCTTCAGACCGTTTATTAGTTAGACAAGAAAAGAGCCTACAATATCATCTATGGAAATACGTACAAATATATGGCTTGCTCCAGTTAAATTAACAGACAACACAAAATATTTTTGAAAGAATTCTTTAATAATGGGGCACCCGAGGAAAACCAAGGAGTATCCAATTTCTCAAAGGATGGTCTTGGAGTCCTCAAAGATTTAAGAGATTCAAGACTTATCTTCAGTTGGTGTAGAAAACCCAATGCAAAGAATAGAGCTCAATGGGAGCTCACACAGCAAATGATGGAAAAATGGGACCAAGTGTATAGATCCAGAGTGATCTAATAGGCAACAAAAGGTGAAGAATGATGTGAAAAACCCTCCTATTTATAACAAAATATTGGGTCATTCTAGATCTTGGTGCATGATTAAAATAATGTTAACCAAATCTAGATCCACCTTTTATGGAATATTTTATTATATTTGTTGGAGGGAAAAGGTATTTGACTTGGGTCAAATCCTTGATTAGTCAAAAATAAATAAATAAATGATTTATTTATCTTTTTAAGGAAGCGGTTAGAAGATAATCAAATAAATAATGATTTATTTAATTATTTAAGGAAAAATAGGAAGAGAATTAAATAAATAATGATTTATTTAATTATTTAAGGAAGTGGTTGAAAGATAATTAAATAAATAGTGATTTATTTAATTATTTGTGGGTGATTTTGTCATATTTAACAAGGAATATTATCTAAATAAGGTTTAAATAAATATTCCTAGAAAATAATAAGATAAATAAAGGTTTATCTAATTATTTTTTTTGATTTTGGGTTAAACATGACTGGGAATAATAATTAAATTATGGTTTAATTAATTATTCCATAAGGAAAATCAAACAAATATAGGTTTGTTTAATATTTCCTTTTGGGGTTTCCTGTTTTAACATAGTGAAAGCAATTTTACTTAGGGTAAAATTGGTCTTACATGGTGTACTTGGGTCCATCTAATGATAATAGGTTAGATGACCAAAAAATGGTGTAACACTCCTGCATCACTCTTTCATTTATAGGATGAAACCATTGCAAACCCTAAACCATCTCAAAAAGGTTTATCTCCTTTCACATTTGAAACCTCCAACTAGAACTGCGTTGTTCCTCTAGGTTCATTGCATCTGGACAGTGTTGTAGATTTCATCTTATTGACCCAGTCAGTAGTCACAATCCCTTTTCACACATGAGGGAATTTTATTAAGGCAACACAGATTTATCCTTGTTCACATGGGCATTGATTTATTTTGCTATTTAAGGAGTTTAATTTGTCCTCCTTTACAATTTTATTCTTGAACAAGAAAATGAAAAAAAAATTGAATATTCCTATTAGCTTGGGCTAATTAGGAATATTACATACTTGGACCAGCCAAGTGATGTTGAGCAGATTTAGGATGAGAGAAGAAAAAGTTATGTAGAAAATGGAAATCATGAGGAGTGGAAGGGGAGGCTTCCCTACTACTACTTTGTTGTGAGTCTACAAGCTCAAGGTCTATCTGGTCTATACCACTTTCTGACGTGGTTCTATATAAGTTTCTTATATGATAAAAGTCAACTTGGGTATTTTGCAAGGTTGTAAGGTTTTCAGGGGAATAACTTGCTCTGTGGATTGGTCTGTCAATATTTGGGTTTTTAGGTGTAGGATACTTCCAAAGGATGCTTTCAAGATTGTCAACTATTACATGAGGATTTGGGTCAGGATGGGATCTAGTATGGATTCTTCTAGAAGCCAGGATTTTGGACCCAACAAGTCAGAGAGGTTTTCTCAAAGGTATAATAGTCTTAAGACACAAACCAAACTGTAAAAGTGATATTTGATCCACACAGTATTCTTGACTGGGTTTTGTTGTAATATTTTGATAATAGGGTAAGCTTCCTAGTGGAGTCAATGGAAAATCAAGGGAGTCACCAAGTGGAGAATTTTTACTTGTTTCATAGGACTGGTTGTCCGCCATAAAAAATCAAGAACCATTCTTAAACAATACTTGATTCATTTTTAGACTAATGAGGTTTCTGAGTTTTGAGTGAATATGAAATGTTTATTACTCAGTGTTCCCCAGTATGGTCGCCACTATGTTGGCTCCCTGTAATTTGTAAGAGTGGCAAGAATAAACACTACAGGGGCCACATCAGAACCACTTTGGAATACTAGGACCTAGCCTTCCTGGATTCAGATATGGATCTCTCTATATAAAGGTGTTTTCAATTGATATATCTTTGTGTTCTTTGTTTAAGATATTAGGCTAGTTATGATGTTCTAAGGACTTGTTTGTTTTTGGTTGGATTAAATGACAGATTGGAGGATCAATGGTGTGACTGATTGAGGGAATGTTTTAGCTAAACAAATAGGCTATGAGAAAACATTAATTCATTGGGCTATGGAGTCACAAAAGGATTTAATTGTTCATCAAATCTGCAAGGGCATTCATAGGGCAAGCTAACTATATCAAATGGATTCTTTAGATTAGGTTGTGATATGAAACAATAATAAGTTGTGAAGGTAGCAAAGCTATAGTCATTTAAGAATCGTCTAGCTCTACTTAGACAAGAAAATCCTTTTAAGGTAATTGTTTGGAGCAAGCTAAAGTATAGGGAAAACCATAAATCTCTTTGGGAAAACCTTTTAATAAGCAACATTTCAGACAACAATCCAACAATTGAAAGACTACTTTCAGATAAGAAAACATATCAAATAACAGTAAGAGTGGTCTAAGACCAAACATAAATAATCTAATATGCTTTTAAAAACTCTCAAAGACTCTTTAAAGAAACCTTTCAAGGCAGGCCAGAGGGCAGGGCAAACCATAAACCTCTCTAGTTTATAATTTAATAAGCATACTTTAGAGAAATATCCTAAAAATGATATCTCAAGTCCTACTCAAAGGAACATGGGCTCACCATAATTTCCTTAGTTTCACTCTATTGAATCATTTCTAATACAACAAGCCAGATGTAACTAGAAGGAAATTAAGAATCTTCCAATCAGATCTTGCAAAAGAAAACATGAATCTAAAGAAATACAAACAGAAATAGGGTGTTGAAATAGAAAATCCTAATCTAAAACTTCTGTTCCTTTATCAGAGAAAATGGACATAATGGAAAACATAAGGAGAAAACAACAACAATTTAGGAAAAATTCACCGTTGATACAGCTCAAGGATCCTGTGAACATGCTTGTATTATTGATGATCAAACTAGTTTCAATACTCCAAGTACAATAGCTCTCTGTAACTCAGAGCTTTCTTAAATTTATTCTAGCATTCCTGAACTAGCTTAGCAGCAGGAATCAGTCCAATAATCATCAAGTAACCAACATTTGAAGTGAAGCTCATATGCAATATTTATATGAAAAATGAGAAGGTGCTACCAATCTAGGGTGTTTAAATTTTATTTATTACAGAGTTAATGATTTTTGACCCTTGAGACCATGCAAGGCCCAAGGAAAAAATATCTGAAAGAGTTACTCTGAAATAATAACTTATGTTTTAACTTCTAAGTTAATTTCGCTGAAATATTTGACTTTTAAGGCTTGGTAATAACTTTGTAATAACTGTTGAGCTGCTTTAATATATCTCTGACTATGCAATAACTGCCTGATGCATTTATGGAAAGAAATAATGTTGTAGGTGGAAAATTTGTCTTTGGAGAAGTAATTGCTTCTTTGTTGAGTTATTTCGAAGTTGTCTTTGGGTAAGCTGCCTTTGTTTTAATCATTGAACTCTTGTATTAGGCCTTTAACCTTGATTTGGCTTTAATATTATGTCTTACTATCCTTTCTATGTTTCTGCTTAATAATTGTTTTATTCATTATCTTTTATCCTTTAAGATTTAGCCTTTATCCTTTAATCATTGTGTTAAAGGGCTAATATTCTGTTTATTCTTTGATCTATAAGTTAGCCCTTTAATCTTCCTGTCCTTTATTTCCTTCTTTGCTTCTCTGACTGTATCTATTCTTTGTGTGCAGGCAGGGTTTCTTCATGGGTTGGAGGGTTCCTGATCGATCAATGATCATGAGTAATCATTGATCAGAACCTGAGAAAAAGGCCCTCTGATCTTCATAATTCGAATTAATACCCCTAGATTGTCACCCAGGGTCTGATTTTTTCATTTATGGACTATGGGAGAACCCTTTGGGCATCACCGCCATTAAACCTGCAACATACAAACAAATATTAACTTTAAATTTGCGGGAGTGGACAAAAATGCATTTTCGGGGTTTCTGAGGCATTGGGGGTGATCTGCAGAGGAAAAAAAGGTGCAAGGCAAAGATCTCAGAGGCGAAAATCATGAGGAAATTCAAATGAGGGGGAATAAATTCGAATTTTAGTATGGGAAGGGAAAAGCGGTTTTGGGAAAACCGCGGTGGTTTATCGCACAGGGTATGGGCGGTAAGCGGTTTTGGCCCAAGGTTGCGCGATACCATTCATCGTTCGACACGTGTCCAGGGTGAAACCACTTTTTTTCGCACATATTGGGGTCGTTAAACCTTTTTGCAAAAACCAGTGCAATGTCGGATGTAAGCCGCCGGATCTCAAGAAATGAGATCGACGGTGCGGAAGGCTCGCAGGATCGGCGTGCAAGTCTAGGGTATGGGGCCCGGTGGACAGGTGGTAGGAGGTAGCTTCAGCAGTAGGATAATGTGTAAGGTGGGGCCCTACGTGATGATGTATGTGGGTTTCCAGGTAGAGCTTTTAGGAGATGGGATGAGGGGCGGGAGTGCGGTGGCCATTGGATCGGGTTGAGGGCCTTTGATCAACGATCCAAATGAGTGGATAGAAGGTGTGGATGAGGATGGGAAGAAGGGGGCCCATTTTAATCTTTCAAAGGTTAAAGGGGGTAATTATAAGGTTTGCGGGGTAAAAATGAAATGAAAAGGTGGAGGTTTAGTTATATGGGGGAAGGGGCAGAGAATAGGTGGAAGGTTTGGTCTTACCTGAGGTAAGAGGACCCGAGGCTGATAAGGAGAGGGGCTTAAGGGAGTGGCAGTAGGTTAGGGTGTCAAGTCATATGGGTGAGGGGGTTGGGTTTTTTAAGTTGAAAAGGGGCTTAAAGGTTTTTTTCACAAAAAGTGAGTATTATCATAAAAAAAAAGTTTTTGCAAGGTTTTTAGAGGAACCGATAGGGTAGAAAATAAGCTAAAACATTGTGAAAAGGATTTTTACATTGTTTCAAGGCTTTTTAGAAGAAAATGGTGAATGAGGGAGGATTTTTAGGGGTTTATAGAAGAGGAAAAAGGGGATGAACGGGGGTGTAGGTGGGGTAATAAAATGAGGAAATTAGGCCCAAAAATGGACTTTCTTTTAGAGTAGCAATATGAACACTTTGAGAAGGCAAAGGACAGAAAATTTTAGTGAAAAATAGTCAAACTTAGGATGATGAAGGCAGTGAGACTTCTAAGGATAGCTAATAGGAAAATAATTTTATCTTTAGGTGCATGTAGAACATCCACAGTCATCTAGTGGAATCTATAAAATACAAGAGGATAACAAGATTTGCTAGAAATAGGTGCAAACAAACAACAACAAATTAGAGGAAAAATTGTTGTAAATGAGGTGGCGAAAGGCTATAACCTAGAGGAAAGCAGAAGAGAACCTAGAGGAAAACCCAAAAAAAAATAAAAGGAGCTGTTTTGGATGGAGAAACAACCAATCTAAAGTGGATCTAAAGGTAAGGGATCATATCTGAAAAAATGGCTAAACACACTAAAATTTCAGACAGCCTATAGTAGCTAAAACTCTTCCACAAAAGGTGGAGGGTACTGAAGCCCTAGGGGGATAGGTTCCCACTTTGTTGAGTAAAAAATAACAAGTATAGGTCCAAAATGAGCGGAGACAAAGGTTAGACAACCATGAACAGAGGCCCAGATAAACCCAGAAAAATTCTTGCAAAAAGTCCAGGTCGTAGTTTCTAACCTATTTTCTGTAGAGGTCGTAGGTTTTGGCCTGTTTTCTATGCCCTAGAGTTTCATGTCGTAGGTTTTGGTCCAAAAAGTGTGACTTGCACTTCCGACACTCTCAGGAGCAGGTTTCAGAAGAATGTGTCGTCTCAGCTACGGCTAATGCCTAACACCTATACAATAGGTCTGAAAACACACAGAAGTTATAATTTTCAATGTTTTAGGGTTTTATAGGTTAAAAAAACATCAAGAAAAGAAAAACAAGAAGCTGAAGATAAATCCTAGGGTTTGAAGCAACTGGATATGCAGGGATCTGAAAAACGATAGAGGTCATAATCGTAAACCCTTGTGGAGTCACCAATTTTTAGTATGAATCTTAATCGCAAGTGTACGGAAAAGGTTAACTTTAGCCGCACATAACAAACAGCGCTAACAGCAAAGATGGCTGCCAATATCTTTAGATCTGTAATTAGTTGACCAAGATAAATGCTACAAAAATCTAGATCTATGCATTAAAAATACATTAAGCAATCAATAAAATTAAGAGTTGCTCCATGCATCCAATAGACAAGACAATATTGTTTTAAATTTTTTTTTGTATTTATGACACTTAGGAGGAGAACATAGAAGGATGTTACCAGCCCTCCTCAATGGGATGGGTTCTTGTAAGTCCTCATCACTTCAGATATAGAATCCCTCTCTCTTGATGGTGTAGAAAACCCAGACAAAAATGGAACTCAAAGGGAGCTCACAAGAAAAATGGTAGAAAAATATGACAATGATGGTGGATCAAAGTCAGACCAAAAGTATAGATCTAGAGTGATTTTAGGCAACAAAAGGTAGTGAGTGAATGGAAAAACCCTTTTTTTTATAACAAAATATTAAGTTAGTGTAGATATTGGTGCATACTTAAAATATTATTAACCTATTCTAGATCCAACTTTTATGGAATATTTTATTACATTTGTTGGAGGGAAAAAGAATTCGACTTGGGTCAAATCCCTTTATTTGTAAATAATAAATAAATAAATGATTTTTTTATTATTTTAAGAATGTGGTTGAGTTAATAATCAAATAATAATGATTTATTTAATTATTTATGAGTGATTTAGTCAAATTTAACAAGGAATATTATTTAAATAAGGTTTAAATAATTATTCCTAGAAAATAATAAGATAAATAATAATTTATCTAATTAATTTTCTTGTTTTGGATTAAATATGACCAGGAATATCAATTAAATTGTTGTTTAACTAATCATTCCTTGAGGAAAATAAAAAAAATGTGGATTTATTTAATATTTCCTCATGGGGTTTCCTGTTTAGACCATAAACAACTTAATAAAGGTGGTTTGCTAAGTTATTTTTCATAGTGAAAGTAATTTTACTTAGGGTAAAATTGGTCTTACATGGTGTACTTAGGTCCATCTAATAGTAACAGCTTAGATGACCAAAAAATGGTGTAACAGTATGCATTGGCTATCGAGAGTTGAATAAATCCACCCTAAAATATCATTTTCCATTAACTTTCATAAGTATTGAATACATTAACAGGAAAGAAGTATTTCTCATTCTTAGATGGTTTTAGTGGTTACAGTCAAATTCAAGTAGCACTTTAAGACCAAAATAAAACCACATTCACCTGTCCATGGGGAACATATGCCTACCAAGTACTTGTAGAAATTTTAATACAAATTATGTATTGCATGGATTCTCCCAATCTAACAATTATATGCCATTGTTAAATACAAAATCGCTTCTACAAAAATTCTTGCAGAATTTAAAACATGATTGCCAATTGCAATATCAAGAAGAAAGATTAATCATACATAACACAGATTTTTTTACCGGGAAATCATAAAGCTAAAAACCCACTATCATATATTATCTATATATCATGGATCATGAAACAATCTCATACAAAACTCTAATCCAAGAGCTGTGAATACAATATGCAATCGTCTCACACTGTCTTGCAGAAATTGGAAAATGTGTTAGCCAAAGTTATGCCTCACAATGGCCTACCTCCACTGCACAATCCAAGATGATTACAAAGACCAATTTGATGCAATAATTCCCTCCTTTACTGTGCAATCCTCATGAGCATATACAATGTGTGTTTGGCTTGCATGAGTGCAACCCAATATAGTACAATTGATAGTCAACTGTCCCTTTCACCTACATCTCAACTGGGTCTCCACTGGATCTAAAATGCATGTAGTTAACAATAGTAAATCTTCAGTTGCATGTGAGATCACTACATGTGAATTAATTTAATATAATTCACTGATCTCTCACTAGTGTATCTTCGGTTACAACTAGCACGACTGAGTTTAACTCACTTAACTGAGTTAAACTACTTTACAACTCACATAACTATACATCCAACTCTGTCACAACTTCGAATCACTCAGTTACAGCTATGTTCACTTTCATGTCCCACCAACCAACCTTTGAACTTGAAATTCCTTCAGCTAACTAGTTTTCCACTTCAGTTAACTGAATACAAGTGCTCCATTGGAATATATTAATATTTATTTTCCAACTATGATTAAGGGATAATAATAGTCGACATTCATCTATAAATAGACATGCGATCTATAAATTAAGTCACACATACATCTAAATATAGAACATCATCTATAAATAGAATTTTCTCACCATCTATAAATAGAATTTTTTCATCCATTCTAAAAATAGACTTCCACCTAAAAATAGCCTGAGGCTCCATCCTAGTGTAAGTGCTTAATTTTCACTAGGATCGTCTTGTTGAATCTCAAAACTCCCTCTCAACAAGAAAAGGGATTATCCTTCACCACGATCATGTCTCTATGGTATTCGAATTTGCTCCTGGTGAGTGCCTTCGTCAGAATATATGCATCCTGATCCTCCATAGGAATGTAATGAAGCAACATGGTCTTCCGCTGCACACAATATCTGATATGATGATACCGGATATCTATATGCTTAGATCTATCATGAAACAAAGGATTAATCAAGGGTTTAATGCAACTCTAATTATCACAATGAATCACTGTAGGATCTAAATGATAACCAAACAAACCAACCAGGATCTTTCTCATCCAAATAGCCTCACATGCAGCTTGAATTTCTTCCATGTATTCTGATTCCGCTGAACTGAGTGCCATGGATCTTTGTTTCTTGATGTACCAAGAAACAGCTGTAGATCTGATACTGAAGATCCCCCCTAATGTTATTTTTCTGTCCGTTGTGCTGCCCGCCCAATCTGCATCCATGAAGCCATGCAAATTCACCTCATCCGTCTGTATGTACCACAAGCCATACTCAGATGTGTCCCTTAGGTATCTCAGGACATGCTTGCCCACCTTCCAAAAGAGCTTGGTAGCCTTAACCATCACTTGACTAAGCTGGTTCACAACATAGCATATGTCTGGTCTTGTATTCACTAAATACATTAGTGAAACCACTAACTTTTGATAGAGAGTAGCATCCACTACCTCTCCAGATGTAGCATCCTCTTTCCTCCAGTTTCTAGGAAGAGGAGTATCCATGGATTTGCAGCCTTCCATGTGAAACTTACCCAGTATCTCCCTTGCATACTTGCCTTGAGACACAAAAATTTCACCATCTCACTGCCATGTTTCCAATCTAAGGAAATAATGAAGGAGTCCCATATCCTTCATCTCGAACTCCTTTTCAAGGTCTTCCTTGCATGAGTGTATCAGCTTCTCATCACCAGTCAGTATTAAATCATAAACATAAAGAAATATGATTGAAAGCTTACCCTCCACCACAATTTGGTATAGGTTTGCATCCTCCTCACTCTTGGTGAAGCCAAGTCCTGTGAAATAGCTGTCTATCTGAGTGTACCAGGCACAGGGTGCTTGCTTTAGCCCATACATCTCTCTTTTGGGTCTACACACATGCGACTCGCTGCTGAAGATCTTAAATCCTTCAGGCTACTCAATGTACACTTCTTCCTCAATGATCCCATTTAGAAACGAAGTCTTCACAAACATCTGATGAATGTGCCAAACCATCTGCGTTGAGAGATAAAGGATGGTCCTTATGGAAGAATACTGTGTGACAGGTGCAAAGGTTTCTTCATAATCAATCCCCTCAATTTGTGAGAAGACTCAGGCCAAAAATCTGGACTTGTATTTATCAACACTCCCATCAGTATATTATGTTACCTTGTAGAACCATCTTGAACCTACCACTGATTCATCAACCATCCTTGGAACAATTTCCCAACCACTATTTCTGACAATGGATTCATACTCCTCCACCATTGCATCTACACATGTGGGATCTTGCACTACTTCCTGAAAGGAAGATGTCTCAGTCACAATACATTTTCTCATGAGAGCCATGTATCTAGTAAATCAGTCATGAGACTGTCTTTGTGACTCCTACATTCTATGCAGCATCAAGTCTCAGCCTTTCAGCTTATGTGGTATGCCTTCTACCAGTTCTGATGTTTGGCTCTGCGTGAGTGGAATCCTCCACTCCATGAACCTCGTCCGATGTCTAATCCACATCTAGAGACTCATCTTTGGGAACCAACAGTTCCTCCTCCACATGTAAATCCAACTCCCTCTCAAGTGACAACCGCATGGCTTTCCCCTCATTGAATTTTATATCCCGTCGCATAATAGTCATCTTACTGTTAGGAAAATAGACACAATAATTATGTGTTGTTTCTGTGTACCCCAAAAATATCCCAACTTCAGCAGTAGGCTCTAGCTTCTTCCTGGCATTCTTGGTCACATGCACATAAACAGATGAGACAAAAATCTTGAAGTGAGAAACATCCGGTTTCTTACCAGTGAAAGCTTCCTCAGGTGTACACATTCCAAGTACTTTATGAGGACAACGGTTTTGCACATAAACCGCAGTGTTGCATGCTTCCGCCCACAAATTCATTGGTAGGCCTTGATCATGCAGCATTGCTCGTGTTGCACCCACAATTGTTCTTTTCTTTCTCTCCGTGACCCCATTTGTTTGTGGGTTATGAGGTGCTATGATTTCTCTTCAAATTCCTTCTTTGCTGTAAAAGTCTTTGACTTTGCTAGAGATGTATTCTCCACCATTATCGCTCCTCAGAGCCTTCACTTGCTTCCTCGACTCTATCTCCACCAATGCCTTAAACTCATAGAACTTTGAGAATGTTTGATCCGTCTTCTGCATGCATAAGATCCAGCATTTACAAGAAAATTCATCAACAAAAATAACATAATACCTATGTTTTTTTGTTTAAGCAATCGAGAATGGTCCACACACGTCTGCATGAACTCTCTCCAGGATCACCGAAGCACGGTTCTCCTTTTCATGACTGGTGGACTTTACATACTTCCCCATTGTGAAACCATTGCACTGATCTAACTAAGCAAGTGTTCCCATTGGAAGTCCAGCAGATATTTTCTGCATGACTTTCAAGGCTCCATGATGAAGATGGCCCAATCGTCTGTGCCATAATTTTCCCTCATCCTGGCTCACCACTTTTTCTACCTTTCCCATCATGGAAGTGCAACCATATGCCTCCATATTATAGATACATTTAACTTGAATCCATATCCTCTTGGCTTGACCCGTTGTTTTATGTCGCAGGAAAGATTTTCCATCACTGAAAACAACATCATAGCCTTTTTCCTCCAACATCGTGACTGAGACCAAGTTTTTCTTCAGACCTGGAACATGCATAACATATTTCAATTGAAATGGTTTACCTGACTCCCTCTCAAAGGTAATGGTACCAATTCCGGTCGCACTGTATCGTCCATCGTTTCCCATATCTATATGCATTTGGAGATCTTTCTCCTCCAAGTCACTAAAAAGCTCCTTATCTCCTATCATGTGGAAGGAAGCACCATTATCCAGATACCACACTGATCCCAATGCACTTGTCACCATGCATGAAATCGAAGAGTAATCAATTTCAAATTGCGAGGCAAGGGCCTCACCAGTTGCAGCTCTAGCAGCCTTCTTGTTCTTCTTCTTTCGTGGGTAGTTAATGGCAAGATGCCCATGTTTGTGACAGTTAAAACACTTCACCTTGGACAAATATAGCTTCTTGCCTTTAGACTCGGATTTTGAATGGAATTCCTTCCCCTTCCCTTTCCTTGCCTTGGCAGCCAAATCACAATCCTCTTAATCATCATGTTTTGATAAAGAGCCATCTTTGGTGTTCCACTTGAACTCCTCCTACACTAGATCTAACCACAGTCGTTCCTAATTTGACAGTTTTTCCCGTCCGTTGACAGAGTCTTTATAACTATGCCAACTCCTAGGAACTCCCAAGAGAGCCAAGCTCACCAAATCATCATCAGCAAAAATGATTCCCACCCTCCCCAACTCATCCTGATATTAGAAAAAATTTATGAGATACTTTGGAATATTGTCACCCTTTTCTATCTTGATCTTTTTGAGTTTATCCTTTAGTGCCAATTCCTATGGTCGCTACTGCATTGCGTTGGAGGTCCCGTGATTTGGCAGATTGGTATACCAAATAACAAGGCAACATGGAACCAGTATTTGGAGTCCTAGGACCTAGCCTTACTGGACTGAGAGAGGGATCTCTCTATTAGGTTCAAAAATATGTGTTCTTGTTTGGTTTAGATGGTTGATTTTATGCTATTTGTTAAGTGTAGGATTTGTTGATTGTTTTGGTTGGGTAAGATGGTCAGGTGGAATAGGTGGAGTGAGTGGTATTTGAATAATTGGGCTATGGATTAAATGAAAGCCATGAGTGTCTAATTAATGAATCAGAGTGTGTTGCAGGGCCAATCTAGCAACGTTAATGGATCCTTAAGATAATGTGTGAGATGGGGTGGACATCAAGTTTGGGAAAAATAGGGTAGGGCAAAGGGCAGTGAAGTATCCTTTGTCATTTACCCATGAACAAGAAGGTCTAAAATATGATAAGAAAAATATACTAAGCATGAGATAGGGCAAACCATTTACTCAATGATAATATTTAAACAAATAAATATCTAAGATAAACATTCCAGTGAAACATAGAAAGCATAAGAGCTTCTAAATTTAGTAAATTCACCTTCAGAATTTGGGAAAACATATAAGATAGCACAATAAATTTAATAAAGAAAAGAGGGAACTCCTAAAAATTGTTGATCGAGCTATAAATAACTCTCAGGCAGGTTGATAAGCATGGACAAAGGGCAAGATTAGAGCAAGACCTCTTTGACTTAACCTAGCAAGCAATACTTCAAAGAAAGGTTCCAAGACAGAGTTTAGACAGTCTCAAATAAGAAAGGCTTACCGTGAATCATATTTTTTAACCAGCATATTAATCCATAAATGAAACAAACAAGCATAAAGAGACTTGAAGAGCAACTAAGAATTCTTCAAACACACCCAGCAAAGGAAAACATCAAGGCCATAGAAAACAGGAGGACTAAGGTGCTTCAAGGAGCATTTCTTAACCTATACTTTTATGTTCTATAGCAACTAATAAGAGTGAAACATAATGATAAAAAGAAAACATAAAAAAATTAATAAGACTTCACCACTAACCAAGCTTAGGAATCCTGCAAACAAGCTTGTCCATCATCAATCCAAGCAAGCCATTCATCAACTTCACAAAATCAATTTCTTCTCCAAGTTCATAAAAACCATGTATTTCTCTCCAATTTCATCAAATGCCAACATTTATAGTGAAACCCTCATGCTCCATTTATCTTAGAAAGAGAGGTAAAAAACCCTAAATAAGGTAGGAAAATGTCAAATTCATCCATAAATTTCATTTATGGCCAAGAGACCATGCAAGTCCCAAGGCACATAATATCCTAAGAAATAAATTCCATAATAACTATATGCACCTAATTCTAGAGTGTTTTGCCTCAAAAAACTCAAAAATATCATTTTTCAATAAATGAGTGTGCTTTCTTGACTTTTGGTCCAAAACACACTACACAGCCCATTTGCGCAGCGCCACTTCCAGCAGAAAAAAGGGTCTTTTGTGATCAAGTTTTGGACCCCTTCCCGATGTCAGATTTGGCTCCGTAATGGCTCGTTGGAAAGCATGATGAGTCTAATTTCTAGAAATTATTTTTTTTTCCTAATCCCGTGCCTATAACATAGTCAAAAAGTAAAAAATCTCTAGACTGTCATTTGCACAGCGCCAGGCCTAAAACAATGGCAGAAAGGTGAAAAAAGTGAGGTTTTTTACCTTTTGAGGGGTCAAACCTGCTCCAAATCTTCTGAAATTTGGTGAGAATGATATCCAGGTTGAGAGAAATCCAAAAATTTCAAGTTCTCCTCTTGGGGATTCTCCATGTGTTTGCGTAGCGCTAGTAGCGTTGCGCAAATGAGACTCAAAAAATCTCAAAAAACAAAATTTGCTCCAAATTCTCTCAAATTTGGTGGAGACCTTCCCTAAGGGGTATTAGACAACTATTAAGAAGATTCATCTAGAACTCCAAGGATATCATGCCCTTTTTCCTTATTTATGGTTTGGGCCTCATGGAGGGCTTCCTTCAGTTTGGCACAAACAAGCTTGTGCTTTTTGGCATAATACATTGTCATCTTCTTCTAGAGGACCAGACCTCTTTTTATCTTCTTGAAGTGTTTGTGTTCATTATTATAATACTGAATGATGTATGGGGCCATACCAAAATCCCTCTCCCATTCCTTGATTTGAGCATCCTTGCTTTGGAGTAACAGTCTAGTGGCCATGTCCTTATCTTCAGTGTCACTGTGTAGGTCAATAAATTGAGGCTCTTGAGTAGTTTTCTTGCCTCTCTTACTTCTCCTAACCTTGTCCAATTTTTATTTACCCTTATCAAACCTTGGATTTGGTGCAGATGAAAAGGTCCCTTGCCTTTCGGAGGCAGCAAACACTTGTCTTGTCCCCCTTTGAAATGTGCATGGAAGAGGTGTAATGGTAGTTTTAAAAGTGTTTTCATCATGGTTGTGACCCTTGGTGTTGTCACTAGCTCCCTCGGTTTCACTATGGTCTCCATCAGTCACCTCATGCTCCATTTGATCACTGCTTTCCTGACCTTCAGCACCATCATCATCATTATCTTCCTCATTGCTTTCTATTTTATCATTTTGGTCTTTAAATTTATCATCAGCTTCTACACTTGCCTCACTTTGACCTTGTTCCTCATTAGTGTCTTCTTCTTCATCATTCTTTGCAATGTTGCTTTCATTCTCATTGTCACCAAGAGACTGATTAGTGTCATGATAGTCATGAAAGCTTTCATGATTGTCATGAATATCTCCTTTGATGTCACTTTTTTTGCTGACTATCTTATCAGTGACATTTTCTTTATCACTAACTCCTTCATCAAATTCTGTTTGTGCCTCACTGATTTACTCTTCTTGATTGTCAGCATTCTATTCATCATGGCCATGCTCACTGATTTTTTTTCATCATTATTCCCTCCATCAGCTTCCATGTCCTCTACCTCTTGCTCACTAGCTGCTAGCTCATCCTCATATTCATCATTTGTGTCCATGTATTGTGCCTCATCATGACCCTCATCAGTTTCACCTTGATCATTAATTTGTTCATTATTTTCATTATCACTTTCTTCATTTTGATCTGAATCATTGGTATCATTACCATCACTAACTCTTTTTGATTTGTCACTTTCTTTGTCTTCACTATTGTTGTGCTCTTTTCCCTCATCTTCTTCTTCATTTCCGTCTTGCTCCTCCTCACGAATCTCTTTGTTTGACTCACTGATTTCTTCATCTCCACTACCATTTTCTTTTTCTTTATTGCCACTGTCACCCTCTTGTCCATCATTACCATGATCATCCTCTTCATTTGATGCATCAATACAAGGGGAAAGAGGGGGATTTTCTTGGGGTGAGAGTAGTTGTGCAAATGAGGAGGGAAAATTAGTTTGAGAAGGAGGTTGGGGATTTGTAAAGGCTTCATGGTTTATGAAAACATCCCAAGGTATACCATGATGCTCCAACTGATGTAAGACCACCATTTTGATCAGGGAATGGTGGAATGATCTATGCATTTGTTGTGTGGGATTCATCCTCCAGACAACAGAAGACATTTTCTCCATGCTCCTATAGAGATAGTAAGGCAATTTTATCACTTTGACCCATGTGAAATGCATGAGGAGTCTGACATGATAGGTATAGAGCTTGGATTACCCCCCGTCACAGGTGAAGTACTTCATGATAACCAGCATCAAAGAGGCATATCTGTGCTTGAGGTGTGAGAATGGGAAAAAAAATTTGTTGCCTCCTCTATACCTTTTTTTGATGAAGGGCTCAAGGAAATCTTTGTCTAACTTGCCCTTTTTAAACCATTTTTCACCCACAGCTGGGATACATGTAGCCTCAGTGATGGCACCTGCTGAGATCTCAAAATCCACTCCTATAAGGCTTGATTATTTTTTATGCAAGTTGAGAATGAGGAGCCTTGTGAGCACAAGGTGGCTCTTCACCTGTTTGACCTTCTCACAGAACTGAAAACATCATGTACTCTGGAAGCCTGACAAGATCCTAGGAGAGGAGGTGATAGCTACTGTGATTTGAGGCTCTAATCCATTGAATTTTCCTCCCTTATGTTTTGGCTTTAAAGGCCTTTGACCACCTTCACTACCATTGTTGTTTTTAGTCCCTGAAATGGTGATGGGAGACGCTAGTTTTCAAATTTAGGGTTTGATGAAACAAGGTGAAAAAGGATGAAGTCAAGCTTTGGCGAATAAGGGGTATGGAGGTTAGGGTTTTTAGGGTTTTAGTGGCTTTGGATTTGTAGACACCTTAACTCACCCACCCTTATATGAAATTAAATTGATTGCAAGAAGGCTTTGAACAGGGGTTCCTTTGTGTGCATGACCTAGGGTTTACCCTTGTAGGGTTTTTAGCTTAAAAAACCACTAAAGAACAAAATTAATTTGAAATATTTCTTGGAGACAAGGAGAGGATACCACTTAATAATTTATTGTACCTTTTACAACATTGGAGGAACCTCAGAGGATGAAATTTTGAATTAGGGCAAGGTTTTTTGGCTTTTGCAATGTTGTGGAATTTGTGCAGCACCTCTACCCATGTTGTCAGTCACACTGTTTGCGCAGCACCAGCAGGGTCTACACGGCAATTAACGTAGTGCCAGTGAGGTAGGTAGCTTTTGCCCATCTCCTGGGTGAGTCAGGTGGAGGGTTAGCGTAGTGCCTTGAGTTGTTTGTGTAGCATCCATGCAGGTGTGCAAGGCGAGTCGGGTGAAATCCAGTTTGCGTAGTGCCAGGGCAGTGCTGTCGGGCAGTCGTGCTATCTCCATCAATTTTAGGTGAGTCGGGCCTATGTTTGTGTAGCACCTAGGGTTTTCATAGCGTCGGGGGTTATTTTTGTAGTGTCGTTCAAACTTGAATGGATGGGAGGCCCGTTAATGTAGCGCCGGCCTGCGTTCGCATAGTGCCTTCGATTTGCGCAGCGCCCGGAAAACTTGACCAAAAATGACCAAAAAACCTCTATTTTTCTTCCTTAAGTGTTTTTTCTCTCTTCCAAGGGCTAAATGAATTTGAAGTGAAACAAAAGCACCTTTATACTCTTTGAGAGTAATAAATCAAATTTATAAACCCACTTTACTATGTTTTCAACCCCTTTTTGTCATTTGACTGATAACCTTTTACCCTTTGCAAGATTTTGAAAGCTTTATCAAGGTATTTTTTCTTCTCTTTTGATGATGGCTAGCTGAGGGGATGTAGATGTCCTTTTCATCCTTTTTACCTTTGAAAACCTAGGTATTGTTTCAAAACTGTCTTTGGCATACATTTGACAAACTAAAAACACTGTCTTTTATCCCTTTTGGCATTTTTTGATTATTGGTGACCAGAAGGATGTCTCTTTACCTTTCTTCTAATTTTTAGGCAGTAACATATCCATTTTGACAAAAGTTTCAAAGAAATCATATTATGCCATGGGTTCCACTTGGCCACTTTTGATTTTTTGCAGGTGCCTATATTACATTTTTCTTTGATCCCTTAGTACCTTTTTGAGTTTGATACCTCATTTTCTAAACAATAGCCTCATGTTTCAACTTTATTTCTCTCTTTCGTGCAGGTGAAGGAGTGATGCTTTTAAAAAACCCCAGGGGACACCTTGGATAACCTTTGGATTCCATCTTCTATTAAGAAGGAGGCCTCATCATCTGTCTTGGGCATGTTCTATCCATTTTTCCAAAATCCTAGGCTTTAGGGCTGTTAGAGAAAAGTAAATAGTTTTGTCTTCTAAGTTCTCTATAACCTTTCAAAATTCATTTATTATTTCTGAAAATCTTCAATGTGTACTTGGTGGTGTTGAGGTGACTTCTACCCTTGTGTTCCTTGTACTAGCTTCTTGCTTTGGCAACATTGTTTTTCCAATTAGTCACAAAAAACCTGTTTCCCTTCTCTTTGTTGTAAATGGTCTTCTTGTGATGATTTCACCCTATTACCTTACCTCTTTTTAGGAATTATGGCCATGTTGATTTTTTTTGCAGAAATGTGAGCAAGCGCAGCTGTCCCTTGCAGAACTTGTACTTTATGGCCAAGGAAGCTTTTCTTGAATGGATTTTTGATCATTTTTGGACAAAGTTACTTGTCCCTCTTCTTCTTTGAAAGAAGTCTCCTTATACAGATAAAAGAGATATTTTAGGATACCAAATCCACCCTATGACCTGTGAAACCCTAGGTGACCTAGTGGAAGGTTCCTTGGACTTGGTTTTTGACTGAAAACTCAGATTTTGGAACGTTTAGGGTAAAACAAAGTTTTTATAGACTGATGTATTGAAGATCCAATGTACTTGATTTATCTAAAGAGCCTACAGAGACAATTTTGAGACCATCAATGCTTGAGGCATTTCTGGAGAGGTAGGAGAGATGGTTGTTTGGTGGCCCTAGGTGGCAGTAGAGGGGTTTTAGGCTAAAACAAAAACAGAGCACTAAGGTCAAAGGTGACACAATAATTTTGAGACCATCAATGCTTGAGGCATTTCTGGAGAGGTAGGAGAGATGGTTGTTTGGTGGCCCTAGGTGGCAGTAGAGGGGTTTTAGGCTAAAACAAAAACAGAGCACTAAGGTCAAAGGTGACACAATAGACACAAAATGAGTGACATGAGCCCATGATGGGTCTTCTGGGATGGGTGAGCTGAGCTTGATACGATGGGATGATGAAATAGTTAAAAAATTATCTTAAGGATAATGAAGGTAGTGAGATTTCTAGAACTCACAATGTTCATGAACTTTGTTTCTAGAAATATAGGCAAACATTTAGTCATCTACAAAGACAAAAATTACTGATGACTAATAGTGGCTCCACTTGAGGAGTGCAGCTCCTTTTCAGGAGGTGTCCAGAAATTTCAGATCTCTGGCTTAATGGAGACCAGTGCCTCGTCCATTAGGCATATTTCTACCTCTTTTCACTTGTTGAAGCTTTATGTGAAGTTATGATCTTAATAGATTTGAAAAACATGATCAAATCATCTTCAACTCTACTTACCCAATCTACTTGCCTAAAAAATTTTCTTCCTTGCGTGCATTTCGACTAGCAAACCCTGGACATTTTAATTTTGAAAGCAAAACAAACTATCTACTTCAATCTTATTTCCTCTAAATTTCAAATTACACTAATGAACTTTTTATTCTCTACCTAGACTATTCAACTGTCAATATTAAACTGTTTGACAGGATTCATTCACTAAGCTATAAACATGAAATTGAAAACATGGTTTAAATCATGATTACACACTCTGACTTACCATGGGTTTGTGGCATAAGAACAAGCTGCACAAAAATGTTATTTTTGTACAAAATATGACTAGAAAAATTGGGGCTATGATACATTGTTTTCTATTCATCCCCATTTTTCTCCTTGGTTCTATTTTAAGCATGTGGAACTAGTATCTTTCTTCCCTAATCTATCTTTTGACAAGTCAAGTTTGCATAATTTGACTAACTATCTTTAACTAAATTATCAACAATAAGTTGAAAACATGTTTCAGCCATGATTAGGCTGTATGGCTGAAACAAGACTTTCCTTTTTGAACTAGCAGTGGCATTTAAGGTTGCTCACTTTCAGTAGTACTATTTTTTTGGGTATGGGGCTTTACCTCTTTTCAAATCTGCCCTCTTTTCTATTTTTCCTTTTTTTGTATTTTTTGTGATTTCCCTCATGCAATTTTTATGTACAATTAATGAAAACCTTTAAAATTAGGAATCTTGACAAAAATAGTGTTTGAGCATCCTGCCATTTACAGGACCTCCAAAAATTTCTTCTCCATTAAGCCCTTGTAAAAAGAAAGCATTATGACCTCTAACTGACTGAATGAGGTAAGCGTATTTCCACAAATTCTCAAATTTACCATATTTACCTTTGTCTTCCCTCCTAGAATCCCACTTCAGTATAGTGTCTCCAATGTGGAAATTGTTACCTTTAGTTCTTCTGTCAAATATTTTCTTTATACTTTCCTGCATTGCTTGAGTCTTGTTATAAACTTCTTCCCTTGTCTGCTGCAAATGAATGGTTTGGTTCAGCCTCCTCTGCATGTCATTTTCTTATGATTGCACTTCTTGGACAAGTCTTACAACTGGAACTCCCAAGGATGTTGGAAAAATGGCATCCATGCCATACACTAGTTGATAGGGAGACATGCCGATTGATTTCTTGGTGGTTATTCTATCAGCCCATAGTGCATTTATAAGCTTGCCATGCCATTCCTTTTGATTCTATTCTAGAAACTTCTTGATGATATTGACCAAGATTTTGTTACAGGACTTGGCTAACCCATTACGTTGAGGGTAATAAGTTGTGGAATGTCCTAGTGTGATGTGATATTTATGACAAAAGTCAACCATATTTTTGGATGAACAAGTAGCAGCATTATCTGTGATGATCTTTCTAGGGCAACAAAATCTAGACAGGATGTTTGTCTCAATAAATTTGATAATGACTAAATCAGTGACATTTCTAGAAGCGATGGCTTCTATCCACTTGGTAAAGTATTCAATGGTAGTGAAGATCCACTTATGTTGTGCAGACGAGGTGGGGTGAATTTCTCCAATGAAGTCTAAACCCCATTGTTGAAAAGGAGCTTCAATAGTAATAGGATGTAAAGGAAAAGGTCAGAGTTTTCTCTTGCCATCAAAAATTTGGAATTTATGGCAAGTCATGACTAGTTTTTGGGTGTCAAGGAAAAGGGTGGGCCAATAGTAGCCAGCTCTAAGGATTTTTTTGGCTATGTTTTTCTAGTAAATATGGCATCCACACTCTCCCTCATGCAGTTCACGCATGATCTTATCTGCATCATCCTCATGCAAACATTTAAGGATTATACCAATAGGATTCTTCCAATATAATATCCCATCTAAAATGCAGAATTTCAAATCTTTTTGTTTTAGGAATCTAGCTTTTGTCTTTGATAATGTAGGGGGAGCATTAATATAGAAAATCACATAAAGAATACAGCATACCAATATGAATTCAGAAATTCTTCTTCAACATGGGGAGCAGTGCATTCTTCTTGTTCTTCTAAAACATCAACCATGTTCATATCTAAAGCTTTGAAATTTGACTCAGCCATGAGTTTTTCAAGCCCTTATCCCTTAGCTAGTTTAGTGGGCCTAATTTATAATTCATATTCTAATATAATGGCAATCCACTTCCCCTTTTGCCATCAGGGTCCTGATTTAAAATGTCCTTGACAACTGAGTGTCGAACAAAATCAATGATATGAGAATGTAAGATATAAACTCTAAAGTCTTTAAATGCTTTGATCAAGGCAAAGGCTTGTTTCTCCATGATGTTGTATTTTAAAGGAGCATCTCTAAGGGCTTTGGTGAAGAACACTATGGGCTGTTCTTGCCCCATCATGTTCTTTTGCAGTAATACTGCAGCAATGGTATGTTTAGAGGCAAATGAGAAAATGTAGAAGTCTTTGGTAAAATCGAGACTGATCAGAACCAGTGTTTGAGTGAGGGCTAGTTTGACCTGATCAAAGGATTTTTTGGATTATAAGGTCCATTTAACCCCTATCTCCTTTTTAAGCATGTTTTTAATACTTCAAAATTTCAGCAAGGTTGGGGATGAACCTCCTTAAAAAGTTTATCTTCCCAATGAAAGACTGTAATTCTTTAATGTTTCTAGGATGGTTGATTTGTAATATGCCTTCAATCCTTTTGGGATCTATTTTTATTCCTTCCTCTGAGATGATGTGACCTAGGACCTTCCTGGAGACCAAACAATGTTTTCTTAGGATTCCAGGAAAGGCCATATTTCCTACATTTTTCAAAAACTTTCCTTAAGTGAATTAAGTGCTCCTCATCAGTCTTAGAGTAAACAGTGATGTCATCAAGGTAAATGATTATGAAGTAGCCTATGTCTTCAGAAAAAGGTATATCCATGGCCCTTGAAATGTGCCCCCCGCATTCATCAATCCGGATGGCATTTTAACATGCATGAATGTACCCCAAGGGGTAGTGAAGGTTGT
The DNA here is from genome assembly GCA_034641835.2 of Pinus albicaulis. Lineage (NCBI taxonomy): Eukaryota > Viridiplantae > Streptophyta > Pinopsida > Pinales > Pinaceae > Pinus > Pinus albicaulis. Next base: position 1,618,207,716 of record CM076582.1, read on the forward strand.
TTTGTGTTGATCACTTGGGAACACTAGTACTTGGTTGTAGCCGGAAAAGCCATCAAGTAGTGAGATCCTCTTAGATCCAACCACCCTTTGAAGTATGTGATCCATCTTAGGCAAGGGGTAGTTATCTTTTAAGGAGGCTTTGTTCAGATTTTTGAAGTCAATGCAAAGCCTAATCTCCCATGTCTTCTTCCTAACTGAAACAAGGTTTGAAACCCAATCTGAGCATCGAAGGGAAACTATGATCCCAGCATCATAGATCTTTTTTATTTATTTCTCAACTAAAGGTAATAAGACAAGGTTTATTCTCCTTAACTTTTGTTTGAAAGTTTTATGAATTTCTTTAAGAGGAATTTTATGTTGAATAATGCTTGTGCCATATGATTTCAAGCCCTCATACCCCCATGCAAAAACATTTTTAAATTCTTGAAAATTTTAAACATATCTCTATTTTATTTGAGGGGTAAGAGTTTTGGAGAGTTTGATCATTTTGGTTTCTTTTAGGTTTCCTATGTTATATTCTTCTACATCATTCTCTGTAGACTCTATCTTGGGCTTTTTAGCCACATCATTAAAGTCAAATAGCTCTTCTAATGGTGCTAGTCCCCTTGGTAAGGTATCATCTTTACATTGCAATACTTCAAGGTCTCTCTGGTCTATATCTTCAAACATTTCTACCTTACCAAGATGAGCAATCAAATCTATATCAACAGTAGAAGACAACTCTGTTTTATTGGTTTTTTTTTTTTAGAAAAAATATCTTCCTCGTATTCAAAGCTTGGTCTTATGTGGGTAAATTCATTCCTAGATTGTAAAAAGTCATCAATTTGTTCATCACCATCAAACACTCGCCAATGGCTTATGTTTTCCGGCACTATGGGCCTGTTTTTTACTTTGAAAGCGTATTTTTCAGTTGCATGGGGTATTTGGAAATTGTTGGCAGCAAAGGCAAGCTCATTGGCCAGGCAGTTTTGGGCTCTAGGGATGAAAATGAGCTAATATTTCTCAAAAGTTTTGAGAAGGTCTAGGATAGCATTTCTGTATTCCCTCAATCTTGGGTTCTTTTCTAAATAATCACCTTTGATATGTTTAATGATTAGCTCTGAATCTCCTTGGGCAGAGATTTTCTTAGCTCCTAAGTCTTTGAGCAAATGCAAGCCAAGGAGGAGAGCCTCATATTCAGCAATGTTATTAGTGCAATGGAAATCTAGCTTGTATGAATAACCCTCATTTGTGTTATGTATCCAAATACCAACTCCTGAACCTATTTTTCCACAACAGCCATCAAAACTCATGTTCTAAAGTGTTCCTATTTCATGTTCACCGTCAAGCTGCTGTTCAGGGTTGCTAGAGTTTTGGATGTCATTTTCCTTATTAGAAGGTAGTTCGGACTGTGCTGGTGGGCTTGGATCTTTGTCATTTTCATTTACTTGTTTATCAATTTCATTTTCATTATATAGGATAAACAAGTCTAAATCTGAATGAATTGAATATAGGGGAGTGTTATTAGGTCTCTCCTGACTACTAACCATATATTTCATGTGTGAATCTTGGTATAGTCTCTTGGTTTGGTTGAAAACAGGGATGGTAGCATATGACATGTCAAGTTGGAGGTTCCCTTGAAGCTTGGATCCCTAAGATTGAGATAAAATCATTCCATATTTAGGAGGAATGTCAGCAACCACTATGTCCATGACAAGACCCTTAGTCGGTATTTGTGCCAGATTGACACAAAGATCCCTGATTAAGCCCAAAGACTTGAATCTACTTGAATCAAACGAGTACAAGTCTTTGTAAGGTTTAGTTATTTCTAGGCCTAATCTTTCCATCACAACTTTGGGAATGAGGTTGTGCGAGGCACCGGAGTCTAGCATGGTATTTTGTAATATTTTGTCGTGTTTATTTAGGTTGATATAGAAAGGAGGGACAGCTCCTTCTTGATACTTTCCTTCAACCTTAGGTCCAAATAACAACTCAAGCTCATCATCAATCAAATTTTGAGTGTCAGTATCATTTCCTAAGTTCAAGACCTTCATCATTTGGGCTTTATACACTCCTTGAGTCACCAGTTTAGTGAGAGGCATGGTTATTTTGATTTTAGCAATTTCTCCCTCAAATCTTAAAGGTACTTGTATTTTGGACATATTTACATCATTTTTTTAGGCCTAATCTTTTCCATCGGTTTAATTTGATGGTTTTGATCAGGGGTTTTAGACAACATAATTTTTTTAGGATCATTAGTAGAGGTACCATGACATGTTGAGACACTACTTTGTTGGCTGATTTTCTCTTTGTTCTGATCAGTTTTCTTAGTCATAGTGTTGACAGTGTTTGTTGTCCTCTTAGGATTGTATTCTAGAGTTTTCCTATTAGAAGTGTCAATTTGGCTTCTCTTGGAGGCTTCTTGGTTTCTTTTTCTCCTAATTTCATATTGCCTATGGACTTCCATAATGGAATTTTCAAGTCCCAATTGGTAATCTTCAGAATCTTCATAACTTGTTTGAGTTTGATCGAAGACAAAGGGATCTTGTTCTTCTTCTAAGAGAAAAAATTCAGCTTCATTATTAGAACCTACCAGGTTTACATTGCTATCTTCTGGTTCTTTAGCCTCTCCCCCCTCTGCCATTTACATAATTATCTTGGAAAGCTGGACTAATTTGTGATCATTTTCCCTTTGTTTGATTTGACGAGTGTCTCTTCTGAAGTTTTGAGCTCTATTTCTGTTCTGGGGATTGGCTTGATTTTCCCTAGGAGGTGTTTTTTCATTCAATTTTATCCTTTCTAACATTATTTCCATGGTTCTCATTAGGCTATCCATTTTGGTATCAGATGAGGAGGTTGAGGGCATGGTTTTATCTTTCTAGGTCACTCTCTTTTCTGATATAATCCTAGTTCTTTTGTCAATCAAGTTTACCTCGGAACTAATAGCTGCCTTTTTCATTTCTTCTAAATTTTTAGGGTCTCTTTCTCTCAATTGGAAAGTCATGTCTGGGTCAAAACCTTCAAGGAATTTTACTAGTGATAGGCCTTGTGGGGGTTTCATGTGAGGTGGGAGGGCATTGTACACACCATTAAACCTAGTACAATAATCTTGCACACTTTCCCCTACTTTCCTTTTTAGATTTTTATATTCAGATAGGATTTGGAGGGGATTTTTGTTGATTTCCCACTTGTTTATGAAATTTTGGTAGAGGGAAGGGAGATGATGTATTGAATTAGGAGTTAATGCTTTCAACCATTTTTTGGCCTCTCCTCCTAAACTTTGTGAAAATATCCTCATTTTAATAGCTTCTTCTTCTATCTCCATGTAATCAAAAGCATCATTGATCCTATCTACATGATGTTGGGCAGTGATGGATTTAGCCCCTGTGAAATGAGGGATCTTGGACTGATAGTCATTTGGAAAAGGCACTAGGGGTTGAGGTAAGGCCAAGGGGGCATACCAAGCTACCATGACGGGAACTAATGGAGGCTTTACAAGAGGAGGGTTGGTGAAAGGAGATGTATGATGAAGCAAAGTGGTTTTCACAGTGGTAGTATGGATGGGTGTAGTGGAAGTGCTTTGACTAGAAAAATGATTATGAATAGATTTGGTATGGAAAGAGTTAAAGTGATGGAGAAGCTGAGAATCAGGTGGTGTGGAAGGAGAAGCTTCTCTACTGGAACTCTGCTATAAATCTTGGGGCTCAAGGTCAGTCTGGTCGATATTAGTTTGTGATTTGGTTCTGAAAAGGTTCTTTGTATGGTGCAATTCAAACTGAGGATCTTGCAAAGATGTAAGATCTTCAAGTACAGAGCTTGCTCTGTGAATTGTCGTAATAGTGGTTAAGTTTCCAGATCTAGAAGTTTTCCACAAAATCTTATCTAGGTCATCAACTATGTTGGGAGGGTTTGGGTTCGAATGAGATCTGGTACTGATCTTATGTGAAGCTAGATTTCAAATTTAAAAATCAGAGAGACAGAAAGTTTTAGGACTGTTTTCTTAAGGCTTACCTCTCTTAGTGTTTGGTAAACTCTCACCATATATAACTGGGTTCATAAACTTCTCAGGGTTGGCTTGACACAAATTAAAGAAGTGAAATGAGTACTAGTGAAGTAATAGGCCTACTAGAGGTTAGTGGAGTCGCCAAGTGGTTATTTTTGTTGTTTTTAAGAATGTATGTTTATGGTCCACCACCAATAACGGACAAAAAACCAATATAGGGATGTTTTGGGGTTTTCTGAGTTTTATTTTTATAGTTTTAAAGTTTTTAAGATTGTCCTATGACTAAATCACCATTTTTCTAAGATGTTGAAACAAACAGAATATACTCTTGGCTATCAGTTGAGTTCTTTATGATTTAACAAAGGTTTCTGAAGTCCTAAGGGATACTTAGTTTTTCATTGACTCAGAAGGTCCCACCGTGATCGCCAGAATGTTAGTGTGGCAATGAGGTGGCATATTCACTAGATTTTCTAAGTCTAAATGAGAGTATAATGAGTCTTAAGATGTATTCAGGAAAGCATATACTTAGAAGGTCCCATCGTGATCACCAAAATGTTGGAGGTCCCGTGACTTGGAAGATTGGTATACCAAATGATAGGGAAACATGGAACCAGTATTTGGAGTCCTAGGACCTGGCCTTCCTGGACTCAGAGAGGGATCTCTCTAGTAGGTGAAAAGATATGTGTTCTTGTTTGCTTTAGATGGTTGATTTTAGGCTAGTTGTTAAGTGTAGGGTTTGTTGATTGTTTTGGTTGGGTAAGATGGTCAAGTGGAATAGGTGGAGTGAGAGGTCTTTGAAGCATTGGGCTATGGATTCAATGAAATTCATGAGTGTCTAAATAATGAATCAGAGTGTGTTGCAGGGCCAATCTAGCAAGGTTAATGGATCCTTAAGATAATGTGTGAGGTTGGGTGGACATCAAGTTTGGGAAAAACAGGGTAGGGCAAAGGGCTGTGAAGTATCCTTTGTCATTTACTCATGAACAATAAGGTCTTAAATATGATAAGAAAAATATGCTAAGCATGAGATAGGGCAAACCATTTACTCAATGATAATATTTAAACAAATAGATATCTAATATAAACATTCCAGTGAAACATAGAAAGCATAAGAGCTTCTAACTTTAGTAAAATCACCTTTAGAATTTGGGATAACATATAACATAGCACAATAACTTTCATCAAGAAAAGAGGGAACTCCTAAACATTTTTGATCGAGCTATAAAGAACTCTAAGGCATGCTAATAGGCATTGATAAAGGCAAAGATCAGAACTAAACCTCTTTGACTTAATCTAGCAAGCAATACTTCCAAGAAAGGTTCTAAGACAGAGTTTAGATAGTCTCAAATAAGCAGGGTTTACCGTGAATCATATTTGTTAACCAGAATATTAATAAATAAATGAAACAAACAAGCATAAAGAGGCTTGAAGATCAACTAAGAATTCTTCAAAAACACCCAGCAGAGGAAAACATCAAGGCCATAGCAAATAGGAGGACTAAGGTGCTTCAAGGAGCATTTCTTAACCTATACTTTTATGTTTTATAGCAACTAAGAAGAGTGAAACATAATGATAACAAGAAAAAATAAACAAATTAAGAATACATCACCATTAACCAAGCTTAGGAATCCTACAAACAAGCTTCTCCATCATCAATCCAAGCAAGCCATTCATCAACTTCACAAAACCAATTTCTTCTCCAAGCTCATAAAAACCATGTATTTCTCTCCAATTTCATCAAATGCCAACATTTACAATAAAAACCTCATGCTCTGTTTATCTTAGCAAGAGAGGGAAAAAACCCTAAATAAGGTAGGAAAATTTCAAATTCATCCATAAATGTCATTTGTGGCCAAGAGACCATGGAAGGCCCAAGGCACATAATATCCTAAGAAATAAATGCCATAATAGCTATTTGCACCTAATTCTAGAGTTTTTTGCCTCAAAAAACTCAAAATATCATTTTTCAATAAATGAGTGTGTTTTGTTGAATTTTGGTCCAAAACAGACTACACAGCCCACTTGCGCAGCGCCACTTCCAGCAGAAAATAGGGTCTTTTGTGATCAAGTTTTGGACCCCTTCCCGATGTCAGATTTGTCTCTGTAATGGCTCGTTGGAAAGCATGATGAGTCTAATTTCCAAAAATGATTTTTTTTTCCTGATCCAGCTTATATAGCCTAGTCAAAATGTCAAAAATATCCAGACTGTCATTTGCGCAGTGCCAGGCCTAAAACAGTGGCAGAAAGGTGAAAAAAGTGAGGGTTTTTTACATTTTGAGGGGTCAAACCTACTCCAAATATTCTAAAATTTGGTGAGAATGATGTGCAGGTTGAGAGAAATCAAAAAATGTCAATTTTTCCTCTTGGGGATGCTCCATGTGTTTGCGTAGCGCTAGTGGTGCTGCACAAATGAGGTTCAAAAAATCTCAAAAAACAAAATTTGCTCCAAATTCTCTCAAATTTGGTGGAGACCTTCCCTAAGGGGTCTTAGACAACTGTTGAGAAGCTTCAGCCAGAACTCCAAGTCTGTCATGCTCTTTTTTCTCCTTTAGGTTTTGGGCCTCATGGAGGGCTTCCTTCAGTTTGGGACAAACAACCTTGTGCTTTTTGGCATAATACTTTGTCATCTTCTTGTGGAGGAACAGACCTCTTTTTATCTTCTTGAAGTTTTTGTGCTCATTCTTATAATACTAAATGATGTATTGGGCCATACCAAAATTCCTCTCCCATTCCTTCATTTGAGCATCCTTACTTTGGAGTAACAGTGTAGTGGCCATCTCCTTATCTTTAGTGTCACTGTCTAGGTCAATAAATTGAGGCTCTTGAGTATTTTTCTTGCCTCTCTTACTTCTCCTAACCTTGTCCATTTTTTGTTTACCCTTATGAAGCCTTGGAGTTGGTGCAGATGACAAGGTCCCTTTCCTTTTGGAGGCAGCAAACACTTATCTTTACCCCCTTTGATATATGCATGGAAGAGGTGTAATGGTAGTTTTAAAAGTGTTTTCATCATGGCTGTGACCCTTGGTGTTGTCACCAGCTCCCTCAGTTTCACTATGGTCTCCATCAGTCACCTCATGCTCCATTTTATCGCTTCTTTACTAACATTCAACACCATCATCATCATTATCTTCCTCACTGCCTTCTATGTTGTCACTTTGGTCTTTAAATTAATCATCAACCTCTACACTTGCCTCACTTTGACCTTGTTCCTCATTAGTGTCTTCTTCTTCATCATTCTCAGCATTGTTTCTTTCATTCTAATTGTCACCAAGAGACTGATTTGTGTCATGATATTCATGACAACTGTCATAACTGTCATGACTATCTCCTTTGCTATACCTTTCCTCACTCACTGTCCTATCAGTGACATTTTATTTATCATTTTCTCCTTCATCAAATTTTGTTTGTGCCTCACTGATTTCCTTTTCTTGACTGTCAGCATTCTCTTCATCATGGCCATGTTCACTTCTTCAATTTTCATCATTATTCCCTCCATCAGCTTCCATGTCCTCTACCTCTTGCTCACTAGCTTCTGGCTCATCCTCATATTCATCATTTGTGTCCATGTACTCTATCTCATCATGACACTCATCAGTTTCACCTTGATCATTACTTTGTTCATCATTTGCATTATAAATTTCTTCATTTTGAGTTGAATCATTGGTATCATTACCATCACTGCCTCTTTCTGATTTGTCAGTTTCTTTGTCTTCACTACTTCTGTGCTCTTTTCCCTCATCTTCTTCTTCATTTCCCTCTTGCTCCTCCTCATGAATCTTTGTGTTTGCCTCATTGATTTCTTCATCTCCAATGTCATTTTATTTTTCTTTATTGCCACTGTCACCCTCTTTTCCATAATTACCATTTTCATCCTCTTCATTTGAAGCATCAATAGAAGGGGAAAGAGGGGGATTTTCTTGGGGTGAGAGTAGTTGTGCAAATGAGGAGGGAAAATTTGTTTGAGAAGGAGGTTGGGGATTTTTAAAGGCTTCATGGTTTATGAGAACATCCCAAGGTATACCTTGTTGATCCAACTGATGTAAAACCACCATTTTTTCAGGGAATGGTGGAATAAGATATGTATTTGCTGTGTGGGATTCCTCCTCTGGAAAATAGAAGACATTTTTTCCTTGCTCCTATAGAGATAGTAAGGCAAGTTTATCACTTTCACCACTGTGAAATGCATGAGGAGTCTGACATGATAGGTATAGAGCCTAGAGTACCTCCCCGCACAGTTGAAGTACCTCATGATAACCAACATCAAAGAGGCATATAGCTAGGAGAGGAGGTGATAGCTACAGTGCTTTGAGGCTCTAATCTATTGACTTCTCCTCCCTTATGTTTTGGCTTTAAATGCCTTTGACCACCTTCACTACCACTGTTGTTTTTAGTCCCTAACATGGTGATGGGAGACACTAGTTTTCAAATTTAGGGTTTGATGAAACAAGGTGAGAAAGGACGGAGTCAAGCTTTGGTGAATAAGGGGTATGGAGGTTAGGGTTTTTAGGATTTTGCTAGCTTTAGATCTTTGAGGAGGCCTTCTAAAATGTTTTTGCATATGCCTTAACTCACCCACCCTTATATGACATTAAACTGGTTGCAAGAATGATTTGAAGAGGGGTTCCTTTTTGTGCATGACCTAGGGTTTACCCTCTTAGGGTTTTTAGCTTAAAAAACCACTAAAGACAAAAATTAATTTGAAAACTTTCTTGGAGATAAGGAGAGGATACCACTTACCAATTTCTTGGACCTTCTACAACCTTGGAGGCACCTCAAAGGATGAAATTTTTAATTAGGGCAAGGGCTTTTGGCTTTTTCAATGTTCTGGCATTTGCGCAACACCTTTTCCCGTGTTGTCGAGTCGTGTTGTTTGCGCAGCTCTGACAGGGTCTTCATGGCAGTTAGCACAGCGCCGGCGAGGTAGGCAGTGTCTGCCCATCTCCTATGCGAGTCAGGGGGAGGGTTAGCGCAGTGCCTCGAGCAATTTGCATAACATCCGAGCAGGTGTGCAAGGCAAGTCAGGTGAAATCTGGTTTGCGTAGCGCCAGGGCAGTGCTATCAAGTGGTCGTGTTGTCTCCGTCAACTTTGGGTGAGTCGGGCCTACATTTGCATAGTGCCTAGGGTTTGTGTAGTGCTGGGGGTTATTTGCGCAACATCATTCAAACTTGAACAAATGGGAGGCTTGTTAGCGCAGTGTCGGCCTGCGTTTGCGTAGCATCTTTGATTTGCGCAGCGCACGGAAAACTTGACCAATAATGACCAGAAAACCTTTGTTTTTCTTCCTTAAGAATTTTTTCTCTCTTCCAAGGGCTAAATGAATTTTAAGTGAAATAAAAGCACCTTTATACTTTTTGAGAGAAATAAATCAAAGTTATAAACCCACTTTACTATGTTTTCAACCCTTTTTTGTCATTTGACTGATAACCTTTTACCCTTTGCAAGATTTTGAAAGCTTTATCAAGGAATTTTTTCTTCTCTTGTGATGATGACTAGTTGAGGGGATGTAGATTTCCTTTTCATCCTTTTTACCTTTGAAAACTTAGGTATTTTTTCAAAACTGTCTTTGGCATACATTTGAAAAACTGAAAACATTGTCTTTTATCCCTTTTGGCATTTTTTGATTGTTGCTGAACTGAAGGATGTCTCTTTACCTTTCTTCTAATTTTTAGGCAGTAATATATCTATTTTGACAAAATTTTCAAACAAATCATATTATGCCATGGATTCCACTTGGCCACTTCTAATTTTGTGCAGGTGCCTATATTACATTTTCCTTTGATCCCTTAGTACCTTTTGGAGTTTGATACCTCATTTTCTGAACAGTAACCTCATATTTCAACTTGATTTCTCTCTTTGGTGCAAGTGAAGCAGTGATGCTTTTAAAAAACCCCAAGGGACACCTTGGATAACCTTTGGATGCCATCTGTTGTTAAGAAGGAGGCATCATCATCTGTCTTGGGCATGTTCTATCCATTTTTCCAAAATCCTAGGCTTTAGGGATGTTAGAAAGAAGTAAATAGTTTTGTCTTCTAAGTTCTCTATAACCTTTAAAAATTCATTTATTATTTCCGAAAATCTTCAATGTGTACTTGGTGGTGTTGAGGTGATTTATGCCCTTGTGGTCCTTGTACTGGCTTCTTGCTTTGGCAACACTGTTTTTCCAATTAGTTACAAAAAACCCTGATTCTCTTTAAAAACAGGCATGCTTTCCTTCTCATTGCTGTAGATGGTCTTCTTGTGATGATTTCACCCTATTCCCTTACCTATTTTTAGGCATGATGGCCATCTTGATCTTTTTTTCAGAAATGTGAGCAAGGGCAGCTGTCCCTTGCAGAATTTGTGCTTTATGGCCAAGGAAGCCTTTCTTGAATGGATTTTTGATCATTTTTGGACAAAGTTACTTGTCCCTCTTCTTCTTTGAAAGAATTCTCCTTATACAGATAAAACAGGTATTTTAGGATACCAAATCCACCCTATGACCTGTGAAACCCTAGGTGACCTAATGGAAGGTTCCTTGGACTTGGTTTTTTATTGAAAACTTAGACTTTGGAATCTTTAGGGTAAAAAAAAGTTTTTATAGGCTGATGTATTGAAGATCCAAAGTCCAATGTACTTGATTTTGTTAAAAAATTATATATTATAAAGCAATGCAACACATAAAATATGCAGAAAACACAAGCACGCAAAACACATAAAACCAGAGAGATACAAATATACGTGGTTCACCCAGTTTGAGCTACATCCACCCCGAAAAACCAGTCCTTCCTTTCTATTATCCAGCAAAATGAAGAGATGCAACTTACAGCAGATCCACTGTAATATCCTATGTTCTCTCTCAGAGTCTCCCTATCTATTTCTTGCTTTGAGAATACACATGCAATACACAGCCGCAATATAATACCCTCATAAAAGTGAGGGGTTTCCTTCTAGGGAAAAAAAAACCCTAAACTAAACATAAATTCTACCATCATATCATCTGCCTAATGAACGGCCCAGATTGACTAGAAATTACTATACTTTTACAAGGAAATTTTACATCTGTTTTTAGCTTCAGGGGTGTTGCCCCCGAAACCCCCTACCAAGGGGGGGCTCCATAAAGTCGCAGCCACCCCCCCTAGGCAGCGTTTAATTATGGGCGGTGTTTCTGCCCCATTATGGTACAGGGTTCCAATGCCATGATACAAAATAAACAAGATAATTAGGCTCCACACCCAACAATTTCCCACTTGGAGACTGATTGTAGCAACTCCACCTCTGCTTCATTTGCTGGAAAATGACTCCTCTTTGGACTTGGTTGTTTCTCATCTTCATAGTCATCCTTGAAGACCAATTAAAACTAAGCATAATCTTAGTTTCTCCCTGGTTACAACTTTTGTTAGCATATTTGCAGGATTCTGGCTAGTGTGTATCTTTTCCAGCTTCAACTATCCATCTTCCAATACTGACTATATGAAATGGTACTTGAGCTGTATGTGTTTAGTCCGGGAATGAAATGCTGATTTCTTTGTAAGATGAATGGCACTTTGGCTATCACTGTATAATGTGCCCATATCATGCTTCTTACCCAATTCATCCATAAACCTTGTAACCAAATCATTTCCTTACTAGCCTCTGTAGCAACAACATACTTTTCTTCTGTTGTTGAAAGTGCAACAACACTTTGAATTTTTGAAACCAAACTAACAAATGTTCCACCTACAATAAATACATATCCTGTATTTCTCCTCCTGTTATCTCTGTCACCTACCATATATGCATCAACATATCCCTGTAGAGCAATGTTTGAACCACCAAAGCATAATTCTTGATTTGTGGTACCTCTCAAATATCTGAGAATCCATTTCACTGCCATCCAATGTTCTTTTCCTGGATTTTTTCATACTTACAACTCCATTTTTGCATGGCAAATATCGGGTCTTGTGTAGAACCATTGCATACATTAAGCTTCAGCTATGAGATGCATATGGAACTTTAGACATATAGTCCATTTCTTCTTGGGTCTTGGGGAAAATCTCCTTACTAAGTTTGAAATGGCTAGCAAAATGTGTACTAATTGGTTTTTCATTCTGCATATTAAATCTTTTCAACACCTTTTGTATGTACTCATTCTGAGACAGTGTTAATCTGCGATTTTTCCTGTCTCTACTTATTCTCATACCAAGGATTTATTTTGCAGCTCTCAAATCCTTCATTGAAAATGAATTTGCCAATTTTATTTTGAGCACATTTATTTCCTGCATGTTAGACCTTGCAACAAGCATGTCATCTACATACAATAACAATATAATATAGTTGCCATCATTTTTCTTTTTCATATAAACACAATGATCAGAGTGATATCTATTATAACTTTGTTCAGACATAAACTTGTCAAATTTTAGATACCACTTCCTTGGAGCTTGTTTTAAGCCATACAAGCTCTTCTTTAACCTGCACACTAATTTTCCCTTCCCTTTGACCTCATATCCTTCTGGTTGCTCCATATAGATATCTTCCTCCAAATCTCCATGGAGAAATGCTGTCTTTACATCTATCTGTTCAAGATGAAAATATTTCGTTGCTACAAGAATTAAAATAGTTTTGATTGAAGTCATCTTAACAACAGGATAAAATATTTCATCAAAATCAATACATTTCTTCTGTGCAAACCCTTTCACCACAAGTCTAGCTTTGTACCTCTGTTTTCCTCCATCTTCTTCCTTCAGCCTGTAAACCCATTTATTCTGCAATGTTGTTTTACCTGCAGGCAACCTGACTAAGTCCCAAGTCTGGTTATGTATTAAGGAGTCCATATCTTCTTCCATGGCTAGCTCCCACTTCTTCCTGGTTTCAACCTGCATTTCTTCTTCATAACATTCAGGTTCACCAGGATCAGTCAACAATAAATAATATAATGAAGGAGAGTATCATTCAAGGGGTCTACTTATCCTGGTAGATCTTCTGACACCACTTTCAGGTGTTTGAGGTGCGTGTTGCTGTTGTGGTGGTTGCTATTGTTGTGGTTGTTCATTATTATTATTATTTTCAGGCACCTTTACTTTTTCTGTGATCTCATCAAGAACTGTGTATTCTTTGTTTTATTTTTCCTGTTTCTTTTCCTGCAACTGATTCTTATACAAGACCTTTTAATTGAATATTACATCTTTGCTCCTAATGATTTTGTGATTTTCATAATCATAAGGTGATAACCAAAATCATTAACACCATATCCAATAAAGGTACATTTCTTTGATTTTTCCTCAAACTTTGTTATGTTTTCTTTATTAATATGGACAAAGGCCTCACAGCCAAAAGGCTTTAAAAAAGAGTAGTTTACCTTTTTACCTGTCCATGATTCCTCTGGAATACCACCATCCAAGGAACTTGAAGGCCTATGTTTATTAGATAAACGGTATTATCCTACGTATCTACACTTAAAATTGTAAAAGGAAATCCTACATGCAATCTCTGTGCTCCTTGCATGCTCCATGATTGTTTTGTTCATCCTTTCTGACACACCATTTTCTTGTGGTGTTCTTGGAGCTGTCTTCTCTCTACGAATTCCATGCTCTGAACAGTACCTATCAAAATCTTTGTTGCAATATTCACCTCCATTGTATGATCTGAGACACTTCAACTTCTTTCATGTCTCAATCTCAACTAAAGCTTTCCATTTCTTGAAAATATAAAATACATTAGATTTATTCTGAATACAATAAATCCATGTTTTTTTAGTTGCATCATCAATAAAAGTAACATAATAATGAGAGCCACCAAGAGATGATACTTGAGCAAGTCCCCATACATCTCTATGCACAAGCTCTAATTTTTCGCTCTTATTTTCTCTCCCAACTCTGAGAAATTTGATTCTCTTCTATTTTCCATAAATGCAATTCTCACAGAAATCCAAATCAACATTCTTCAAACACGGCAACAAATTTCTTGAGTGAATAATCTTCATCCCATTCTCACTCATGTGTCTGAGCCTATGATGCCATAATGTTGCATCTACTCCTTTGGAAGTTAAAATATTAGCAGAGTTAGAAATACCATTGCACAAATACAATGTACCAACCTTTTCTCCTTTTTCTATTATCGAGGCTCCTTTGGTGACCTTCCAAGTTTTATTTGTGAAAGTTGTCACACAACCTTCACCGCCTAACTGCCTTGTTGAAATCAGATTTTTCTTCAGATTTGGAACATGCCTTACCTCGTTTAGTAGCCATTGGTTTCCATTTTGTTTTACAATAACACCCATTCAACAATTTTACAGGGGTTTATCATCACCCCAAGCAGGACTTGTCCAAAATCTCATGAACATAGTCATGAAAATATTTCTTGTAGAGGTGTGGCATGAATGAGGCCCCTAAATCTACAACCCAAGAATCAGTAACATTTTCAAAAGAAAGAATCAAAGCATCTTGTAACACATCACCTGTCACATTTGCTTCATGCTTTTTTTCTTGCTGTGCGTCTCCTTATTTTCCCTTCCGAGATCTACAGTATTTCTTCAGGTGTCCTTTATTTTTTCATTTCCAGCACACTATCCCTGATCTAGACTTGGATCTTCCTTTCCTTGATTTACTACAATATCCTGAGCTCTTTCCTCTTTCCATTTTTCTTCCCCTAGACTTTGCACCCAAAGCATTACCCGATGTCTCACCGAAGCTTTTTCGTCGCATTTCCTCGCTAAGGATATCACCGACAACATCATCAAACTTTAAAGTACTAGATCCAAAGATAGATTTACTAATGGCCATAACTAAATCGTTCCAACTTTCTGGCAATGAGCACAGAAATAAAAGAGCCCTAAATTCATCATCAAAGTTTACCCCTACAGAACTAAACTGACTGGTACTATATTAAAATCATTTAAATGGTCTGCAACACATCCACCTTTCGACATCTTCATATTAAATAAACGTTTCATGAAAAATACCTTGTTTGAGGCCGAGGGTTTTTCATATACTTTCGCCAACACCTTAATCAAACCCTCTATTGTTGTTTCCTTCGAAATATTGAAGGCTACCGATGCTGCAAGGCACAACCGTACTGTTCCGAGTGCCTTTCTATCGAGAATCTCCCATTCTGCATCTGTCTTAGCCGTCGGCTTCTTTGTTTTTCCACTCAATGGTAGGTACAAATCTTTCTGATACAGATAATCTTCCATCTTCATCTTCCATAGCAGGAAGTTTTGGCTGTTAAATTTCTCGACCCTAAACTTACCATCTTCTGCCATTGCTCCCACTTGAACTAGGAACCCTTCTTTCCTGCGAGTTTATCAGCCAAATAGACCTTCGGCTCTGATACCAGTTGTTAGAAAATTATATATTATAGAGCAATGCAACACATAAAATATGTATAAAACACAAGCACACAAAACACATAAAACTAGAGAGATACAGATATACGTGGTTCACCCAGTTTGGGCTACATCCACCTCGAACAACCAATCCTTCCTTTCTATTACCTAGCAAAATGAAGAGACACAACCTACAACAAATCCCCTGTAATATCCTATGTTCTCTCACATAGTCTCCCTATCTATTTCTTACTCTGAGAATACACGTGCAATACACAGCCGCAATACAATACCCTCATAAAAGCGAGGGGTTTCCTTCTAGGGCAAAAAAAAACCCTAAACTAAACATAAATTCTACCGTCAGATCATTTGCCTAATGAAGGGCCCAGATTGACTAGAAATTACTATACTTTTACAAGGCAATTTTACATCTGTTTTTAGCTTCGTGGGCGCTGCCCCCGAAACCCCCTGCCGGGGGGGGGCGCTCCATAAAGCTGCAGCCGCCCCCCCCCTGGACCCCCCAAGCAGCGTTTAATTACGGGCGGCGTTGCTGTCCCATTAAGGTACAGGTGTCCAATGCTGTGATACAAAATAAACAAGATAATCAGGTTCCACACCTAACATATTTATCTAAAGAGCCTACATAGACAGTTTTGAGACCATCAATGCTTGAGGCATTTCTAGAGAGGTAGGAGAGATGGATGTTTGGTGGCCCTAGGTAGCAGTAGAGGGGTTTTAGGCTAAAACAAAAAAATAGCATTCAGTTCAAAGGTGACACAATAGAGACAAAATGAGTGACATGGGCCCATGATGGGTCTTCTGGGATGGGTGAGTTGAGCTTGATATGATGGGATGATGAAATAATGAAAAAATTATCTTAAGGATAATGAAGGCAGTGAGATTTCTAGAACTCACGATGTTCATGAACTTTGTTTCTAGAAATCTAGGGCAAACATTTAGTCATCTACAAAGGAAAAAATTATTGATGACTAACACTTTGGAAAAGATTCATCCAAGCCTTCCACATAGCATATGGTGTGCCTTTCCCATGAATTCTTGAGAAAATATGGTCTTGCACACCTTCCAACATAATCCTTCTTGCCTTCGCCACTTTATTATGCCATGCATCAAGTAATGTAGCACCCGTCAAAGTGGGCTTAGTAACATCACTGTCGATGAATTACTTCAAGCCATTATCTCTAAGCACCACCTTCATCCTGTCCTTCCAGGCAATGTAGATTGAGCTATCGTCGAGTGCATACTCTAGCCACAAGCCATTGAAATCCATTTCAATGTGTACTCAACTGTAGCACCAAGAAATTATTGCAGCAAATTCGAATTGTTTCCAGCAACAAACTTAGCTCCTGCTTCAAAATTGCAATATTTTGTGCTCTGAAACCATGTAGAAATTTTACTACAAATTATGTATTTCCTGGATTCTCCTGATATAAAAATTATATGCCACCGTTAAATACATAATCGCTTCTACAAAAATTCTTGTGGAATTTAAAACACAGTCACCAATTGCAATATCAAGAAGAAATATCAATCATACATAACACAGATGCTTTTACCAGGAAAGAATAAAGCTAAAACCGCCACTATCATATATTATGCATATATCACGGATCATGAAACAATCTCATACAAAACTCTAATCCAAGAGTTCTCAGTACAATATACAATCATCTCACACTGCCTTACAAAAACTAGAAAATGCCTTAGCCAAATTTGTGCCTCACAATATCCTTCCTTCACTGCACAATCCAAGATTATTACAAAGACCAATTTGATGCAATCATGCCCTCCTTGACTGCACAATCCTCATGATCATATCCAATGTGTGTTTGGCTTGCATGAGTGTAACCCAATATAGTACAACTGATAGTCAATTGTCCCATTCACCTGCATCTCAACTGGGTCTCCACTAGATCTGACATGCATGTAGTTAACAGTATTAAAACTTCAGTTACATGTGATATAACTACATGTGAATTAATTTAGTAATTAATTCACTGACCTCTCACTAGTATATCTTTAGTTACAACTAGCACAACTGAGTTTAAATCACTAGGATATTCTTGTTGAATCTCAATAGTACTTCCTTTTGGTTTGTGCAATGCATCTGCAACATTTCAAAGGGAAATATTAGGAATTTTTTTCTGATCTAATACATGATTTTGTGGAGGTATATATGGATGATTTTACAATTTATGGGAATTCATTTGAAGAAGCTTTAGAAAATTTGGAAAAGGTTGTTAAAAGATGTAAAGAAGAAAATCTTTCATTAAGTCATGAAAAATGTTTTATGATGTTTACCGAAGGAATTGTTTTAGGACATCATATTTTGGGAGATGGAATTACAGTTGATTCATCTAAGGTTGAATTCATCTCCAAAATATCAATTCCAAGCTGTCAAAAGGATGTTAGAAGTTTTCTAGGATTCACGAGGTATTATAGAAGATTTATAGAAAACTTCACTAGAATAGCATCCCCATTCTTCAAATTGCTTACCAAAGATTCTGAATTCAGTTGGAATCTTGATTTCAAATTGGCATTTGAAACATTAAAAATAAAAATTTCTTAAGCACCCATCTTAAGAGGTCCAAATTAGAAACTACCTTTTCATATTTCAACAGATGCTTCAGATACAAATTTGGGAGTTGTATTAGGACAAAAAGATTTAATCCCCTAGGCCATCTATTATAAAAGAAAAAATTTGACTCCTACTAAGTTAAATTACACTGTAATGAAAAAATAATTTCTAGTTGTTGTTCATGCTATCAACAAATTTAGACATTATATCACCGGCTATGAAACCTTTATTCATACAGATCATTCTGAAATTAGATATTTAATGAATATATATATTACTAATGGCAGAGTCACAAGATGGTTATTGCTCCTACAGGAATTCAATATCACCATTCTATACTGGCCTGGAAAACAAAACACAGTTGTTGATTTCTTGTTTAGAATTCAAAATGTTAAAAATGATACTCTAGTAGAAGATAATTTTCCCGATGAATATCTTTTTGCAATATCTACTAAATCTCCTTGGTTTGCAGATGTTTCTATTTAATTAGTTATAGGCAAATTACCTACACACTTGCTTCCTAGAGAGAAAAGAAAAATTATTCAAACAAGTGCATTTTACTCATGTGTTAATGATGAATTGTATAAAACAGGTCCAGATCTCACCATCAGAAGGTGTGTTCGAAAAGATGAAATTCCTGAGATTCTCAAGGCATTTCACGATGAACCCTGTGGTGGACACTTTTCTGATAAGAGGACTGCCTATAAAATCATTCATTTAGGATATTATTGGCCATCCATCTTTAAAGATACCAAGGAGTATGTTAAAAGGTGTGACAGTTGTCAAAGAATGGGGAAACATGTTCGTACAGATGAAATGTCATTACAACCTCAGGTACTCATCGAACCATTTGAAAAATGGGCCCTAGATTTTGTTGGACCAATCAATCCACCATCAAATCAAAATAAATATATTCTGGTATGTATTGATTATGTCACTAAACGGGTAGAGGTTAAAGCACTTTCTTTAGCTAATGAAAATGTTGTAGTTAAATTTCTCTTTGAGGATATTTTCACTTGTTTTGGTGTCCCAAGAGAAATTGTGACAGATGAGGGAAGCGAGTTTACATCCAAGTTCATGCAGAAGATTGTGGAAGTTTACAAGATCAAACATATAAAATCCACTCCATATCATCCACAATAAAATGGTCAAGTGGATTCTACCAATAATTTGATGGAAGGAATCCTCACTAAGACTGTACATCTACATAGGAAGGATTGGGCAGATAGGCTTCCTGAAGCCTTATGGGGCTACCAAACTACATGGAGAAATAAAATAGGACATACTCCCTATGAACTTGTTTATGGGAAGCAAGTTCTATTTCCTATAGAATTTCAAATCCAAACCTTTAATATTGCAGTCCAATTGGGGCCTGACTTATCAGAATCCCATAAGCATAGCTTGGAGCAACTTAATGAGCTTGATGAAATCAGGCAAGACGTAGTTCAAAGAACCATTCTAATACAGTAGTAAAGATCCAAATGGCATGATAAATATATAAAGGAGAAAAAGTTTCAAGCAAGGGATTGGGCACTTTTGTTCGATTCAAACTTCAAAGACTCTCAAGGAAAGTTTCACACTCATTCGCTTGGGCCCTATGAGATTGAAAAAGTATTTGAAAATGGAGCATTGAGGATAAGGACAATTGATGAAGAAAAGGTACCTCTTCTTGTGAATGGACATCAATTAAAAGTCTATCATAATCCAATTACAAAGGAGGAGTTTATTAGAATTTTCCAAGATAATATTGATATGAAGTTAGTGAAGAAGAATTCTTCTTCTTCACCAACTTAGTCTTCTTTTTATTTTTCATATCTAAAAACAAAATAATATATAGAAGTAACTATATATATATATATACTCTCTCTATATATATATATATATAATATATATATATATATATATATATATATATCATTCAAATAATAATTGTATAAGTATGAAAACCAATCAATGATTGGCATCCTTATACAGAAAATATAGGATGAAAATCAAAAGTTCTCACATCTTATATTTTCTATTCTATTCTAAAAATCCCAAAAAAAATTGTTCCCTTTATTTTTGTAAATAAATAAAAGAAGTAGTACATAACTACTTCCATTTTGCATCTATTATTCTATTCTGCAGCTAAAATTATATTCTGCAACTGATATTACATTCAGCAACTCTGTTACATTTTTCTTACAGCTTACTGAAGCAAGAATACTGAGCACAAGAAATTGAGAACTCCATTTGAAGATCATCATGCTAAAGGATATCTGAAGAATCAACAACAAGAAAATATAAACAAAAGGTTAGTTCTAAAGGTATGATTACATAAATTTGTTTAGATAAAAAGATTAAAAAAATTATCATATATAACGTAGATGATAACACGTTGCCTCAATATGTCATCATTTGATTTGATTTCTACTCACATCATGTCATAAATCGACCACATCATCTGCATCATATCTCATAATGATCCATAACGGGTTCTCCCATTTATGATTAAACGGTCATATCCTATTGTCGTAACCTATTCATATACATTTCTTAAAACCTCATCAAGTATTCATTTTAATCATATTTCCCTAAAAACCCTCGACGTCCTTAACAAAATCTGCAACCCAATTCATTTTACACAGAGAAGAACAGTTATGAAGGCTAGACTCTTCACGACAGAATACATGGGTTTGATAGTCAGGACTGAACTAGTGGGAGATAAATACATGGAGGGTTATCCTCAGATCAAAGAGATGTTGCAGAAGGCTAAGTGGCTCAAGATTATAGAAAAATTTGACAGATTACACAAGTAGATCACTAAGTCTTTTGCGAGTTATTTCGACGGAATAGGGGTCGAAATAGGAAACATAAAATTTTCAGTGCACCGAGGCTTTCATAGCTAAATCTACAGAGCTCCAAAGAATTGGTGAGATATAGTTTAAAAACAAATAATTTCATAGTGAAGCATGGAGAGTTTTCCTCAAAAATCCAGGTATGGATACTTCTGTTTACAAAAAGGGTATTTCTAGCTCAACACTCAAGAATAAATGGAGAAACATGCTTTTAATTTTACAGAAGTTTATCACTTGTGAAGGCAAATTTGGGTGCATGTATGTTTATCATATTCGGTTGTTGATGAACTCTTTAGAGGATGGAGAAATAAACCTCCCTTTCTTTCTACTGAATAGTTTAAAAAGAATGTCTACAAATATATAGAAAATAATTCAGTTTGTATACAACACTATGCACCATCATGGGTTGGTAAAAATACTTCTTGAATTTCATTTGAAAAGTATAGGAGACTCTTGGGAATGTTTCCTAATTAGAAACCACTTCCAAGCTGAGCGATAGCCACCTAAGTTAGATAAGACTAGAAAAAATAAAAGAAGGAAGGTTGACACAAGAATTGAGGATAGACCTTCACCTCAACTACAGCAAGATGAAGAGGAACTTACCCTTGTAGAGTTGATGAAAAATAATTAGGGTGGAGTTAAAACAAGAAGTAAAACATTAAAGAAAATCAAGGTTAGAAGTGAAGAAAACTCAAACCCTCCATATCCAAGGAAAACCTATAGAATCTAAGGATCCATGAAGAAGACACCATCAAAAGAAATGAAGTTTGTGAATTTAGAGGAGCCTCAAGTGCCATCATCCATCAATGTCTCTCCTCCACATAGTCGTATAAATTCTTCTGTACATAATTTTGAAGGAAGTCCCAACAGAAGATTTCTAGGAATAGACCCAGCACAAGAAGAGATATATGACTATATTGATTCATTAGAGAGAATAAATGTAGCAGTGAATCAAGGTATGCAAGAACAACCTATCAGTCCATAAGAACCTCTAGTTAACACCCTTAAGCAAGAAATATATGAACTAGAGTTACTGAATAGGCACATTAAATAGGAGAATGAAGCTTTAAAGCAGCAGAACTAATTGGAGAAATTCAATATTGGTAACATCATCCTACATTTGGGATTGTGGTATAAATAGAATAGAAAGTTAAAAACAAAGAACAAATCTCTGAACAGGACAGTCATCAATCTCAAGTACAAACTCCTTATGAGAAAGCCCAGGATGGCAGTCACCTCAATGAAAAGCAAGAAGGAAAAATTGGATGTATTAGCAGAGGTGTCTGAACAAATTCAATAAGAGAAGGAAGTTCACATTTTTTATAATTACATGAGGACATGCAATGGGTTCTTTGCGGGGGTATGTTGAACCTTAAAATTGTTCTTTCTCTAACATCACTTCTCATCACTTTTCCCTACCTTTTCATAAAATCCATAACTCCAATCAATGATAAATGACATATTTCATCTCAGAGAATGCATTTGAATGGTATCTATTTTATATTTTCTTTTTCTTTTTATTTGAATGAATTTTTGTAACTCAACTACAAAACGTGTGATATTCTACGACTGATTGTTGTTTCCGTGGTTACTTTAATGGTTTGAGAGGTTCTGAGGAGGGAATGAAGGAATGCGTCACATGGGCATCCTTGGAATGATCCTCACATGGATCTCATCCTATCCACCTGTTCGAATTCAACAAAAAGAGGTGCATATGCTCGTGGTTAAAGTGCGGTCAAAGGACATAATCCAAAAATGAAAGACTCTCGATTTTCTTTGACGTGAAAAATCAAGAGTTAACCGCTTAGATTTTTCTTCTATGTTTTAGTTGTAATTTCCATCTGGAGGGGGAACTAGCTCCAGACAGTTACATTTAAATTTCTTTAAATACCGATTGCTTGAAAATTGGAGACAATCTTAATTTTGTGAGAATGTTGTGTATGCTTTGAGACTGTGTTCCTTTCATAATACAAACAGTATGTTTGTTGTTCTAGTTCGCTATTGATGTGCATATATTCTTCTAGGATATCAACTCATTCTGTCATAGAGGGCCCCTGTACAGAAAGGAGGTTTCATCAGTTGTTTCTAGTTTAATTTCATTAGCTCGGTTTTGTCAATTCATAGTTAAATTTACATTGCATTACAGTCGATTCTTAGATTAAATTGTTTATTGTTTCATAGATTAGATTTATGGATTATTTTTCAAAATTAGTTTTAGAATAATTGTGTAATATTTTTCTTACCAAAAACATCTCAAGAAAGTAGTTATTCTATTTTCCAAATTGGATTATGTTTAAAGCATTAGAGTATAAAATTATCTTTGTTTCCTTTACATGTTTTTACACTACTTTCCTAGACTAAATTCTCAATTAAATTTATAATGAAATGCTTGTAAAGATCATATCAAGAAGATGAATTTTTCATTCTTCCAAAATTGGATGATTGAGTATTGAAATCATACAGTAGTTTAGTTTCTTTTACATGCTTTTTAAATTTCTTTTTTAGATTAATCCTTTCAACTAAATGTATAATCAATTGCTTGTAAATCATGTCAAGAAGATGACTTTGTCATTCTTCCAAAATTGGATGATTGAGTAGTTGGTCATGCAGTAGTTGCTTTTCAATTTCTTTGAATTTTCTTTCCATTAGCATTGTCATTTCAATTCTTAGTCATAGGATTTATTTTTTAATCCATGGAGTGGAATTAAATTAAGATAGATTTGAATTAGCTTTAAATTCCAAACTCTCAATGTCATTAGAATAAATACTCTGTTTTTTAGATCAGATTCTAACCATTTAAATTTTGATTCATTTTTATGCAAATTATAATAGTTTAAGAACATTTCCTTTTATTCATTCTTTCAAAACTAGTTTTAACATTAAAATTTATTAGATTTAGCTGATTCATTTCATAGTTGTCATTCCTTAAAGACTAACCTTTAGACATAAAGAAACGAAACCCCCAAAAAAATATAAAAACATACACAACAAAGTAAGAAGAAGGTCAACTAAGCATATATAGTGCACCACACTTCATCAAATTACTAACCTCGGTTGATGATTTATGATAAGAAATTTATGACATTAAATTGGCTAAACTGTCACTCAACTATTCCTCATCCTTTGCAATACTCATAAACCTTAATTCATGACCACCATCCCTGACATTTCTTTATCAGTCACATTCTGTCTCTAAAAATCATTACTCCTTCTTCATGTCGTTGATGGGGGAAACATCTGTGCCCTCTTGCGACGAGTCGCTTCCTGTCAACATTAGCTCATCATCCAGGAAGTTGACTTAGAAAAAAAATTTCAGTACCTTGGAGCTTTCTTACATCAACAGGAGCGTTCTCTCTTTCGACGATAGGTTGACATCATAGGCCTGTGACCAAAACACTTTGTATGGTGTTTGACATAAAAGCATCTATTCACACCATGCAGAATGTACTACAGTACCTTGAGAGCCATTATCATCAATGGTGGTTTCTCTGGCATCTGTTAAAGACTCACATCATTGGCTGGTAATCGGACAGTGTCTTCCCGTGTTAGACTTCAGATCACATATTCGCATGGTTGGACTCGTACTTAGGTGAACAAGTGAACAAGATAGAAGAACCCATATTTAGTTTCATCCATCTAGGCTACGATTTCAGGAGTAGTACCAAATCATCAATACGATGGTCATTACTCAGATGGTCATCCTATCATGGATCTATATTTGTATACAATTCTATATCTATAGGAAACTTTCTGATGTTATGATAGTTTATGTCTTGAGTATCGGATATGCCTCCCTCAAAAATTTAGGTCAAATATTAATAGATATCATGATATAATGTATTGTAATTAATGTAGGTTACCATCCGCTTCAGATCCTCCTCCTCACATCATAAATAAATCACTCAACATTATCATTTTTTACTACATGCTTTAGGGGGCAGCTGTTACAGGTCAATTTGGGTATCATACCAAAGCACAGATCAGTAACCATTAGGGTCCATCATACTCTAAATTAGTTTCTACATGCCCTAAAAAAGTGATCCCATTGGTGGTTTTCCTTCATCAAAGTTTCAATACTTAGATGCCAGTTGAAGTGCCCCATTGAGCAATCAATGCACCCCAAGACAACAGTAACTACTTTTCAGAGCATCTACTCCAGTGCAAGGCTGCGTTGCAGAGGATCTAAGCATACTTTAGAGTGTGATGGTCGACTGGGAGAAAATTGTTCATTGGATTCCGAGAATCTTCCCAACCTCTAGTGGCTTCTAGAAGTTGTTCCAGATTTCACCTCATCTGATATCTTCGAATATGGACACCATGAAGCCATTAAACCTCTTATCCTCCTATTCCTGTGAACAAGGAAACATCTTCATCCATTTATAGGAAATCCATTCAATGTTTCATTAATGTCAAAATACCTTCATCTACCTATAAATAGATCATTTATCATAGTGCACAAGGGAGCAAGAATTTTTGTTAAGTAGATTTATGCTGGTGAGATCACAACTCTTGGAGGTATTGTGCATGTACCATGATGCTGCTAAATTTTTGATGTTGGAGGTGATGAGGATGGGACTAAAGTTGGATGATTAACAAAGAATCGACCAACTAGTTGTACTCTTCCTTCTACTTCATAATAAAGACATTTGTTCCTTTCCTAATGCATGTGTCAATGATGTTATATGTGTATTTATGAATTTAATCAATTCAATTTGTTTAACTTTAATAGATCATATTGCCTTTATGTTGTTTTGTGTCTTCTGTTTGTCATTGCAGGTATCAATCAAACGAGTTCAGTTATATTGAGCGCAACAGAAGCAACAAAGGGAGGTGAGGAAAAGTGAACAGATTACCAGAAGGTTTTCCTCCCTTTATCTATTCATTTTAAGGAAAATTTCAGATGTTTTTCTTTCCCTTGTTCTAAGTGCACCACCACACTTAGGTAAAGCATACTTATCCGTAGGCTTGATTTCTGTAAAACACTATTGTCTTGAACCTCCATTAAAAGGCCATTCCATATGCTATGTGGAAGGCCTTAATAGATCTATATAATAATAGCAGTGACCACAGAAAGCTAGCACTAAAGGACAAGCTCAGAAAAATATAGTTGGAAGAGGGCGCGACAATACCAAAATACTTGGAAAAGTTTAGTCAAGGTCGAGATGAGATTGGAAGTGTTTTTGTGACAATTCACGAGGATGATTTGGTGACCCTAGCACTTCTAGGCCTTCCCAAGATTTGGCACAGCTACCAATATTCGGTAAATGGGAGGGAGAAGCTACTAGAGTCGGAGCGATTATGGTGTGACATGGTACGAAAAGAGATAAGGCAAAGCACTAGAGACAGAACATCTTGCAAAGAC
The DNA here is from genome assembly GCA_034641835.2 of Pinus albicaulis. Lineage (NCBI taxonomy): Eukaryota > Viridiplantae > Streptophyta > Pinopsida > Pinales > Pinaceae > Pinus > Pinus albicaulis. The sequence goes on from CM076582.1 coordinate 1,618,233,775, forward strand.
AAATAAGAATATTTTTCATTAGTCATAAAAGGTAAGAAATCTAAGGGAAATAATTCCCAAGACAAAGAGGGCAAGAGAGACTTGTCCAAGGTGAATTTTTTTCACTGTCATGAGTACGAGCACTATGCCACAAAATGTACACAGAAGGCAAGCAAGAAGGAGCCTGCAATTGTAGCAATGGGTGAATCTCTAGCTTCAGAATTTGAGCTTGATTTTACTCTCATTGCATGCATGACCAAAATTGTAATGGGATGCATGTGGTATATCTACAGCAGTGCCTCGTTTCATATTACGAGGAATAGAGATATCTTCAGTGAATTGGGGGAGAAGGACCTCCAACAGAACATAGAGTTTAAAGATGACTAGAGGTATAGCACGACTAGTATAGTTAAAATTACCTTTCAGTGGGAGAATGGATCCCCTCTTAAACTCAAAGATATTTTTTTTGTTCCGAGACTATAGAAGAATCTTGTTTCCGTAGAATTATTGGAGGACCGTGGCTATGATGTGATATTTAAAAAAGGAAAGGTTTTCCTTAGACACATCGCCATGAGAAAAGTGAAACAAATAGGTGTGCAAGTCAAGAACGTGTATGCACTTGAGGTACCAGATGAATGAAAATCTTTAAGGAGCAAGGCAAAGGTTAGAGACCTGGTGGTTTAGAGGGAGCATGAATTACCTCTTAATATGCAGACTCAGAAGCAACCTTAGAAAGTTGTGGAGAAAGAAAAATTGGAGAAGCAAAGAGGAGAGTGAGTGGAGGCATCCAATCAAGAAGATAAATCCAATAAGAGAAAATTTAGAGCCAGGTGGGTAGAGGGATCACATTCATCCATACATCCAGGTAGAGGTAGGGCAATGTTAAGTCATAATCCCAAGAGAAGAAATTTGGGCAAGATCCATCGATATGTCTTGTCTCATGGATGAGTACCTGGCTACAGGGGGGCGACAGTACACAGTAGCTGGATGGATCAATATCAATTGATGCATTTATATATAAAATTGATAAATGTCAGATACTAGAGCACAAATCAGAGTTGGTAGCAATGTAGATGGCATAGATGCAGAGTTAGCAGAAACATAGATTTTTCAGTAAACAATGCAGTAACTAGTAGCAGTGAGAGACTCTGATGACAAATGCATCATACTGATTTAGTTTGGATTATTTTCAGTTTCAGAAGTTGCAGTAGAAAATAACACTAGAGAAGTTTTGCATGCAAAACATTCCAAAGGTACAGTATTGAGATAGGGTTGAATTCCTTTCTTGTTTAGATGGATTATCGAAAATGGCAACAAGAAATATTGAAAATGACACCCATAAGGCTTCTGATTTAATTTTCCCTTAATTAAATTAGAAGTAAATTTTAATTCCACGTCACATGACAAGTTATAAGTATTAACTGAGTCAAGAATAATTACTTAGCTTAGTCAATTATAGTTGGAGTTCAAACGAAAGGCATGTAGGGTGTCTCCTACTTTTTAGGAGCACTAGTTTAGTTATTTGTGAGTTGTAATTAGTTAACTCAAATACTTGAGTTAAAATCAATTTAACTAGTTATAACTGAGAGAAGAGTTAGTGGAAGGTCCAGTGAAATACATATGATTTAATCCACAAGTAGTGGTAAATCAGTTAACCGATAATTCACTATAAATAGTTGTCACATGTCAGTTCTAAGGAAGGCCCATTCGAGATTGGAGTTAAAGGTAAGATAACTACCAATTGTGTAATTAGAAAATTGTACAATTCATGCATGAGGTCATCAGGAAGCCTTGGATGTATTGCGTAGTCATTAATTGGAAATTTTATAATTAATAGGGGCTCAATTAGCCTAGGAATACATAAGCAAGGCTAGTCAGGTAGAGGCAAGAAAGTGGTTAAATATTGGACCAAACTTGCTTAGATTTTGTGTAAGGATCATAGTAAGAAAATCAACAGAGTGAAGATTTTTCTCAAAAAGGGAAATAACATTGTATTGTTTCATGATATTGACTTTATACAATATACAGATAGTGGGGCTTTTAGTTGAGGCTTTTCCCAAATACATCTTGTGTTGTGCGATTGATAATTCTTTCTCTTACTTGTTTATGTGATTGTGTGATCGTAATTGGTTTCCGCAATTTGTGGAATTGATTCAGTATTTTGTTTTAGTACATTAAAAGATCATTTGAATCTATTTAGATATTTTGACAACCTCAAGACATTATCAATGCATTAATCAAATGCAGTAATTGATGGTTACTATGCTCCACTTTCCTTTTAGCAAGTTCATAGTTATGTACATTGCCAACCTTATTATCTTAACAAATCAAATCTAAAGAGCACTTCCGTGGAAATTCATAACACTTACCATATGAAGAGGTTGGAAATTTTGGCATTCTTATCTAAACCATTGTGTGTAGGGATCAATAGTTTACCAGATCCCATATCTTAAAATTCTTAGTTAATTGAAAATAAAAAGAAAGATTCAAAGGGACTATGGTTTATTGAACAAGAAATAGAATACTAAATATTTTCAAAAGTTGTATTATCAAAATATGCCAAAAAATAATGGGGAACTATAGATATTTCCTATCAAGGTATAGACAAAGAAAAGAAAAAAAAAAGAAAAGTTGTAAACTCTTAAGAGGATTTTTGAGAAATTAAACGTGAAGGATTGTAAGAATGTTGATTAGTTCATGACTTAGATGATTAATGTAGTAATTAAGTTAATAATACATGTTTAATATATGATAGACCAAAAGGTGTTTCAGAAGGTTTTGAGGATCCCACTAGCCAAATTTAATGTCATAGTTGCTGCCAACAAAGAATGAAATAATCTAGCATAAACTTCCATAGATGAGATGATGGTAACACTATTACCCATGAGAGAAGGATGAACAGGGAAGGTGATTCCTTTGATAATGCTTTCAAATCAAAAGCATGTGTAAGTGGGGGCACAAGAAGGAAAAATAGAGCTAGAGGCAAATATAATACAATGAACCCAAAAAGAGATAGCAATTCAATCTCATATCAAGGAGATACACCACGAAATAACCTTAAAAGCTTAATGGGTGGAAAAAATCACAAATAAACAAGATGGTTTGGAAAATCTAAAGTTCAATGTTGTTATTGTGAAAGGTATGTGAATTATGGTAATGAATGTAGCTAAAGGCATGTATACCTATATGAAAACAAATTTAACTTTATAAATATCTACAAATTTACTTCCAAGTCTATATTTCTTACTTATGATCTTTCCTAAGAGATTAAAAAGACTTTCTATCACTAAATAGTGGTTGTATTAACCATATGACTAAAAATAGGAATCTATTTGCAAGCATAGAAAACTATGTTAAGACCAAAGTCAAATTGGGTGACGAAATATTGTCAGTATTAAGTATGTATGACTAAAAATAGGAATCTATTTGTAAGCATAGAAAACTATGTTAAGACCAAAGTCAAATTGGGTGACGAAATATTGTCACTATTAAGTATGTTGTTGTATCATAATTTAATCCAAATTAGTCATTTTTTTTTGTAGATGTTTCAAGTCTATAACATGGCTCACCGCGACGACAAAATCCAAGGAGAAGAACATGAATGTGGAATAGTAATTAAATATAATTATTCCGCAATGATAATTTTTATTAAAGTTAATTAATTTTTCTGAATAATAATTTAGTAACTCTCTGTAATACTAAATTTTTATGGTTTTCAGGTCAGCTCATTCACATATCATATCCTTCCCACCCATATTTATTATTCCGCATTCATGCTCTTCTCCTCAAATTTTGTCTTGATGTTAAGTCTTGTTTTAGACTTGAAACATCAACACAAAAATTACTACTATGGATCAAATTCTAATACAAAAACATAATCAAGATTCTCATCATAGAAATATTCAAACACTCATAGTCATATTTTTGGTATTATTAAATTTAGTGTTCTTACTCAACAAGGAGAAAAGGAAAAAAAATTAGATGTATTTTTAGTCCAAGGATTAAAACATAACCTCAATGTTAGTCAACTTATCAAAAAAATTTATAGAGTTAATTTCAACCACAATACTTGCACAATATTTAAAAAAAAATCTAGTAGAAGTATAATTTTTAGAATTCAAATGACCAATAATAGGATGTATTATTTTCCTATGACAAATGTCATTCAATCAATCTCATGTTCCCATCAAGTAATCAATCTAGATGAGTGTTGAATTTGGCATTTAATATTTGGTCACTTGCATTTTGGAGGACTAAATATGTTGAAGTAGAATACATACCAATCATACATGAACCAACCAGATCTTGTGAAAACTATACATTAGAAAGACAACATACATAAAATTCCATCTAGTGCATCTTATAGGCTAAATACACCATTGGAGTTGGTGCATATTGATTTCTATGGTCCTACGCAAACCCAATCTCTTGTTGGACACTATTATTTATTGACTTAAATGTATGATTGCAATAAGAATAATTGGGTATACTCCTTGAAAATAAAATCTAAAAATTTTGACAAATTCAAGGAGTTTAAAACACCAGGTGAGAGGAAGAGGGGTTAATATATTAAAATATTGAGATATAATAGAGGATAATGTAACTCCCAAGAGTCTGCACCATATGGTAAACACCATGGATTCAAGAAGAAAATAATGTCTAGGTACACACCGTAACAAAATGATGTAGCATGAATGATGCAGGACCATCTAGACTTAGCCAGCAATGTGATTATATATTCACATGTTGTGGTTAATTAGAGAGGAATAAACATTAGAATTAATATTTTATTATTTATTTATTTATGAGAGTAGTTAATTGTTTTGTATTTTTTTAATTAATTAGGAATAAAATTAGAAATTGGTTTCTTTCCCAGCATAGAAATAGGGCCAAGTAAGGATAAGAGCTTAAAAATCGAGAGGCATTGGTTTGTTGGAGTAGTTCAAGAAGAAATATATTCTAATAAGAACAGTTTCATATTCAAGTATAAATAATATGAAAATAGAGAGAAAAAACAAGAGCGTAGAGAGGAACAGTGACAGTGTGAAGAATGCCAAAAGAGCAAAGGGAAACAAATGTAATATTCAACCCATGCGAATTTGACACATTCATTTTTATGGTAGTTATGATATCATTCCAAGTATTCATTTGTTGTTCCATGTTTTCTTTATTTATTTGACTCTGTGTTACATCATATATATATGCATAGACAAGTGCATTAATTTGCAGGAACAGGTGTGCAACGGGAACCAACTCGAATTGGTAAAATCGATCCCAGAAACCCTTGTATTGTGTAGTTTTAGAAATGGCAAGTGGATCATATATCTTTGAACATAAAAGCCAAACGATGGGATGGGAGACAGCGCAGAGTGGAAAAAAGAAACGTGCAGGAAAATTGGATGGTGAATGTTGAGTTTGACGCATCATGAAGTGACAGTTGAATGTTGCAAGCCCAATGATGAACGCTGAGAACTGCGTCCACTTGAAACATTAATGGTGATGTGTACGTGTATTTCCAGAGCCTGTGTAACTGAGGAAAAATTGGAAGATCACAGAAAATTGTGTAGGTTTGAACTTGTAAAGAATTTCAACTTAAACCAGTGGTTCACAATTGTGCATCAAATGAAAATAAAAAAATTTTCCATTTCCTTATGGGAAAATATAGAGTGTATAAAATCTATCAAATCATACAGGTCTTTGTTTTGTGTAGAACGAAATTTTCTCACTGCGTTTAATTTTTAAAATATTCCCTTCTTCTCTCTGCATCAATTTTTGGTATCAAAGCTAGTTAAGTTTGTTCTTGAAAGTTGCAGAGAATGCCGCCTAGAAGGGGAACTGGAATAGGTCGAGGGAGACCTATAGAAAATGCAATTCTGCTAGAGGAAATCCGACACCTGCGTTATAGGATGGAGACAATAGAGACTACTCAGAGGAGGGCAATAGATGATGGGATTGCCAGTGAAGATGAAGAAGAAACAACTGAAGAAGAAAGAGAGGAAGAAAGTGAGGCAACTAAATTTATTAATATGCTAGCAAAGGCCAGTGGTAGAACAAAATTAGAAGTACCTTTATATGATGGAAACCTTAATGTGGAAGTACTAATGGACTAGATCAACTCATTAGATAAATATTTTGACTATGAAGAAATCGATGACAAGAAGAAAGTGAAGTTTGCAGCCACAAGATTGAAGGGTCATGCAGCCATGTGGTGGGATGAACTACAATTGTCCAGAGAAAGAAAAGGGAAACCCAAAATCAGGCAATAGGATAAGATGGTGAGTAAACTGAAAGGTAATTTTATGCCAAAATATTATTAATTAAATCTTTTTACACAATTGCAAAACTTAAAGTAGAAAGGAATGACTATCAAATAATATATTGAAGAATTTTATAAGCTAAGTATTAGAGCAGGACATGTTGAAGATGAAATAAAAAAGGTAGCTATATATATAAATGGTTTAAGATATGAAATACAGGATGAAATAAGCTTATTAAATTTGAAGACGATTGAGGATGCCTATCAAGCAGCTTTGAGGGCAGAGGAGAAAATGTTGTGCAAACAAAATCATAGGAATCGAGGCAAGAGTCTGGCAAGAGGAAGAGGAACATTTAAGTCCAGATTTCAACACTCCCAGAATGAAGAAGTAAGTTTGAGTAGTAGATCACCACAGAGAGGAGATTCTGGTCACAGAAGGTTTGTTCCCAGAGGTAGAGGCCGAGGAAGAGATATTCGGTGCTTTACATGTGGTGAGTGGTGACATGGGTCATGGGATTGTCCTCACAATAGATCAACAATCTAGCGAAATGTGAATGTTGCTGAAACAAAAGAAGAAATTCCTCAAACTGCAGCCAAAGAGGAACCACTTGAAGCCAGAGAATCCTTGTTGTTGAAAAGGATATTACTTAAAGTAGCTAAGGAAGCTGTAGAACCAACTCGGAGAAAGAATCTGTTCAGAACTATTTGTAAGTCAAAAGGTAAATTTTGCAAATTGTTAATTGATAGTGGAAATACTGATAACCTTGTTTCTACAGAAATGGTGGACAAATTGACGTTAGAAAAAATAGTACACCCTACTCCTTATAAAGTATCATGGCTCCAAAAAGGCCATCAAATTATTGTAACTGGACAATGTGAGGTCGAAATCCAGATTGGTACTTACAAGGATATTATTTTATGTGATTTAATGCCAATGGATGTATGTCACATATTGTTGGGAAAACCTTGGTAGTTTAATTGGAAAGCCATACATGATGGCAGAAGAAACACTTATACTCTCAAGAAATATGGGAACAAGCATACACTTCTTCCGTTGAAAGCTGAAGATGACGAGGAAGTGCCTAGAAACAACGTTATGTTGATGAGTGGTAAAGCCCTGTTGTAAGAAATAGAAAAAGGCAAGGAGATGCATTTTATTATTGTAGGGAGGCCCAAGGAAAATTTAACTTCTACAAATTTAGAAGATTTACCTGAAGAAATTTGAAACCTACTGAATGATTTTGTTGATATTATTGTGGATGATTTTTCAAATGTGTTACCGCCAATCAGGAGTATTAGTCACCACATTGATCTAGTCCCTAGAGCAAGTTTACTGAATAAAGAAGCATACAGGTTAACGTCGCGGGAAAATGTTGAAGTTGGAAGACAAGTGCAAGATTTAATAGATAAAGGATTAATGAGAGAAAGCCTCAGTCCATTTGTTGTACCAACAATACTTAGTCCAAAAAAAGGGGGCGAATGGCGCATGTGCACAGATTCTAGAGTCATAAATAAATTCACCATCAGGTATCATTTTCCTTTACCACGAATGGATGATTTAATGGATTTTTTGAGTGGGTCGACATATTTTTCTAAGATAGATTTGAAGAGTGGATATCATCAGATAAGAATTAGAGAAGGGGATGAGTGTAAAACTACATTCAAAACAAACAGTGGCTTGTATGAATGGTTAGTAATGCCTTTTGGACTTACTAATGCACCCAGTACATTCATGAGGTTGATGAATGAGGTTTTGAAGGAATATGTAGGTAAGTTTTTAATTGTTTATCTTGGTGATATTCTCATTTTCAGTTGAAGTAAAGAAGAGCATCTGGAACACCTTAAACTAGTTCTAAAAACTTTGCAGAAAGAAACACTACTAATAGATTTGAAGAAATACAATTTTCTGAAGGAAGAACTAATTCATTTGGGATTTTTAGTCTCTAAGGAAGGTTTGAAAATGGATCTGGAAAAAATTCAAGAAATCGTGAATTGGCCAACTCCTAAAAGCATATTTGAGGTAAGAAGCTTTCATGGTCTTGCAAGTTTCTATGGAAAATTTATCTGAAGCTTTAGTCATATTTGTGCACCCATTATTGAAACAATCAGGGAAACTAATCAGCCATTCAAGTGGACAGAAGAAGAAGATCAAAATTTTAAATTGCTGAAGAAAAAAATTGTCGAAAAACTAGTTTTAGCTTTACCAAATTTTGAAAAGGTTTTCCAAGTTGAAACTAATGCTAGTGGAATTGCGATAGGAGCAGTTTTAAGTCAAGAGAAAAAACCAATAGCATACTTCAGCGAAAACCTGAACGAAGCAAAGAAGAAATATTCATCTTATGACAAAGAGTTTTATGTTGTTGTATAGGCTTTAAAAAAATGGATACATTATTTGTTGCCAAAAGAGTTTGTGTTATATTCTGATAATCATGCATTACATTTCATAAACAACCAGCCAAAATTGAATCAGAAACATGCCAAATGGGTAAAATATTTGTAGAGTTTCACTTTGTAACCAAGCATACGAGTGGTAAATTGAACAAAGTTGTTGATGCTTTGAGTAGAGTGAACTTAATTATGCAGGAATTACAAGTTGGTGTTGTAATATTTGAGGAAATGGTTGACATGTATAAAGATGATGCAGAGTTTAAAGAAATCTGTGCAGCTGTAAAAAATCCAACAGTTCATAATAGAAGCCAGTGGTTGGATTATCTTATCCAAGGAGGATTGCGATTCAAAATTAATAAATTATGTATTCTGAAATGGTCTATGAGGAAAAACATAATTAAGGAAAAACATAGTGGAGGCCTATCCGAACATTTTGGACAAGACAAGAACTTTTCTCAGGTAAATACTTTTTATTACTGGCCAAAGATGCAAACTGATGTTAAACAATTCGTGGGAAAATGCAAGATTTGTCAGCATGCTAAGGGGGAAAGTTAGAATACAGGATTGTATCAGCTATTACCAATACCCGACCGACCATGGGATGCAGTTAGTATGGAATTTGTTTTGGGTTTACCAAAAACTCAAAGGGGAAATGACTCCATTTATGTTGTGGTGGATAGATTTTCTAAAATGGCTCATTTTATTGCATGCAAGAAAACAAGTGATGCAACACATATTTCTAATCTGTTTTTTTCAGAAGTCGTAAGATTACATGGATTACTTGTGAGTATTGTGTCTGACAGGGATACCAAGTTTGTGGGACATTTCTAGAGAACTCTGTGGAAGAAACTAGGTACCAAACTTAGTTTTAGTTCAGCATATCATCCTCAAACAGATGGAAAGATTGAGATAGTGAATAGAAGTTTGGGAAACATATTGAGAATATTGGTGTATAAAAATCATAAACAGTGGGATTTAGCCCTTGCTCGGGCTGAGTTTTCTTATAATTATACTCCAACTCGAAGTACTGGTATTATTCCATTCCATATTTTTTTTGGAATTCATCCAAGAGGTGTGTATGAACTCAGAGATCTAGGAAAACAAGAGGTAAGGAGCGCAAAGGCTGAAGAGTTTGCAGAACAGATGCAGAAACTACAGGAAGATGTCAAAAACAGATTGCAGGTAAGCAATAGAAGATACAAGCAGAGGGTGGATATGAGGAGGCGAGAAAAGGAATTCCAAGTGGGTGACTTAGTCATGGTATATCTAAGAAAAGAAAGATTTCCTGTTAAAACTTATAACAAATTAAAAATGAAGAAGATAAGGCCATGTAAAATTGTAAGGAAATTTTCTTCAAATGCATATGAAATTGAATTGCCAACAGGAATTGGAATATCACCAATATTCAATGTTTTAGATTTGTATCTATACCAAGAACCAGAAGAATAACCACAAGGGGACTCTACAGCAGAAGAAAACCTGACAGTAAATTGGGAAGAGCGGATGCCAAAAACAGGAAAGAAGGAAGTCAAAGTCATTTTGGAGAAAAGAGTATCAAAGGAAACCATGGGACAGACCTATTATTAGTATTTAGTCAAATGGAAAATACAACCGATGGAAGATGCCAGTTGGATGACTTCATCAGAGCTACAGAAGTTTAGAGTAGATCCTGAAGCGTTGAAAAAACAATTTTCTTTTTCTTCCCCGGGAGTCTGACGCGGGAGCATCTGGACTTAGCCAGCAATTTGATTATATGTTCACATGTTGTGGATAATTTGAGAGGAATAAAAATTAGAATTAATATTTTATTATTTATTTATTTATGAGAGTAGTTAATTGTTTTGTATTTTTTTAATTAATTAGGAATAAAATTAGAAATTGGTTTCTTTCCCTACGTGAAAATAGGGCCAAGTAAGGATAAGAACTTAAAAATAGGGAAGCATTGGTTTGTTGGAGTAGTTCGAGAAGAAATCTATTCTAAGAAGAAAAATTTCATATTCAAGTATAAATAATAGGAAAATAGAGAGAAAAAACAAGAGCGTAGAGAGGAACAGTGACAGTTTGAAGAATGCCAAAAGAGAAAAGGGCAACAAATGTAATATTCAGCCCATGTGAATTTGACACATTCATTTTTATGGTAGTTATGATATCATTCCAAGTATTCATTTTTTGTTCCATGTTTTGTTTATTTATTTGACTTTGTGTTACATAATATATATATATATATATATATATATATATATATATATATATATATATATATATATATATATATATATATATATATATATATATGCGTAGACAAGTGTGTTAATTTGCAGAAACAGGTGTGCAATGGAAAGAAACTCCAATTGGTAAAATCGATCCCAGAAAACCTCAGATTGTGTAGTTTTCGAAATGGCAAGCAGATCATATAGCTTTGAACGTAAAATCGAAACGTTGGGATGGGAGATAGCGCAGAGTGGCAAAAATAAATGTGCAGGAAAACGTGGATGGTGAATGCTGAGTTTGACATAGCATGAAGTGACATTTGAATGTTGCAAGCCCAATGTTGAATGTTGAGAATTGCGTCCGCTTGAAATAGTAATGGTGATGTGCACGCGTATTTCCAAAGCCTGTGTAAGTGAGGACAAATTGGAAGAGCACACAAAATTGTGTAGTTTTGAACCTGTAATGACTTTCAACCAGTATTAACCTTGGATCCTCATGTGAGGAGTTCACTAGTTGTTATATAATTGGATGAGAATACTGTACAATTCGCACTATATGCTTTGTATTTTTTTATTTAAGCCAATGGTTCACAATTGTGCATCAAATGAAAATAAACTGGTGTTCCATTTCCTTATGGGAAAATATAGAGTGTATAAACTCTATCAAAGCATACAAGTCTTTGTTTTGTGTAGAACGAAATTTGCTCACTGCATTTAATTTTTAAAGTATTCCCTTGTTCTCTCTGCATCAATGAACATACCTAAAAAAAAATTGAAAAAAAAGTTTATCAAATGAGTTTTAGTAAAGTAGGATATACTCTTATTTTATTAGCCATGAATTTAGTGAAAGTAGTAGTGAACCCACTTGATACAAAAAGGTAAATATGCAAGGAATGTTCTAAATGTTTATTTATATGTTGATGACACATGTTTCACTTGAAACCTATTAATATATGAGCTTAAATCAACAATAAAACACAAATTTGAGATGACATATTTAGAATAAATGAAGTAATTATTTGGCATGGACATAAATTGATTATATTTTGGAATCTTTATATTTCAAATAAAATATGCATTGCATGCATTAAAATTTTTTGGAATGATGAATTGCAAGTCAACACCCACATTAGTAGCATAAATAATAGAACCTAGCAATGACAATAAAGGTTAAAATGTACATCTTACTTTGTTCAAGAGATTAACTAGCAATCTCATGTATTTCACTGAAACTAAACTAGACATCATGTTTGTAGATACCTTGATTTACAAGTTTAAGGAGGCACTTAAGAAACACATTGACAAGTCGGAAAAATGATTTTAAGATACATTGCGGGAACAATAAAATGTGGTATTTTGTACTCATGTACCTAAGATAAAAAAAAAATTAATTATCTATATTGATAGTAATTTTGTGGGTAACTATTCCGGATGCGGTTGATTAATGGCATGGACGGGACGTGCCTCCCCGCGCACTTCCCCATGGTGCTGGCCAGGGTAGCCCACATGGCTCCCGACACCTGCATTAATGAACCTCTTAATGCTCCTGCTCACGCGATTGTAATTCTTCTTGGTATGCTCACCCTGCTAACGATTATGGCGGTGCTGCTTGTTATGGAAGGCATTCGGGATAGCTCCGATGATGCCACTGGTTTAGAGAGCCCGCCAGCTCCGCTGTAAGGTATATGCGCTCCTGGTTCGATAGAGGCCAGTGTGAAGACCACCACGGGGAGGCGCTGCTCTTTGCACGCCTGCATTGAACCACTTCCGGGTTTTCATTACTCTCAGAGTCCGCATTGCATGCTTAATTATCTCTCCCGTGCTGGCACTGACCTGCGTGGTGGGCTTCTTGGCCGTTTTCCTGCTCCCCCTGCCATTCTCAGTATTGACCAGCCCGTCGCCCCTCCCCCTGCTATCCCTGCCGCCCCTCTCAGCCCCGGTCTCCTTCGTCGTTCTCCTGGCAGCATGCCTCGTCTCCGCGAAAGGATGAGGAGCAGACGAGGTCTCAGCTGAGGTCTCTGTCGCCCCCCTCCCAGTTCTTTCTCCGCAGACGACGACCATGAACTCAATCTGAGCCTGCGTGGTGTAAGAGGAAGGGGTCGTGGCCACTCTGGAGATGTTGTCAATGTTTCGGTGGACGCTGCTCCGCCCTCTCCTTCCATTGCTCACGCGCCCAACAACAGCTCTCCCCCGCCAGTCCCTCCTAGCAATGCTCGGCCCACTATTCGATAGACTTCGCAGCATGCGGAGCTCAGTTTCGACTGTACCTCCTCCAATTCTGTCCTCACGGCCTATATCACGGTTACTCTTCGTGAAGAAATCCCTAATCATGCTGCGCCCCGTCTGGTTTCTTTGCTCCCCCCACCGGGTTCTGGTCCTCCTAGTGCAGTGGTTGTTCCTGCCAATTCCCCTCCCTCTCCACAGGAGCAGCAAAGAATCAAGGTGGCGCACTCTGGCGGGATGGATGCTCTCGACTCTGGGAAGGATGACAGCAGCGAGAATTTCGGTTGCAAGATTATCGAGGAACCACCTTCTCCGACTCATGACTAGCCTCTGCAAAGCTCTTCAGGTTTTTTGCTCAAGTTTTGCAGATAATTCTATGCTTTGTAGCTTTGTAGATCAGATGAAAAAGTGGTTTCTAAATTCCGGCATTTCTTTTTATGTTTGTTTAGTTTATATGAACTCAAAACCGGTTTCCCTCTTAAGGGCGGTTAAGACTTTATGTTTAACAGGACTGGTTTCCCATTCTGGGCAGTCCAGATACTCTTTGAACAGCTTGTCTATCAAACACAGTGCTCAGGCTTTCATAGCTGACATTGTGCCTGTTTTGTACCAGTAATCTTTATACATAATAGAATTAGTCATACTTAGAAAAAAAAAAATTTGTGGGTAACTAAGATGATAGAAATAGTACTTCAAGGTATATGTTTCATCTTGGTTTAGGTTCCATTTCGTGGGAGTCCAAGAAGAATTCCATTGTAATGATCTTAGTGCTTGTTTTCAACCCTTTAGTAGGATGAATATGTGATGTGTAGCAATGGGTGCATACCATTTCATTGAGAGGTCATCTTGCTTGTGCAAGTTCTTAGTGTTCAATAGTAGTGAGAAACCATCCACATAACTAACTAAATTATATGTTTTTTTTGAAACATATCCAAGAGGTAGGATTCTACATGATTTCAAGAATTATTAAGTATAGATTGGATCAATAAATGATGCCATTTGAGTGTCTATTCTAATTTGAGTATTAAGGTCATTAGTATGAAATATGTGTGCTTCTACCCATGATACAAGAATACAAGAGTATATAACAATAAATGGTTCAATGATTTAGTAATCCCCAATGATTAGTGTTCAATGTAAGTAGCATTCCCAACATTCCTATGGAAACCATATCAAAAATATAAAATAAATTATATATTGGGTTTATAAAATATTATTATCTACATTATAAATAAAAATTCATAAATTCATATTTATTTTAAAATGTAAAAACTTTATTTAATCTTATTATTTTATTAAACACTGATCAAAATATTCAACATTTTTATAAAATTATATAACTTTCAAAAATTTTGACATGAGACATTTTTGTAATAATAACTATAGTTAATTCACTAGTCATAATAATTATTCTTAGAAAACATCGTTACTATTACAATTATAAAATAGTGCAATCATTATAATTGTAAAATCATTATAAAATATTGCAATCATAATAACTATAAAGAAAAATTAATTAAAATTGAATTTTTTTTTCTTATTATTAAAATATTTTTCCTTTTTCTATTAAAATATATATATTTATAATGAAAATAAAGTTTAAATTTTATTATGACAAGTGATGTATTCATATTTAAATTAATATGATGATGATTACCATTTACTAAGATTATGCGACGTATCAGATATTAAGAAAGGAAAAAAAAATAAGTTTGATTCTTCAAAATATTGTTTCTATGATCAAAGAGAAGGGAAATAAGTGCTCCAAGATCATTATAGGTGGAATGCCTTAATATGTCAAGAAGATTGAAAGTGTGATAGATGTTAGGGAATTGAGAGCGGATGTGAGTAAGAGCCGGAAAGTCTAAAAGGAAATTCTTTTTATCTTCCACATGCTTAGTATCGCAAATCTAATAGATTCTATCATTCCAAGGAGTCTTGGGAATAGACCACCGCCCAGTCTCACTCTGAAGGTCATGAGAATTAGTTCTTATCCTAGTGATGTTCATTTTTTTCTTAGTGTTGGTCAACACAGAGAAATAATTCTGATTATCAAGGGTGGGGCTGATCACCTCCGTATAGTATCTTAGCTTCCTTTTACCCTCCAATTCCTGATCTTCCCACAACTTGTCCTTAAAATTGCAGGTAATAGTAATTTTTACACTATCTTTTCTTCCCATACTGACCTCCTCCTAAATTCCCCAATGGTTGAGCCAAGAATTGGCATCCTTATGCCATCTATGCTTGAGGTGAAGGTGGGGTTCTGACTACATTTAAAAGCAATTTTTGGGAGCCTTTTCGATTCTATTTTGTAAATCTTCTTCTTATACATCAGATATGTAAACATAGTCGTACTTTCAATGGGGGACAAACTAGCTTCGATCAACACGATATGATAGGGAGTATTTCCCTTGATATTAAGGTGTAGGTTATGAATTGATTTTGAATCATATCAATCTTCCTCCATGACTCTCTCGATATACTGCAACCCCAAACTTCACATTCATATAAGACAATAGGGGTGAAGAGAGTCTCAAAGAGGAGCCTATTTTTACTCCAAATGTAAATATCGATTGACTTACAATTGTTATCGAGGTCATAATAAGCTTTCCATCCCCCTATAATTATTTTCTTGATGCTATAGTTCCAGTTGAGTTGATGAGGGAAGTCAATGCCCAAATATTTATAAGAAGAAACTTGATCTAAGCATTGGTTATTATACATGAAACTACCATGGGTGATATTTTTTTATTTAATGATCATGACTTTAGTCTTGTCGGTATTAATTTCCATACTCATCTTGGAGTAGTATTCATGAAGAGCCTGAAGCTGCTTTTCAAGGTCATAATAGTGTTTTGTAAGAAGAACCATATCATCGGCATAAAGGAGAAGAGTCATGAGAACACTAGCAAGCTCGGTGCCCTTGCATCCCGCAGATTCGAGACACTCCTCTAGCTTATCTATGTATATGCCAACAATGGTATGGGATAGGTGACACCCTTGTTTAACTCTGATATTGCATTTATTGTCTTTGGACCACCCCTCATTGGTCTTAAGCTTAGCAGTGACAGTCTCATAGAGACGGATCATAACAATCCTCAGCTCAGGAGGGACCATGATCTCTATATGTCGCTCCCAAAGTTCATCTCAAGGAACAATGTTGAAAGCTTTTCTAAATTCCACAAAACAACAGAAGAGATTAGCTTTACTATTGTGGCAATCCTTCGCAATAATTCTGAGATGACAGGATGGTCAATAGTCAAGTGATGTCTCCTAAAACCAGCTTGTCCTTTAGCTGTTTTGCCTTGTCTTTCAAGCCAAAGGCTAAGCTTGTTTTCCAAAGTGAGTCCATAAATCTTGGCCAGGATGTGGCTAATCATAATGGTACTATAGTTAGATGGAACGCTTTTGTCCCCATTTTTAAAGATAGGCACAATAAGGCTTTGCGTCCAAAGTTGAGGGAAGCCATATGTTACTTCCAAATTGAGAAGCTTGTGGAGATGAGGAATGAGGATAGATCTTCCCATTTTAGGGATCTCAGCTTGGTATCCTTCAATATCTTTAGTTCCCCATTAGCAAGCTTATTAATACCAGACTTAACGTCATCCATAGAGAATACATCCTCCTTATTGGAGTGATTAAGGTGGCGCCCATAGTGTCCAAAGAGTCATACAAATTCTTAAGATAGTTGTCCCAGTTTTGTAAGGTGATAGAATGGTTATCTTTGGTTTTACGGAGAAGCACATTCCGCCAAAATTTTCTCGGTGCAACTTTAGAAAGGTGAAGAAGATAATCCTATCTTTTATTAATATATGATCTTTTCTTCCTCATTATGATATTTTTGTATATATTGATATTCCGTAGCTTAATGATTTCATTAAGAGCGTCTCTTGTCGCTTTCCTAGAAAGTTTACAATCTTTGTCATACCATGGATTGGAAGTTCTATTAGACTGTTTAAACAAAATCTCATTAGAGGACTTGCTAGTAGTATTGGAAAGGATAGTATTGAAATGGTGATAAATTTGATCAATGTTATTATTATAAGTCATGGAGCCTAAATCCCTCTCTAAATCCCTTAAGAAGAGGTCAACTTTACTTTTATCGAATCGAATGTGTCTTTTGCTATCATTGGTCTTCTGTATGTGGGTGGTATGCATAACAATATTGAGATATAGAGACAAAGGTCTATGATGAGAGTTGGACTTGAATCTGTTAAGTAACTCAAAGTTTATAATATTTTCTGCTTCAAAATATAATTTAATCTTAAAATAATTAAGAAATACAAAATGCCAAAAACAATTTTAAATTCATTACCAATTTAGAAAGCCAAGGAAATTTATTAGAAAATTATATCCATCTGTTCTTAGAACTTGGCTACTTAGTTTTATATATAGTATGCTGACAGAAAAGACCATGGTCCTTTGACATAAATATTGGTCCCTGTTAATACATTAAAATCAATGGGTCATTAGCCGTACTCTGACAAACTTTAAACACTGAAGAAACTTTGTCAAAAATTATTAATTTGGACCTATGTAAGAGAATTTTAATCAATTTTTTAATATTGGGCCTACTGTTAGGTCACGATACGGGAGGGAGAGCCTGAGGCGCAGTTTTAAGGTTAAAGAAGACCATGGTCCTTTGACATAAATATTGGTCCCTGTTAATATATTAAAATCAATGGGTCATTAGCCGTACCCTGACAAACTTTAAACGCTGAAGAAACTTTGTCAAAAATGATTAATTTGGACCTACTGTTAGGTTACGATACGGTAGGGAGAGCCTAAGGCGCAGGTTTAAGGTTAAAGGTATTTTTTACGTGGACTGGAAGTTTTGTGTCTCGGGAATAAAGTTAATGGTTAAGTTTAATTAAAAATGGTAATTTATATATTATAATTTTTTTAAGTAATTATTTATTTATTTATTTTTATTTTTTTAAATATTATTATAAAATTGTATACAATTATTTAATTAAAAGGTCTAAGTAAAAAGAAAAAAAGGCAATATATTCGTAAAAGACAAAAGAATCTCTTACACCTTTCTAAGGTGGCTCCTAAGAAATTCTGGAGGCAGATTCTAACTAGGAAAACTAAAGATAATAATAAAATTGTTTTATACGACTGGAATTCCTATCTTAAAAAAATTTATGAATCTCCAAATGCTAGGGATTTTGAAACCCTGCTCACAACAAAAGAAGTTTTCTCATTAGAAGACATTGATTTTGGGGTTAAACGCCTGGCAAACGGGAAAGCTAAAGACATTGAAGGTTACCAGGCGGAAATCTTAAAAATTGGAGGTATTATCCTCATCCCCCACATCCACAAGCTTTTCAACCAAGCGGTCAAGCAAGGGTTCCCTAAACCTTGGACTCAGAGCCGCATTATCCCTATTTTTAAAAGTGGGGATACAAATAACCCTTCTAATTATCGAACAATTATGATCAGCCCTCTCTTAGCCAAGTTATATGGTATTATTTTGGAAAAGAAGTTGAGCATTTGGCTTGAAAGTGAAGGTAAGTGGGCTAAAGGCCAAGCAGCTTTTAGAAAGCAGCACTCAACAATGGACCACCTCGTTACGCTTAGGATCATTGTGGAGGAATGCCGCAATGATAAATCCAATCTCTTCTATTGCTTTGTGGACTTTAGAAAGGCTTTCGATACAGTTCCTAGAAATAACCTATGGAATAGATTAGAAGAGCTAAATGTTTTTTTCGAGCTAAGAGTGGCCACTATAAGGTTATACGAGAATGTAACTTCCAAGTTAAAGAGCAATGAGGGGTGGTCGAAAGATATTGAGTGTAATATCAGAATTAAACAAGGTTGCCCCCTCTCCCCTACCTTATTTGGCATTTACATCGACAAGCTAGAAGGTTGTTTAGAGGAAGCAGGATGTGCTAGCATGATCTTAGCTGGGATAGTCATCATCCTTCTTCTCTATGTAGACGATATTGTTCTTTTCGCAAGGTGCCCATCTGTTCTTGATAAGCAACTTAGACTTCTTAAGGATTTTTGCTCTACCATGGGTATGTCTGTTAACACTGACAAACAAAAGTTATGATTATCAAATCCCAGAAGGACACTTACACTAATTTTATGTATGACAATAGTAACTTGGAGGAAGTGTCTTCTTACAAGTACCTAGGAATTGATATTCATCACAAGCTTAACTGGAACTATACCATTCAGAAAAGGATTAATGGGGGGTGGAAAGCTTATTTTGGTCCTGAAAATAATTGTAAAACGGAAAACCTCGTGATGTGAGATAGAAAGAAGTTCCTCTTTGAAACTTTACTCACTCTTTTTATCTTATATGGATGTGAGGTTTGGGGTTGCAGCATCTCTAGAGAATCCTGGAGAAATATTGAGTAAATCCAAAAGCGTTTTATAACGTATAACCTTAAAATTAAAAGCAATACACCCTATCCTATTCTCCTTATAGAAGTGGGTCTTTCCCCTATCGAGAGCCTAGCTATGACTAGGCCTCTGTTGTACAAGAACAAAGCTCAATAGCATAGGAGACCATAGACTTCCTAAGCTAGCTTTAAATTCCATTAAGAGATCGATGAGAGTGTTGCATTGCAAAACATCAATAACATTAAAAAAAATGTTACTTCTAAGTTCAAAGAAAAAATGTGGTGTGAGAAAGATCTAGCAGCTAAAACAAAATTAAGGTATTATAAGGAGGTCATCAACCCCACCTTAGAAGATCAAAAGTATCTCTCTGTTTTAACTAGCTCAAAGAAGAAAATTAATATAGCCAAGATTAGAACGAACTCTCATGAGCTCCATACTGAAACAGGTCGTTGGACAGTTCCTAAAACACCATCGATGGAAAGGATCTGCCATCTCTGTGAGAATATGAACATCGAGGATGAAAATCACTTCCTCTTAGAGTGCCCCACGTACAACCACATTAGAGCTCAATCTCATAATCTTTGTTATAATACTGACCTTCTTAGCCTTTTAAGATGTCAAAATTATAGTGAGCTCGGGAGGCTTCTCTCCAAGATTTTTGAGCGTAGGAATAAAATATTAAATCAAATTAAATAACTCTTTTCTTTAAGTCCGATAAACCAAAGATTGGTCTCCATGGACGTTAACCATCATCATCATCATCATCATCAATGAGTTAGGATAAATTTATAATTAAAATTTTTGTTACATATTTTTTAAAATATATATATTTTTAATTTTTATATTTATTTTTTATAATTAATAATAATAAGAATAAATTTAAAATAAAATTATATTTTCGTTATTATATATATATATATAATTTTTATATTAATTTCTTTTATAATTTATCATAATAAGAATATTATTTTTTATAATTTTTTGAATAGGTAGTTTAATTAATAGAAAATGATTTCTTTAAAGGCATTTTTTTGATTCAATTTTTTTATAATTTCTTAGATTTTAAATGTTTAAGTTTAAGTTGTTTAATCTATAAAATTGGATATTAAATTGTTAAAATTTATTCATTAAAAAGTGAATTTTAAATAATAAGAAATTACGATCTAGCTAAAAAAACCCATTTCAAATATTAATTAGATGAAACATAGATAAATGTCTTTTAGATTAATCACATCATTAAGTTTTTGACCAAATTTTAATGATGTGATTAATCCTTTGTGAATCACAAAAGACTTGGTTCTACATTAAATATTTTCTCAAATTTAAATAATCTCACATATAATATATCATTACATACATGTGTTAACAAGTTTAATTTATAAAGTTTAACTAGCTAACAATTTTAATTTATATAACTTAACTAGTTAACTTCATATTTAGAATTCTTTCAGTAATAATTACATGACATAAAATGATGTCTACCGTTTAGAACTAACCAATCAATTTGGTTCATCATAAAGACTAGGTAAGAAATCAAATTTAAAAAGGAGTCGTCTAACGAGCCAGAGGAATTGCCCGGACAGTTAAAATTGGCCGGAATCCGGGCCAAAAAAATTTAAAAAATCTTGCAGAAACAGTGTTTGAATCCTGATTTTGACATTGGAAATGAATTCAGCACCATCAAAAACCTGTAGAACACCCAAAATATTAAACTTTGATAGTTATAACATGGATTTAGAAAAATTCCTGCCGGATTTTCTGAAAATCTTATCGGAATTTTCATGATTTTCAGGGCAATTCCTCTGGCTAGTTAGACTACGGCATTTAAAAATGCCCCTGATTTAGCTCTAAAAATTAACTTCAATTTATCAATTCAAACACTTAACTAAATTTAAATAAATGATCTAGTATAAATAGATTTAATACCGGCCTTACACAAGCCAACGGCATGGGCAAGTGTTTATCGCAATCTGACAGAGCATCCAATTTCCCTGCAAAAACAGCAAAATTCCAGCTGCATATTTAGCAAATCTGGCAAACCTGAGTGATGAAAAAGGTTTGTTAGCAATGTAGCTGCAGCAGTCCTGTTTTGCTAATTTTTTGGTGATGCTTTCGACGAGGCAGAGGTGGACCAAAGATCATGTTTATAATAGAAACGAATATTTCACCAGCCTGACTGTTCTGTAAATGAGTACCAAATGATAAATATGCTCGATCCAGTCATTGGGTCGGTCGGATTGTTCGAGACTTTTGCTTTGTTTTTATTTAAGTCAAATCACTGCTTCATATTTGTTATTCCAGGTAAGACGCTTATCTCTCTGACAGAAGGAATTCCACGTGTCTTCCGCTGCTTTGTTTTCAGGTAATTGGAAGGTCCGACCACACAAAATTAACGGGCTGAAGACTTTGCACGGGATTTTAATCTTGCAGATTTTGAAATATTTTATAAATTTGGTGAGTGAACGTTAAAGAGTTTATTTCATTTGTGTTCACTGTATTTTGGAAATATGTTTTAAAATCTGTAATCAAATAAAGGATAAAATTTGGTGAGTGAAGTTAAATAGCTGATTCAATTTCTGTTTATTGTATTTTTTAAAATATGTTGAAATTTCTAATAATTTATATAGATAAGATTGTTCTAAATTATTTTGATTAAATTTTCAAAATATTTTAGAATTTACAATAAAATTATAAATAATTTAATAAATTTTCCTTAAACACTCTCTAAATCTACATCCAAATCTATATTCCTATTATAGTTAAAAAAAAATCACTAAGAACTCATACAATTACTTTTTTTTTCAAGAGAAATGTTTTACACTATATGGAAGCATTGATTTCAAGCAAAGGAAGTCTCCAACTATTAAAAGTTAAGAGTTGGATTTGTAAAGCAAGGGCATCCTTTATCCAATTTCTTCCTTTTACTTGATTGTAAATTGCGGTGATGTAAAGGTTTAGTAAGGAAATAAGTTGTTAGACTAAACGGATGAATTTGTAAACTATTTGTAAACCATGGGTATCCTTTACTAATTACCTTTTATTTGATTGTAAATTGAGGTTATGATAAAGTCAAAAATTAAGAAATCATTGTTGACTTTTTTGGTTGGAATTCTAAAATTAAAATTTACTGAATATTAGATATTATTTTAATCTCACTTCTTCA
Source organism: Pinus albicaulis (assembly GCA_034641835.2). NCBI lineage: Eukaryota > Viridiplantae > Streptophyta > Pinopsida > Pinales > Pinaceae > Pinus > Pinus albicaulis. The sequence goes on from CM076582.1 coordinate 1,618,256,348, forward strand.
TGCAATGAGTGCTAAGTGGACTATTCAAAAATCATGAGAAATTAGTCAATTATGACCACCTCTCATGGAATGGAAATGGTCATACATGAATGACTTACTTAACATAGTTGAATCCCAAAAATGTTAACTATGAATGACTTACTTAACCTAGCTGAATCTCCAAAATGATATCTAATATAATGCAATGATAACTATGAATGTCCTAATTAACCTAGTTGAATCTCAAACACAAAAATGATATCTGATATAACCCACTGCCGAAACTCCTCATACTTATTTACTGGATATGTTTATATATAAATATCTTTGTTTAAAAAGGTCACAATTTTGATAGGAGGGTGAAATTATTGCAAAGATTGTGAGACCTTTTTCATGAAATCCAATATTAAGTGTGGAAATGGATTCAATACTATCAAAAACCTTTGTGTTGGAGAATTTAATTCCAACCACTTTTTAAATGTCAAAACTGTCTATCCAAATATCTTAATTCAATTTCACTTAATCTAATTTTACTTAATTCTCACTACATTCATTTAATTCTCACTACATTCATTTATATTAAGTTTGCAATGTAATTTATTTAACTAATTAATCTTGAGAAGAACAATGAACTGCTCCACACTTTTTATTCATTATCATGATATCGAAACACCAATCACATAAAACACCAAAAGAGCAAGGCTTCAAAAAAATTATTAGTGCGAAAACAACTCAAATTCCGCACATGTGAAAAGAAGAAGTGAGTCAATTGCACATCTGTCAAGAGAGCCCATTGTGTCACTTTCGCATTTCAGCCAAGAAGAAAATGCATCAATTATGCATCTGTCAAGGGAGCCGATTTGTCAAAAAAATCAATTGCATATCTGTCAAGAGCTATGAGTGTGTCACTTTCGCACAGAGAACTGCGCAAACCGCGGAAGTTCAAAAAAGAAAATGCAGCAATTTTCTGTTTATGCTTGGTTCACTAAACGACAAGGGGCACGAAGCATGCATTCCGTTGGGAGCACGAGTCACGAAAAGTCATGGCCCAGTTTATTAGTAAGGAAAACACGTATGTGTTTTTTTTGCGAAAGGATTATTATATCATTGGTCTCATGAGATATTTGTGAATTTATGTGAGTTCCTTTTTCGAAAAAGAAAAATTTAAAAGGCTTATGCATTGTGTAAAATGGCTTATGTAGTATTTTATAAATGTTCATGTATGTTTGTATTTTTTATTTAAAGGTTTAAAAGGGTTTCATTCATAGATCTTTTTAAAGAGGGTCTAATATAATGAGAAACAACAAAATGGTAACATTTTTTAAAAATAGGGATTTGTGATGGTAAAGATGTTTATGTTTTAGTTAATTGTTATATCTACAGGTATATTTTCTTGTTAAACTATAGTCAGTTAATTCTCAACAAATAGGAAAAGCCAAGAAGCTAAGAAAGTCGAAGCATTAGCTAGTGATGTATGAAGTTTTTTGAAAGAATTGAAAGAGAAGAGACAAAAAGATGACTTCACTTTAAAATTCATAAAAGAATCGGTAGATGACAACATTCTACCCCTAATTTCAGATAACAAGATAACCAAGGAGGCTTGGGATACCCTTGAAAGGAGTTTTGGTTTAAGGGAGAGCAATCCATCTAAAGATGAAGAGTTTGTTGAATCCCAATGTGCTCAGCCACTAGTGGATGATGATTGTGAAGAATTCACAGAAGAAACAAAGAAGGAGCACGTAGGTTCTCGTGAGCCGTACTGTGCACAACCACAAGTGGATGACAATTTGGTGAATCCAACAACACAGCTTGTTCATGACAATTTGGTGAATCTAGAAACAATGTTTGCTGATGATAGTGAAGTCTGCATAGAAGCTACATAAATGAATGTTGAAAACAACGTGCATGATAAACACATCAATGAAATGGTATTGGAGTTTTGAAGAGATAAAATTTTATTCTCATCTTATGTTGCAGCAGATTGATGATGAAAAGCACACTAGAGAAGATAATATGTGGTAGCAACCCACATACAAGTCGTTTTTTGAAGAAGTCTGCGACATGCTTAGACACCATGGAACAATAGAAGATGTGCAACGACAAATGAAGAAGCTAAGGTTTGAAGGATACAACAAGAAGAAAATGTTGAAGCGATTTAGAGGCTACATGAATTGGAAGAAGAGAAGAAGAAAAGTAAACGTAGTTGAAGTAAATTTTTTAAATTATAAGCTAGCTTAGATATAGACCAACAACCATCTCAATTTAATTTTTATGTCATTGTAGGGTGAAAATGTGAAGTTGGGTTCCACTTTTTGCTCTTTTTTGAGAAAAAGTTTTCATTTTTTTCGATTCTTCAACTTTCTACAAACTATAACAATTTTTCTGTTTAGAATTTCATTTTGCGATAAAAATAAAAGTTGTCAGAAATTTTGTTAGCTTTCTATTACTTATTTTTTGGAATTTTTTTATGCACATTTGATATGTCAACTTAGCGTTTCTTTGAGTGTGTGTTTTTTAACAATCAAAGGATTCATAAGAAGTCATGTTAATACGCAATGTTGTATTCTTTGAAAATTTGTGCTTTTCAGAAAACAAAATGTGTTACAACAATCTAGACAGAGTCTACTTCGGTTTCATCATATTTACAAAGCCAATGGATGCATATCATAATTACTAGAATTTTTTGAACTGGTTCAATATGAAAAAACTGCATATTTTGAGTATGTTTCGCGACGCAAGAAATTTCTACATTTAAGTTATAAACTAAAAATCTAAAAGCTACCCATTAGAGACGACGGACCAATGTAATGCCCCATAATTTTTTCAATTTTTTTTACAATGTATTTTGGGAGATACAAAATTTTGATTTCACTGAATCACAATGACCCTCAAAAATTGTTTGCAGCCGTTTTATTACAAAATTAATTAAAATTAGTAAATATTTATGAAATTCCATAAAAGTTATATTTCCTGAAAGTAGATTCAATTCTGAAAATGCTTGTCTTGATTCCAGCAGTTAATTCATAATGTTTCATGGAGTTTAATCAGTCCAAAGTTGCAGAAACGTATTCAGAGCTCGGATCTGCGTAATTGGTGACGCATTAGTTCAGCCGAACTTTTCTACAAAGTTCGGCCGAACTAGTTTTTGCGCAAACGGGCTGTTAAGTCTCACGCCTTAATAGTTCGGCCGAATTTTATTCCAAGTTCGGCCGAACTTTTTTTCAAAGTTCGACCGAACTTCTGCCTACTTTTCCGTCGGCTGGAAAATTTCGCTGAGCCCCTCCAAAAAAACGTTTCGCGTAATTTTCGCACATTCGCACATTTGGTCTAATTTTACAAAGGTTTTGAGATTTCGCACATTTGGTATAATTTTACAAAGGTTTTGGTTTTGGTTTAGAGACTTTTCTTGGAGATTTGGGTTTAAGGACTTTTTTTGGAAGACATTTGTTGGAATCGGTCTGATTTTGCAAAAAAATGTTTTGGGTTTAAAAAAATTTCTTGGACGTACATTCAATGGACATTTCTTGGAGGTATGTGATACATTTTTTTGGATGTTTTTTGTTCTTCATTTTTTTTGAAAGTATAGATTTGGGCTTAATTTCAAATTTTTAGAGTATGTGTTTTGAGTTGAAGTAAATATTTTGAGCTTTGTTTCATTTTTATCAGACATTTTTTTCTCGGATTTTTTAAAGTTAGTGTTTTGGATTGGAGTATGTATTTTTTGCAAAAAAATTAAAATGAGTTTTTTTTTAAATTAAATCTTTTGTGATGCTTTTTCTAATTGATTTATTGTCTTCCCGGATGCGGGTGTTAATGGCGCTTGACATGGCTGGTACGCGGCGGGTCAGCACGTGGCTTGGCCACATGGCCACCCGCTCGCTAACTTGCTGGCCTCCTCCTGTATTTAACGCCCCTCGCCGTCACCTTGCTCAACAATTAATTCATTGCAATGGTCGAGGCATTCACTCAAACTTCAAAATGGCGTCTGGTTGTTGCTCCCTTCGGCTCTCTGTTCTTGCTCCCGAGCTCTCTGTGGTGATTCAACCCCCCTCTGCGGGTTCTATGTCGATTCGCCTCCCTCCTCTGTGCGGTGGTTGCTCTCTTGCAACCGTAGAGCCTAGCACTCGCACGCCATTTGGGAGGCGTTGAAGTCTCAGTCTCAGTCTCAGTTTCTCGGCCTCTTCCAGCCCTACGTCGCCCTCCATCTCTCGGCTTCTCCATGCCCACATGGCCTCCTCCGCTAATCGAAGCTTTGTGCATCTTGGTCGCGCTAACATGCCTCGCCTGCAACATCGAATGTGATGCCGAAGGGGTGGCAGCAGAGGTAGAGCTTCGCGAATTATCTCTTCCTCCTCTCGTCCTCCTCCCTCGCTCACTCATGGGGTCGTTATCCGGATACCCGTAGTGGATGGATTCGTCTCCTTGGCTCCATGGCTCGCCACCCTACCTCAGAGCCTCCTCCTGTCCCTCCACCCCAACACTTCCCCGCCTCAACCTAGTTTCAATTCCAGTGTTCCTCCTTCATCCCTCTTGTCATGGGCACTATATCCATTTCCTTCTGTGAAATCCCTGGTGCTAGACCTGTCCCCAACCAACCCCCTCCGTCTTCAAGCCAGCATGGTCATCCCGAGACTTCGAAGGCTGCAAAAGCTTCGCAGGCCTCACATATGCACACCTCCAACTCACACAGTGATAGCAGCTCCGACTACTACAAAGAGAAGCGGATGCAGGTCGATGGTAAGGGCGCTGAAGCTGTTGCTCCTCACCAAGAAGAAATTGAACTCCAGTCTACTGAAGATGATGAGTACACATGCTTAATCATTGAAGAACCTCCTCCAGTTTCTCCTGATGCTCAGATTACCAGGTCTCCTTAGATCTTGGACCTACAGTTCTATAGTTTTGTTTTCTGTTCATGCATATACTTAATACATTATCTTATGGTTTCTATTGCTGGTTTCCTCTCTGAGGTGACACTATCTACTCTTCCTGGGCTGGTTTCCCCTTGTGGGCAGCTCCAGTTTTGGTTTTTTTTGCTATTTTGCTGATATCATGGCATTAACTCACGCCAGCTCTGCTGAGGCCCTAGCCTCTCTGTAAATTGTGTTACATTATCAATAGAATTTTAGTCTTACTTGCAAAAAAAAAAAAAATTGAGTTATTGTCTAAATTTTTGAAGGAAATTTTTTGAACTTCATACTCTATTATCATGGGAAATTGAAGGAATTGTGCGAGAAAATATGATCGAAAAAGAAACCTTCAGGAAAGTAGAGAATAGGCGAGACAATCTCACAAAAGAAAGATAGAAGCACTCTCAAATATTGAAGGGGAAAATCAACCTCAACTAGAAATTGAAGCAGGTATGTAAATGTAAATATTATGATCTATCGATATATTTAAAATTTTCGTAGTGTAAAATGTGAAGCTTAATTTTTATTTAATGAACTAATTCAAGAAAAATATTTTGCAATGTAAACAGAGAGAAATATTCCTCAAAACATTGATGATGAGATACAAAATTTTGAAAGAGAAAGTGAAAGAGATATTGAACCAATGATTGAAGATGGTGAAAATATTGAAAGAAATTCAAGTGAAGAAATTGAATCACAAGGTATGTACACACACACACACACACATACACACACACATACACACACACATATATATTGAACACATGCATGTATTATTGAAATTATACATATATTTATTAATTTAGTTATTTATTGAATATGTAAACTTATTATGTACTATTTATTCGAATATGTATAGATGAAATCAGTGTCGATGATGAGATGTTAGAAAATGTTGACAGTCACACATATGGAGATAAAAAACCTGACCATTATATACGATATCGTGTTAACCACATTTTTGAAACATATTTCATAAAGGAGCAGGTGACAGTTCAAGCTCAAATGTTGAAAGGTCTCCTATCATTAAGGAAATTAAAAGAAGCTACGACACTACTGGGTATTCGAAAATCAACCAAAGATAAAAAAATGAAGGAAAATGTGATACAAAATATAAGTAGTGCTATAAATTCAATTAGGAGATCTAGACAGAAAAATGTTTCAATTATTGCAGCACTGTTGATCAGCATTACTCAGTCCTTGTTATTCATTTTGACTTGATGAGTGATCTCTGTTCTTCAGGCAGCTTTTGGATTTATAACATGTACACTTGTTGCTCTCCACTTTACAGCTCTTCATCTGATCATTGATGGCAAATATTTTCAACAAGGGGAACCTGCTTGAACTTTCCCTTTTTTTCCCTCCTTTGTATACTGATCATCATTTAATTACACCCCTGTAGAGATGTAAAAACATATGCTTTGGAACCTTGGGGAGCTCCTTTGGGGTTTTATGGAGATTATGCCTGATCCAAGAAAATTTCTTCAGATAGCGACAAACATTCTCTTTTCCTGATTTAGATCTTTGTTGAAATTCTTCTGAAATGAGACAAAGTGACCTCTTAGTGGTGTACGACCTATGGATGGATCAAGACTTGTTTTGTAGAATAGGAACTAATTCAAGGCTAACTGATACTAGATAGAGGCTTTTGGCTTAGGATGTCTTAGCCAAGGGAAAAACTCCCTAAACACCACTATCTAACTTAAGGACAACTTTCACATATTCTGAGGATTTTCTTTAGCATGATCAGATTTTCAAATGACAAGATGACCAAGGATAGAGTTGCAGACACTTTTTCAACCTTTGGATAGTGAATGGCATGAGAAACAAGGGTAAATGATAGCAAATAATTTACAGCTATGACAACTATAGACAGGGTTACTTTGTTGAAACTAGACAGGACTTGACAAATGGGGTTTGTTCTCATCATAGACTGACAGGAAGGGGTAGGAGGACAAAAATTGTTCTGGGGTGTTTTATAGATGACAGATTGATAGTTTTGAGATCAGTTTCTAGAAAAATCAGCTAAGGGAACTAATCATCAATAACAGGTAAAAATACTGATGACTAACACACCCAAAGACCAGTTCTCATTAGTCCTGATTTTATAAAAGATTTTTTCATATTTTTATTTGCATCAGAACACACAGTGGCTACTGTCCTCCTACGGAAAAACATAAAGGGACAAGAGCAGCCTATTGCATTTTTCAGCAAGGAATTAAGAGATGCTCCTTTGAAGTAAAACATAATGGAAAAACAAGCTTTTGCCTTGGTCAAAGCCTTAAAAGAAATCAGAGTTTACATTTTACACTCACACATCAAAGCGTTTGTGCCTCATTCAGTGGTAAAAGACATCTTGACACAAGATCCCGATGGCAAAAGAGGAAAGTGGATTGTTATAATACTAGAATAGGACTTAGAAATCAGGCCCACTAAGCTCATCAAAGGTCAAGGACTAGCAAAACTTATGGTTGAATCCAACTTTCAAGCTCTTGATATAAACATGTTTAATGCATTAGATGAACAGGAGGAGTTGATAGCTCCACCCATTGAAGATTATTTTATGAATTCATCTTGGTATGCTGATATTTTGTATGTGCTACTTAATCTAAATTTCCCTCCTGGTTTGTCTAAAACAAAGGCAAGGTTTTTAAAGTTAAAAGTTGTAAATTACTGCATTTTAGATAAATGTATATATTGGAAAAATGTTATTGGATTATTGCTTAAATGTTTTCCTGAGAATGATGCAGATAAGATCAAGCATGAGTTCCATGAAGGAGAACATGGAGGCCACCTCTATTGGAAGACTACAATCAAAAAAATCCTAAGAGTTGGCTATTACTGGCCCACACTCTTTTAAGATATTCACAAAATGGTCATTTCCTGTCATAAATGTCAAATATTTGAAGGCAAAAGAAAATTGCTTCCCTTACCTCTGCAACCAATCACTGTTGAAGCTCCTTTCCAACAGTGGGGTCTAGAATTCATTGGGGAAATCCATCCTTCCTCATCTTCCCAACACAAATGGATCCCCATAGCTACTGATTACTTTACCAAATGGATAGAATCCATCCCTTCTAGGAATGCCATAGACTCAGTCATCATTTCATTCCTTGAAAATCATATCCTATCTAGATTTGGTTGTCTTAGGAAAATTATCACTGACAATGCTGTTGCATTTGGATCCAGAAAGATGGTTGATTTCTGTCATAAATATCAAATTACATTGGGCCATTCCACAGCTTATTACCCTCAAAGTAATGGGCTGGTAGAATCCTCAAACAAGATTTCGGTAAACATAATAAAGAAGTTGCTAGAAGAGAATAAGAAATCATGGCACAATAAGCTAGTACATGCACTTTGGGCAGATAGATTAACAATCAAAAAGTCAATTGGAATGTCCCATTATTAGCTAATTTATGGAGCAGATGCAATATTTCCAATCAGTCTAGGAGTGCCAGTTATGAAGTTAACTCAAGAAGTACAATATGAAGAAGATAATATGATAAGAAGAATAAACCAGACTGTACAATTACAGCAAACCAGAGAGGAATTATACAAAAGAGCACAACAAGTACAAAAAAATATCAAGAAGTTGTTTGATAAAAGAACAAAGGCAAGTGATTTTAAAATTAGTGACGAGGTTTTGAAATGGAATTCCAGGAGAGAAGAAAAGGGAAAACATGGAAAGTTTGAAAACTTATGGAAAGGCCCTTATCTCATTCAGTCTGCTATAGGTAACGATGCATTCTTCCTTCAAGAAATGGATGGAGCTGAAACTTTTGGAGGTCCTGTCAATGGCAGGATGCTCAAGCATTATTTTGTTAAAATATCTGTTCAATTTTTTTTAATTCATTGTGAATAACATTGCTTGAAAGAAAGTTTGAAAATAAAATACAAAAATAAGAGAAAAAGAGAAAAGAGGACAGATAAAAAGAAAAGGTACAGCCCCATACCAAAAAAGAAGAAAAATCTAAAAGTGTGCAAGCTCAAATGCCACTACTATAAAATGAAACTGTTATTCAGTCATATAGCCTAATCATGACTGAGTAAATTTGAATTTTGTGCTGATAAGTTAGTGAAAATAGATTTTCCAAACAGTGTAATCTTGTCTTATCAATAGAATAGGTTAGGATAGAGAAAGAATGGTTCTAACAAGCTTAAAATTTGAACCAAGAAATGAAAAGAGAAATGGCTCCAAAAAGATAAAAACTTGAGCCAAAGAAAGAAAGAAAGATGTTTATCAATTTCAGATCTTAAGCCTTTACAGTTTTGTTTTAAATTTTTGCAAATAAATTCTATGTGCAGCTTGTACATAATGCCATAACCCCCATAGCAAATCAGACTATCTAATGCTGATTTGACTGTGTTTTAAATTTCCTGTTTTAGAAAATAGAGAATAAAATTTGTCAAACAGTCTAATCTTGACATAAAGGTAGTTAGGTAGAGAAAAAATGAGTTCAACTGTCTAAATTTGAACTCATGGAAGATATAAGGGTAGAAATAGATTATTTTACTGCTTTCAAATAAAAGAATAAAATGTTGATTTTGAAAGGGGTTTACAAGTCTAAATGCACCCACTGAAGAAAAAATGTTAAAAAATTAGGATGTGTAGGTAGAGATTGGGAGAAAATCATCTAGTTATGACAAATACTGATCATATTTTAAAGAAGCATGATCAAAAGAGAAAGGAGGATTGTCAAAGGCAAGGAACAAGGCACTAGTCTACTTTCTAGATATTTATTCTCTGATATTCTTGACACCTCCAAGCAGCTACCCTGCTGAGGTGTAGCCACTGTTAGCCATCTGTAAATTCTGTTATACCTCATGATGGCTAAATAGGTTCCTTACCTTTCAAGAAACAAATTTTATGAAAATCTATGAGTTATTGAAAGCCCACTGTGTTCATTATTTTCGAAAGAATCACTCCACTGAAATCTTCATCAAAATCATTCAAGTAGCCCTGCTACTATCATAAGGAGACTGTTTTCGAGCCCCTCTTCCACCATTTCACCTTCATTATTTCCTCCAAAATCCCTCCATCTCGTTCATTTTTTTCACTTACCCTAACTCATAATTTCTTCCCCTGAAAAATCCCTTCTACCCTCCATTTCCCTTAAACACCCCTCTAAACCTTAAGCCCCCTTTTTTAAACCTATCGGAACATCAAAAAAGCCTTAAAAACCCACTTTTTGGGCCTATTTCTGACTTTTCATAAAAATAGGCCTTAAGCCCTTGAGGGCTGAAGTCTTCCGCTCCTTTCTTAATATGACCCAATGCTTACAAAATAGGTGCTAAACCTTCAACCCCTTTTTACCTTAACACCCAGTCCTAGCCCTTTCTCACAGGACCATATTCTCCGCCTTAATCTTTATCCCCTTCACCTTGTATTTTTACCCCCGGCCTTACTTTTTTCCAAGATAATCTCGACCGTCGATCCCATCAATCCGACGGCTCCCACTGACCCACAGATCTAAACCCCGCTCGATAGTCATTTCACTACCCGACAGAACATATGGCGTCATCCGCTGGCCCACCTTCCACTAACCTTTCTCCGACCCATTTTCCACCTGCCACCTATCATCCGCTACAGCGCATCTTCCCCCATCGCATTCACCCTCCGTCGTAGATCTAGATCCCCCAGATCTGACAACCCATGATCCATATTGCGCCCGTTTCACAAAAAGGGTTTAACGCCCCATTTCTGCGTGAAATGGGCAGTTTTTCTCTAGACGCATGTCGCCCGGTGTATGGTATCATATCGGCTAGGACGAATACCACTTACCACCTTACCTATGTGTGAATACCACCCTAGTATCACACAAAAATTCTTTCACCATTTCCGCACTATTATTCAAATATTTCCCTAGTTTTTCATGTTTCCGCCATAAGAACCCTCCTTTGTGCATTCTTCGTCCTCTGCATCGCTCCTCTGCCCTCACCAACGCCTTTGATCACAGTCTAAGACCCCGAACGTAGGTTTTATTTAATTATTTTGTGTTGAGTTACAGGTTTAATGGTGGCCAATTATGTAGGCCGTCCTGCAGCCAGAAATAGTGGCAAAGCCCAGGATGACAATCCTCAAGGCTAGATAATCAGAAAAGGGACCCAAGGTTTGAAGTTCAAAGGTTTGATCCATGTCTCATGAGCGTTGGTCAAACAAAACCCTCCAGCATGGAAGGAAGCCACCTGTACACCAAGAACAATGAAGGCTAAAGGTTAAACCATAAGCCAAGAGATTTAAAGCTTAACCAACAGATTAATGATAAAGAGCACAGTGTGAAGATAAATGAATTAAAGTTAAAATAGTCAGCAAAGTGACCAAAAGTAGAAGATGATGAAAGAGAGGCCTAAAGCTAAATCGAAGGCCTAATCAGAGTTAAAGCCACCAAACAGATAGATCAGCAAGAAGGAATGCTTCGAATGACAAATCACTGAAGAAATTACTTCTCCAAAAGAATCAAAATGCCACCTGCCAGCCTAAATTGCCTCAAAGACACATAAATTTATTACAGTCAGAAATATTTCCTAAAGAAATCTCAAAAGTTATTACAAGCCTATCTAAAATGCCTAAAAGTCAGCAAAAGAAACTAAGTAGTTCAAAGAGTTAATGTAATATTCATTATGCAAAGTTAGACTTAAATACATTTTTCCTTGGGCCTTGCATGGTCTCAAAGGTCAAAAACATTAAAATCTGTCATTTATGAACAGTTAGAGACCCTTTCTTTCACTCCACCTCCTCATTTCATCTATAAATATCATATGAGGAGCTCATTGTAAGTGTTGGTTGGATTATTATTGAGTTTTGGGTCGAAGTTGATAGCTTTTGAAGAGTTGCTGAGTAGTTGAAGAATCTAAGGCTGGATAGAGAAGTTTTGGGCTGTAAATACCTACTGGACTTAGAGTATGTAACTGGTTTGAACATCAATAAAACAAGCTGATTCGCAGGATCCTGATCTATATTAATGGTGATGTTTTTCCTCTATGTATTTGTCTTCCCTTATGTTTTACTGTCCATTTTCTCTGATAAAGAACATAAAATTTAGAGTAGGATTTATTGTCAAAGTACCCTATTTCTATCTGAAAGCTTTATCTTTATGTTTTCTTCTACTAAGGTCTGACTGGAGGATTCTTAATTTCTCTTTAGTTTTATCCATTTTGTTGTTTTGAGAATGATGCAATAGAGTATAACCTGGGAATGTTGGTAAGTCCATATCCTTCTGAGTACAACTTGAGATATTGTTCTTGAATGATCTTTTCAAATTTTTCTAAGTAGAATCTAAACCAGGGAAGTTTATGGTTAGCCATGTCCTCTAGCCTGCCTTCAAAAGTTGCTTTGAAAGATCCCTTGAGAGTATGCCAAAAGCAGGCTAGATTCATAGTTTCTGTCTGATATTAGGCTATTTTCCTTGTTCTCTTATATGTTTTCTCCTTTCTGAAAGTATTCTTAGGATTACTGGATTGTTGTCTGAAAAGTGTGCTTTAATAAAATTCTATCCAAAGAAGTCTATGGTTTGCCCTATCCTTTGGCTTGCTTCAAACAGTTACTTTGAAAGGCTTTTCTTGTTTAGTGGAGTTAATAGATTCTTAATTGATTATTAGCTTTTCTTCTTTCACAATATATTACTGTTTCATATCACAAATTAATCTAAAAGATCCTTTTATATAGATGACTAGCCCTATGAAAACCCTTGAAGAATTGTTGTACAATTAAATCCTTTTGTGACTCCATAGCCCAATGGGTTGATACTGTTTCATGACCTATCCTTTTAGCCGAAAATTTCTTTCAATTTACTCTCACCTTCACCTTTCAACTGACCTCTTCAGCTAATGATATCCATCCCAACCAAACAAACAAGTTCTTTGAGCTTCATAACTAGCCTAATATCATAAACAAAGCATAAATATACATCCTCTGAAAAACACTTAATAGAGAGATCCCTCTCTGAATCCAGGAAGGCTAGGTCCTAGGATTCCAAAGTGGTTTTGATGTGGCCCCTGCAACTTTTATTCTTGCCAATATTATAAATCATAGGGAGCCAACATAGTGCACTGATGGAGTTGAGGTGACCATTGTTTCTGTAGCTCTTGGACTGATTTACTTGTTTGGCGAAAACAATCATAGACCTTGATTCTCCAAAACATAGGCCTTGCTGCCTTCTCTTCTTTGCTGTTGATGGTCTTCTTGTGATGATTTTCCCATTATCTTACCTCTTTTTTAGGTTAATTTCCATTTGATCCCTTTGCAAAAATGTGAGCAAGGGGCACCTGTCCCCCTAGAAGATTTGTGCTCTGGGCCAAAAAGCCTTTCTTGAATGACCTTTTTGATCAGTTTGGACAAGATCACTTTTCCTTTTCTTCTTTGAATGCAGTTTCTTCATACAGGAAAAACATAGTTGTTAGGATTCAAAATCCACCCTATGACCTTGTGAAACCCTAGGTGACCTAATGGAAGCTTTCTTGGACTTGGCTTTTGGACTGAGACCTAGGATTCGGGATCATCAAGTGTAAGATAGAGTTTATGATAAACTAATGTATTGAAAATCCAAAATCAAATGTACTTGATTTATCTAAAGAGCCTATAGAGATAGTTTGAGACCATCAATGTTTGGGAGTATTTTGTGAGACACAATAAAGATGTTTAATTTGTGGGCTTAGGTAGCAATGGGGGGTTTTAGGCAAAACAAAATAGAGGATTTGGGCCAAAGGTGAATACATATAGACAGAAAGAGTGGCATAAGACTCTAATGGGTTTTCTACGATTGGTAAGAAAAGCTAGAAATTATGGAATGATGAAATAGTGAAAAATTATCTTGAGGATTGTAATATCCCAAAATAGGGAAAATCAACAATACTGGGAATATCTTATAATATCCCAAAATTGGAGATACAGAAATACATGAACATAGATATGGAATAGAAATGAGAAAAAACTCATAAAATGTATATAAAACACATAGCCATCAATTACATGTACAACAGCAAGAAATTTGATCCATTATGTCAGCCAAAAGTAGGGAAAAGCAGAAATATATGCCCTAAAAATGTTATTCCCAGAGAATTGCATTATAATAGGGAGAAATAATGTTGGGATCCCTTAGATTAAGTAATATGGGACTCACACCCAGAAAATATTCAGAAAAAAATCTCTTTTTCTTGTTTAAACAGATCTCCCGGTCCCGATATGGCTCAGAAATGCCCAAATCCCATGACTTATGTAATGCAGAAATTACTGAAGCATGAAAAGCGTGATTTTATGAAGGTTTCAGATGTAATATGGTATAAATATCATATTTGGAGTTTATTACATCAATACATGGAGAAAAATGGAGATCTAGCTCCTCTTACACATCAGAAAGATAACCCAACAAGGGTTTCATGAAAGCACAATGTACAAAATGTTAGATCTACAGATCTGGATTTAAAAAATGTAGTCTAACTAAATATTTTTATACATATAGCTGAATAATACAAGAATTGAATGACGATCTTTCTTACAAGGCTTTCCGGGAGAAGGGTTGGCCCTTTCCCTGCGAAAGCAAGACAAGATTGAGGGGATTGACCCTCACACTGCAACTCTGCAAGAAATGACACAGTTACTGCAAGGGAATGTGATGTAGATGATGGAATTCCTTTGGAAAAGTGACAAGATATGAAAATCTGCTCCTGAGCCTTCCTTACTAATCTCCCAAAGGAAAGGAGGCTCCCTCCTTTGAAAAATGAGTGCGGGAATTGGTGTTGTGAACCCTCACTGCAACACCCTACAACACAACATTATAATGCTACAAAAATAACATTGTAGCTGAAGGAGGATGCTTTTCTTCAAGCCTGGATGTGAGGAAAATCAGTACAAGCTCCTTCAAGAGGCCTCTCAAGAAAGGAGAATGATGCCTAAATAGGAGATCCTTGTGTTAAGCAGCACAACAACGCTGCTAAACAATAAGAGAATGCAGAATATTCTAAGCAGAAAAATAAAATATCATTCATAATATGTCTTACTATGGCTACCTTTCCCTCCTTTTATACATGTGTCAGCCTTCTTGCCTTGGGCCCCACTCATTAGGGTTTCCTCCACCAAGGAATCTTCCTCCCACTATCTCTGCATTGTCTCACAAGATGATCTCCACCTCCTATCCCAGCGCTGTTGACTTGGTCAAAATTGACCTTGTCCACATGCAAAAGTCCCTATTCACACATGATGGTGTGAAATCCAGCTTTTATGTTGATCCCTTTTAATATTAAGAGGGATTTTATTTAGATTTTTATTATGCACGGGCCTCCTTACCCATGTATTCATCTCCTAAGTGAAATGAGCAAAATTTAATATTCCAATTTGTTGCATGCAAATTTTGGAATATTACAGTCCTCCCCTACCAAATTTTGCTTGTCCTTAAGCAACTACAAGGATAGAACTGAAGAGTCTCCTTTCCTCCTACTGTAGCATCCACATATGATGAACTCCTCCAAGGAATGAGATGTTGTCTCATCAATGAATCTCCATATTGCCCCTCCTACGCATGCAAGCAAGCAAATTGGCTATCATCATGAATAAGTAAAGTACTCAAGAAGGCAATAAGGTACTATTTGTAAGTCCTCTCAAGACATGGATTCTGAAATTTATTGGGAAACATCATTCCCATGTGGATCCTCCATCCCCGAGCAATCATCCATACAAAATGAGTCACCTCCCAACATGACAACTCCCGAAAATGTTCCTCCACCTTCAGCCTCTGCAAAGTAGGTGGGATGAAAATATGAACATGGTAGACAAAGTAGCCTACCCCACACTATCTTCCTCTCCACTTATGATAAGTGTAGAGCATATGCTGATCTTAGGCTGCAATACAATTTCCCTCAAGTGGCAAGATGAAGACTAGATCTCCAAAGATCTCCTCTCCAATGATGTGGATCAAGCTGGCCCAAATCATTCCATATGTGATGGATAGGAAATCATCACCATATGGCATATCATCAAACTCATGGCCCACCTCATAAAGAAACAAGTGTTTGGCTGTGGTGGCCATATCTCTTGTCATGCTCCTATTAGAACATGCAATGTAGAAAGTGTGGGAATCCTCTTCCCAAAGGGACACATCCAACCCATGTGTCCCTCTCCAAATCATGCTCCCCATAAAGATAAGAAAAATATTAGCAATGAAATCATGATTAGAGTCTCAATGAGGGAAATACTGAAGGTTTCATGTGGTTCTAGAAAGTACCAACAATTTCCCAAGTAGTCACAGCACAATTTTCATAACTTTTGCTTCAAAAAATAGTATGGCAAGTTTTGTTTGATACATGGATAATTATGTATGTCATGGCATCTACTGATAAATAGAAAATTGATGGGTACATCAACTGAAAATACATGAATGAAAACACTTTCCCAAGGCCAGAAAAAAGATGGTTGTCTCCATCATACAATCTGGCCCAATGTTGACCATGGAGCTCAATGAAAAGCTTGCCCTCTTGTGGAGCAATGCACTGCAAAGAAATGGTAAGAGCAGGAAAATATTGTTTTGGAAAATCAATAAATGCAAAAACAAATTTCCCACCATGAACTAGAAGTAAGATGATACATGGATCCATGAATAAGTCTCCCATAGTGGTATGACATACTCCCATGAAGAGGAATGAATCATATGCTGCAGGAAGATCACCCTTCTTATGCTTGGAAATCCAAGTTAAGAAGATCATATCTTTGTAATAGATGTTTCAATCCACTACTCCACCTCTCTCACCTCCTCCTTGTTCACCAATTGCATCCATTGTGAAGTGATCCTGGGGACACTCCATCAATAACCCCAAGCTCCCAAGTGACAACGTTGTTGACCTATGCAAATAGGCTCTTGCCAACTCATAGCTCCATCCTTTGACATGCACATCGTCAAAGACATCTCCCATAATGCTACTACATATAGGAAGTTCCTCCCAAAGTGGAAGTACCTCTTGAACATCTAAGGCTAAGGAGTAGCCCCTTTTCGCCATGATAGTGCTATCTCCTACTCCCGCAAAATCATGCAAAGTGTGAGAGAAAATCAGCCCTTGCTCTCCCAAGAACAACAAAAGCAACAAAAGTTTTTGCTGCCTCCTCATACCTCCATCATACAAATCATGTAGTGAAAACATGGTGATTGATATGAAGAATGTCACATCAACACAATGTGTCCATACTCCTTGCTGCCCAATGATGCAAGTATCCTGCCACATACCCTTAGAAAGAGGATGATGGCCAAACTCTTTCAAGAGTAGCCAATGCAACGAAGCCTCCTGCTGTCCAGTATCATAGATTTGCAAGTAGCTTTTGAGCTTCTTGCTCATCATCTACACCCATCCATCCACATGTAGGTGCCTCCCATCATGTTCTCCCTTATCACTCTCCCAAGGAAGACTACCATACTCCCAAATCAAATTTCTCCTCTTGCATTTCATGGGATCTTGAAATGCAACTCTGTGGATATCTTCTAGAGAAGAGCTCTCATCAATGTCCCCCTTGAATCCAAAAACATCCAAGTGTGATGAGGGAAAAACCTCCTCAAACTGTTGAAGAAATTTTCACTCCATGATGTGTTGAAGTGCACCTCTAATGAGATTTCTCCATGAGACCTTCTCTTCATCAATGGCCTTCCAAAACCAATAAGGTTCTGGATTTGCTGCAGGTATAAGTTTCTCTTTGAGCTGGGGAGTGCTCATTGAGAAAGTGTCATCTAGAAAGGAGAAAGTGTTTCTCACTTCAAGATGTCTACCATCTATCTCTTCTTCCTCCATTGCTTCATGAATGAAGCTGCCATTTGAATGCTCCCATAAGTAATAGGTCCTCTTTTCTTCATTACTGCTCTTGTATAGCGCAGTGCAATTCTATTGCTATAAATTGGCAGTATGAAAATGTTAAGTCCCTATATTAATAGTGTAGCCCCTTATTATGTTAGTGTAGCCCCCCTTATTGTTATTATTGTACCCCTGTAACCCCCATATTGTTATTATTGTGCCCTTACATTATTATTGTTAGGTCGGCTAGGATTACATTGTGGCCCCACTAGGATTATATTATGGCCCCATGGACTCCTATATATAGAATGAGGTTTTGTTCATTTGTATCATCCAAGAATTGTTCATCTATGTAATGTATTGGAGGTTGCCCCCTCGAAGTGGCTCATTTCTAAGGCGTTGATATCTCTTTTCTTCTCTCTTTGGAGCTGGTTACACAACATTTGGTATCAGAGCTTTGGGATTCTAGGGTTTCGCTGCTCCAAACAGGTCATCGTGGCATTTTCGCTATAAATTTTTTTCTACGAAGCTTCAGAAGCTGAAATTTCAAGGGTGCAAAGCTGAAATCTTGAGGAAGGTTTTCTAAAAATTTCAGATCTTGGTTCGCAATATTTGAGGATATATCATCTGTGGAAGTTAGGTATTTTTTCAGGCTCATAAACAGGTCATCGTGGAATTTGCGCTATAAATTTTTTTGTACGAAGGTTCAGAGTCTGAAATTCATATGGTGCGAAGCTGAAATCGTGAGGAAATTCGTCAAAAAATTTCAGAGCTTGGTTCGCAATATTTTTGGAGATATGATCTGTGGAAGGTAGTGCTTTTTCAGGCTTCTGAATTGCATCTCAAAGAGGTGATCGTGGGAAAACTTCAATAACTCTCTCTCTGGGCATTGGATTGAAGTGCCGTAAAAAGTGGTCGCAAGTACACAGACTGAAGTTTTTTGGCTATCAATTTCAGAGACAAAGGACAAAACAGTGACACGTGACAAGTCGTACAAGTTCGCTCTACTAAACCAGTCCAGAATTAGGTCATTGTGGGAGATTGGACACAACTTTGTCTTGGAGAATCCAAATCAGGTCAGACCTGTGGCATTTGAAAGAAGCTTCAGAGATCTACTACAGAGCTGAATTTCAGATATTGAAGATTTTCAAATACAGAGATAATTCAATTTCAATATCGAGCTCCTAAAAGCTAGTAAAAGGTGTGTATTTTTTTTTTCCCGAATTGAATAAGTCTTGTTTGAAGAATCAAGTTGAATTGATTCCAAGGGAATATTGTAGAATAGATATCAATATTGAATTCTAAAATGGCCCCTAAAAAGAATTCAACACCCATCAAGCCTTCAGAAGGCTCTACCATGACTCATGAAGATGAAGAATTGCAACATGATCTATCGAATTTCTGAAACAAGTGCAACAAATTTCACTCTCGCAAGAAGCGGCAAAAAATGAAATGGAAGTTTTGAAGAAAGGTGTGGAAGTGAAGATGGATGGTTTGAAGAAGAGCATGGAAGCTAAGATGGATGGTGTGCAGACTAGATGAATGGCATGGAGGCTAAGATGGATGGCATGGAAGTGGGCATGGAAGCTAAGATGGATGACATGAAAGACAACATGGAAAACATGAAAGGACGTCTAAGCATACATGGAAGGCTTGATAAAAAGCTTAAAACCGAAGGGAACTGATTCCTAATGGCGGAAATATAGGAGAAGAACCTCATGATGAGAACAAAATAAATGTTAATCGTGATTTCATAAGCTCGAATGTTGGTGGGAAGAACCACCATATTCCAAAAATGGATATGAGGAAGTTTTATGGAAAGGATCCTGTAACATGGATACTATAGATGGAGCAATATTTTGATCTTCATAATGTGCAAAACACACAAAAAGTACGCATTGCAACTTTACATTTAGAACAAAATACCATTGTATGGTATCAATGGATTTTCTCTCGTAAAAAAAAATCACTTGGTTAATTTTTACGGAGGAAATGATAGCACATTATGAGGATACAAGGAGCAACACCTTCTTTAGCCAATTGATAAATCTCAAACAAAAGGGTTTAGTGGGGCAGCACATTGAGGACTTCCAAAAATTTAATATAAGTCATGTTGAATATTCGAGAGGACCACGGGATTGATCTCTTCTTAGGCGGTTTAAAGGATAACATTCAACATGAAGTTCGTGTTCTGGAACACCGATTCATTGGAAAAGGCATTCAGGTTGGCAAGAAAATTTGAATGTAAAATTATGGTGACAAGGAAGCCTACCACTCACATATATAAAGATGGAAGTGTTGCTACTCCTAGACTTCCACAACCTACAAGGTTGACACCACAACAATTGGAAGAAAAAAGAGCAAAAGGGCTTTGCTACAGTTGTGATAGCAAATACACTAAAGGTCATAAGTGTCCTAAGAAGAAATTATTTTACATAGATTGTGAAGAGGAGGAAGAAAATGAACAAGAAACTTCAAAAGAATAGGATATACACTAGGAACCAACCCTAGAAGAAGAAGAAATGAATCCAACCATATCGTGTAATACCTTTGGCGGGAATTACCACTCCTAAAACTCTCAAGATAGAAGGACATATGAAGAATAAAACGGTAAATAGTGTTGATTGATTCGGGTAGCACCCATAATTTTATTCATTGTAAGGTAGCCAAGGAATTGAATTGTTTCCTATACCCAACACGAGAATGTTAAGTGATGGCTGAAATGGAGTAACTATAAATTGCTCTGGAAAATGTCATAATATCAAGATAACCATGGGGGAATATGTATTGAATATTCCAATGTTTTCCATTCCAATGGGAGGCACTGATGTTGTACTCGGAGTACAATGATTACAATATTTGGGGACGATAACTTTTAATTTTCAAGAACTTTCTTGAATTTTTTTCAGAAGGAAAGGAATTTGAATTATGGGGTATCGCAGGGAAGCCGGGAAACATAATAAGCTCTAATGTCATGACAAAGCTTCTAAAGAAAGAACAACGAGGCGTGATTGCACAATTATTCTCACTAGAAGTTTCAACATCAAAATCATCTATTCCTGCAGATCTCCAACAAGTATTGGACAATCATTCCAAGGTGTTTGAAACTCCCAAAGGACTCCCACCTATTTGTGATCATTATCATGCTATTCATTTGATTCCAGGAAGTGTTCCTCCAAACATCATGCCTTACAGATATCCTTACGTCCAAAAGAGTGAAATTGAACGTATGATTGCAGAAATGTTAGAGGCGGGTATAATTCAACCTAGTAAGTTCTTTATCTGCTCCAGTAGTATTGGTGCACAAGAAGCGTGGATCATGGCGCATGTGTCTGGATTATAGAGAGCTCAATAAGCTCACTATTAAAGATAAATTTCCCATTCCTGTGATTGATGAATTATTGGATGAATTACATGGAGTACTTTATTCTACGAAGTTGGATCTTCGTTCAAGATATCATCAAATTAGAATGAAGACTGGAGATATTCTGAAAACAACATTTCGAACTCATGACGGTCATTATGATTTTTTGGTCATGCCTTTTGGCCTTACCAATGCACCTTCTACTTTTCAAGGGTTGATGAATTCCATTTTCAAACCCTTCCTTAGAAAATTTTGCTAGTATTTTTTTATGATATACTAATCTATGGTAGGTCTTGGAAGGATCATGTTGAGCATGTTGAAAGGATAGTCAAACTATTGCAGGAGAAACAATTATATGCAAAAACATCCAAATGTTTCTTTTGAGTACAAGAGGTGGAATGTCTGTGTCATATTGTATCCCCTGAGGTTAAAGTGAACCCTAACCCAATTAAAGCCATTAAGGAATGGAAAGTCCCTAAGACAATAAAGCGATTCACCGAGGATTTCTCGGGTTAACGGACTGTTATCGACTGAGGATTGTTAAGAATTATGGGAGAATAGCAACACCTCTAACAACATTATTGAAGAAAAATGCATTTTCATGGACTCCTGAAGCAACTAAGGCCTTTGAACATCTTAAAGAGGCAATGTGCCTAGCACCGGTCTTAGCTACGCTAGTCTTCACAAAAACCTTTATTGTGGAATGTGATACCTCAGGAAATGGAATTGGTGTTGTTTTAATGCAAGAAGGAAGACCCATTGATTTTGAAACCCATCCAATAAAAGTAAAGTATTTACATAAAGAAATTTATGAGAAGGAAATGTTTGCAATACTACATGCATTAAGGAAATGGCAACCTTGCCTAATGGGAAGACACTTCAAGGGAAAAAATGATCATGATAGTCTTAAATAATTTTTGGAACAAATTATATCTTCGGAAGAGCAGCAAAAATGGGTCACAAATATGTTGGTTTATGAATTTTAAATAATCTACAAAAAAAGGAATCTAAATGTTGTTGCAGATGCACTCTCAAGAAAGGCTGAAGAGGTGGAAGCATTGCTTTGTACCATTTCTATTATCCAATCAGATTGGATAACCGAAGCAAGGGATGAATGGAAGAAGGACGAATAAGTGTGGACACTCATTCAAAAGTTGCGGCAAGATCCTAGTAAATCTAATACATTTAGTTGGAAAAATCGTTCCTTATGGTACAAAGATCGCTTATATCTTTGTAATAATTCCCCAATAAAACAAAATATTCTTTTGGAATTGCACACTTCTCCTTTAGGAGGACACTTAGGTTTTTTAAAAACTTACCACAGGGTGAAGAAAGAATTTTTTTGGGATGGCCTTAAATCTGATATTCAAAAGTTTGTGGCGGAATGTTTGGTTTGCTAGCAAAATAAAGTTGAGACAATTAAGACCCCGGGTCTTCTACAACATTTATCCATTCCAAGTCAACGTTGGGAGGAGATTTCAATCGATTTTATCACATGTTTACCTAATTCCGAAGAAAACAGTGTCATCATGGTGGTAGTTGATAGACTTACCAAGTATGCACACTTCTGTGCATTATCTCATCCATTTAAAGCAAGTACAGTTGCTACTACATTTGTGGACAAAATTCAAAAGCTACATGGAAGCCCAAGGGTTATTGTGAGCGGCAGAGATCCCATTTTTACAGAAAATTTTTGGACGGAGTTATTTTCTTGTTTGGGTACTCAATTAGCTCATAGCTCATCTTATCATCGTCAATATGATGTTCAAACAGAGATAGTAAATAAATTTTTGGAAGGATATCTTCGTTGTTTTATATCCGATAAACAAACACAATGGGTCAAGTGGTTACCTCTCGCTGAATGGTGGTATGACACTTCCTTCCATACTGCAGCAAAAATGACCCCATTTATGACACTTTATGGATATCATCCACCATCGATCACATCATCTTTAAGGGAAAATTTGAAGGTTCAAGCAGTGGAAGATCACGTCGAGCATCGACGAAGTTCTCCAACTCTTAAAGGATAACTTTGAATTTATTGCAGAATCGAATGAAACAATAGAGCGGTCAACATCGCAGTTTTGATATAGGAGATTGGGTATTTTACGGCTACAACCATATAAACAAATGTCCCTCGAAATGACTAGAAGGATAAATTATAGCCAATCTTTGTGGTCCTTACAAGGTGTTGCAAAAGATTGGTACTATGGCATACAAATTGGAGCTTCCTAGCTATTGTAGTACATCAGGTTTTCCATGTTTCATGATTAAGGAAGGTTATAGGTGACAAACTTCCAGTTCAAACAATATTTCCAAAACTTTATGAGGAGGGAAAAATCATATTGGAACGTGAAGAAATCACGAAAACAAGAACTCGACAGCTACGAAATACGTCGATTTCAGAGTATCTCATCGAGTGGAAGAACTTACCCACTGAATATTCTACATGGGAGGATGAGAATTTTATACAGAAGCACCCAGAGCTACTCAAGTGTTGAGGACAAAACTTTTTGAAGGAGAGGGGCATGTTAGGTCCCTATATTACTAGTATAGTCCCTTATTGTTGTTAGTGTAACCCCCTTATGGTTATTATTGTACCCTTGTAACCCCCATATTGTTATTGTTAGGTCGGCTAGGATTACATTGTGGCCCCACTAGGATTATATTATGGCCCCATCGACTCCTATATATAGAATGAGGTTTTGTTCATTTGTATCATCCAAGAATTGTTCATTCATGTAATGTATTGGAGGTTGCCCCCTCGAAGTGGCTCATTTCTAAGGCGTGAATATCTCTTTTCTTCTCTCTTTGGAGCTGGTTACACAACAGAAAAGATGTAGATCCCTCCATAAGATTTGTTGAAATGACAAGAGATGGAAACTTAAGCATACTTTGGTGAAATTTGGAAGCTTCTTGTAGGGCTGCAAGAGCTTCTTCCTCATATGTGTTGGCTTCCCAAACTGCTGGAGATGAAGGATGCTCCTCCATAGCTGTGCCAACGCTAGTACATGCCTCTTCCAATGGTGCTGAGGGCCTCTCTTTCTCTGATTTCTCTCTGCCAAATTTCCTGATCAGATTTTGAGAAAACTTAGCAAGAGTAGACACTCTTGCATGGCTCAAATGGCTGAACCACCAAGCATTAGCTTCGCCTTCAAGGTGCAACGCTACAATTTCTACAACCTCTCTCTCTACTACTAGATGTAGTAGGAAGAAAGCCTCTAGTTTCATCACCCAAGCCTTTGCTGCACATGTGAGTGATCCATAAGAAGTGGACAATAGGAATCTACTGCCTCTCATCATCCCATAGCCGTAGGGTCTTCTTTCTTCCTCCAGATGAATGAACTGTGGTAAAGCTAGAGTCTCCTTGAAGGCTCTAGATTTAGCTTTGTATTCAACAAGGTATTCACTTAGAATTTCAGATTGCAAGTGTCCTTCATGCTTCATGTCTTCTCCTCTTTGAGAATAGGAAGTGCATGGTTCTTCCTCTTATTTTCATTTCTTCTCCTTTATCATCTTAACCTCCTTGGAGAGGTTCCTTCTGGATCTAAAAAGTGATGAGACAAATCTCATTCTCTCCATAATTATGATATGCTTATTCTCTTTATATTATTATAGTATAATGGATGAAACTCATAGGCTGAGCCATGACTATGCTCTGATACCACTGTAATATCCCAAAATAGGGAAAATCAACAATACTGGGAATATATTATAATATCCCAAGATTGGAGATACAGCAGTACATGAACACAAATCTGGAACAACAATGATAAATAACTCATAAAACTTGTATAAAACACATAGCCATCAATTACATGTACAACAACAATAAATCTAATGCATTATATCAGCCAAAAGTGGGGAAAAGCAACAATATATGCCCTAAAAATGTTATTCCCATAGAATTGAATTATAATAGGGAGAAATAATGTTGGGATCCCTTAGATTAAGAATATGCAACTCAAACCCAGAAAACATTCAGAAAAAATCTCTTTTTCTTGTTTAAACAGATCTCCCGGTCCCGATATGGCTCAGAAATGCCCAAATCCCATGACTTATGTAATGCAGAAATTACTGAAGCATGTATAGCATGATTTTATGATGATTTAAGATGTAATATTGTATAAATATCATATTTGGAGTTTCTTACATCAATACATGGATAAAAATGGAGATCTAGCTCCTCTTACACATCAGAAAGATAACCCGACAACAGTTTCATGAAAGCACAATGTACAAAATGTTAGATCTGTAGATTTGGATCTAAAAAACGCAGTCTAACTAAAGCTTTGTATACATACAATTGAATAATACAATATTTGAAGGAGGATCCTTCTTACAAATCTTTCCGAGAGAAGGGTTGGCCCTTTCCCTGAGAAAGCAAGACAAGATTGAGGGGATTGACCCTCACACTGCAACTCTGCAAGAAATGATGCAGTTCCTGCAAGGGAATGTGCTGTACATGATGGAATTCCTTTGGTAAAGTGCCAATATATGAAAATATGCTCCTAGGCCTTCCTTAATAATCTCTAAAAGGAAAGGAGGCTCCCTCCTTTGAAAAATGAGTGTGGGAAGTGGTGTTGTGAACCCTCATTGCAACACCCTGCAACACAACATTATACTACTTCAGAAATAAAATTGTAGCTGAAGGAGGATGCTTGGCCTCAAGCCTATATGTGAGGAAAATTAGTACAAGCTCCTTCAATAGGCCTCTCAAGAAAGGAGAAGGATTCCTAAACATTAGATACTTATGCTAAGCAGCACAACAACTCTACTGAACATCAAGAGAATGCAGAATAGTCTAAGAAGACAAATCAAATATCATTCATAAGATGTCTTACTATGGTTGCTTTGCCCTCCTTTTATACATGTGTGAGCCTTCTTGCCTTGGGCCCCACTCATTAGGGTTTCCTCCAGCAAGGAATCTTCCTCCCACTATCTCTGCATTGTCTCATAAGATGATCTCCACCTCTTATCCTAGCGTTGTTGACTTGGTCAAACTTGACCTTGTCCACAAATTCCCTATTCACACATGATGGTGTGAAATCCATATTTTATGTTGATCTCTTTTCATATTAAGAGGTATTTTATTCAGATTTTTATTATGCATGGGCCTCCTTACCCATTTATTTATCTCCTAAGTGAAATCAACAAAATTTAATATTCCAATTTTCTGCATGCAAATTTTGGAATATTACAAGGATAATGAAGGCAGTGATATTTCTAGAACTCACAATGTTTCTGAACCTTATTTCTATAAATCTTGGGATAATCATTTAGTCATCAACAAACACAAAAATTACTGACGACTAACAGTGGCTCCACTTGGGGAGGGCAACTCCTTTTCTGGAGGTGTCCAGAAATTCAGATCTCTGGCTTTATGAAAACCAGTGCCTCATCCATTAGGCATATTTTTAGCTCTTTTCATTTGCTGATGTTTTCTTGAAGCTATGATCTCAACAATCTGAAAGATATGATTATCTCAACTTCATCTCTACCTACCCAACCTACTTGCCTATAATTTTTTTCTTCTTTAGGTGCATTTGGGCTAGCAACCTTGACATCTTCTTGTTTTTTGAAAGAAAAACAAACTATCTACTCCTACACTTTTTTCTTCCAGGATTTCCGCTTATGCTAATGAACTCCTTTGATTATCTACCTAGACTATTCAACTGTCAAGTTTAAACTGTTTGACAGGATTCATTCACTAAGCTATAAACATGAAATTGAAATCATGGTTAAACCAGGATTAGACAATCTGACTTACCATGTGTTTGTGGCATAAAAAAAAGTTGCACACAAATGTTATTTTTGTACAAAATAAGAGTAGAAAAATCAGGGTGAGGATACATTGTTTGCTGCTCATCCCTATTTTTCTCTTTGGTTCTATTTTAATCAAGTGGAACCAGTATCTTTCTACCTAATCTATATTTTGACAAGTCAAGCTTGAATAATTTGACCAACTATCTTTCACTAACTTATCAACAATAAATTTAAAACATGTTTCAACCATGATTAGTCTAGATAATTGAAAGAAGACTTCTTTATGCACTAGTAGTGGGTTTTAGGCTTACACACTTTCAGTAGTTCTATTTTTTGGGTATGGGGCTTTACCTCTTTTCAAATCTGCCCTATTTTCTATTTTTTCAGTTTTTGTGTTTTTCTCTTAATATCTTTTCATCAAAACAGTGGTATGTACAATGAAAGATAAATTCCAACTAAGAATTAGGACTCTTGACAGAAATAGTGCTTGAGCATCCTGCCATTTACAGGACCTCCAAAACTTTCTTCTCCATTAATCCCTTATAAAGAAAGCATTATGACCTCTAGCTGACTGAATAAGGTAAGGGCCTTTCCACAAATTCTCAAATTTACCATGTTTAGCTTTGTCTTCCCTCCTAGAATCCCACTTTCGTACAGTGTCTCCAATGTGGAAATTATTAGCTTTGGTTCTTCTGTCAAAGATTTTCTTTATGCTTTCCTACATTGCCTAATTTTTGTTATAAAATTCTTCCCTTATCTATTGCAAATGAACGGTTCGGTTTAGCCTTCTCTGCATGCCATTTTCTTCTGATTGCATTTCTTGGAGAAGTCTTACCACCAAAACTCCCAAGGATGTTGGAAAAATGGCATTCATGCCATACATTAGTTGATAGGGAGACATACCAATTGATTGTTTGGTGGTCAGTCTATCAGCCCATAGTGCATGTATAGGCTTGCCATGCCATGCCTTTTGATTCTGTTCTAGGAGCTTCTTGATGATATTGAGCAAGATTTTGTTAGAGGATTCAACCAACCCATTACCCTGAGGGTAATAAGCTGTGGAAAGTCCTAGTGTGATGTGATATTTATGACAAAATTCAATCATATTTTTGGATGAAAAGGCAGCAACATTATCTGTGACGATCTTCCTAGGGAAACCAAATCTAGACATGATGTTTGTCTTAAGAAATTTGATAATGACTAAATCAGTTGCATTTCTAGAAGGGATGGCTTCTATCCACTTGGTAAAGTAATCAGTGGCGGTGAGGTTCCACTTATGTTGTGCAGACGAGGTGGGGTGAATTTCTCCAATGAATTCTAAACCCCATTGTTGAAAAGGAGCTTCAACAGTAATGGGATGTAAGGGTAAAGGTAAGAGTTTTCTCTTGCCATAAAAAATTTGGCATTTATGGCAAGTCATGACTAGTTTGTGGGTATCAAGGAAAAGGGTGGGCCAATAGTAGCCAGCTCTAAGGATTTTGTTGGCTGTGGTTTTCCAGTAAATGGCCTACACACTCTCCTTCATGCAGTTCATGCATGATATTACCTGCATAATCCTCAAGGAGAATTTTAAGTAGTATACCAACATGATTCTTCCAATATAATATTCCATCTAAGATGCAGAACTTCAAAGATTTTTGTTTTAAGAATCTAGCTTTTGTCTTTGATAATGTAGGGGAGCATTAATATAGAAAAGAACATAAAGAATATCAGCATAACAAGATGAATTCTAAAATGCTTCTTCAAGATGGGGAGCAGTGCATTCTTCTTGTTCTTCTAAAACATCAACCATGTTCATATTTAAAGCTTTGAAATTTGACTCAGCCATAAGTGTTGCAAGTCCTTCTCCTTTAACCAGTCTTGTGGGCCTAATTTTTAAGTCATATTCTAATATAATGGAAATGCACTTTCTTCTCTTACCATCAGGGTCCTGATTTAAAATTTACTTGACAACCGAGTGTGGAACAAAAGAAATGACATGAGAATGTAAGATATAAACTCTAAAGTATTTCAATGCTTTGATCAAGGAAAAGGCTTGTTTCTTATGATGTTGTATTTTAAAGGAGCATCTATAAGGGCTTTGCTAAAGAATGCTATAGGTTGTTCTTGTCCCGTCATATTCTTTAGTAGTAATACCACAACGATGGTATGTTCAGAGGCAAATGAGAAAATGTACAAGTCTTTGGTAAAATCGGGACTGGTCAGAACTGGTGGTTGAGTGAGGGCTAATTTGACCTGATCAAAGGATTGTTTGGCTTCTAAGGTCCATTTAACCCATATCTCCTTTTTAAGCATGTTTGTAATATTCCTCAAAATTTTGGCAAGATTGGGGATGAATCTCCTTAGAATATTTATCTTCCCAATGAAAGACTATAGTTATTTAATGTTTCTAGGATGACTGATTTGTAAAATGCCCTCAATCCTTTAGGGGTCTATTTTTATTCCTTCTTTTGAGATGATGTGGCCTAGGTGTTTTCCTTCCTGGAGACCAAACAATATTTTATTAGGATTCAAGAAAATGCCATATTTTATACATTTTTCAAAAACTTTCCTTAAGTGGATTAAGTGTTCCTCATCAGTCTTAGAATAAATGGTGATGTCATCAAGGTAAATGACTATGAAGTAACCTATGTCTTTGGAAAAAGATATATCCATAGCCCTTTAGAAATTGGCCCCCGCATTCATCAATCCTAATGGAATTTTAACATACATGAATGTACCCCAAGGGGTAGTGAAGGCAGCTTTGTGTTGATCACTCGGGAACACTAATACTTGATTATAGCCGGAAAAACCATCAACTAGGGAGATCCTCTTAGAGCCAACCACTCTGAATAATGTGATCCATCTTAGGCAAGGGGTAGCTATCTTTTAAGGAGGCTCTGTTCAGATTTCTAAAGTCAATGCAAAGCCTAATCTCCCCGGTCTTCTTCCTAACTGATACAAGGTTAGAAACCCACTTTGAGTATCGAAGGGAAACTATGATTCTAGCATTATACATCTTTCTGATTTCCTTCTCAACTAAAGGTAATAGAATAGGGTTGATTCTTCTCAATTTTTGTTTGAAAGGTTTCTGATTCTCTTTAAGAGGAATTCTATGTTGAATAATGCTTGTGTCATATGATTTTAAATCCTGATAACCCCATGCAAAAAAATCTCTAAATTCTCGGAAAAGTTAAATATATATTTGTTTTATGTGAAGAGGAAGAGTTGTGGAGAGTTTGATCATTTTTGGTTCCTTTAGGAAGCCAATGTTGCACTCCTCTATATCATTTTCTATGGATTCCATTTTTGGTTTCTTAGCTACATCATTGTAGTCAAAAAATTCTTCTAATGGTGCCAGTCCTCTTAGTAAGGTATCATCATTGCACTCTAAAACCTCAAGGTCCCTTCGATTTGGATCCTCAAAAACTTCTACCTCATAAAGATGTGTAATAAGGTTTATATCAGCAAAAGGTGGCAGCTCTATTTCTAAGGTCTTTTCTTTTGTAGAAACATCTTCCTTATGCCCTAAACTTGGTTTTGTCAATGTAAATTCATTCCTAGATTGCAAAAAATCATCAATTTGTTCATCACCCTCAAACACTTGCCAATAGTCAATGCTATTGGGCACTGTAGGCTGATGTTTGACTTTAACAATGTACTATTCACTTTCAAGTGGTATCTGACAGTTGCTAGCAGAAAAGGAAAGCTCATTTGCAAAACTATTTTGGGCTCTAGGAATGTAAGCTAGCTCATATTTCTTAAAGGTTTTGAGGAGATCTAAGGCTGTATTTCTGTACTCTCTCAGTCTTGGATTCTTAGCTGAATATTCACCTCTGATTTGTTTAATGATTAGTTTAGAATCTCCTTGGGCAGATATTTTCTTAGTCTTTGAGCAGGTGTAAACCAAGGGGGAGAGCCTCATACTCTGCAATGTTATTAGTGCACTAAAAGTCTAGTTTGTAAGAATGACATTTATTAGTGTCATGTATCCAAATACCATCCCCTGATCCAGCATTGCCACCATAACCATCAAAGGTAATGTTCCATAGTGTTTCAATTTGATGTTCACCACTTTGTTGTTGTTCGGGGCTGCGAGAGTTTGGGGTGACATTTTCTTCAGTTGAGGATATACTTGGTTGTTCTGGTAACACTAGATCTTTGTCATTTTCACTTACTTGTTCCAAAATGTCATTTTCATTATACAATATGAATGAATCTAAGTCTAAATGAATGGAATAGACTAGGGTGTTGCTTGGCCTATCTAAGTTACTCACCATATATTTCATGTGTGATTCTTGGTAAATTTTTCTTTTCTGGTTGAAAACAGGGATAATGGCATAGAACCTGTCTAGTTGAAGGTTTCCCTAAAGTTTGGCTCCCCAAGATATGGATAGAAGCATGCCATACTTAGGTGGAATGTCTACCACTACTATGTCCATGACAAGACCTTTAGCAGGAATTTATGCCAGATTGACACAAAGATCCTTGATTAGGCCCAAACACTTAACCCTAATTGATTCAAATGAGTATAAGTCTTTGTAAGGTTTAGTTATTTCTAGGCCTAAGCTTTCCATCACAAATTTAGGAATGAGGTTGTGAGAGGCTCCAGAGTCCAGCATAGTATTGTGTAATATTTTGTCGTGTATGTTTAAACTGATATAGAAAGGAGGACCAACCCCTTTTGGATACTTTCCTTCAACCTTAGGTCCAAATAACAATTCAGGACCATCATCAGTTAGATTTAGTGTGTCAGTATCATTTCGTAAGTTCAAGACTTTCAACACTTGGGATTTACACACTCATTGGGTTATTAATTCAGTAAAAGGCATGGTTATCTTAATTTTAGCAATCTCCCCCTCAAAGCTAAAAGGGATTTGGGTCTTAGATATATTTGCATTAGTTTTGTCAACCAATGCTTTCTCCACAAGTTTGGTTTGTTGATATTGATCAGTAGTTTTAGATAAAAGAGTTTTAGGGCCACTAGTAGAGGTATTACGACAACTTGTGTCACCACTTTGCTGGTTGATTTTTTCTTTGCTTGGGTCAGTTTTCTTAGCTATGATATTTACATTGTCTAATGTTCCCTTATGACTGTTTTCCGGAGCTTTCCTAGTACCAGTATCAATTTGGTGTTTCTTAGAAGTTTCTTGGTTTATTTTGCTCCTGAGGTCATATTGCATATGGACTTCCATAATGCCATTTTCCATTCCTAATTGGTAATCTTAAGATTCTTCACAATCTATTTGAGTTTGATCAAAGGAAAAATGGCCTTGTTCTTCTTCTCTGAGAAAAAATTCAATGTCATTATCAGAGCTTATTAGATTTACATTGTTCTCTTCAGTATCTTCAACCTCTCTTCCTTCTCCACTTCCATAATTACATTGGAAAGGTGGTATAATTCTTTTATCGTTGTCTTTTGGCTAGTTTTCACGAGGGTCTCTTCTGAATTTTTGAGCTCTATTTCTATTCTGGGAATTAGCTTGGTTTCCCGTGGGAGGTGTCATTTCATTTAAGTTCATCTTTTCAATAATTCTCTCCATATTTTTCATTAGGCTATCCATTTTAGAATTAGATGAGAAGGTTGATGGCATGGCTTCATCCTTATAGGTTACTCTCTTCTTTGATTTCAACCTAGCTCTTTTTTCAATTAAGTTTACCTCTGTACTAATTGCTGCTTTTTGCATTTCTTCTAAGGTTTCACGACCTCTTTCTCTTAATTGGAAATTCATGTCTGGGTCAAAACCTTCAGGGAATTTCACTAGTGCGAGGCCTTGTGGAGGTTTCATGTGAGGTGGGAGGGAATTGTAGACATTGTTAAACATGGTGCAATAGTATTGCACATTTTCCCCTACATTCCTTTTAAGACTGTTATATTCATATAGGATTTGGAGGGGGTTTTTCTTGATTTCCCACTTGTTTATAAAATTTTGGTAGAGGGAAGGGAGGTCATGTATTGAATTAGGAGTTAATTCTCTGAACCATTTTTTAGCCTCTCCTCCTAAGCTCTAAGAAAAAATTCTCATCTTAATGGTCTCTTCTTCTATCTCCATGTAATCAATTACATCATTGATTCTATCTACATGTTGTTGGGTAGTGATGGATTCAACCCCTGTGAAATGAGGGATATTAAGCTAATAGTCATTAGGAAAAGGTACTAGGGGCTGAGGTAAGGCCAAGGGTGCATACCAAGCTGCCATAATGGGAGAAAATGGAGGATTTACAATAGGTGTGTTTGTTAAAGGGGTTGTATGATGAAATGGAGTGGTTTGTACAGTGGTGATATGGATGGGTGTGGTGGAAGTACTTGGACCAAAAAACCAATGATTTTGAGTAGACTTGGTATGGAAAGAGTTGAAGTGATGGAGAAGCTGAAAGTCAGGTGGTGTGGAAGGAGAGGCTTCTCTAATAAAACTCTGCTACAAATCTAAGGGTTCAAGGTGAGTTTGGTCAATATCAGTTTGAGACCTGTTTCCGAAGAGGTTCTTGGTATGGTGCAAGTCAAACTGGGGATCTTGTAAAGCTGTAAGATGTTTAGGTACAGAACTTTCTCTATGGATGGTCCTAAAAGTGGTTAAGTTTCCAGATCTAGAAGTTTGCCACAAAATCTTCTCTAGGTCATCAGCTATTCTGGGAGGCTTTGGGTCCGGATGAGATCTGGTACTGATCCTATGTGAAGTCTGATTTCAAATTTCAAAATCAGAGAGGTTGCAAGTTTTTAGGACTGTTTTCTTAGGGCTGTCCTCTCTTAATTCTTGGTACTTATTACAGTATATGAATGGGTTCATAAGCTTCTAAGGGTTGGTTTGAAACAAATATAGGAATTCAAATGAGTGTTAATGAAGTAATAGGCCTACTGGAGGCTAGTGGAGTCGCCAGGTGGATATTTTTTGTTGTTTTAAGGATGTATGTTTATGGTCCACCACCAATAATTGACAAGAAACCAATCTAATGGTGTTTTGGGGTTTTCTGAGTTTCTTAAAGTTTTTGAGAGTGTCCTATAGTTGAGTCATCATTTTTTTGGGATTATGAAACAAATAGAGTCTACTCTGTGGCAGATAGTGTGAGTTCTTAATGATTTGATAAGGGTATCTGAAGTCCTAGGGGTTACTTAGTTTGTCGCTAACTCAGAAGGTCCATCATGATCATGATTGTGTTAGTGTGGTGATGGGGTAGTAGATAAGCCACCAGATACTATTAGTCAATTTTCTAATCTCAACAGATGGTTTAAATGAGTCTATAGGAGTTGTCTAGGCAACTATATACACAGAAGGTCCCACCGTGATCGCCATAATGTTAGGGTCCCATGATTTAGCAAATTGGTAGACCAAATGACAGGGTAACATGGAACCAATATTTAGAGTTTGAGGACCTAGCCTTTCTGGACTCAGAGAGGGATCTCTCTATTGGGTGCAAAGGACGTGTTATTTTTTCTCTTGGGTTTTGATTTTAGGCTAGTTGTTAAGTGTAGGGTTTGTTGATTATTTTGGTTGGGTAATATGTTCAAGTGGAATAGGTGGAGTGGGAGTCTTTCAAATCCATTGGGCTATGGAGTCAAATGAAGTCAAGGGTGTCTAAATGATGAAACAAAGTGTGTTGCAGGGCCAATTTAGCAAGGTTAATGGATCCTTAAGGTGATGTATGAGGTGTAATAAACATTAATTTTGGGAAAGATTAAGAGGTATTAAATACATATAGTTTAAAAGTTATAAATCATGAGGTAGGGCAAACCATTAAGCTCAATGAACAATACTTTGAACTAATAAACATCCAAGAGAAACATTCCAGTGAAACATAGAAAGCATAAGAGCTTCTAACTTTAGAAATTCACCTTCAGATCTTGGGAAAAACATATAATATAAAAAAAATAACTTAAATTATGAAGATGGAACTCCTAAACATCATATTTCAAGATATTGGGAACTCTAAAACAAGTATGAATCCACATGGGTAGATGGCATGGTGGAGGAGTATGACTCCATTTTCAGAAACAGTGCTTGGAAGATTGTTCCAAGGCCGGTGGGTAAATCAGTGGTAGGTTCAAGATGGATCTACAAGGTAAAGCAATCTACTCATGGGAGCATCGAGAATCGTAAGGCAAGATTTGTTGCCTGAGGCTTCTCATAGCTCGAGGGGATTGATTACGAAGAAACCTTTGCACCTGTCGCACGATATTCTTCCATAAGGACCATCCTTTCTCTCTCAGTGCAGATGGGTTGGCACATTCATCAGATGGATGTGAAGATTGTGTTCATTAATGGTATCATTGAGGAAGAAGTGTACATTAAGCAGCCTGAAGGATTTGAGATCTTCAGCAACGATTCGCATGTGTGTAGACTCAAAAGAGCATTGTATGGGCTGAAGCAAGCACCATGTGCTTGGTACACTCAGATCGACAACTATTTCACTGGACCTGGCTTCACCAAGAGTGAGGCGGATGCAAACCTGTACCAAATTGTGGTGGAGGGTAAGCTTTTCATCATTTTTATTTATGGTGATGATTTAATACTAACGAGTGATGAGCAGTTGATACACTCATGCAAGGTAGATCTTGCAAAGGAGTTTGAGATGAAGGATTTGGGCCTCCTTCATTATTTCCTTGGATTGGAAATATGGCAGCGAGAAGGTGAACTATTTTTGTCTCAAGGAAAGTATGCTTGGGAGATACTTGGTAAGTTTCACATGGAGGACTACAAGCCCATGGATACTCCTCTTCCAGGAAATTGGAGGAAAGAGGATGCTACATCGGTAGAGGTAGTGGATGCCACTGTTTATTGACAGTTGGTGGGTTCTCTCATGTATTTAGTTAATACAAGACCAGGCATATGTTATGCAGTGAACTAGCTTAGTCAAGCGATGGTTAAGCCTACCAAGCTCTTTTGGAAGGAAGGCAAGCATATCCTAAGGTATCTTAGGGGCACATCTGAGTATGGCTTATGGTACAGACAGATGGATGAGGTGAAGTTGCATGGCTTCACGGATACAGATTGGGAAGGTAGCCCAACAGACAGAAAGAACACATCAGGAGGGGTTTTCAGTATCATATCTACAACAGTTCCTTGGTACAGCAGGAAACAAAGATCCTTGGCACTCAGTTCAGCAGAAGCATAATACATGGCAGCAAGTTAAGCTGCATGTGAGGCTATCTGGATGAGGAAGATCCTGGTCGGTTTGTTCGATTCTAATTTAGATCCTACAGTGATACATTGTGATAATCAGAGTTGCATTAAAATCTTGATTAATCTTGTGTTTCATGATAGATCTAAACATATTAATATCCGGTATCATCATATCAGATATTGTGTGCAGTAGAAGATCATGTTGCTTCAGTACATTCCTACGGAAGATCAAGATGTAGATATTCTGACGAAGGCGCTCAACAGGATCAAATTCGAATACCATAGAGGCAGGATCAGGGTGAAGGATAATCCCTATCTTGTTGAGAGGGAGTGTTGAGATTCAACAAGATGATGAGCTTCGTGAAAATTAAGCACCTTCACTAAGTGGGGCCCGTAGATTATTTTTAGGTGTATGTATATTTTTATACATGGTGATCATATTCTATAAGTTGCAGGATGCTATTTGTACATGGTTGATCAAATGTGAAAAATAGATGAAATTCTATTTTTAGAATATTGGGCGAAGTCTATTTATAGATAGTCAATCTAAAAATAGGTGCATGTCTATTATTATTAGCCCTTAATAATAATCTGACAACAAATATCAACTTATTCTCTTGGAGCACTTTATTTTAGCGAACATATTTGGAAAATCAGGGGGCTGAAGGAATTACGCAATTCCTAGGGTTATTTGGTGACTCATGCATGGAGGACTCAGTTAGAACTAAAGTGGAAAAGTTATGACAATGTTGGAAGAGTAGTTACAGGAGCTGTTATTTAGTTTAACTTAGTTAAGTGAGTTAAACTCAGTTGATCTAGTTGTATCTAGTCTAACTGAAAGATACACTAGTGAGAGTTTAGTGAATTAATTATTTAATTAATTCATAACTAGAGACTCACTTGCAACTAAACCAATACAGCAGTTAACTAATTGCATGTCAATTCCAGTGGAGACCCAGTGGAGAGATAGGTGAAAGGGTGAGATGGACTATCTGTTCTGAGTATAGTGATGAATTCAAAGCATCTGACACACATTGGAGATGCCAATGAGGATTGTGTAGTTAAGGAAAGGCCAATTAGAACTCATTTAGGCGTCTTCTTCAGCAGGGATTGCGCAGTGATGGAAGGCTGTGAGGAGGCAAGAAATTGGTCCATAGAGATGCAAATTTCTGCATGACAGTGTGTAATTATTTTTGATTGTACTGAGAGCTTGATGTACTGAGATTTGTATGATATTATTACATGATTCCATTGATATACATAATATATGATAGTTGGGGTTTTAGCTTTAATCTTTCCCGTTAAACAAGTGTGTTTATGTGTGATTGATTTTCTTCATGAGTTTTGCAATTGGCGATTTAATTTTCGCAAAGAATTAAGTGGAAGGATTCTATATTTAACATAAGATTAATTTGTTAGTGTTGGACAGAATTATGAATTACGGATAAAACATGCTTCCCTAGACATGTGATAGTCTATAATAACAGATTCAAGACTATAAGACTACTTCTCATAACTCAGAACAGACACACAGAAAGGATTAGAGGCTTACTTGTAATCCAAGCACTTCTAAATGGCTCCTTCTGTCGCTTCCGTTGTAGCTTCAAATTCAAGCGGTTTGTGGGAAAAATGCTTCCTACAAGAAAGAACACTAAAAAAATAGAAGATAGCAATAATACATATGTATATTCAAGTTAGTTAGCTAAATCAGTAAAGCATAAACCATATACATCAACTAAGATCTTACAATATCTAAAATGAAAGCCAATACAAATACATATAGGGAAAAGTAGGATGTATTCTTTATTGATGATAGAAGGAGAGGTTATAAACCAATGGATTATTTGAAGTGACCATCTCCAACAATGATCCTCAGCCTCATCATAGTATAAATCTCTCCAACAGTTGTTACACAAATTTAACTCTCAATTGAAAATCCACCAGCATTTCTCTACTCAAATTCTTCCTTACCAAGCACTCAGATATGTGCTCAATTTATATAGGAGCTGAAGGTTTTTTTTCAATCAATGAATTTCCAATAATAGGCAAGACATGTTCCCAAAATTGTAGATTTCAAATGGACACTTGGATTCAAAGCTTGACATATGTGAACTCTTCTAGAAGGCATTGGCCAAGTGGAGATTCCAGAACAATGAGAATTTCACTCCCAATGTGACCAACACACCCATAGATGTTGGGAAGTGCTTTGAAAAGTAGCCTTGCATGGGTCTACCTGCATATGCAATGCACTTAGCCCCCTTAGAGGCAGCATTGGTGAGCTCTCATATGCTATATAATAAAATTCAAACCTTGGAAACCTTTGCTTGATGAAAGTCATGCTTGATTTGTCTCGTTCTTGTCTTAGGGCACGTAGCAACTTGAAATGATAGGGAATGATAGACCCTTATTCATTGGTCTTGGATATGATGCCCAGTTAAATAGGTCATTGAGAAAGATGCCCAAATTGACCTATAACAATTTCCCCCTAAAGCATGAGGTAAAAATAATAAAAATATTTGATTCAGATGCTTTACACTATGATGGGATGGAGATGAAGCGGAGTGGTCACCTGCATCAATCTTACAATACATTACATCATGATATATTCTCTTTGATCATAATTGCTGAGGGTAGGCATTCCCATGTTCAGCACATAAACAATCTAATAACATGTACATAATTCAGAAAGTCGTCGACATTGGAATGTTGCCCAATGCATACATGCCTATAGATATAGTCCCATGTTTGGATGACAATCTGTATGTAAGGTCACCGTACAAATAATGTGTACAAAATCCTGAAATCGCAGCCCAGATGGATGAAACTAGATCTAGGGTTTTCTTATCTTGTTCACTCGATCATCCGGGTACAAGTCTAGCCATGCGACTATATGATTTATCGTCAAACATGGAAAGACATTGTTTGATTACCAGCCAATGATGTGATCTGTTAACAAATGAGAGAGAACCACCATTAATTTCAATGGTCCTCAAGGTACTGCAGTACATTTCATAAGGTGTGAATAGATTCTTTGATGTCGAACAACAAACAAAATCTTTCGGTCAAAGGTCCAGAAGCGTTGATCTTGTTGATGCTGTAACAAGCCTCATGGTACTAGAATTTGATGTTTCTAAGTGAAATTTCTAGATGTTGTTTTGTCATCAATAGGAAGCCACCTTATTACGAAACAGGAGTTACTGATTTTGGAGAAAAGGGTATGACTTGATATAGCAATTTTCAGGGATGATGGTTATGAGAATGAAGGTTTATGAGTATTGAAAAAGGATGAGTTTATTCACTAGATGTCTTCTCTTGAACATATCGGTGACACTGTGATGAGTTGGCAGCATTGACCCAAAACTGAAGTGAAGGTATGATGAACCATAGGTATGAAAGAACCTTCAAGATGATTACCCAACCCAAATAGTCATGGACATGGAGTGAAGGAAGTGTCATGTTCAAGAGCAACTTGCTACCATAAAGAAATTTTTGCTTACTTTTCCCAAATTTTCCCCAGTCATTTGTTGACTAGTACCTCTTTATTTTTTAACAAGCTTGAGGAGGATAACATTTTCTTGATCTATAATTCAACCCTTCGGGCGAATAAGGTATCACTATTTAATAATTTAATGAGTCTAGCAATGAATGAAACTCGATTCTTGCCATGATCGACAAGCCTGTCGCTATTTTATGTTTTAACGAGCTTAACGATAATGATAGCCTGATCCTTTTTCATATTTAGAGAGTTTGAAAAAGAGGACGAAAGAAAACTCCATAAGTATGTTTTCGTAAATTTTTCACTCAGACCCGAAAAAGTGTAAAATAATATCTTAGAGAACCTCTTTGGTCATGTTTAAACAAGGTATTCCTTTTTTGTAAATAATCTATCTTAGTCTGGAAAGGGTTAAACTTATACTGAGTATATATCAATTCATTTAATTTTACCATCTCAAAAATACAAGTGCTCGGAAATATTTTCACATTATCGGAGTCTGAAAAGAGCTAAAAGAACACTCCAAGGGTTCCTTTTTCGCTGTTATCGAAGCTCGAAAAAGAGATAAAAGTGTGCTTCAAATCCTTTTTTGTTTTTAACAAAGCTCAAAAAATAAGGAGAAAATGTATGCTTTGTGTTCAAGTCATTCTTTGAATAAATATACACGACTAATCTGTTCATCAGTTTTATTTTCTATTCAGAACAATATCCAATGGATTAAAAATACCTATTTTATGATAAAAACATAATAAAACTATAGTTATAGCAATAAATTAAACTTGAAAATAATTAAATGACTATTAAAAGTAGTTTTACTATTCATTTTTACCATTCCATAGTTACCATTTGCATTTTGGAGCTCTGAACCTAATTTTTCCCCTGAACTTCAGCTGTTAATTGCGATCATTTCTGTGGACGAATTTCATCGTCATTTGATCCAAGTTAGTGCCATGAACCTCCTCTTTCCTTTGGTATTCATTTCATCTACAATTTCTGCAAATTTTTAGGGTTTTAAGGCCCCTAGGGTAAATTCTGCCCAAAATGAGGGCAACGAACCCTTGAATGTCGAAGCCTGCATTGCATAGAAGGTACTTTGAAGGGTACTTGCATGTGCAATGCACTGTCTCTTGTTAGGGAGTGCGTTGGGCGTAGTATAAGTTTTTGATTTTCTCATAATGCCCAAAATTTGCCTAGTTTTTGCAATAAATGGAATCTAATGGATCTTATGGTTGTATTTCAGGTTTCCATCGGATTATAATGATGATTACATGGAGGGAAAGAGAACATGAAGAACAAGATATGATTGCCTTGAATGATTTGGGTACCGTAAGAACCCTAAGAGATTGTGCACTGATTAAGTACTTCAAATTATCTGAGATGAGGCAACAAATAGAACTCTTAGAGTTCTTAGTTCGAGCATGGGATCTGGTGATAGAGGCATTTCATATTAAGAACCAAGTGGTTCCCATAACAGTTGAGGATGTGTATTTTCTCACAGGTTTGTCGAGGACAGGTTTTCCCATTTCACTCTCAGGCTCTACCACTGGAGGAGAGACAGTGAGGGATTATATTCTGTAGTATTGCTATCCAAGGGCAGAACCTAGCAAAGATGGAAAAATAAAAATCCGAGATGTCAGAGAGTTTCCTTTGAGAACTAACCTTTTCACGATTGCTAAACTTGCAGGCACCATTACAATACATGTAGCAAATGTATCATATATGAAATATGCGCTAGAGTGTATGGAGCCAATAGTCTTCAACTAGTCTAAAGCTATTCTATCTCAGATAAAGGAACAACTGAACAAAGCAAAGGGACGAAGGAAGAAGAATTTTAGTTATGTTCTATCCTTATATCCTTCACTTTAGAACAGATTCCACTGATGCAGCCACAACATGTGACACTGGATATAGCTAGTCTTAGAGATCCTCGGATGTAGAGATGGGTAGAATTCACGGGTTGGCATGTAGGGCAGTCGACTGTTGTTTTCTCTACTGCATTCTTTGCCTGGTTCTGGTGACAGATTGTCGCCATCAATGAGTACGCATACGCAGGTGTTGATTTCCAAGGAGATCCAGATTTAGCATTACTAGAAGGCACTCAGTGGGGTGCAATGGGTAAGAATTTTTTGACCATGTTTTCTTTATTTTCCTAAAGTTTATACAATTTTTTTTTATTTTGATGTTTTCCCAAGACTAAAATAAATGTTTGATGTAATGTAGATGTTGGTCATGTTCAACCAGTGGTGGAACCAAAGCATGAATTAGATGTGCAAATAGAGAGGTCCATCCAGAGAGCAGTCCTTTAGGACCTTGATATGGCTGAGACTCTGACTAAACTTCAGCAACACATAGAGGGTTTGGCCTTAGGGATTCTGAATTTCTGGATTGAAGAGCTTCCTGTGAGACTGAAGCGACACACTATTGGGGTTCCTAACCATTGGATGCGGTTACTTTGTAGGATAGCTAGATATATATCATGTTACTATGAACACCACTAATTTACTTGTGACATTTTTCATACATTTTGAGGTCAGATGACCAATGTGTCTTCGGCACAAATTTTGTAAGAACCTATAACTATCTATCTATATGATTTCATAGTTTTTCCTATGTTTATTATGCAATCCTATTCAATGATGTGAATTTTTTGTTTACATATGTTGCAAATGTCTGTCGAAAACTTTATTATTTAATGAATCAGTCAATGTGTTCAAATTTATGAAAATGTGTTGATATTTAATAAAATCAAAATGTCTTTCCAAAAGTTGAACTCTTAGGAACAATCTAAGAAGTGTTGGATTTCTAACAGTATAAATACTAATAAGTTGTAATACCACAAGTTGTGAGTCTAACCTTATGATTATGAGGTTAATACCAAATGAAATGGCATCAGAGATAAGTTCAATCAACACACTATACTTATCGATATTGTTCGTCGATCTACCAATACAAATCCCTTGAAAACTCACTAACTCGTCGTTCGGAACGAAAATGTCCCACACTGCAAAGGATAGATTCTGTGTACTACGACTAACACCATCATCATATCCAACAAATGGTTTTAAAGATTCAGACATTTGCGATGAAATTTAAAGTGGATTACTAACATCAAGAAAAATTCTAAAAACAAATTAAGATAGTGAATGCAAATCAACAACATATATACGATCGTGAATCATCACTTGCGAGGCTACCTTTTCGTGCATATAGACGGAGCGATGGCGAACGCGCATCTTAGGGTTTGTTGTGAGGTTAATCAGGTTCACGCCGGCTCGGCAGCTCTGAAGGCTGGCTGCCCTCCATACCTGCTCCAGATCGAAGGTTGGGACCTGCTCATCGGCCTGCCACAGCACTGGAGCTCTTTTGAAGACCATGGCGCCGCCGTCTGGGCGGCTTTGTTCCCTAACACTGCTTCAGACAGCTTTGAAGCCGGCGTCTTCACAGAGACTCGCAATGTCACAATGCTTGCAGCGATGCCTGGGCAAGCCACCCTCATTGTCAAAGCTACAGATCTGAATTTGCAGGCTTCATTACCACTCAAACTCTCGATCAAGGATGGGCCCCTCGACTCTGTGGACGCAGCTGTCTGGAGGGCCGCCCTCTTGGCTATTGTTCCAGCTCGATCTAAGGCAGTCGCTTTGAGAGCAGCGCTCAAAGAGGGTAACAACAACCCAGCAGATCTTATAGATCTCTTCATTGTCAATCGCATGCAGAGGTTTTGTTTACCGAGCCCACTTGATAGGCTTCCTAATCTGGGCATGGATCGGACGGCGGCCTATCAGAAGCAGTCTCACATCCTTTTCCAGCCAGACGCACCTGAAGATTCACAAGCATTCCAGATCCAGGTTAAACTCTCGGGCAAGACAATGATGCTGTGGGCAAGCAGAACAGATCTTGTGCAGGACATCCTTCAAAAACTCGAATACCGTCTGGGGATTCCATCCATTCACCTGAGACTGATTTATAAGGGTAAGCAACTTATGAATCCCCACCCCCTATCTTTTTACAGCATTCTTAAAGATGCTTCTATTGTGGCTACCTTTCGTTTAAGAGGTGGTTCCATAGGGCAGACCTCCTCTGCCCCCTCTTTTTCTTATAAAGATGCTGTTCGCAAAGATGCGGCCCAACCGCAGTCTGCCAAACCAGCAGAGGCTCCCAAGCCTTTCCTGGTGGATAAAATGGAGGATACCCCTTCCATTGAAATCTCTCATCCAACTCTGGATGATCAACTTCAGACGCTTGCAGAAACAGCCATTATCTGCAGATTTAACGGATTATGGCCTCGCACGGCCGACCTATACCAGTGGCTTCACTCCAACTGGACCAAAAACTGCAGAGTCTTCTTCCGCTCGAAGGGATTCTTCATTGTAGTCTTCATCTTCAGCGATGACTACAAGAAAGTCTTAACAGGAGGCCCTTGGTTCTGGGGATCAGCGGGACTCTTCCTCACCCCCTGGTTCCCTGATTTCGACCCCTCTTCGGCTGTTATCACCAAGCTGCCCATTTGGGTCCGCCTACCAAACCTCCCTGCTCATCTCTGGCATTTTGCAGTCTTCCAAGGAATTGGGGATAAATTAGGCCGCTTCTTGGCAACAGACACCACTCGAGGAGAGAAAGGATTATACACTTTTGGCAGAATTTGCGCAGAAATAGACATCAACAAAGGGCTTCCCGACCAGATCAACCTCAAGGTGGGGGAATTTCATTGGACGCAAACTTTAGACTACGAGAACACTGCCTTCAGATGTCGCCACTGCCATCAGACCGGGCATCTTCAGAATACTTGTGCGACGTTTCTCGAAAAAAAGAGGAATATCCCACGAAAATCCAAATCCAAGAATTGGAAGCCCTGTGATAGGCCTCCAATGGATGACTTGGCTTTCTGCAGTTCTGATGAGGAGGATATAGAGGTGGAGGAGGAGAATCAGAACAGAACGCCTGTAACGTCCAACGAATCCCACGGCTCCTCTGACTTCGCAGGCGCACTCATGAGTCGTCTTGATTCGAGACAAGGAGACTCTCTGTATGATTAGTTTGCGGTGGTTCCCATCCGACGGCCCTCGATGGTACCGGGTGACGATCCCGACAAAAAAAAGGAAAAATGCAGGCGGGGACACACCACTGCGGTCGACTCCTAGCTTTGATTCTTTAGTTTAGGTACTCTCTGTTATCTCCTACTTTTTGTCATGGTTGCTCATAGGGATAGAATTGATAGTCTATCATTCTTGCCTTTCCCTTGTTCTCTTGCTTCGGCTTCGCCTCCCATGCGAGCCTTGGGTGTACTATATTTCTTCTCTTAATAGATTTAGTCTTGTCGGGAAGAAAAAAACAACATATATACAATATAATACAAAAAATTACTACGCTTAT
Organism: Pinus albicaulis; assembly: GCA_034641835.2. Classification (NCBI taxonomy): domain Eukaryota; kingdom Viridiplantae; phylum Streptophyta; class Pinopsida; order Pinales; family Pinaceae; genus Pinus; species Pinus albicaulis. Next base: position 1,618,301,093 of record CM076582.1, read on the forward strand.
GATTCAGCATAATAATGTTTCAAATAAAACCCATTTCTAGGCTATGCCAATGGAACTCCATCGTAATCAACTAACTCATAGGCACCCTTAGCAAGAACTCTTTTGACAATATAGGGGCCATGCCATAATGGCTCAAACTTTCCTGTACCTATTACATCAGCTTCTTGATCGTAAAGAAGGACCAAGTCGCCCTCTAAGAAGATACGAGGTTGGACATTTTTATCGTATTATGCCTTTATATGTCTTTTTAGAGCCTAAATCTACCTTAGGATGAAGGAAGGCAAAACTTACGATAACCACAAACCATGCTCAGCCTCGTAGCTAGCCCTACGAGGACAGGAGAGGGCTCTCTCCGGGTCTATCTCGGAAAAAGATGTCCAATAGGGCCTGAGATGACTCAAAATGGATACTAATTTTGGGCTAGTAAATAAATAGGAGGGTTTGATTTAAATTTTTTTGGGGTTTTTGTTGGAAAAATGGGAAAGGCAATTTTGGGCTTGGGGATGAGGCCAGATTTTCGCAGAATTCGAATTGGGGCAAGGTAGGGAGTAGTTTTGATGCTTTTGAATATGTGAATGGATGGATCAGAATGAAAAGGAGATGAAGAGGGAAATAGAGTACAAGGATCCTCTCCAAACTGACGAAAACATGTAAAATTAAATGAATTTAAAGGAAGAGCACCGGCAAATCAATGAATTCTACCTTAGTTACTCATTCATTTAGTTTCAGAAGCAAAAGAAGAGAAATGGCATACATCAAAAATTAATGAACTTACAAATAACTGAAGGAAAACACCATCAAAAACTCAGAGCCACAAGAATCCCAACAAGTGCTGCAAAACCTCTGATCTTTCCTTAGCCAAAAATGCAGAATGAGTGTACAATAGAGTGCCAAACTATTCCCAAGAGTCCAACCCTGAATAGTGTCTCAGAAAATACATCATATAGACCATCCTAACCCCTTCCCATGCCTTTATGGGTCGAATTCCTCCTTCTAGGAGCAGTTTCAACCAATTCTAAACATGGAACTAAAATCTAGGCATCCAAACAACTTGCCTCTAAAAGGAGGGAAACTGATTCATTCATGTAATTTTCACTTTTTTTGTGAATGAATCCTCTAGAACAAGTAAAATTAAGCCAAATTTACATCATGTGCATCAAATTACATCAAGATATATCAATAATTACATCAAAAGTCAAAACTAGTCAAAACTGGCCGAATTTCTGAGCTGGGAGGCAAAAATTTGGTCAAAATCCTCTATGCACCGCGCTCAAAAGCTCTATGCGCTGCGCTACTTTGGGCCTATTTTTGGGGCACTTCCCGAAGTCTAAATTGCGCTCCTGATAGCTCGTTGGAAAGACCTGGATGTCTACTTTCCAACCCAAGTGGAATGTTTCAATTTGGAGTTCATTTACCCTATCAAAAATCAAATCTCCCAAGACTGGTAAAAATGAGCAGAATGAGGCTGCCTCAAGGCAGAGTGCTGTTGCAGTCAACTTTGGAAGGTCTTACTCAACTCCAAATTGAGCTCATGATAGCTCATTGGAAATCTCCTTGTGTCTATTTATCATTTGACTCATCAAGCAAGTCATTTGGCCAACCAAGCTAGGAGAAAGCTTGATTTTCCCAAGGTCACTTCAGAGGTGCATCAATTCTCCCAAGGCGATTGTAGTTTTTACATTTCTCTAAAACCATGATACCTGTGTAAAACGTGAAGGATTTGTTTCTTATTTGGCATGTTTTGGACAAAAACCTCTCTCAGTTTTCAAAAATTCATCTTTTATTGCTCTGAAACATCATTTGAGTGAAACCTATCCCGATGTGTGAAACAAGGGATTTGTCGAAATGAAACGAAATGAAGGGGATAAGGGGCTTCTAAATTATTGGGGAAATTTTGAGAAGTAGGGAGATATGTGAGGAAGCAGGGGAAAGTGGAATCTTAGAAATTGAGTGAGGGGAAGGGGTCCAAAAGGGAAAAACACAGGCCTAGCCTAGAAAATTGCCAAGTTGTAGCAAGACACTAGGGTTTGTGCAAAAATGAGGAATTTGAGGGATCTCAGTGATGGGAAGTGTTTAATCAGGTACATTAAGGATAGGGGAAGGTTTATGAACATCAAGATACAATTTTTGATGATGAGTTGACCATCCAAGAGAAATTATCTTCAAAACCCTAGGAGAGGGAAATGAACCTTACCTAAGCACAACTGAAGCATGAACGAGGTGTAAAACGACCCTTTGGAACTTGACATGATGATGAAAACCCTATGAATGATGGTACACTTAGCTGAATGATGGCATGAACCGACATTTGGACAACTTTGACAGGAGTAAAATAAAACCCTAGACCTAATACCTAGTGACCAAATTTTGCTTTGAAGACTCCTTGAAATGACAAAATTTGACCTTGACACTTTAAAATCACCTTGTAAGAGCATGTTTGATCACTGGAGGAAAGCTGAAAAGGCTGACACTAACATTGGCTCCAATGGGGATGGTAGCTCCTGGGAGGTGCCAAGAACTACAGATCTTTGGAAGAGCAGACAGTGCCTTCATCCATTGGGCAATGGAGTCAAAAACTCAAACTGAAATGCATGACTGAAAACTAATGACTTGGTGACACAAATTGACTCTCACTCAACTAAAAACTGACTCGATACTTAAACACAACTGAAAAACTGGAAAAGATTCTCAAAGTAGAGCTTATTCAATACAACCTACTTTAATTGTTCCATTCATCACCTGATCAAGTGAAATGAAACAACCAATGCAACCATGTAAGTATTGCAGCTGCTGTTTGGATTCTCCGCAAGCGCTCGTTTATGAACAAAAAGAGAGAACTACTGAAAGGCAACTCCCATGAAAACTTGTGAACAGATCCGTTGAATACTATGGATTCTCTATCCGCCTCCAAAAACACTGCATAAGGATCTTGAAATTCATGCTGCATAAGGATCTCAAAATGCACACTAGGACTTAGCTCATCCAATGGATTATTTCTATTCTCCTCATACCATGAATGCAAACTTTGATCTGAGCTTTGTGATGAGCTTTGTGATGAGACTCCTGCTAAAAAGGACAAAGAGACTGGCTGCCGGATCAAGTATATATCATCACACGTTTCAACCTTACATAAAGTCAATGGAGAAAGACTTTGACTGCAAACATCATCCAACACATCAGCAATAGGATCATAAAAAACTTGAGAAGACTGCTGTGATGTATCCATTGAAACTGTATGACCTCCTATTGACTATTCATCTTTTGCTTTAGAGAGATTACGAAGATTCTGCTTTATGAACTGAAATGCTTCGAAACAAAAGGGTATAGAATCTTCCTGCATCATCAAATCATGTATTTCATCTTCCACACCTTCATCTGTAATCTGACCTTCAATTTCATTTGGTGGCTGCAAATCTGATGCTACAGGCTGCTCAAGAATTTCGTTATTTGTATCATCCTCAACATTAACACTGAGAGATTGCTGATTTCTTACAGGCTGCTCATTTGAAGATTTACTATGCAATTTGTTCTTCAAAAACTGAAATGATTCAAAACAAAATGGTACGGAATCACCTTGTATCATTTGATCATATGTGCTAGCTTCCAAGTCCTCATCTACAACTTGAAAATCAATGGGTTTAGAGGGCTGCAAATATGAATATGAGAAATCTTGAACAAGGTTTTCATTACCCTCAAGATGGTCCAGATGAAGGCTTGTTGGCAGTTGATTTCTGATTGCATGGAAATTGTCTCTGATGAACTGAAACGAGTCAAAACAAAAAGGCAAAGGTCCTTCACTTACTTCAAAATTTACTGCACTTTCCTCATCATTGTCATAGTTGATATGCATCGGTTGATCAACGTACTCAAACTGCTGAAAGTGAACTTCCTCCTCGCACAAACTAGCTGCTGATTCGTCTGCAAGATTAGCTTCTGTTTGGAGAACATAATCATCATCATACTGATCAAACTGAGGCAAATCATCAGTATACAACACATCATCAAGCATACATGTCATATCAACATCTCTCTCTTCTTCAAGATGATCTATAAAACAATCACTATGACAACCATAATAAGAAACAAAATGTTTTGGATCAGCTACTTGTTCTTCTTCAATCAGCAAGCCATGGGCTTGAACATTATACTCATTCCTTGTGGTGTTCTTTTGCATCATCTCTTCCACTGCACTTACCAACATGTCAAGCTTTACCTCTAAAGATGTCGATTTCTCCGGATCTATGTTTCTCATCTCTTCTTCCTTCAACCTTGCCCTCAAGATCAGCAAATGAGCCTCTACATTTACTGCACTGTTCTGCATCTCGTGAAGTGTTGCAAGATTCCTTTCTCTCAACTAAAACTCCATTTCTGGATCAAAGGCACCCGGGTAGTGCAAGAGAGCAGATCTAGGAGAAGGCCTAATATCAGCTGGCATCGAAAAATATACTTGGTTAAATTTGGCAGAAAACTGTTGTACTGTCTCCCCTGGCAGTCTTTTCAGTTGGTTATACTCTTCTATAATAAGGAAAGGATTCTGTCCGATCACCCACCTGTCAAGGAAAACTTCGACGAACTGCTGGAAATCTAAGATGATCGCATCAGGCAGGGCTTTAAACCAACTCTTGACTTTGGCTTGCAAAGAAAGAGCAAAAAGCCTAATACTAACATCTTCATAATCAACTTCAAAAAGGTCTAGAAGATTCTCAACATTCTGCACATGTTGCTCAGCGTTGACATTGTTAGATTCACCATCAAATCTTGGTAGATATAGGTCATAATTTTTAGGGAAAGCATGAAGAACAGAAGGTAAAACAAGAGGTTTGTACCAATCTGGAATTTTACAAGGTGTATGTACAAGAGCTGCGGGATCAGTTTTGTTTTCTTTAGGCTCATCACTCTGAAGAGAGTCATCATAAGATGTGGGAAAAGTAAGGAGGCCAGGATCAAAGGGAAACTCAGTATTTACAATTTTTGAATAGGTCGAGTGAAGATTTTGATCACCTTTATCATACAACAAATTCTAAAAAACTTTCAGGACAACTTCAAGACCAGCGAAGAAGTAATTTACAAGAAATCAGATTAGATCCTGAATACCATTCCACTTTAGATACCTGAACTTTGTGTAAGATCCTTCCATTTTCTCAGAGAAAGAGTCAGTCCTCCAGTGGAGTCTCTACTTTGAATTGGAGTCACCAGGTGAATGATTTCAGCCTTCTTATGTCTGATTGTTGTCCACCATCAACCATCAGATCTGAACTTGATACATGTACTGGGGCAATTGGAAGTCAAGTGTCATGTTCACAAGCTAGACCGGAGATTGACTGAAGAAACGTTTATCTACTTTCGCTAATGCAAAGAAAAAGCGTTTCGAAGGCTACCTGGATAACTTCAAGCTCCGTCTGTAGCTTATAAAACAATTAACACCAACAAGCAAACCATTTTCTTCCCCAGTATGGTCGCCACTATGTTAGAGCCTAAATCTGCCTTAGGCTGAAGGAAGGCAAAACTTAGGATAACCACAAACCATGCTCAGCCTCGTAGCTAGCCCTACGAGGACAGGAGAGGGCTCTCTCCAGGTCTATCTCGGAAAAAGATGTCCAATAGGGCCTGAGATGACTCAAAATGGATACTGATTTTAGGCTAGTAAATAAATAGGAGGGTTTGATTTAAATTTTTTGGGGGTTTTTGTTGGAAAAATGGGAAAGGCAATTTTGGGCTTGGGGATGAGGCTAGATTTTCGCAGAATTTGAATTGGGGCAAGGTAGGCAGTTGTTTTGATGCTTTTGAATATGTGAATGGATGGATCATAATGAAAAGGAGCTGAAGAGGGAAAGAGAGTACAAGGATCCTCTCCAAACTGACGAAAACATGTAAAACTAAACGAATTTAAAGGCAGAGCACCGACAAATCAATGAATTCTACCTTAGTTACTCATTCATTTAGTTTCAGAAGAAAAAGAAGAGAAATGGCATACATCAAAAATTAATGAACTTACAAATAACTGAAGGAAAACACCATCAAAAACTCAGAGCCACAAGAATCCCAACAAGTGTTGCAAAACCTCTGATCTTTCCTTAGCCAAAAATGCAAAATGAGTGTACAATAGAGTGCCAAACTATTCCCAAGAGTCCAACCCTGAATAGTGTCTCAGAAAATACATCATATAGACCATCCTAACCCCTTCCCATGCCTATAGGGGTCGAATTCCTCCTTCTAGGAGTAGTTTCAACCAATTCTAAACATGGAACTAAAATCTAGGCATCCAAACAACTTGCCTCTAAAAGAAGGGAAACTGATTCATTCATTTAATTTTCACTTTTTTTGTGAACGAATCCTCTAGAACAAGTAAAAGTAAGCCAAATTTAAATCATGTGCATAAAATTACATCAAGATATATCAATAATTACATCAAAATTCAAAACTAGTCAAAACTGGCCGAATTTTTGAGCTGGAAGGCAAAAATTTGGTCAAAATCCTCTATGCGCCGCGCTACTTTGGGCCTATTTTTGGGGCACTTCCCGAAGTCCAAATTGAGCTCATGATAGCTCGTTGGAAAGCCCTAGATGTATTCTATCCAACCCAAGTTGAATTTTTCAATTTGGAGCTCATTTTCCCCTCAACAAATGCAATCTCCCAAGATTACTTCATGCAGGAGCAAAATGTGGCAGAAAGGTGATTTTCAAGGTGTTTTTGGCCCTTTAGACCATCCATAATTTGATGAAATGCTTTGGAAATTCCTGAAAATGAATAATTCATCATAAAAAACCCAAAAATATCAATTTTTCCTCCAGAAGATGTCCCAATCATAAGCGCGCGTCGGGTGGCGCGACGCGTCGAGCAGAAAAACCTGTTTTTGTGACCAAAAATTCAAAAATGACAAAATTTTCTCCAAATTCCTTGAAATTTGGACTGAGTGTCCTCTGTCATATGAAATGTTGGGCCAAGGAAGCATTCACCAATATTCGGAGTCAATCATGCCCTTTTGCCTCCTCGATGCTTTTCTACAACTTGACCTTCAAGTTCCTGATTTCTTGCTTTGCAAACCTGAGTGAGCGCCCAAGTAATGGTATGTCATGTTCCTCAAGCTGTTATTCTCTTGGTTGGCCTCCTAGACACATGTAACTCAGTGGTTTCGATCATAGAAGTAGCCGTCTCCATGGTATCTATGCAAGGTGTATGTTGATTTTTTCCTCAATTGCCAAAATATGTGCCAAAACCAAATGAGGGACTATGGGAAATAGGGCAGTGAGGATAATTGGGTTCAATGGAGCTTTTTCAAGTGAATCTGCAGTGTGAGCACAGTCACTTTGGCCATTTTGGGAAACTTGGGATTTTGCAAATGATATGGGAGATGGATGATAGTAAAAGGATTGAGGAGTAAGGACAAATGGGAATAAGTGATATGAGAGAAAGAGTGATAAGTGATTTGAGATGTTTTGGGAATAAGGGATTGAAAATGATAATATGAAAATGAAGGAGAAAGGAACCATAGGTGAGGAATGGGATTTGAAATACTCGGCACAAAAATCAAACTTTAACAATCAAACCCAAACCCTAAGAGAGCAATTTTTGATAAGAGGATAGGGTTTATGTTTAGCATTCAAACTCTTCAACCAATCTTTGAAACCACACCCAAAAATGATAAATGGAAAATTACAAGACAATTTGACTTATTTGGAGCAGAGGAGCCAAGAAATTTGGGATTTCGTTGAAGGCAATGAGAAAACTGGAGTATCAGCCCAATGCATCGCGCACCAACCCAATGCGCCGCGCCATTTTTCAGGATGCTTTTAGAGGCCTTCCCGATGTAAAAATTGGGCATGTGATAGCTCATTAGAAATATATTTGAGTATAAATTCCAACCCAAGTGGAATTTTTCAATTTGGAGTTCATTTACCCTGTCAAAAATCAAATCGCCCAAGACTGGTCAAAATGAGCAGAATGAGGCTGCCTCAAGGCAGAGTGCTGTTGCAGTCAACTTTTGAAGGTCTTCCTCAACTCCAAATTGAGCTCATGATAGCTCATTGGAAATATATTTGTGTCTATTTATCATTTGACTCATAAAGAAAGTCATTTGGACAACCAAGATAGGAGAAATATTGATTTTCCCAAGGTCACTTCAGAGGTGCATCAATTCTCCCAAGGAGATTGTATTTTTGACATTTCTATAAAACCATGATACCTGTGTAAAAAGTGAAGGAGGTTTTTCTTACTTGGCATGTTTTGGACAAAAAAATCTCTCAGTTTTCAAAAATTCATCTTTGAATGCTCTGAAACATTATTTGAGTGAAACCTATCCCGATGTGTGAATCAAGGGATTTGTCGAAATGAAACGAAATGAAGGGGATAAGGGGATTCTAAATTCTTGGGGAAATTTTGAGAAGTAGGGAGAGATGTGAGGAAGCAGGGGAAAGTGGAATCTCAGAAATTGAGTGAGGGGAAGGGGTCCAAAAGGGAAAAACACAGGCCTAGCCTAGAAAATTGCCAAGTTGTAGCAAGACACTAGGGTTTGTGCAAAAATGAGGAATTTGAGGGATCTCAGTGATGGGAAGCATTTAATCAGGTACATTAAGGATAGGGGAAGGTGTATGAACATCAGGATACAATTTTCGATGATGAGTTGACCATCCAAGAGAAATTATCTTCAAAACCCTAGGAGAGGGAAATGAACCTTACCTAAGCACAACTGAAGCATGAACGAGGTGTAAAACGACCATTTGGAACTTGACATGATGATGAAAACCCTCTGAATGATGGTACACTCAGCTGAATGATGGCATGAACCGACATTTGGACAACTTTGACAGGAGTAAAAGCAAACCCTAGACCTAATACCTAGTGACCAAATTTTGCTTTGAAGACTCCTTGAAATGACAAAATTTGACCTTGACACTTTAAAATCACCTTGTAAGAGCGTGTTTTATCACTGGAGGAAAGCTGAAAAGGATGACACTAACATGTCTCTTATGTGCTTCATTGGCCAATTGGGCTTCACAACACGTTTCACCAAGATCGATGAGGTTAAGGAGACACGCTTCTTCTTCTGAGGTGTCAGGTAACAAGTCTATTGTGAGTTTTAACGATGATATTCCACATTGGATTGGTAAGATAGCTTCCAGACCATACACCAATTGAAAGGGGTAAATCCAGTTGCATTTCTCACCGAGGTTCGATACGCCCACAAGGCGGAGTACAGGATCAAATGTCAGTTTCTTTTATGAACTCCTATCATTCGTTGAAGCATTCATTTATGAATTTTTTTAATAGCCTCAACTTTTCCATTTGATTGTGGATAGTAAGGAGTAGAATTATCATGTGACAATCCTAACTTGGTAGTCAATTCAGACATCATGTGATTGAAAAATTGCTTCCCATGATCTATAAATATAGCCTATGGGACCCCAAACCATACAATAACATGACTAAAGAAAGAAAATGCAGTTGTCTATCCTGTGTTGTTGAATGTAGGCATCTCTTCGGCCCATTTGATAAAATAGTTGACTGCGACAATAATATAACCATGCCCCCTTGATGAATGAGGGTTATACGTCATAAAGTCAGTACCCCATTTCATAAATGGTCCAGCAGAGACAACAAGATGCATTGGCGCTGGCGGTTTTTGGATCTTACAATAAAAAATCTGGCACGCATGACAACTTCTGACCGCGAGGATGCAGTCTTGAAAAATAGTAGGCCAAAAGTAACCAGCGCGGAGTATCTTCTGCACGGTAACATATCCAGGTAAATGTCCACCACAAGCCCCAGCATGACAATAATTTAACACTTTTTTGGCCTCCTCATGAGTGAGGCACCTCCTTAAAATCGTATCGACACTACGACGATAAAGTGTATCACCTATGATCAGATAATATTTGGCTTGGTATTGAATACGTCATTGTTGAGAGCAAGAGATATTAGGTTGAAAATTTTGGGTTTAAAGATAAATGATGAAATCCCCATACCAAGGATCAGATGATTCAATCAGAAATAGAGACTTGTCAGGAATTAATGGTTCGGATGTAGTTGCAGTACTATCAGAGGGAAGGTCACAGAGAAGCTCAACCAAAACTAAAGACTTCTTTGACTTGGATTTGATAAATTCCAAATCAAATTCCTTCAAAATGACAATACATTTTGAATATTTTCCCCCCAGCAATTGACGTGATAAGATATAAGTCATGGGGTTGCAATCCGAAACTATTGTTGTTTTTCGGAGCAAGATATAATGTCAAAATCTTTGGATAGCTTGAACAGCTGCCAAGGCAAGCTTTTCTACGTATGAGTACTTAACTTTTGTATCATTGAGATTACGACTTAAATAATAGATTGGATTTTCAATTCCATTTTCCACTTGGACCAATACCATAGAAATGGTCATTTCGGCTGTGGAGATATATAAGAAATAATCATTTTGATAATTAGGAGGATACATTAATGACGCTTGGACAAGAGTGTCCTTGATAGCATAAAAATAAGCTTGCGCAACTTGGTCCCAATGGAAGGGAACCCCCTTTTCCAAGAGTCGAGTAAATCCTTTAGACATTTCTGCGTAATTTGGAATGAACCTCCTTAGGAAGTTAGCATTTCCTTGAATTTTCTGTATCTGAAGTAAGTTTGATGGCGCAGGAAAATCAAGAATGGCCTGAACCTTCAAAGGGTCGATTCGAATTCCTTATTTTGATACTACGAATCCAAGAAAACGATCAGAACCAACACAAAACAGACATTTATGTGGATTGAGGCGTATCTTGTAGTGTCGACAGCGTAAGAAAATGGCTCTCAAATGCATCGGGTGATCAGTCTGATTTCGTGAATGCGCTGGTAAATCATCTAGATATGGTTGAACAATGTGCTTGATGTCATTGAAAGCATAATCCATTTCTCTCTGAAATGTTTCCCCAGCGTTATTTAAACCAAACAAAAGTTTCCTATAAGAGAATGTGCCCCAGGGATAGATAAATTTTGTCTTATGTTGATCATTTGGGCATATATTGATTTGACTATAGCCAGAAAATCCATCCATCAATGAAAAGATTTCACATCTAGCACAATCGTCAATAATCTAGTCGATAAAGGGAGTAGGATAGTTGTCTTTTGGAAAAGAAAGATTGACATCCCGATAATCGATGCACACTCTAATGGTTCCTTATTTTTTCATGACAGGAATGCTATTGGAAACCCACTCAGTTAGTAGAACAGGGTAAATGAAACTAGCACGCAAAAATTTTTCAACTTCTGCTTTGATGGTAGCGGCTTTCTTCGGATGAATATGATGAAGCTGTTGATGCACCAGTTTAACATCAGGATACATATTAATAGTGTGTTCATCTATACTAGTATCTATGCCTGTCATTTCCTCGCAAGACCAAGAAAATATGTCACGAAATTCACGAAAGAGAGAGCGATATGAATCAAGTTCTAATGGAGAACAAGATACACCGACATGAATATTCTCTACAACTCCAGGTTTGGTCGAAATATCGACAGAAATGGTTTCTTTAATATTTGATAGATTTCGCTCGGAATTGATTGCATTAATGGGTAAAGAAATCGAAAATAAATTTTTGATGGATGGGTGATATAGTTCACTAAGATTATTTTCTTCATAATCAGGAAGATGGGAACGATGATGATAATCTTCCCATGGTTCCCCTTCTGACATCATGGCTTCCAAAATATTCTCTTCTTTCAAGAACATTGAGGAAAAAGGATTAGATGGAGTACCAAAATCTAAGGAATGATCAACCAAAACACTCAGCGATGCTGATTTCAGATTTTCCGCCCAAGCCAGATAGATTGATTTCTATGCCAGCTCAATAGGGTTGGGTGGTAAAAATTCATCCAACGTAGAAATTTCAGAATCACCCATACTCTCCCTTAAGCCAGATAGAGCGGAAGAGATCACGTAGCAGGTCTCTATACTTGCAATTTATTTTGATGTTGTGTGCGGCGGTAATGCAAAAGGTTCCCATAAGAGTGGAATCCTTTAAGAGTCCTACACCAATGTTCTAATATTCTAGTTGGGGTATGTGAAAGAATGGAACGCTTCCAGTTACATGCGAAGTAGAGGCAAAGAAGGATAGTTGATAAATGACTATACTTGTACCTTTATGTGGAAAGGTAATCATTCAAAAATATGTAGAAACAATAGCGGTCATTGCATATACCCATGGCCTTCCAAGTAAAATATTATAGTCAATGGGTCCGTCAACAACCTCAACATCAAAATTCACTATTTTCCCCCCTAGTTCAACATGTAGGTTATTAATAATACCACAAGGTTTATATGTACATCCATCAAATGTCTTCAATGTCGTTGATGATTGTGATAATTGCGGCGAGCCAAGTGACTTCCAACAGTTTAGAGACATAATGCATGTAGATGCTCCCTCATCAATAATAGTGCGATGAACAAGGTGATTGACAACATTTACTTGTATGGAGAATGCCAATTATGCTGGTAGTTGCGGTACATAGCCCGTATGATTAAAGACGACAAGATTAGAATCAGTCAGATCAATTCCACCAATAGCCGACAATAAAGCATGTTTTTGGGAGGGACAATTTTGTAATACCTCAAGAGCAGACATAGCTGAAGGGGATTGAGAAAAATCTTCAGCTATATTATAATTTTGTGCAGCTATTGCTCGAGGATTATATGTTGATTTATGAATTACTCCTTTTGGTGGCTTGATTGTAAATTCAGGAATAACAGTAGGTGGTACTGATTCTATAGATTGATTCATTGTCGAGGTATTAGTTTGATCAATGGCCTCAATACCATAATCTTTATTTCGTGTTGACACAAAAATATATGTTGAAGGTTTTGTGACAGATAACATTAACACTTGGGAATTAGGAGCTAGATCCGTAGCAACCATATTGGTGTCCGGATTTGGAAATGGGTTTGTCAACACAGCTGATGCATGGGAAGTCTTGATGATTTTTGAGACTTTAGTGCGGAGAGGAAAATCCATAACAAAGTGTTCCTCATTACAGATTATGCATGGATAACGAGGTTTCCAAGTTCTAGACGGTTGATCAGATGATCTTTCCTGCGGGTTAGATGTTTGGTTTTTCTTTTATTTTCCATTTTTCTTACTTCCTCGTTGCTTGTAACCTTTTCCTTTTTCAAATGACATGGCATTAATTTCAGAAGTAGGATCAGGATCAGATGTAGTGGTGTGGTGTGTGCTTGCAGTGCCTATCAAGCCGTCTATGACATGAGAGTCCTTTAATTGAGGAGGAACATTGAAATTAGAACTTGGCGCTTTAGGAATTTTTTCATAGAGCATGCCAGACTGAGTGTAAATCAAGTCTAAATATTGGGCATGAGTGATAACTTTCTCTTCTGTGATGACGCCACCCTTAGCCACATCCTCAGTTATAGATGGTAATAGGGACTTAATGAACCATTAAGCAAGGAGCTGATCTGGAACAAATGTCTTAACCATTCATTGATGACGACGCCACTCATGAATATGATCAGAGATGTGAGTAGAATTATTCTGTTTGAAATTAGTCAAGGGTTCCATTCCAGTTTCATATCTTATGGGTAACTAGAAATGAGTCAAAAGACAGTAGTTATGGCTGTGAAATTGTCAAAGGAAGCTCTAGGTAATTCAATGTACCATTTGGCAGTCGGACCTATGAGCGTACATTGGAAAAGACGTAGTCGAAAAGAATCATCATTCAGGGAGTTTTATGAACACCATAAATGATATGTCATAATAGGAGTCGATGGATAATCTCCAGGGTTTCCATTGAACTTAGGAATATCTGAGGGTAATTTGTGAGGTATCATCGGCCACCAAGGAGCATAGTTGATTGGATCATTGGTTAACCGATTTAAATCTTGTAACTCTAAAGTCGCAACAAAAGGAAACTATCTATTAAGGTCAGGTTGAGCATAGCCAGGGTAAGATGGAATTGCTTGAGCAACAGGCCTTTGAGCACCAACATAAGGAATCTGCTGCTGGTAACCCAGATAGGGGTTGTTTTGCATAGAAAATGCTTGAGGATTCTATTGACCAAAACCTAGATATGATACTTGTTGAAATGAAGTTTGAGGCATTTGCGCCTGTGGTTGCCAAGGGGTCTGTCCACCAATGTTATAACCCAAATTAGGATAACTTGGATTCGGTTGATATGTATAACCAGGTTGCGGTTGTGACATCCCATAAAATGGTAGACCAACTTGTGAATAAATGATTCCTGATACAGGTTGTTGTAAATTAATTAAAGGATTTGGAGTCTGTGGACCCAAAATTTGATGGTATTAAGTTGAAGGACCCGCTTGATAAGGTTGATGTACAAAATTTTGATTCTGTAATAGGGATAACTATGTATTAGCAAGTGGTAATGAAGTGGGTGTAACAGGTTGAACCGATTGATACGAGTGTATAATCATTTGTGGTTAGATAGGTACAGTGGGCTGCCATTGACAAGCATTCATTTCAACATTAGATTGACCAAAAAGTGACAGAGTACTATCATATTGGGTGACCAAGGGTTGCCCACAGCATGAGGATGATAACAAGATGGAAAATATTGCTCTCCAAATGTTGGGAGTCCAGTTGATATGGTACTTGAAGGAATAGACCCAGAATTAATGGCTTGATATTTCCTTGATGATGTGTATAATGAATCAAACCGTTCAGTAATTACGATAGGATTACCAGTTAGAATATCAGATGAGGACATTGGTAAAGTCCATGGATTTGAATATGCACTAGAGAAAATTCTAGATAATGAGTTGTAACCTGATGGGATCATAGGGCCACCATGAAAATATGACTCTGGCGAAGTTCTGAACATCGATGGGGTAGCGAGGGCAGGAGCTAACGTAATTGGAACAACTAGCCCAACCGAAGATGTTGGTTCAGACATGGTTGCTTGACCAAATGTATACCCTTTTGAATCAATGAGAATTTGAAAAGGAGCAAGATCGAAAAAGCAGATGGTGTCGATTGAGAAAAAGAATCGCACAGGTAAAGGTCCTCCCCAAAATGAGTTGGATTTAAAGGTGTATCATCTTGTGGGATTTCTTCAATCGCAGTTAAACCAGGTGGAATTATTTCACCATTAGGCCCAAAGTATATTTCAGGTGGTTGACTGTGTGATATGGGAGATTCAATAGCTACAAAACTTTGTGGGATGACTATTGAGCATTGGAAAATGTATGAATTCACCATGTATTTATTTATCTTCTTTCCTTTAAACATAACTCTTTTTATTATAGAAAGATGATATATTGAAGGATTATGATAGAATTGAAAATATTAATGTTTATTGTGAAATTGGCTAAAGATTGTCTTTTATTCTAAACAGGAGACAAATGGAGTGGGAAACCACCATTCGAAAGGCAAAGCTAAAGCAGGAGTAACCGTTGTTCCTCTAGCAAAGGGTCGTATCCAGACAAGAAGGATGAAATCAGAATGCATAGTCAAATAAAGGTAGGGAACAACACGGCTACATCACAAGAAGATGAAGCGTTAGATAAAAGAGGAAAATAGAGCGAATCCCTCAGGATCTTTCGATCCCGAGGGATCGCTGTTCAAAGTTTATCTTTGTTTCTTGTATTGTCTGGCGAGTTGTTATAAAAGGTAGTGCCTGTAGAAATTGGGAAGGATGATTACCATTGAAACTTCTTTTGTAATTCTATACTTTTATTGACTCTCTTGATTTAAGCAGAGAGCGAATGTTTGTAAATGTTGTTATGCATGATTAATATATGATTTAGTTGCCGTTCCATCACTTGACTCTGGGGTAGCTCAGTGGTGTTTCCCTAGCGACTAAGGGCCCGACCCTGGTGGATCCACTTGCTCTTTTGTATCATTATCTTTCGATTACAGTTGTGTGACGGTTTGCATTTATTTTCACTACAATTTCAAGTTTAATAGTTTACTGTTTTATTGCTTTATAATCTTGGTGTGTTGCATTGTTGAATTGCGTTGTCGTTCCTTTCCAATTTAACAAGAATCTTGATCCTTGTATAACTTATGCTTTAACAAAGCTTCGCTGTTCAGCATCTGCTGTTCCATTCCAGTTGCTATTCCATTCCATTTGCTGTTCCGTTCTGGTTTTTGTTCATTTTGGATTGCTGTTTAATAGAATTTGCTGTTCAATTCCATTAGATAGAGTTTGCTGTTCATTTCTATTGCTGTTCAATTCCAGTAAAGTAGGTATGCTGTTCATTTCAATTAATTAGTTTACAATTTATTTCATACCTACAAAGAGTTTGGTTTTGCCTTTAAGAGCTTGCCTAGTTTACTTTCATTAGCAACATTAGTGAGTTAGTTTAGTTTCCATTTAATTGCTTTAGTGTGGAGTGTAAGATCATCAACTGTAAAGGACATTGGTTATTGCTACCTACGTTCTCAGATTGATTGTCTTGTTCTTATTTGATTTCATTTACATCAGTTGCCAAAGGAAAAGAGTTATTACTACTGCATCCTTGACTGATGATTGCTGAGTGAATGATTGGATTTCGAGCATTTAATTTCATGTCATTGTAGTTAGATTTCATTTCCAAGCATCTGTTTACTCTTGTATCTGTAACACTGTACTGCATATTGGAAAGCATTACTCTTAGATTGAAATGCAGCCTCAGACAGAGTACACTCTTGAAATAAAAAATTGTACCTGGATTGATAATTAATGTGAGATAAATAGGAGTTAAAAAGACACCTTTTATACCTCAACATTTTGGCACCATTTTCGGGGAGAGTGTAGCTATTTAGGAAAGAGTAATGTACATTTTATTTTCTCTGCTAGGGAAGAACTGGGTATTAAAAATGGAAGGTAAGAACCTACGTACCGAGTGAGGAACATGCTGGTTCATCGGCCCGCTTCATAGCAGAATTGAGTGAAAGTTTTAGGTAGGAATGAATGCTTGTGTTTTTTTTTGAATGAATAGAAAATCTAAACAGAACAAAATTCCTCCTAAACCCGAAAAACCTAAGGGACCAGTGACCCTTGGGAGAATAACTTTCATTGACGAAATCCTAAAGAAAGTCAAATATTTGCCATCAGTAGGACCTAGAAAAGTTACTTCGAGACAACCTACTAGTTCTCTTCAGGCCACAGAGTCACCATCTGTAGCCGTTGCTGAGGTCCATAGCCAAACAGAAGAAATTGAGCAAGATCCCCAAGAAATTGAGAATTCTCGCCTAATTTCTCTGCAAGAAGGGAACTCTAGTAATCTCCGTGAAGGAGGAGGAGAAATAGGGGAAACAGAAGAACCAAAATCTCCTCTTGAAGTAATCCAAACAGTGAACAACCCAGATAAGGGAAGTGCTATCAACATCATTCAAAACAGAGCTAAAGGACCTGAATCTCCTCAGATAGTAGGTCAACAAGGAACACTCATTATTCCAGACCAAGGGAGTGCTGTCAAGGTCATTCCTACTCCTTCTAGTCAGCCTAGGAATAATTCCCCAGAAATCCTAGAAGGATATTGGCACATATTTGATCAAATGGCCCACAACCAGCAACCACCTCAACAAACTTCCACACTGCAATATCCCATTGTGGACATTGCAGCTAATGCACCTATGAAGGCCATTCCTCTTCAGCATATTCCTACATTCCATGGCTTAACATCGGAAGATCCAAATGTATTTATGTTTGAATTCGATGTATTATGCAGAGGGTATGACTATACCACTGATCCCCAAAAATTAAAATTATTTCCTTCTACATTAAAAGGAGTAGCTCTACGATGGTTTATGGGGTTAGGTGGAGGTGTTATAAATGACTGGGATCATATGAAAATGGATTTTCTAAAGAAATATCAGGATTATTGTAGGTCCAGGGAATTAAAAGATGAAATATTTCAAATGACAACAAAACCTAATGAAACACTCGAGGAATATGTAGAACGCTTTCAATACAACCTCCATAGATCACCCTATGCATCTTTACCCTTACCTGATAATGTGTTAAAAACTAAATTACTTAAAGGGATGAAGGAACAATGGGTTGAAACATTAAACATCATGGGAAAAGGTGATATATATCAGGAAAATTTTGCTGACATTATTAAGTTATGTATCAGGAGCTCGAGAGGCAGCACAAGGCTAAAGTCAGCAGAACGTGATATGATCACAAGGGATAGTAAGACCTCTGGTGAAGGTATAACCCACGCAGAAATTGGAAATCTACTAGAAGATTTTAAAACAGATATTCTAGGGACTCTGACAACGCAGTTTGACATCATGCAAGCTAAACAAAAGCAAGAAAAAGCATAACAAAATTTGGCAATATTCTTCCCTAAATGCATAAAGAAACACAACCATAAAGAGTGCCCGCTGGATATAGTCAAAGTCTGTGCTATCAGCACAAAATATCACTCCACAGAAGGTTGCCCCTTGCTCCTAGGATTGAAATCAGTCTAAAAAGAAGCAGAAGAAGAATCAGAAATGGTATGCCTACTCAATCAGTGCTGACAATGGCATCCATGACAAACAAGTATGCCAATTGATCCATTCTCTTATTTTCAGTCTCCTCAGTATAATGCTCAAAAATATAATGGAATGTGGAAAAATCAGCCACCTTTCCCCAATTTGTCACAACAACCATTTTCACCATGGCCAAATCAAACAAATCAAACCAATTGGCCAAACTTTCCTTACTGTCCACCATTTTGGCAAAATAATGATTATCTAACACAATGGTCCCCCTCCACCTCGCAGAGTCAGACCTGGCAGACTAATTGGAAAATACCTATGAATCAGCCAGCTGGAATGATCCCTCTCCCTCAACCTACACTACCAGCACCATATACATTACAACAAAATCCCCAGACCAACTTGAGACCACAACTCTCAGCCCAACCCAACCCAAATCCTATTAATAGGCAGGTTCAGTCTGTTCAAATAATGGAACCACCAGAACTAGAAACCGAATTAAGGGAGTGCAACGACCTTCAACTAAGGTCTAGACGCATAATAGAATTAGAGGGAGATAAAAATGTTCAAGTTGAAAATTCGTTATCTTCAGAACAAACACTCCAAAAGGAGAATGTGGTTATACAACAAACTCATGAACAAGCAACCACCTCTTCTCCACCATTCCTAGAATGATTAATCATACCTCGTCCAACAAAACATCCTGATTTTGATCTTCTGGGAGAACTGAAAAATTTGTGTATAAAAATCCCACTCCTCCTAGCTATCCAAAACATTCCCATTTATGCAAAAACCATCAAAGAACTATGTATAAAGAAGCCAAAGAGGAGAAAAACAACTAACCCAACTGTTCAAGTAGTCGGCACTCTATCTGACTTACTATCAGGAATGGAAGCACCTGTAAAGTATGTGGACCCAGGAAATCCTATAGTTACGGTGCAAATCAATGGTCAATCATTTCCGAAAGCCTTAGTTGATTTGGGAGCTGCAATTAATATCCTAACAACCACCACTTGTCAAAAACTTGGCATTACATCATTAGATCCAACAACAACCTTATTGGAACTGGTTGACCGATCAGTAGTCAAGCCAGAAGGCACACTACATGATGTAATGGTATCTGTAGACTCCTGGGAATATCCTGCTAACTTCCTAATTATTAACCCCAAAAAACGGCTAGATGGACACCCTTTGATCTTAGGTAGACCTTGGCTAGAAACTGCTGATGCCTATATTGGCTACCGGCAAGGTAGCATGACTATAACTAGAGGGAGTTATGTCAAAAACTTAGCTTTATACCCTCCAGCCCATCCAAGCCTAACAATAATAAAAACAAAGAGACAAAATGTATCATATCTCATAGAAAACATTATATCACCATTAACCACAGACGATGCCCTCGACTTTAAATATCAAACAGAGGATGACATCATTAACAGTTTCATCAACCAACCAAAAATCAAATCCCATTTGCAATGTCACATGATAAATGCAACATTTGATAATGAAGAAGATCCCCTAAAAGACATCCAAGAACAATCCATACCTACCACTTATGTTTACAATAGCAAAACTATAGAGATTGAGCCAGGAAAAACTTTGAACATTAACAAAAATATAAGTGCTAAACAAGAAGAGGAGTTGGTCCAACTACTGAAAAAATATAAGGGAGCCTTTGCATGGGATTACCTAGACATGAAAGGAATTGATCCCCAGTTACGTATGCACCACATTTATACAGAAAAAGATCCTAGACCCATTCGCCAAGCCCAATGAAGATTAAACCTTCACCTTAAGGATATTGTGAAAGATGAATTACAAAACCTTTTGGATGTCAACTTTGTTTATCCAATATCTGATAGCAAGTGGGTCTCTCCACTAGTAGTGGTGCCAAAAAAGAATGGGAAGTGGAGGATATGTGTAGAATACAGAGAACTAAACAAAGCAACCCGAAAAGACCACTTTCCCCTTCCTTTCATTGACAAAGTATTAGACACATTAGCAGGGAATAAATTCTTCTCTTTCTTAGATGGCTTCAATGGGGACAATCAGATTCAGATCGCCCCTAAAGACCAAGATAAGACTACTTTTACCTGTCCTTGGGGGACATTTTCTTACAGAGTTTTACCCTTCAGTCTATGCAATGCCCCTGCTACATTTCAGAGGGCCATTCTTAGCATCTTTTCAGATATAATAAATGAAGGGCTCGAAGTATATCTGGATGATTTTACACCTTATGGAGATGAATTTGAGCCAGCATTAGAAATATTGGAAAAGGTGTTGCAAACATGTATTGACACCAGAATCTGCCTAAGCCATGAGAAGTGCCACATGATGATGACTGAGGGACTCATATTGGGTCATTATATCTCAACAGCTGGAATACAGGTAGATCCAGCTAAAATTCAGATACTTTTGTTAATACCTACTCCCACCACACAAACAGAGGTACACAGCTTTCTCGGATTTTATGGTTATTATAGAAGATTTATAGAGCATTATTCTCAAATAGCTGCACCTCTATACGCACTAATAGGGAATGTTGATTTTAATTGGACAGATAAATGTAACCATGCTTTTGAGGATCTGAAAAAGCTTCTATCAACAGCCCCAGTGCTAAGGGGCCCAAATTGGGATTTTCCATTCCAAATTTCATCTGATGCCTCAAACACAGCTATTGGAGCAGTCCTTGGGTAGGAAGAAGATAAAAAACCATATGAAATTTATTATATTAACAAGAATCTATCTCCTGCTGAATTAAAATATACTGTGACTGAGAAAGAATTTTTAGTTGTAATACATGCTGTAAATAAATTTAGACATTATATAACTGGGTATCCTATAGTTTTATATACAGATCACTCTGCCATAAAAATTTTAGAAAATAAACCTGTTACAAATGGTAGATTAACCATATGGTTGATTCTATTGTAGGAATTTGACATCACAATAAAGGATCGACCAGGAAAAGAGAATCCTGTAGCTGATTTTCTCTCACGAATGCCAAAGCCAACTGACGCAGCAGCAGTCGAGGATCACTTCCCAAATGAAAATTTGTTTGTTGTTACTGCTAGAACCCCATGGTATGCTGATGTTCCAAATTATTTAGCAGTAGGTAAATTACCTAAGCATCTAACGCCCAATGAACGAAAACAGATAGTATAGCGTAGTACCCGATTCTCTTGGATTGGGGGTTACCTATTTCATACCAAAGCAGATATGCACATCAGAAGATGCATCCGAGAAGATGAAATATTTGACATCTCGAAAGCATGCCACGACGGGCCATGTGGTGGACATTTCGCAGATCGCAGGACTGGTTATAAGGTTTTACAAATATGCTATTACTAGCCTACAATTTTTAAAGATGCTAAAAAGTTTGTACAAGCCTGTGATAGTTGCCAAAGGGCAGGACGCCCTGGACAATCCGATGAAATGCCTTTGAACCCATAGTTAGTAATCAAGCCATTTGAGCGTTGGGCGCTCGATTTTGTTGGTCCTATTAACCCACCATCAAATCAAAAAACATATATATTAGTTGCAACAGAGTATGCTACTAAATGGGTTGAAGCAAAAGCACTTCCAAGAGCTACAGAAGACTCTGTAATACAGTTCCTTTTCCAAATATTTGTGCGATATGGCCTCCCTAGGGACATAATTACAGATGGAGGACTACAATTTATAGGTAATAAAATCACTACAACATTAAAAAACTACCACATCCAGCACAAAACACAACCCCATATCACCCACAAGCAAATGGCCAGGTAGAGAGCACGAATAAGGTGATAAAATCTATACTAACAAAAACAGTTGCATCACATCGACGTGACTAGGCTTTAAGATTGCCAGAAGCCTTGTGGGCATACCAAACAACATGGAGAAATACCATTGGGTATTCACCATATCAATCAATATTTGGAAAAGAACCCATATTTCCAATATAATTTGAAATTAAAACATTAAGAATAGCCCAAGAGGTGGGTTCTGACTTAAATGAAGCCCAGATCAGAAGATTACAACAAATCAACAAGTTAGATGAAATTAGGCTCTCTTCTCTCCAGCACACTGCATTAATTCAATAGCAGAGAGAAAAATGGCACGACGCCCTTATTAAAGAGAAGGTATTCCACGAAGGAGATTGGGCACTCCTATATGACTCTAGGTCTTAGGATTTCCCAGGAAAACTCCAGACACGATGGCTTGGACCCTATGAGATACAGAAAGTGCATGACAATGGCACCATCACATTGACTACCATCGATGGATCTGGACATTCTTTCAAAGTAAACAGTCATCGAGTACGACTTTACCATAAACCGCTTAATCGGGAATCCTTTTACCAACAATTACAGGAAGATTCTACCATGAAGATTCTTACTGAGGGAGATAACTCCTCCTCAGCACCCATCCACTAAATAATTTTTTTATTTTGAAACTTGTACATAAGCTTTTATTTTTACTTTGCTTGTTTTTTTTACAGATTTTATTTCTCAAGCTATTCCTTTTAAGGAACAGTTGTTGTTTCTTTTAAGGAACAACATCCGTTCCTATGAAGAAAAAACACGTTTGTGTGTTTATTTTTGCTGTTCCTTTTAAAATGAACAACAATTTTGTTGTTCCTTTCCAAAGGAACAATAGTTTTTGCCACATGTTTTTGTTGTTCCTTTCCAAAGGAACAGTAGTTTTGCTACGTGTTTTTGTTATTCCTTTCCAAAGGAATGAATGTTCTTGTCACAGAGCTTTGTTCCTTTCAAAAGGAACAACATTTTCTTGCATTTTTTTTGTTGTTCCTCTTAAGGAACAGCAGTTGTTCCATCTAAGGAACAACACTTTTTGAGTGCATTTTTCTTGTTTTAGAACAACATTTTGAGGATTTTTGTGATTTTCTCTAAAGGCAAAGATACAATTTATGCAAGGACACAAAAATTAGAGGTTACTGGAATCAG
Organism: Pinus albicaulis; assembly: GCA_034641835.2. Taxonomy (NCBI): domain Eukaryota; kingdom Viridiplantae; phylum Streptophyta; class Pinopsida; order Pinales; family Pinaceae; genus Pinus; species Pinus albicaulis. The sequence continues at coordinate 1,618,324,452 of CM076582.1, forward strand.
CAAATCAAGAGAAATTGTAATTTTTAAGAAATTGTTTTGTAGTGATAAGAAAAGGAAAGGACACAACCATCTATATCACTTTGTTGTCTTTATTTTCACTAAAATTAATATGATCGGTTATCTTTATCATGTTGGTTCTTCCCTAAATCTTCATAACTCTCTTTGATTTTTATTTATTGAATAAGAATAAGGGCATACTTTCTCTATTGAGATGTTTAGACTTCTTCCACCATCCCTACTCTTAAGGAGTGTTGAGCCATCCTCTATACATAAATAGGGAAGTGCTACATGAAAAAAGAAGAAAAAAATCTCTATATGATTACTAACAATTCTATGATATGGCAGATGGAGGATAGGGGGTCTCATCAAGAGCCAGCCTACCATGATCATAAGAGAGTAGTGAAGTGGCATTCCCATTATGGCCACCACACCAAGGATATGATACAATGGACAACTCAGAAAAATAAAAAGTCCTTGGAACAAGAGGTCTCATCACAAGCCGACCTGCCCAGCTTTCTCTCCTTCCTGGTGAATGGCATTGTGATTCATCTGGTTCCCAAGTTAGCACAGTGGCCTCCATCATGACATTACACAGCACTTCCCTAGGCATAAATAAAGGATAATGGTTCCAAGGGTGAGAAAGCAAATTTTTCAAGGTTATAGACACTTGTGGGCAACAGAGCTCTGCTGATGGTATTGGAGTCATATTTTTCACAAATCAATAGTAATGATAAACCCTTTTCTTATATCTTTATCTAATATCGAATGAGAGTATGCTCCTAAACCCTTTGTTCAGAACCTCTTATGCATGGAATTTATTTATAAATCGATCATAATGGTTTATGTGGATAATGACCGCATAAGTAATTTTTTCACAAACTGTCCTTTTCCCTTATTTTCGAATCATTACATAAACATTTCCATATCTACTCACGATTTCAAAATATGCATCGATTTCAGTAATGTGATAAATTTTTGATCATATCATAACTATGTATGCATTCCCATGCTGTACAATTGTTGTGCAGTACGCTACTCTTCTATTTACTAGTCGAGGGCGACCTATCATCTTTCAAGGGGGGCGCGGATGCCTTTTTAATATGACTGCATGTGGTTCAAATCCCTATGTTCATCAAATTCTCGGAAATAGCAAGAGTTTAACGGTACTGTGCCGATATACACAAGGTGCTGTTCCATTACCATTTCTGTGTATTTGTGAAGAATTAACAGTGTGCAGACAGAATGGGAGGACAAGCAATACGTAGTGAGCCATAGGTGCTAGTAGTTTCCAATGCTGCACAGGAAATTCTGGAGAGAGTAGGATGGATTACCTACCTCACACGACTGCAGCAACCTCATGAAATGGTGGCCATTGAATTTTTGCAGAACTTGCAGGAAGGCTATTCCATGGTAAGAGGAAGGTAAATAGCAGTAACAGATGTAATAATCGCCGAGGTATCTGGTCTACCAGCAGAAGGACCCATTTGGACCCATAAAAAAAGTGAAAATTCAAGAAGCCATGAAAATCTTTCAGGACGAAGGGCAGACCTTGGTTGTCAAAGGAAAAGGAGTCCAACCGGAAACTTTGGGAGAACCATGGACAGAACTGGCAAAATTAGTACAAAGCTACATTACATGTGATGGAAGAAAGGATGTGGTAAGACCACGCCACCTTAAGTTATTAGCAGTATTAAAACATAAATGTGCTATAAATTTTCCTGCATATTTAAATTTCTTATTGCATGATGCTGCCCGGAGCATAAGAAAATCCCGTCATATAGTGACGGTGGTAAGCCACCATTGTTTAATCTGATTAATAGTGAGTTACAGCCTTGCCTAGCAGCAGACTAGTTGGGAAGAATTGATATTCTCAATTGACGGAGGAATAGCCCTACCTGCCCCAAAACGCAAAAGAGTTACTAGCACAACAACAAAACCTTTAAAGCTCAGACAATCCTCTAGGATAAGGAGAAGTAGGGGAATGATAGGAAGTCTTCAGGGTAGCAGCAGCCACCCCTTATAATTGCCGAGTTCAGAAGTTGAACAACCCCTGCAACTCGAAGAAGGAAGTCATCACACTGGTGAAGAAGAAGGAAATTAGGAAGAAGAAGAAAGTCACCACACCAGTGGAGAAGAAGGAAGTCATCACACTGGTGAAGAGGAAGGAAGTCACCATACCAGTGAAGAAGAAAGAATTCACCACACCGGTGAAGAGGAAGAAAGTAATCACACCAGTGAAGATGAAGGAGAGGAAGTAGAACCTCCCGAAACATCCATTGCAAGTCCACCACAAAGTCCATTGCAGGAGGACCAATTGGCCCAAATTTTGGCCAATATGAGTGAATATATACAATGTCATACTCCGCTTAACCTCAACATTGAGATAGACCAATTGCAGGAACAAGCTATTACGGACAAAGATACGACCGGGGAAATGCATGATGAAGAAAACCCTCAGGGAACAACATAACCAACTAGGGTTATTTCCCCTGAGGAATGTACCCAGGAGCATGGGAACACTAAGGAAGTGTCCCAAATAGAAAACATAGAAGCAAGCCTGGGCGAAGACACAGCCATGAGAGAGAAAACCCTAGCCGAGCAACCAAGTACAGAAAAAGGAACAACTATTCCTTCCAAGAAGAAGAAGAAGACAAATGAACTTGGGAAGCTATGGAGGGAATGGCAAAAAGCTCCAAAAACTAGTAAAACAACTCAGGTAGAGGATTAGGGTGCTAAAACAGGGGAAAGTCTCTAAAAGAACCCTGAAAACGAAGAATGTAGCCATTCAAACGGAACCCCATAATACAAGGGCCATGGAGACTCAAACTAAGCCCACATTCATTCAGGATAACAAGAAACAACAGGCAGTTGCTATGGACGCAGTTGCCCAAACTGAAAATGTACAGGTCTGTGAAAAATATGTTTAGACCGAGGCACTGTCCTCTAGCAGTATGGCCAACAAAGAGACACAGATTGTAGGCAATCGACATTGTAATAAGAACACCCAGGTAGATTTTCAACCCAAAAACGTTTTGATAAAAGACCCTGGTATAACAAAACTCCAAGAGAATCTCGCACAGGCTCAGAGGGCTAGAGAAAAACTCGAAGAAGAGACGGTTCCCAAAAATAAATACCAACAGTTACAGCAGAAATTAAAGGACATCAGTGCATCAGAGGCTGAAGCTTTCAATAGATGTCGAAAGGAAGAAGATAAAGCTTAAAAGGTAAGGAATAGATTAAAAACGGTCAGGAATTAGATGGATACTCTCTGTTATTTATACACAAATGTCCTCGCATGTAGGTGCCCTGCCAAAAATTATGCTTTGTTTTTATTAGAAAGATATTTGCAGTTAAAAATTAAGGCTGTTAAGGCAAGAAAACCTATAGAATTAGAAACTGTAGGTGATTTTATAAGCTGCTGCAAACTCTATGGAGTAAAAGTCCAACGTCTACTCTGTGAATTTTATTTGCACAATTTTATATTGGCTGGGGAAATGGAGACAAATCCCAGCCCTTTTGTGGGAGATATCCAACTTCAAGCATTCATTTCATTTGTTGTTAACCAGTTAAAATGGCTCAAGGCCTATAACACTTTTCAGAGCCAAGAAAATGGATTAGACCTTTGGGTTAGGGGCGAACCGAAACACCCATTACAATTGTGGGCTAGGCAGAAAAGCTTAATGACAAAGGAGGGTGTGATCCAAACATTGGGACCCATACACAAAGCAATTATCCTGGATGGGGTAGAATATTTTCTATCCATCAAAGACCAGGCCATTGTAGCATCTAAACTCCGATGGAAGATTTCCAATTGGAATATTCAAGACAGAGATCCATTCAATTACAAAAATTTTGAGTTAGCTGCCAACCGCTTGGTTATCTATAGTAACCTCATCTTAAGGGAAGGCCCGTATTGGCTAGGTTGTAGATATCGCAACCCTATTATCTGGTATCCTGCAGCAAACTATAAGGCCAAATATGAACTACCTGAAGGACAGACAGGGCATATGTTTGAAGCTTTAGCTGCAAATCATGGTTTTAGACCTCTTAATGAAAAACCCTCTCCAGCCTATTCTCTAACTGCTTTACATGTAAACTATGGTTTTCATGAGGACATGAAAAAGGGTAAGCAGGGGGGTGTGTTGAGCATTGGAAAAGGTATGAATTCACCATGTATTTCTTTATATTTTTTCCTTTAAACATAACTCTTTTTATTCTAGAAAGATGATATATTGAAGGATTATGATAGAATTGTAAATATTAATTTTTATTGTGAAATTGGCTAAATATTGTCTTTTATTCTAAATAAGAGACAAATGAAGTAGGAAACCACCATTCGAAAGGCAAAGCTAAAGTAGGAGTAACCGCTGTTCCTCCAACAAAGGGTCGTATCCAGACTATTGTGGTCCTGTGTTTTGATAGATTGGCTAACCAAAAGACAAGGCAACATCAGAACCAATCTTTAGAGTTCCAGGATCTAGTCCTCCTGTTCTTAGAGAGGGATCTCTCAAATTTCTTGCAAAGATATGTCTTTTTTTTTTTTAAGTATTGATTTTAGACTAGTTATTAAGTGCAAGTGTTTGTTTGGTTTGTTTGTTTGGTTGAATTGGTACTGCAGAACATGAAAGGTCTAGGTTGTATAGATAGAAAGAAGAAGCATCAGGTTCATTGGGCAATGGAGTGAAAATTAAGTTGGTAACAAGCTCATAAGTAGATATGGGATATCAAAGGGAAAATCTAACTTGGCCACAGGATCCTTTAGTTTTTGTGAATGAGATCGACATCAATGATTTGAAAAGAGAGTTTGAATTCTCAACAAAGGGAACTTAGAAACATAAATTGAACATAAAGGGGCATTTGATAGATAGGGCTAACCATGAATTCTACAAACCACACTTTAAGCAAATAATGACTTGAAGACAACTTACAAAATAAAATCTAAGATTTGGGGAACACCCTATTTCCTCAAAGACTTTATTTCAAAGGAATTAGAAAACATGAAAGATTCACTGATAATTGTAGTCATAAAAGAGGGAACACCTAACACATCTATGATCACAACTATAAAGACCTTTAAAACAAGTATTTAAGCAGGAACAAAGAGCATGATCAAAACATACCTCTTTGGAAAACTATAAACAATGGTACTTCAAAGGGATACTTCAAAAATAGCTTTCAAGTGGTAGCAGACAAGCAGGGAAAACCATAAATCATGTTGGAACCAACTATTTGAACTATTTGAGAAATAAACAAGCATAAGGGTTCAAGAGAATGACTAAAGACTCTAAAATACCTTAGCAGAAGAAAACATAAAACAGTGAAGGATAAACAGGTCTAAGGTGCTTCCAGGAGTCATTTCTTAGCCTAAACTTTTCATCCTATTTTAGTAAGAATTTATGAAACATAATGAAAACAAGAAAAATAGCAGACAGTTTAGAATACATCACCAATAGCCAAGCTCAGGGATCCAATGATAGAGCCTTCTCCAGAACAAGCAAGTCAAAACATCATCAAGCTTCCAAGATTTCAATTTCTTCTTCAACTTCGAACAGACTATGTATTATTTCAGAGAGTTTCAATATTACAACTAGTGACCAACCAACCCTTTACAATGTGCTCCTCAAGGAGATTTTATAAGGAACATGAGGAGGTGGAAGAGTTCCTAGGGTTGAAGTGTAATTAATTCTATATTAAATGCAACTCCTAGCCTTGAAAACCATGCAAGGCATAAGGCAGGAATGCCTTGAATTAAAACTTTGTTTCATTTACTCTGTTTCTGATTTTTAGGCTTAGTGGGCAAAAAGATTGACTTTAAGGATCTTCTTATATTTACAATAACTTCTACTGACAGTTGGGATATTTGTTTTTCTTGTAATAATTGTTCAGCTGTCTTTGGCCTTAATGTTACTGATAGAGCTTTAACCTGGGTATTCCTTTGAGGCAGAGAGGCTGCAGGTGGAAATTTTGGTAGCTGGGGATTCAATTAGCCCCTTTGATGTGGTATTCGAGGTCTTCTAGACCTGATTTTTGGATTAGGCCTTTGATTCCAAAGTTCATGCCTTGATCCTTTAAGCTTTGATTAACATCTTTAAACCTTTGATTATGCTCTGATATTCATCTTGACACTGATATTCTTTCATTTATTTGATGCTGACTGTGTTTTGCTGCTTGCAGGTGCACAGAGGGTTTGTTGGAAATTTTGTCTAGAAAGTCGATGATCATGACTGATCGGTCCTTTTAAAACATGTAATCATCACTTTAAAAATATTTAATTTGTATCAAAGGCCGTGAGGATCGTCATCCTCGGCCAATAACATCGTAATTATCTACTGGAGGGTTTAACCTTAATCTTAATTAAATCTGCATAAAAAAACAAACAAACGTTATTTAAATCCTGTGGAATTTGGTTTAAAACTGCTTAGGAGGGTTATGGAAGCGGTCAGATCTGGTGAGGATGAATGGATGCAGTGGAAAAATGGGAGAAAAACCTTGGCATAGCAGCTAACCAGGCCAATGGAGGTTTTGGTGCGACGAGGAACGAGGACCGTTAGATCAAGATGATCTACGGTGGAGATCGTTCGATGAGCACAGCGGAGGAGAGATGGGAAACAAATGAATTGGGATCGTGATATAATATGAACCGCTTGATCTCAGAGATTGACAACTGGGATCAAAAGTGAAGGGATCATGGTGGAGAGCGGCGGTAAGGTCGAAAATTGGGGGTGGTTTTCGCAAAATATTTGGGGGGTAGGCGGTATCGCAAAAAAAAATGCAATACGATACAACATCTGACGCGTGTCCCTCCCAATACCACCCATTTCTCAAAAAAAATTGGCGTTAAATTTTAGGCACAAAAATTTTGTGAAATGCAACGTAAGCTGTCGGATCATCGAAGGTAGATCAGATGGTGCGGAAAGCGCGCGACATGGGATAAGAAGCACGGATGAGGGATGGCGGGCCAGGTAAGTGACATAAGGTGTCTTGTCAAGTAGCAGGTGGGTTGTCGGGAGTGTTTGGATGGTCGGGATAGATCCTGGCCGTTGGATCTATAGAATGGACGGTTGAGAAAAAAAAGAAGGAGAGGAGATTTGAAGTGGGGAGAAGGGACGAGAATGAAAGAAAAGAAGGAAATAAGGGTTCGGAAGATGGTTTTTAGGCCTTTTAAGTGCCTGTTTGCGGGGCTTAGGCCATACAGAGGAAGGGGCTAAAGGTTTATAAGCTCCCAGGGGCTTAATAATTTCAGAAGTGCAAAGGGCTGATTTTGGGCCAAAAACAAGGATTTTTAAGGCCAAATAAGGGTTCCGATAGGTGAAAGGAAGGATTTTTAAACAAAATAAAGGGAAATAAAAGGTTTTAAAGGGGTTTTGGAAGGTTTAAAGAGTCAAGTGAATTTTTTATGGAAAAAATGGAGAATGAAATGGAGAAGTGTAAATGAGGGAAAATGGAGCTTCTTAAGCAGTTTTTCTATTGGTAAATCAGCAGGTACTTTAAGACTAACAGTGAAACAGTAATGAAGATTAACTCAAAGGGTAATTATCATCATAAGACTTCAAGAACTCAAAATTTGGATATGAAATTGTTTCTTGAAGGCTAGAAAATATTTAGCCACCATTTGGTATGACAAATTTTTATAGGTGGCTAACAGTGGCTCCAATTGGGGAGGACAACTATTTCTTTAGGTGTCCAGAACCTCAGATATTGATCTCTAGATTTTCAGTAAACCAGTGCCTTATCCATTGGGCTGCAAATTTCTTTTCCTTTAGCTGAACTTTCTTTGATTTGATAATCTCTGCAGCAATCTGAAACAATGGAATTCTACCAAAACAACATCTCTACCTACCCATTTCTAATGATCCTAACATTTTTTCTCCTTTCAGAGTGGAAATGGACTAGAAAACTCTCTTCATCAACATTTTATTCTTTTATTGAAAACATAAAATTAATATAAGTCTACTCTTATTTCTCCATGATTTCAGATTAAGCAGTTGAACTCATAAATTTCTCTACCTAACTACTATCTGTCAGCATTAAACTGTCTGACAGACTTCATTCTTTATTTTCTAAAACAGAAATTTAAAGATAGCCAAGCCAGGGTGAAGCCGTCTAACTTGCTTTAGATCTATGGCATAAAAACAAGCTGCACATAGACTGTTATTTGCTAAAAAGTAAAACAAAATTGTGAAGGCTTAAGATCTGAAAACTAAAACATCCTTCATTAGTTCTTTAGCTCTGTTTTGAATTTGTTTGAGTTGTGTTCTCTCTCTCTCATCTGGTTCAAGTTTTGAGCATATTGAAACCAATTTGTTTTCTATATTTGGCTCAATATTTAATCTAATTAGAGCCATTCTTCTTTTGTGATTCATAGGTTCAGATATTGAATTTGTTTGAACCTTTGTCTCCTCTATCCTAATCTACCTTACTGATAAGCCAAGATTATGTTGTTTGGCTGATCTAATTCACTAACCTATGAGAAGTAAATTGAAAAGCTAATTAGTCATGATTAGGCTATATGACTAACTAGATGTGTGTTTTTATGAGTGGCATTTGAGCTTGCACACCTTCAGAATTTGTCTCTCTTTTTTGGTATGGGGTTGTACCTTGTTTTCATTCTGCCCTCTTTTTCTCTTTTTATTTTTTTTTGTATTTTTCTCTTTTTTCTTCAAAGAAAATAATCAACAACTAACTAAATTCTCAAAGGTTGAGCTTTATTTTCATTCCAATCTAACATAATCTAACTTGAAAATCTCTGTTGCTTTATATGGTACAATAATTCCAATGTAGCCAGTTGAGTAGTGACAAAAAGGAATAGAGAAACTGGCTACTAGCCAGAGGTAACCATAATACATATTGAATATTAATCCTTAAAATCAAGGTTGTCACAGAAGGTGACAACTTTTTATGTCTTTGGCTCCTGCAAAAGATCCATGTTTGAGAATTTGAGCCAATTTGGGCCTCCACACACTCTTCCATAGGATCAACAAAGAAAAGATGAGAATTCTCTTCTTTTTGGCCCTCCATAATTGGTAGATTGTCTACCTCTAAGATATCAGCTTTGAGGACTGCACCTTTAGCATGTCCCTTGGAATCATCATCATCTTTCACCTACAAATCAACAAGCAGTGAATTTTTTTTTTCTCTAAATCTATGCTTGCTTCTGATGTAAATTCAAGTTCTCTGGATGATATATTGATGTCAGCAATGGGAGAAGGTTTCTCTTGAAAAGACGTTATATCCTCAGTAGGACAATATTCTATTTATTTTTCTTCCCCAAAGACTTGCCAGTACTTTTTATGGTTTGGGACAGTTGGTCTGAATTTTTCTTGAATTGTATATTGTTTGCTTTCCCAAGGTCTCAGAAATGTACTAGCAACCAGGGATAATCTATTGGAAAAACTGTTTTGGTCTTTAGGAACAAGGGTAAGTTGGAATTCTTTAAAATATTTTAACAAATCTATGGCATCATCCTTATAGGCTCTAAGTCTGGGATGTTTAACCATGTATTGCTCATTTACTTGCCTAATTTCCAATTCTGCATTCCCATGAACTGTTATCCTTTGGGCTCCTAATCTCTTCAATAAGTGCAGCCCTAAAAGAAGTGCCTCATACTCCACTATGTTACTTTTGCATTGAAAATTAAATTTATATGAATGGATTTCAGAATGATTTTTTTCTGTATTGTAAAGCCATATTCCTGCACCTGCACTGGTTTTAGTACATGACCCTTCAAAATTCATACTCCAAAAAAGAGTATTTTCAGTTTTAACCTTAATTTCCCTACTATCCTCTCTGTCTTGAGTGCCATCGAGTTGTTCTATGGAATAATCAATAGGTTGATGATTATCTTTTTCCAATGAAGGTTTGAAGGCTGGCTTCTTGTTTAGTATTTGATCAATTTCTTCTTTCGTCAAAGGAGAGATCTCCCTTTTAGCATAAACAGAAGTACAACAAAATTATTTCTCTTGTGTTAATTGGTTTTGAGGCTGGATGTCATCTTGAGCCACTTCTATTGAATCAGTGCTTGTGCTTGAAGGGAAACCTTGAGGATTTTCCACTATTTCTTGATCTGCTTCTGTTTTAAACAACTCCTCATGATTGTTATGATGCTCAATTTTAATACAAGGTTCATGGGTTGTTTCTTCTGCATTATCAGGATGCCATTCTCCTCTTAAAATCTGAAATGAGTTATAACATAGAGGGAGAGTTCCCATATGTGTTGGTTTTTCCTCTATTTTAGGTTCTATGTTTTCCAAATGGCTACTTGTTTCCTCAAAGCACTGCTCACTATTTGTATTTTTATTTTGGTCATGAAGTTCCCTTAACAGTGCTATACAAGATAGAGGTATGCTGTTAGGACTTTCTTAACAACTTTCTTCATTGTTTTCTCTATAATCTTGCTTATCATACATATCTTGCTCATTGTCTAGGTATTGTAGTGGTTCAGCTTGTGTTTGGTCAGGGAAAGGCATGGGTTTCTCTAGATCATCAATATTAAAATTAGCCTCATACCTATCCATTCTCTTTCCAAGCATGTACATCATTTTTTCCATCATGACCAGTAGTTTGGCCTCTGGGTCTATACTTGAATCCATGTTTGTAAATCAGAAAAGAGGTCACTATATCTGGTCAACCAGTTCAGAGTCTTCTACCAGTGTATTCATTTGGTCTTTTGGGAGTTGTGGAGTCGCCAGGTGGAAGTTTTGAATTTTGCTGTCCACCAACAATGTGATTGGGATTTCTCAATGCATTCCCAGGGGAGTTTACTAGGACTAGAGAGGTAATAAGCCTACTGGAGACTAGTGGAATCACCAGGTGGAAATTTTTACCTTTTTTGGAGGTAAAATGTCTTATGGTCCACCACCATATACCAATCTAAAATGTTTTTGGGTTTTCTGAGTCTTTAATAGTCCTATGGGTTATGAGAGTTTCCTAAATCTATTTCAGCACTTAGCTATGGTGATGAGACAAACAAAGTTTACTCTTTATGGCTTAGCTAGCTGATTCCTTCAAGGTTTGATAACGCTCTATGAGAATCCTAAGGGTTAATTAGTTTTTCACTGATTCAAATAAATTCTATCATGATTACCAACATGATTGGTAGTGCTTGAAGAAAGCTACTTATACTGCACTGAACAATGAGTGTTTTGTTTTAAGGATTTTACTCAGATAGTCTCACCGTGATCACCATTATGTTGTGGTCCCGTGTTTTGAAATATTGGCTAACCAAAAGACAAGGCAACATCAGAACCAATATTTAGAGTTCCAAGATCTAGTCCTCTTGTTCTCAGAGAGGGATCTCTCAAATTGCTTGCAAAGATATGTCTTGTTTTCTTTTAAGTATTGATTTTAGAATAGTTATTAAGTGCAAGTGTTTGTTTGGTTTGTTGGTTTAGTTGAATTGGTACTTCAGAACATGAAAGGTCTAGGCAGTAGAGATAGAAAGAAGAAGTGTCAGGTTCATTGGGCAATGGAGTCAAAATGAAGTTGGTAACAAGCTCATAAGTGGATATGGGATATCAAAGGGAAAATCTAACTTGGCCACAGGATCCTTTAGTTTTTTTGAATGAGATGGACACCAATGATTTGAAAAGAGAGTTTGAATTCTCAAAAAAGGGAACTTAGAGACATAACTTGAACATAAAGGGGAATTTGATAGACATGGCTAACCATGAATTCTACAAACCACACTTTAAGAAAATAATGACTTCAAGAAAAATTTCAAAATAAAATCTAAGATTCAGGGAACACCCTATTTCCTCAAAGAATTTATTTCAAAGGAATTATAAAACATGAAATATTCACTGATAATTGCAGTCATAGAAGAGGGAACACCTAACACATCTATGATCACAACTATAAAGGCCTTTAAAACAACTATTTAAGCAGGAACAAAGGGCATGATCAGAACAAACCTCTTTGGCAAAATATAAACAATGGTACTTCAAAGGGAGACTTCAAAAATAGCTTTCAAGTGGTAGAAAACAAGCAAGGAAAACCATAAATCATGCTAGAACCAACTATTTGAACTATTTGAGAAATAAACAAGCATAAGGGTTCAAGAGAATGAATAAAGACTCTAAAATACCTTAGCAGAAGAAAACATAAATTAGTGAAGGATAAACAGGTATAAGGTGCTTCTAGGAGTCATTTCTTAGCCTAAAATTTTCATCCTACTGTAGTAATAATTTATGAAACATAATGAAAACAGGAAAAACAACAGACAGTTCAGAATACATCACCAAAAGCCAAGCTTAGGGATCCAATGATAGAGCCTTCTCAAGAACAAAAAAGTAAAAACATCATCAAGCTTCCAAGACTTCAATTTCTTCTTCAACTTCGAACAGACTATGTATTATTTTAGAGAGTTTCAGTATTACAACTATTGACCAACCAACCCTTTACAATGTGCTCCTCAAGGAGATTTTATAAGGAAAATGAGGAGGTGGAAGAGTTCCTAGGGTTGAAGTGTAATTAATTCTATATTAAATGCAATTCCTAGCCTTGAAAACCATGCAAGGCATCAGGCAGGAATGCATTGCATTACAACTCTATTTCATTTACTCTGTTTCTGATTTTTTAGGCTCAGTGGGAAAAAAGATTGACTTTAAGGCTCTTCTTATCTTTACAATAACTTCTACTGACAGTTGGGATATTTTTTTTCCTTGTAATAACTGTTCAGCTGTCTTTGGCTTTAATGTTACTGACTGAGATTTAATGTGGGTATTCCTCTGAGGCAGAGAGGCTGCAAGTGGCAATTTTGGTAGCTAGGGATTCAATTAGCCCCTATGATGTGGCATTTGAGGTCTTCTGGACCTGATTTGTGGATTAGGCCTTTGATTCCAGATTTCATGCCTTGATCCTTTAAGCTTTGATTAACATCTTTAAACCTTTGACTATGCTCTGATCTTCATCTTGACACTGATATTCTTTCGTTTATTTGATGTTGATTTTTTTTTGCTGCTTGTAGGTGCGCACAGGGTTTGTTGGAAAATTTGTCTAGAAAGCTGATTATCATGACTTATCGGCCCTTTTAAAACACGTAATCATCACTTTAAAACTCTTTAATTTGTATCAAAGGTCGTGAGGATAGTCATCCTTGGCCAATAACACCGTAATTATCTGCTGGATGGTTTAACCTCAATCTTCATTAAATCTGCAAAAAAAAACAAACAAACGTTATTTAAATCCTGCGAAATTTGGTTTAGAACTTCTTAGGAGGGTTATGGAAGTGGTCATAGCTAGTGAGGATGAATGGATGTAGTGGAAAAATGGGAGAAAAACCCTGGCAGAGCAGCTAACCAGGCCAATAGAGGTTTTGGTTCGATGAGGAATGAGGACCATTAGATCAAGATGATCTACGGTGGAGATCGTTTGATGAGTGCAGTAGAGGAGAGATGGGAAAAAAATGAATTGGGATCACGATATAATATGAGCCGTTCAATCTCAGAGATCGATGGCTAGGATTAAAAGTGAAGGCATCATGGTGGAGAGCAGTGGTAAGGCGGAAAACCGGGGGTGGTTTTCGCAAAATATTTGGTGGGTAGGTGGTATCACAAAAAAAACACGATATGATACAGAATATGATGCGTGTCCCTCCCAATACTGCCCATTTCACAAAAAATTTTGGCGTTAACGTTTAGAAACAATTTTTTTTCGAAATGCAATGTAAGCTGTCGGATCATCGAAGGTAGATTGGATGGTGCGGAAAGCGCGCGACAAGGGATAAGAATCACAGATGAAGGATGGTGGGCTAGGTAAGTGATGTAAGGTGTCTTGTCGCATAGTGGGTGGGTTTTCTGGAGTGTTTGGATGGTCAGGATAGATCCTGGCCGTTGGATCTATAGAATGGACGGTTGAGATAAAAAGGAAGGAGTGAAGATTTGAAGTGGGGAGAAGGGACGGGAAATGAAAAAAAAGAAGGAAATAAGGGTTCGAAAGAGGGTTTTTATGCCTTTCAAGTGCCCGTTTGTGGGGCTTAAGCCATATGGAGGAAGGGGTTGAAGGTATATAAGCTCCCAGGGGCTTAATAATTTCAGAAGTGCAAAGGGATGATTTTAGGCCAAAAACAAGGATTTTTAAGGCCAAATAAGGGTTCCAATAGGTGAAAGGAGGGATTTTTAAACAAAATGAAGGGAAATAAAAGGTTTTAAAGGGGTTTTGGAAGGTTTAAAGAGTCAAATGAAGGTTTTATGGAAAAAATGTAGAATGAAATGGAGAAATGTAAATGAGGGAAAATGGAGCTTCTTAAGCAGGTTTTCTATTGGTAAATCAGCAGGTACTTTAGGAATAACAGTGAAACAATAGTGAATATTAACTTAAAGGGTAATTATCAGCATAACACTTCAAGAACTCACAATTTTGATATGAAATTGTTTCTTGAAGGCTAAAAAATATTTAGCCACCATTTGGTATGACAAATTTTTATAGATGGCTAACACAGACAAGAGGGATGAAATCAGAACGCATAGTCAAAGAAAGGCAGGGAACAACATGGCTACAACACAAGAAGATGAGGCGTTAGCTAAAAGAGGAAAATAGAGTGAATCCCACAGGATATTTCGATCCTGAGGGATCGCTGTTCAAAGTTATCTTTTTTTCTTTTATTTTCCGCTGAGTTGTTATAAAAGGCAGCGCCTGTAGAAATCGAGGGACGATTACCATTGAAACTTATTTTCTAATTATATACTTTTATTGACTCTCGTGATTCAAGCAAAGAGCGACTATTTGTAAATGTTTTTATGCTTGATTTATATATGATTTAGTTGTCGTTCCATCACTTAAATCTGGAGTAGCTCAGCGGTGTTTCCATAGCGGATAAGGGCCCAGCCCTGGTGGATCCACTTGCGCTTTTGTATCATTATCCTCCGATTATAGTTGTGTGACAGTTTGAATTTATTTTCATTATAGTTTCAAGTTTAATAGTTTACTGTTTTATTGCTTTATAATCTTGGTACGTTGCATTGTTGAATTGCGTTGCCGTTCCTTTCCAATTTAACAAGAATCTTGATCCCTGTATAACTTATGATTTAATAGAGCTTTGTTGTTCAGCATCTGTTGTTCCATTCCAGTTGCTATTCCATTCCATTTTCTGTTTCGTTCTGATTGCTGTTCATTTCAGATTGCTGTTTAATATAATTTTCTGTTCAATTCCAGTAAAGTAGGTTTGTTTTTCATTTCAGTTAATTAGTTTACAGTTTATTTCATACTTGCAAAGAGTTTGGTTTTGCCTTTAAGAGCTTGCTTAGTTTACTTTCATTAGAAGAATTAGTGAGTTATTTTAGTTTCCATTTAATTGCTTTGGTGTGGAGTATAAGATCATCAACTGTAAAGGACATTGGTTATTGTTACCTACGTTCTCAGATTGATTGTCTTGTTCTTATTTGATTTCATTTACATCAGTTGCCAAAGGAAAGAGTTATTACCACTGCATCCTTGACTGATGATTGCTGAGTGAATGATTGGATTTCAGAGCATTTAATTTCATGTCATTATAGTTAGATTTAATTTCCAAGCATCCGTTTACTCTTGTATCTATAACACTGTACTGCATATTTGGAAGCATTACTCTTAGATTGAATTGCAGCCTCAGATAGAGTACACTCTTGAAATAAAAAATCGTACGTGGATTGATAATTAATGTGAGATAAATAGGAGTTAAAAAGACCCCTTTTATACCTCAACAATTACCAAGGTAGGAAAAACTTCCGGTTGTTCGACTGTAGGATTTGGATGTTCTGGAAAATAAGATACAATATTTGGATCAATTTGTGGTTGAACAACATCAGGTCTAGGGGGTATGGTCTCACTAATTGGATGGATCGTGACCAAGGGAAGCTATGAAGACTCTGTTTCGACAACGGTAGATGAATCAGGATGTGTAGAAACAACTTGATCTAACTCTAGTTTATTGGAAAATGATGTTTCACCAGAGGTACGAATTATACTTGATTCGGCAGATCGTGATCGCCTTCACATACCAAAAGTAAATTATGGTGGTAAAGGTGGTTTTAACTCAATTCTACGTGAATGACAGGGAAAATTTTTTTGTTCTTCCATGATTACTGATTTATTTTAACCAAAAAAAATAAAAAAAATAAAAGGGTAATACTAGGCAAAATGGTTTACCAAGAAACCGTCAACTGTAGAATACCTCCTAGTGAACCAAGAAGTACAAGCAGGAAATATCCCTGAATGCTGTGTTCAGTGTATCAAAATTTACAAGGTGACTGAATTGGTTCACTATGGATGGATAGCACCTAAACGTTGTCCTCCAAAATACACCCGAAGCTACGTGGAGGCTGTTGGGGTTCTAATGTTTTGGCCAGATTGACAAGACAAAAATACTAGACAAAATCATAACCACTTTGGGATCCTAGGATCTAGCCCTCCTGGATCCGGAGAGGGATATCTCCATAAAAGCAAAGAATGATATATCTTTGAAAGCTCAAAATGAGGTATTAGGCTAGGTATGAAGCACAAGGGGGGTTTTAAATGATTTGGTTGGTTGTTGGGTTGGAGATCATTAACTGAGAAGGTTATGAAATGAAAGGAACAAAGCAGCATGACGTTTCAGCAAAAGAGAATAGATCAAGAAAGTGTCAACCATTGGGCCATGGAGTAATGAAAGGGGATTACTTGCAAACAACTAAGAAAGGCTTTCCATAGGGCAAGTCATCTATACTAAAGGATATTTTAGATAGATGGTGGAATGGAACATTAAGGAGTGAAATGGAGAGGAAAAAAGGGCAGCTTAAGATTAGGTCAGAGGTCATTTAACTCCAGGTCTACTTCAGCATGCTCTCAAAGGAAAAATAGAGTTAAGATTTAACACAGAACTAGGCCTAAGATCAGAGAAGGACTTTGAACCTTCAATGCTTTTGACACCAGCTCGAGGGATCTTAGGAAGGTCAAGCTATTGGAAAATGACCCCAGTGGACAGTGCTAACTCTAAATCCTCAGTATCCCAATTCTTCTAGCTTAAACCCAACCAGAACATCTAAGCAAAAAACCCTGAATTCACACATCAGTAAGCATGGGCTAGACCAAGATCTTTAACTGGTTAAATTACATGAATTTTCTCTTAGATTCACTATCAGTAGAAAACATCAAAGATAAGAAGAGCAGTGGAAATTAGGGTACCATGCAGGGGTATATCCTAAGCCTAATTTACTGATTCTCATCAGAGAAATATGAACAACATGATTTAAACATGAAATAAGTAAGGAAACATCACCCGTAATATAGACCAGGATCCTGTGAAATTCTTGATAAATTGATGTGCAAAACCAGTCACATACACTGAGCTCAATGGCTAATACAGCCCAAACTTCTCCTCCCAGGCTACTAAATTACAAACTACTCAGCTACTTCCCCCAATAACTGTTCTAACAGTCGAATGAATCCCTACAACGAACAACAACAAGAAGAACCTTTTCAATATGTTATGCGGGAGTTCTTATAGGAGAAAAAATGACAGTAGAAGTAGATGTAAATTAAATTGGCTCATTAAGACAGAGTGAAGGCAGAAGGTCGAGCCCACTCTACTTAATGGCTCTGCATCGCTGTATGTACTCTGCAGTATGGTCTAGGAGTCTTTTTCAGGTCAATGGCAACCTCAAATGTGTTCTTTGAAGTCCTCTTGGCTGTATGGTACTCTGTGGTAGCTTTCTAAAATAAGTGACAGGGATGGAAAGTCTACGGGTGTCCATACTTCCATTTCTTCTATCCTGACAGTATTTAAGAAGCTTATGTTAGTGTAATGGATTTAAGGGCTCGAGGAGGCATGGAGAACACTGTTGGAGGTTTCTTTTCTGGAGAAAATACGTTCTGCTTATGTAAAAGCACATATATGACCCTTTGTGTGCTTAAGTCTTCAAACTACATCTTATTCCTTTGAACATGGGATTATAAACATTAATCTTCAGTAATAGGAACTAACCCTTTGATCTGTCAATGCCGATACACTCAGATGCTACTGTAATGGCCTCTCTACACTTTCAGTCACAGTGACTGCGACTGTGGAGCCAGAGTGAATTTCTTCGCTCTGTAATCCCTGCACAATGAAATAAACCAATTATAAAATCCAGGGGAGAGGTGGGAGATAGCTGGGAAGGCCTGGAGGAATGATGGATGCGGGTGAAGAACTGCTGAAAATCACTGTGGAATGGTGAAGAACAAAGTAAATGAAGGTTTGGTGTGAAAATGGTCGCAGGCCGTTCAATAAGATGAAACAATGGTGGTCAACAGCCATGATTGATCATGGAGGGAGGTTAGACGAAGAAAATGGGCCTTTAATGTTAAAACACAAAGGCTTAACCTTTGGGCGAATACAAAGGGGAATGATAAAAATGAATGAAATTCGGGCGCCTCTGGTGGTGGGACCCGGCGGACAGAGGGCGATTAATTGTGAACCGTTGGATCTCAGGAGGAGATCAATGGCGGGGATTGAATGTTGAAGTTAATAGAGGCTCCGATGAAGAAATATGGTGGAGGGCATGATGCAATGTAAACCTTTGATCTAGATCAAATGGACGGTCATGATTGAATCGAAGGATCACAATTGGGGGAGGCAAAGGGTGACACCTTTAAAACTTCCGATTGGCGATGGAGCGATTGAGCACCATCCGTCCGATCCGGAACAAGATCGATGGTGGAGATTTATCGGAAGGGGAGAAATATAGTGGCGATGAGTGGGGCACGGAGTAATCTGGACCATCGGATCCGGATAGATGAATGGATCAGATCAAATCGGGGCTCATAAATTGGGAGGGGTTTGTAACACAGGATTGGTGCGATTGGCGGTGATGCGATTACGCGGCAGCCATTGGATCATAATAATAGATCAACGGTTAACGTTCAATCGAGGGGTAATGAAAAGAGGGGCAATGGGGATGAAGCACGGTTGACGCTGACCGTCAGATCTTGTAAATATCGATGGCTCAGAACATGCCCGCGGTCTATAGAACAAAAGACCTCACATCAAAGAAATTCAAGCTATCAAAGGAAATGTCTTGCAGTGAAAGTCCCGATTGCAATTAGTGCCCAGGGATTTAGCGCTTGTTTGTGGGCGCGGGTCACATGGGGAAGTGGTTAAGGGGCTTGGCTGAAAGGGGGTTAGGCCTGATATGTAAAATAAGTGTTTTCTAAGCCAAAAAGAGGGTTTTGAAGGCTTAAAAGGGTTTTCGGTAGAGGGGAAAAAGAGATTTTTAAACCAAACAAAGGGTACTTGTAAGGTTTAGAGGGGAGTTGGGATGATTTAGAGTTTAATGAGGGATTTTGGTGGGAATTTGAAAGGGGAAAAGGTGATGAAAACAGAGGCTCAATGGGAATGAAAATAAGGGGATATGGAGGTCTTCCAAGAATTTTCTTCCACAAACAAAGAGGCTTTTTAACTGGAAACAATAGTGAGGGTTCTTCAAAGGGAAAAAGACATAGGAGGCTTCAAGAATGATAATTTTTCAGAGGAAATGTATTTCTTGAAGGCTAAAAAACATTTTAGCCACCTCTTTTCTTGTCAAAAATTTCATAGGTGGCTAACAATGGCTCCACATGGGGATGGTATCCTCTTGAAGGTGTCAAGAATTCAGAAAATAATATTTGGAGTAGGCCAGATGCCTGGAACTTGAAACATCCTTTTCTCTTTGATCAGCTGCCACAAATCATGAAGACATCATATCAGCAGTAATATTCTCCCAAACAACTACCTACCCATACTATTTTCCTAACATTTTTTCTTCTCGGTGCATTTGGACTTGCAGACCCTTTACATCATCAATTTTTTACAAACAGAAAAAATAAACCTATTCTATTTCTACCCTTATTACTCCATGAGACCAGATTAAACATTTGGCCTCATAGCTTCTCTACCTAAACTAATATCTGCTAGGATTAAACTGTCTAGCATATTTCTTCTCTACATTCTAAGACAGAAATTGAAAAACAGTCAAGCCAAGATTAGACTATCTGGCTTGCTGTGGACCATGGCCTAAAGACAAAATTGCTCATGGACTGAAACTTTGCAGAAATTACAAACACTGACTAAATTCTCATAGACTGAGCTTTATTGAAACTTCCTACCTACCCTACTCCTACTTGGAAATCTCTGATGCTTTAGGTGATACAATAATGCCAGTGCAGCCAGTCAAGCAATAACAAAAAAGGATAGAAAAACTGACTTCTTGTCAGAGATAACCATAGGGTGCTCTGCGTGTAGGTCTTCAAAACTGAGGCCACCAGTAATGGTGACCACTTCTGATTTATCTGGCTCTTGCAAAGGATCAATGATTGAGGACTTGATCCAATTAGGGCCTCCATATATTCTGCCATAGGATCAACAAAAACATGATATAAACTTTCTTCTTTAAGGCCTTCCATGACCGGTAGGCTATCTGTATCCTGGACAACTTCAATCACTGCATCTGCAGTGTGGCCTCTATAATCACACTCCTCCTTTTCTTGGTTGGGAGTATTAGGCAGATGAGCATCAACCACGAATACCTCTTCTTCCTCTAGATCAAGACAAAGATGTCTATGGGACGGAAGATCTCCCTCATCTTCACTGCAGCCCGAATTGGGGGACTCATTGTGTATGGCAGGGTTGTCCTCTTCTGACCTTGGCAGGTTCTGCTAGAGTGAACTGAACTCTGTGAAAATATTAACATATTCTTGAGCAGGGGTTTCTTTTATTACCTCAACCCTTTCAAGAGAAGGCCCAGGATATTCATCTTGCTCAAGTCTTTCTTCATTTAATTCTTCCTTATCCTCTGCGCTGAAGAGCTGTTGGCTTCCATATTCTTTGAAATTATCACTGATGATATGATATAAAACAGAGTGAAGATCAAATTAATCTTCATCTGCTATCATGCTTTCAACACTTTCTTCATCAATATCATAGATGGCTTGCATCGACTCATCACTTTCTTTCAGTTGATGGTCACGATATTCCTCCAATGAATCTACTAATGATGGCCCTAAAAGCTCAACTTCCCTTTGGAAAAAATCATCATTAGATAGATCATCATTAGATAAATCATAATTATAAGCAATGTTATCCATTAAACCTTTTGGAATCTCAGTAAGTCTTTCTTCAAAATAATCTAGAAGTTCATTTTCTGATTCAAACTCTTGTTCATCATGTGTAGTCAATTTAGCGTCCTAAATTGCTAACATAAATTATCAACCAGGGCTAGTAAACTGATGAAGTGTGGTGCACTATATGTGCTTAAGTGACCTCTTCCTTACTTCGTTGTATGTGTTTTTCTTATTGTTTTTATTTTAATGCAATGAGGATCTTCTATCAAACTTACAAATGAAATGAAATGACAGAGCTGAACTAAATGTAATCTACCTCTGGAGTGCTCTAACTAAGTTAACATGCAACTAGTCTATGGAATTCTACAGCCCATCTTGTTCTTGATGAATGATATTTTGGAAGAGTTTGTAAAACAGTCCTGGCTGTATTATCCAATGCAATTGAACATAAACGTAAAACTGAAAGCAAATATAATTAAAATCTAAGACACCACAGCTATTTCTTACTCATTGTTATAATATTTTGGAAGAGCTTTGTAAGAGTAAGAATGGCTATGCCACTTAGTGTAAACAAGCAACTAAAACCTACAATACCACAGTTATGCATTATTCATCATAATGATATTTTGGAAGAGTTTATTAGAGTAAGTCTAACTGTGATAATTAACAAAAGGAATTGCAGCTAAAAATGCTAATTAACTCAACATAATACAACCAAATCTTTTTCATCTAATAATGATATGTTCGAAGAGCGTTTTAAGAAAAAGAATGATTGTAAGATAATGAGGATCTTTTAATATAATTGCAAAACAGAAAATGCTAAGTAACTCAACATGATACAACCAAATCTCTTTCATCTAATATTGATATGTTGGAAGAGCGTTTTAAGAAAAAGAATGATTGTAAGATAATGAAGATCTTTTAATCTAATTGCAAAACAGAAAATGCTAATTAACTCAACATGATACAACCAAATCTCTTTCATCTAATATTGATATGTTGGAAGAGCGTTTTAAGAAAAAGAATGATTGTAAGATGATGAGGATCTTTCAGTTAAACAAATAATGCAAGACATGAATTAAAAGCTACTTATCTAGAAAGCATGTAGAAGCCTCCTTGGCTAGCAGGGGCCCTCTGCTACCAATTTGGTGAAATCCTTCAGCTCCTTAAAGTTGTAATCAAAACAACATCAAAGAACTGAATTTCTCTATTGAAAATAACTCACAAATCTACATCCCATTCCATCTTAAACTTTGTGACAAAAGACTCTCTATTACTTTCTCTCTTTCTCCTATTTTCTTCTATTTTCTCATTACTTCCTCATTACCCCTGATAGGAGAAAGCTTCTCCTATTTATACAAAATATGAGGAGTCATCTCATTAATGGGAGTCCATGAATCTCTCCCTCCACCTGTAGAGTTACAATCAAAATAGGAAATGATAAGACACATGTCTTTCTAGAGTTTCAACACAACTAAGAAATGAGACACATATCCTCTTAGAGTTTCAATACAACAAGGAAGTGAGACACATATCCTCTTGATCCCATAATCTTTTCCAACCAAATTCGAATTTGGCCTTAGAGTGCCACATAAGGGTCTTCTAGAAGTCTCCTTTTGACCTACACATGTCACAAAACTCATAACACATATATAGATATATGAAACTATGTTAATTTTCTAGTTTCTAATCATAAATTCACTTAAAATACATAAAATAAATAACTTTTGAAAACAAGGATCCTAACCCATATATTTATGAAAATGGTTACTTGATGTAGGGTTTTAGGTCAGATGGCTATGAAATAAGAGCTAAACGATTATGACATAATGGAAATATGTATGAATATGGAAAACACTTTGGAGACTCAACACATCATACATGATTGGCATGCTACTTGTGTCTAAAGAGATCTGCCTTATTTGCTCTTCTCGGTCTTTCTTTATTGCTTTTAATATTTCCTCCCTGCACTTTATGTTATACTTGATAGTAATCGCTATGGTCTACATTTCCTCTAGGCTCGAAAGCTCTCTTTCTCTTATATGGATTTCTACCTCGGGGTCAAAGGAACTCGGATAGTGTGATAGAGCCCATCCCAATGGTGGTTTTATGTTAGAAGGTATCGCATTATATACCTTATTAAACTTGGCTGAAAATTTCTGTACTGTCTCTCCTAGTTGTCTTCTCAAGTTCTGATATTCTTCTAGGAGGAGGAAGACATTTACTGGGACTACCCATCTATCAAGGAAAACTTGAGAAAACTGCTGAAAACTGATGATGCTTACGACTGGAAGGTTTTTAAACAAACTCTTAGCATTTCCTTGTAATGACAAGGAAAACTTCTAATACGCACATCATCTTCTTCTACTTCATACAAGTCAAGTAAATCTTCAAGATTTTGGAAATGCTTCTCAATAGTGATATTTGAATTTTCTCCATCAAAAAGAGGCAGCTTATTGGTAAGTCCTGTAGGAAGGGGTTGGAAGGTAAGAGGAAAAACCAGGGGCTTGTATCTTTCTATGACCTTTGTGGGTGTCGCTAGTGCAATATGAGGCTGATTACTACTTGAAGTTTCATCGAGGGTTAGAGATACATCATGAGGCTCTTGTTCCACTAGGTCTTTCAAAGGAGTATAGGTCTGCTTATGGTCTGAAGACTGAGGCTTGAGATCTTTCCCATACTCAATGTGAGTTTCATCTTTGTGCACTTGATCAGTCTTAAAGTAGGACAGAACATAGTTGTAGATAAAAAAAATGAATTCTTTAAACCAAATCCAACCTAAATGTTCTATCCTTCTACGAGGTCTGGCCATATTTCAGGTTCTTCCTCCAGTGGAGTCTTTGAGAGTTATGGAGTGTGGAGTCACCAGGTGGATGAATTTTATTGTTTGAATTAGGCTACTGTCCACCATCAGTAATGAGATACCAATCTAACCAGAGATTCTAGGTTCGATCCCCAACGGAGTCGCCATTATGTTGGGGTTCCAGTGTTTTGGCCAGATTGGCAAGACCAAAAGACTAGACAAAATCATAACCACTTTGGGATCCTAGGATCTAGCCCTCCTGGATCCGGAGAGGTATCTCTCCATAAAAGCAAAGAATGATATATCTTTGAAAGCTCAAAATGAGGTATTATGCTAGGTATGAAGCACAAGGGGGGTTTTAAATGATTTGGTTGGTTGTTGGGTTGGAGATCATTAACTGAGAAGGTTATGAAATGAAAGGAGCAAAGCAGCAGGACGTTTTGGCAAAAGAGAATAGATCAAGAAAGTGTCGACTATTGGGCCATGGAGTCATGAAAGGGGATTACTTGCAAACAACTAAGCAAGGCTTTCCATAGGGCAAGTCATCTATACTAAAGGATCTTTTAGATAGATGGTGGAATGGAACATTAAGGAGTGAAATGGAGAGGCACAAAGGGAAGCTTAAGATCAGGTCAGAGGTCATTTAACTCCAGGCCTGCTTCAACATGCTCTCAAAGGAAAAACAAAGTTAAGATTTAACATAGAACTAGGCCTAAGATCAGAGAAGGACTTTGACCCTTCAATGCTTTTGACACCAGCTCGAGGGATCTTAGGAAGGCCAATCTGTTGGAAAAGGACCCCAGTGGACAGGGCTAACTCTAAATCCCTAGTATACCAATTCTTCCAGCTTAAACCCAACCAGAACATCTAAGCAACAAACCCCGAATTCACACATCAGTAAGCATGGGCTAGACCGACATCTTTAATTGGTTAAATTACATGGATTTTCTCTTAGATTCACTATCAGCAGAAAACATCAAAGATAATAAGAGAAGTGGACATTAGGGTACCATATAGGGGTATATCCTAAGCCTAATTTAATAATTCTCATCAGAGAAATATGAATAACATGATTTAAACATGAAATAAGTAAGGAAACATCACCCGTAATATAGAACAGGATCTTGTGAAATGCTTGATAAATTGATGTGCAAAACCAGTCACATACATTGAGCTCAATGGCTAATACAGCCCAAACTTTCTCCTCCCAGCCTACTAAATTAAAAACTACTCAGCTACTTCCCCCAACAATTTTTCTAACAATCGAATGAATCCCTACAACAAACATCAACAACAACAACCTTTTCAATATGTTCTGCGGGAGTTCTTATAGGAGAAAAAATGGCAGTAGAAGTAGATGTAAATTAAATTTTCTCATTAAGACGGAGTGGAGGCAGAAGGTTGAGCCTACTCTGCTTAGTGGCTCTGCATTGTTGTATGTGCTCTGCAGTATGTTGTGGGAGTCTTTTTCAGGTCGATAGCATCCTCAGATGTGTTCTTTGAAGTCCTCTTGGTTGTATGGTACTCTGTGGTAGCTTTCTGAAATAATTGACAGGGATGGAAAGTCTGTGGGTCTCCATACTTCCATTTTTTCTATCTTGACAGTCTTTAAGAAGCTTCTGTTAGTGTAATGGCTTTAAGGGCTCGAGGAGGCATGGAGAACGCTATTGGAGGTGTCTTTTCTGGAGAAAATACATTCTGCTAATGTAAAAGCACATATATGACCCTTTGTGTGCTTAAGTCTTCAAACTACGTCTTCTTCCTTTGAACACGGGATTATAAACATTAATCTTAAGTAATAGGCATTAACCCTTTGATATTTCAATTCCAATACACTTGGCCGCTGCTGTAATGGCCTCTCTGCACTCTCAATCACAGTGAGTGTGACTGTGGAGCCAGAGTGAATTTCTTCGCTCTATAATCCCTGCACAATGAAATAAAACAATTATAAAATCCAGGGGAGAGTTGGGATATAGCTACGAAGGCCTGGGGGAATGATGAATGCGGGTGAAGAATCGGTGAAAATCACTACGGAATGGTGAAGAACAGAGTAAATGAAGGTTTAGTGTGAAAATGGTCGCAGGCCATTCGATTAGATGAAACAATGGTGGTCAACGGCCAGTATTGATCGTGGAGGGAGGTTAGACAAAGAAAATAGGCCTTTAATGTTAAAACACAAAGGCTTAACCTTTGGGTGAATACAAAGGGGAATGATAAAAATGAATGAAAGTTAGGCACCTCTGGTGGTGGGACCCGGCGGGCGGAGGGCGATTAATTGTGAATCGTTGGATCTCACGAGGAGATCAACAGCGGGGATTGAATGTTCAAGTTAATAAAGGCTCCGATGAAGAAATATGGTGGATGGCATGATGAAATGGAGACCGTCAATCTAGATCGAATGGACGGTCACGATTTAATCAGAGGATTGTAATTGGGGGAGGCAGAGGGTGACACCTTTAAAACTTCTGATTGGCGATGGAGCGATTGGGTGCCAATCGTCTGATCCGAAACAAGATCGATGGTGGATATTGATCGGAAGCGGAGAAAGACAGGGGCGATGAACAGGGTGCGAAGTAATCTGGACCATTGGATTTGGATAGATGAACGGCTCAGATCAAATCAGGGCTCGAAAATCGGGAGGGTTTTGTAACACGGGATTGGTGCGATTAGCGGTGATGCGATTACGCGATAGTCGTTGGATCAGAATGATAGATCAACGGTTAACGTTCAATCGAGGGGTAATGTAAAGAGGGGAAACTGGCGTGAAGCATGGTTGGCGCTGAATGTCAGATCTTGTAAAGATCGACGGCTCAGAACATGCCCGCGGTCTATAGAACAAAAGACCTCACATCGGAGAAATTCAAGCTATCAAAGGAAATGGCTTACAATGAAAGTCTCAATTGTGATTAGCTCCTAGGGCTTTAGTGCTTGGTTCTGGGAACGGGTCAAGTGGGGAAGTGGTTAAGGGGCTTGGCCATAAGGGGCTTAGGCCAGATATGTAAAATAAGTGTTGTTTAAGCCAAAAAGAGGGTTTTAAAGGCTTAAAAGGGTTTTCGGTAGAGGGGAAAAAGGGATTTTTAAACCAAACAAAGGGTACTTGTAAGGTTTAGAGGGGAGTTGGGATGATTTAGAGGGTTAATGAGGGATTTTGGTGGGAATTTGAAAGGGGAAAAGGTGATGAGAATAGAGGCTCAGTGGGAATGAAAATAAGGGGATATGGAGGTCTTTCGAGCATTTTCTTCCACAAACAGAGAGGCTTTTTAACTGGAAACAGCAGTGAGGATTCTACAAAGGGAAAAATACACAGAAGGCTTCAAGAATGATATTTTTTCAGAGGAAATGTATTTTTTGAAGGCTAAAAAAAATTTTAGCCACTTGTTTGCTTGTCAAAAATTTCATAGGTGGCTAACAGAGGCCCAAGTCTGTATTGGCATTGTCTTATGAGAAAATGCACAGTGAGAGCACCCTTTTATACTTATCATACTGTAACACCGCCCTATATACCCAAAATTACGTGGACGAGCTACGATATACTTACGTACGTGGAGTGAGGTATCACACTCGGAATGTATCGTAGATAATTTAACGACAACTTCTATGTTTTATGACGTTGGAACACGTCTCTAGCCTAGACCTTCTAAATGTTATTGTTATGGTTCCAATGCTTTGTTAGGTAAATTGAGATTAATTTTATGTTGATCTTTCTTAACAATTTTCCTTTCAAAGGTTCACCATGATGATGTATTGGAAAATTCCTAAAATGCAACTAAGAATGATAAGCAATCTTTCCTAACAAGGCGATTTATTCCTAATTTTGCTGAGATTGTGGAGGACATAACAAGGATGCTAAAGAAGGGAGTTGATATTAAGTGGACAGCAGAGGCAAGAAACTCATTTGAAGAGATCAAAATAGCACTCACACAGGCACCAGTATTGATCAATCCATATTTCTCAAAGGAATTTTTGGTTTTCACCTTTGCATCAGTGAATACTATCGCTGGAGTTCTGCTACAAAAAGGACAACAAGGTATTGAGAAGACGATTTATTTCTTTAGTAGGACATTATCCAATTTTGAGCTGAGGTATAATATCTTAGAAAAGCAGGCCTATGCTCTGGTAAATGTTATCAAATATTTCAGAATTTATATTCTGCATACTCATATTGTGGCATTTGTTCCTAATACTGTTGTGAAAGACATCCTCACTCAAGCCAACCTTGATGGTAAGAGGGGGAAATGGATTGCCAAGCTGCTAGAATATGATATAGAGATTAAACCAACAAAATTGGTCAAAGGGAAAGGCTTGGAAAAGTTGATGGCACAGTCAAACTTTGACTGTCTTGATATAAATTGGATTGTAGAAATATCAGAAATTTCAGATGATGAGGAGGAAATATTTCCTATTGAAGAAAAATATATCATCTCAGATTGGTACAAAGAAGTTTTTTTTTTCCTACAGCACCATAAAGCACCTACTAATTTAGCAAAGGCCAAAGCAAGGTTTTTTAAGCTGAAATCTTTGAGATACTTTATATTTGACATAAATTTGTTTTGGAAGGATACTGACAGAATTTTGTTGAATTGCTTGCTAGAGGAGGAGACTGATAAAGTGATTGAGGAGTTTCACAAAGGGGATTGTGGAGGTCACCATTATTGTAAGGCGACAGTGAACAAAATTTTGAGAGCAGGGTATTATTGACCTACAATTTTGAAGGATGTCTACAAGAGGGTTGTTGCCTGCCATGAATGCCAAATTTTCGAGGGTAAGAAGAAACTTGTACCTTTGCCTTTAATGCCTATTTATGTAGAAGCACCATTCCAGCAGTGGGGAATAGATTTTATTAGGGAGATTCATCCATCATCTTCAGGTCAACATCGTTGGATTCTTACATCGACTGATTACTTCACCAAATGGATTGATGTAATCCCAACTAGGAAAGAAAATGATTCTGTGATTATTTCTTTCTTAGAAAATAATATCTTGTCTATGTTTGGTTTCCCCATGAAGATTATAACTAATAATGCACAGGCATTCAAGTCTAAGAAGTTGATCAATTTATGTCATCAATATCATATTACTCTCGGGCATTGTACTGCATATTATCTGCAAGGAAATGGCCTTGTTGAATCTTCTAACAAGAGCATTGTAAGGATCATTAAAAAGGTGTTGCAGGAGAATAAGAAGGCTTGGAATTTGAAGCTAAAGTATGCCTTATGGGCTGACAGGATATGCACAAAGAGATAAATCGGAACTTCACCATATGAATTGGTATATGGCGTTGAGGCTATTTTTCCTACATCACTAGGGGTACCTGTTACGAAGCTAATTCAAGGGCTGGAATAGGAACCAAATGAAATCCAGAGGAGAATTAATCAGCTGATAGCTCTGCAAGAGAAAATGAATGAAGTTTATGACAACAATCAGCAATCTCAAAATAGAATCAAGAGGACATTTGATAAGAAGATCAAGGAAGAGAGTTTTTAAATTCAAGATGAAGTGTTGAAATGGGAGGCTAGAATTGAAGAGAAAGGAAAACATGGTAAGTTTGAGAACTTATGGAAAGGTTATTTCAAGATAGCTTATTCTCATGGAAACAATACTTACATACTGCAGGAGATAGATGGAAAACCTTATGTTGGAGGACCTTTCAATGGCAGGTTTGTGAAGCATTATTCTTCCTAAAAACTGATGGATTGTTCATGTCATTGAATATATTCCATTTTATAAGTTTTTCTTCTAATAATGACAAGAAAAATTAGCAAGCTTGAGCCCAAGGTGAAGGCCATTAGAGCTTGAGGAGGAAGCTTAGAAATTTTAAAGTTTTTACTGTTTTGGTCAAGAAAATGGATAGCAGCACTGGAACTACTGGTTCTTAGTGTACCACAGGGGCACACTATCCCAAGTGGAGCAACTTTTATCACCAATTTTTTTTTTTTTTTTAAACACGATATGTCAATTCTGTTTTGATCATGGTGTAAATAGTTTTAAAAGTAATTTTCTCATGGTTAAGGGCATTTCATAGTTTTAGAGGTTTAGTGTTCACCATCAGAATTCAAATAAGGCCTTTATAGGTTCATTCCATAGTAAAAAATTTCACATTTTTCATTCAAGGGTCATCTAAGTAAGTTTTGGGCAAATTTTTTGCAATTAGCCACAAATCCACAGTTTCGTAGTGTCTTTAGTTCAAAAAGTGAGTTTTGCGCTACGAAAGCGCTGCTAATTTTGTAGCACAAAGTGCGAAAATTACACTGTGAGTGCTACAAAAGCACGGTTTCTTAGCTTTCATGTCAAATAAGTCGGGATCTGTCAATTTCAGTTGGGGAATGACATGATAGGGGTATGGTGAGTCAGTTAGTTACCAGATTCGATGTACTTACCTATCCTACAGTCATCATAGTCATGAGAGGATATCAATCAAACATCATTTGGTCATGAGGTGACATCTCTAATTGGATTTTTTTGCCTAATTGAGTCATCTCTATTTCATTTATATTCACATATGTTGTCCAAGATCTGAAGCAGTACAGATAAGTTTGTGGCTGTTCTATTCAAAGACAACTCTCACCAGTATCAAGTGAGGCTATTCATCATATCAAGCGAGGCTATTCATCAAATCAAGAGAAGATTTTTTATAGGTTTTAGAGAAGCTAACAAGTTTTCTCTACAAGAAACATGGCAGAGGAGAAGAGGGTCCACAGAGGGGGACATTTTCTAAGACACGAGCTTGAGAATGCAAATGCTGTTATGGAGGATCAAATGGTAATGGAGGCTTTTAGCAAAGCTGGCTGTCTCAAATTTTGTGAAAAGCTGTAGGGTTTCCACACTGAGGTGTCCAAAGAGCTTTCTTTACATTTCAGTGGAACCACTACCATAGTTGGAATGATAAATATTCCAGTTACACCTGAGATCATAGATGCTGTGACAGAGATACCAAGGGGATAGCAATATTGGTTTAAAGGTTTTAGGTTTGACATGGAACCATGCAAGGAGTTTATGAAACGTGAATATGTAGACATGGATCTGAACAATGCAATAACCAGAAGCTGTATCAAGGAAAACTATGCAAAGCTGCTATTCAACATCCAAAGATATTTCACATGTGAAGGCATGAGCCATAAAGTCTACACTTATCATTTCAAACTACTATTTCATTTTATGGGTATGATATCATTATATTTACTATTTTATTTGAATAGAAGTATTTCCAAAATGGCTGACAAAGTCCAAGCGAAATCTGATGGATGTGAAACATCTCTGTTTCATTAGGGTTTGATAAAGTTACTATTTTTAAATGAGCTCCAGAAAATAATTAGGGATTGGTCTTCCTTTTTATTTGTGATTGGATTTTAAATGGAATCCCTAACCCCAACTAGAAACCCTAAGATTAAGGGGAATCCTTCACCACTAGTAGCAGAATCCAGTCAGCCAGTGGTTACTAAAGCAAAGAGGTTTGTAAAGTTGAAACCAAGGAAACAGTTTGAAGATAGAACTAATAAAGCATCATTTATTGTTGCAGAAACCCCATCACCTGCAAAAAAGAAATTTTAAAGGGTCAAAGAAATAAAACAAAAACAAGTGGCCAGTAATCAGGAGATCCAAAGAAAGACAAGAAGTCAAATAGCAGCATCAAAGGGAAAAGAATTTGTTTCAGTGAAAGAGGATAGCCCTATGATGAAAGGAAATTTGGTTGATATACTTCATGCAATTGATATAGAAGAATCACCTATTTTGCAGGCAGATTTCATTGAAGTGGATGAACCCAAACAGAGAAAAATGAAATCGGAAAAGAAATCGGAATTTGAAGGTGAGAATGCAGCTTTTGCTTTTCAAGCTAGGAAACCTTTAACCAGGCATGAAAATAAACTCCAAGAAGGAAGAAAAGATATCCAAGTAACTATTGAAGCAACCAAAGTCCCTGAATAGTTAGTTGATCTCTCATCACCTATAGTGGAGCATGCAGCCAGCGAGATAGTGAAGGGAAAGGAACACATGTCAGAGTGTCAAATATTGGAGGAAATGTTGAAGCTAGCAAATCAAGAGATGGAAATGATGAGAAAGAGGGAAAAAGAGCACATCATTTAAAAGACAGAATTCCAGAGGATGAAGGTTGTTTGGGAAGTTCAAACAGTTGCTAGGTCAAAGATCCCAAGCAATGGACATCAGTTATTTACATGGACAGTTCCAGCCATTAAAGAAGAAAATTTTGTTAGAGTTATCAAAACCCATTTGAGAGCCAGTAATAGAAAGCTAAGAGGCCAAGTGGAGGATTTGGAGATACAATTAAAATATTCTGAAGATGAAATGAAGAGAAGAGGTGCAAAATGACAAATTCAAAGAAAACTTAAAATGGAAAATGAGGATTAAAGTTTGTGAAGTTTGTGTTTTTAGTCCAAATAGCTGATGGTTTTGATGAAGCCAATGATGTTCTGAAGCTCTGGCACCTTTTTTTTTTTAAATTTTGTGAAAATTTGGTTAAAATTTCTTACATAGAAGTTTCATAGCACCTGTAGTGCAAAATCAGTGAAAAGTGCTATGAAACTACTGTAGCAGCTTTTTCACTCTTTTCTTATAAAATTTTGGAGGGAAGACCATTGGATTTTGATTTGAAATTTCTAAGGAAGCTATGTCAAGTGAATATAAAAGTAATCCTAAAGGAAATAAGGCTAAATTTTCAAAGAAAATGGTTAAAAATATTGCGCTACAAAAAGCGTTGCGAAACTATGCTGCTTTCATAGCGCAGGTCTGTTTTCACTGTTTTGAGAAGTTCAAAGTGGTTTTACACAGCTGGAATGAAGGGATGAATTGGGAAATATGCTAGTCATGTTCCTGAAATCAATTAGCCTTGAAGTTCTCAGTTATAAGTGGTCATAATATCTCAAGAAACTAAAATGATCCTAAGCCTAAAAACAGGGGACCAGTTTCCTAGATTGCAGGAGATCAACATCATCAGCATTATGGTCATAACAGGTTCGAACTCATCATCAAGATTCGACTTAATGAAAATATAGGTGGAAAATGATGTAATTAAGTTTAGATAAAGCTGTTTTGAGTGGAATCAAAAGAGTTCTAATTCTATTTGTAATAAGACTCTATATTAGTTTTACAACTGTGTTTGTAATAAATACCATGTTTTATGGTTAGAATAGGTGTCAAAGCATAGAAATTCGATTTATATAGTTGTGGATAAGCTTATCTTATGATGTAAATGATCTATAAAAGATCAAGGAGTCGAATTAGAAAGGGTTGGACATTTGTTAGAAAAAAGACTTTGTTTATTGTAAGTGACTGTTTTCAGCCTAATACAGAATTACTACTTAGAAAACTCAAGATTCATAAGGATTTCTTGTATGTTCTTGTTATGATGACATATTTTCAATATTCTATTGCAGTGGTGTTTGCTTATGTTACTTAGAATTCATCAATGATGCTCTAACTTCCTTCATAGACAAACTGACTGTGTGTTTCACTGCTCTACATGTTTATTCCTTCACTTGAACTCTGATATACCTTGACTTCCATGCTAGGTGGATTATTTTAGTTTTTATGAAGCTATTATGACTCCATAAGCCCAATGTACACTTGCTAATGTGATTTACAACCATTTTATATCATTTATCTATTTTTATCCCATATAGAGTTAGCCATCTACATATTTATCAAAAATCATAAACCCTTGAAAGAGCCCTCTCAGCCAAAATATTGTTATGAAATAGTTACATGAGATTAACTTGATTAGAAGCCTATCAGGTCTAATTTTGTGACGACATTTTGGTGCGTCTGCCGAGAGTCTGAAGATTATACTTTCCCGAGATTTTGAAGCTGAACTTCTGAAGGTAGCAGGAGCTCAGAAAGATTTTCAAGGCTGCATCTACCTTGGTGACTCCATTTAAAATTTATATGTTCAAAGGTGGCTTCGAGAAGGAGATACATGAGGAGTAATCCTGACCCAAATCCACCTACTATCGTGGAAAATCCAAACACCATTTCAAGGGGCAGTGAAGGCATTTATGAAATATTAGGTACTCCATCTCATTCGAAATCCTTGTCCTCTGAAATATCAAGAAGTCTCGAAGACAAAAGAGTTGATGATAAAATTCATGAGCTTTTGTTTATATCAGAAAATGAAAAGGATTTAATTGAAATTATCTTAGACTTACATAAGAGAGGAATTGACACCTCAGCTCTAGTAACAGAAGAAGACAAAGAGGAATTCTGGGAAGCTGTAACTTCAGAGTTTCTATTGGAAAAATTGTCTCTAGACAAATTAAAGGAGCTTGATCCTTTCAAAGTATTGTTGAAAAGTGAAGTTGGTTTACCTCTTCCCAACTGGAGCTCAATTGCTAGTGGCCTACAAAGACCAAACAGTCCTCCTCATAGCAGTTTTTCATCTACTGTTTCTGCCTTTCATTAAATTACCACAGTACCTCTAACCATGGCTGGAAATCCACCTGATGCACCTGCTAGATATGCCCCTCTTGTCTTTCCTACTGTCTTACATGACCTCCCTAGTATATATGTTGCTAGAATTAAAACCTAGGGAAGTGATGAAGACATTACAACAGAGGATCATGTAGATCAAATTAATGACTTTATAGACAGGGAGGAGGTTGATCATGAAGATGTTAAATTGATATTTCTTGCTCAAAGTTTCACTGGTGAGGTTAGGAAGTGGTATAAATCTCTTACTCCTGGAAGCATGCATGATTGGAATGAATTTGAAGATGTTTTCCTAAGAAAATGGGGAAATAGAACTAACCCAGTACAAGCCCTCACTAAGTATAATACTTTGAAGAGAGCTACTGATGAAACTGTCCAAAATGTTTCAAAAAGGTTTAATAAAGTGTTAGAATCTATTCCTACCAATTTGAAACCAGCAGAAGCTTTATCTCAAATGAGGTATGCTGAAGATTTTGACTATAAGTTTTCCATATTTTTGAGAGAAAGAGAATCCCCTACACTTGCTAAAATGGAAAATGATGCTGTGAAAGTGGAGGTTAATTTGATAGCAGCTAAAAATTCAAAAATGGGTAAGGCTAAGTTGAAAGAAGAAGAGAAACCTTCATCCTCTACCTCTCGAGGCAAACTGGATTCAATGATGAAAAAAATGGAAAAATTGATGGATAGATTAGCCCTTGGGAATACCTCTGATCCTCCTGCGCAACATGAACCTCAATTTAGAAATCCTCAGTTTAGGAGACCTTAGAATCAACAAAGACCAAAAGAGAATAGAAATCAACAGCCTGATCCTCCAGTGAGACCTCCTTTTCAGCAGAATTTGGTTAATGAAGAAGATGACCCTGAAGTTCCTGAGGAGTTTATTCATTGTTTTGATGAAGATATGTTAGGAATTTTATTGAATAAGGAAGAACATGATCAATCAGATCAAAACAATCATGAAGAAGAAACATCAGACTATCTAAAGGGGTATCAACATGCTATTTTTGAGATGCAGAAACAATATAATCTCAGAAATAGGAATGTGCCTATCATTGCAAAAAAAACACAACCTAAGAAGGATGCACCTAAGGTTGCTGATGGCAAGAAGGATGCTCCTAAGGTCGTTGAAGGTCAGCAAGATGCACCAGCTGTCCCTCCTACCAAAGAAGCTGTAAAATCTGTTTCTGTTTTCAACCTTGAGAATGAAATTTCTAAGATAAAAATATCAGTCCCTTTTGGTGAGATTCTGAAGGTACATGAATATAGAAGCAAGATTGTTAAAATTCTAACTCACAACTAGGAGCTACTGATATCTTGAATGTACTAGAAGATCATTTGACCATATATTTGGGTCCAATACTAGAAGATGAACAGAATGAGGAAGTTTCTCCTTTTTATGTAAGCCTTAGCATTCACGACATGAAATTGCACAATGTTATGTTGGATTCAGGGGCCTCTCAAAATATTATGCCCAAAGTAATCATGGAAAGAATGGGGTTCGAAATAACTAGGGCATATAAAGATTTTTTTTATTTTGATTCAAAAAGAGTTAAATGCATTGGTTTAATCAAGCATGTTGTTGTTGGACTGGAGCAATTTCCTGCTAAGACTGTAGTCATGGACATTGTAGTAGCATACATTCCACCGAAGTTTGGTATGTTGTTGTCAAGGTCATGGGCAGCAAAAATTAAAGGTACAATGCAGATGGATATTACTTATGCTACCATTCCAGTCTTTGCGGAGCAAAGGAGAATGTATCGAGAGACAAGGATGGCATGGATGGTGAGTAGCAAATATAAACCCCAAAAATTTCCAATCTATGCTCTTGATATTGAAATTGGCTCCGCTATTATTTTCAATGAATTGAATAATGAAACAGAAGAAGAAAGGAAAGCAAAAAATCAGAGTTCTAAAATTTAGTAGTTTGAAAATCAGCAAACAGAAAGTCAACAAGTCAACAATAAAGAGGAAGAAGGTTGGTGGTAATTTCATTTTGATGGATCAACAGGCAGAGAAGGAGCAGGAGCAGGGATCTGGATTAGAAATCCAAGTAATGAGAGTAAGTTATTTTCCAATAAATTGAACTTTGATTGCATGGACAACATGGCTAAATATGAATCCTTGATTTTGGGTCTAGAAGTGTTGAAAAGAATGAATTCTCAAAACATTTCTATTTTTGGAGATTCAAAATTAGTCATAAAATAGATTGAGGGTGTTTATAAAACAAGGGACACAAGGATGAAATCATTTAGGAATATGGTTTTAGACATGTTAGAAAACTTTCAAGTTTATTCATTCACAATCAAAACTAGAGAACACAACTCCATTGCTGACTCTCTTGCTATCTCTGCAAGTCTTTTCACTATTGCTACGCACTCCACAGAAAAGTATGAAGTTGAGGTCCGCCATAGGACAACCATCCTTGATAATATTACTCATTGGAAATTTTTTGAGGATGATCAATAGGTTAAAATCCTTATTAAGTTGAAAGAAGAGTTTAAAAATGTACA
The DNA here is from genome assembly GCA_034641835.2 of Pinus albicaulis. NCBI lineage: Eukaryota > Viridiplantae > Streptophyta > Pinopsida > Pinales > Pinaceae > Pinus > Pinus albicaulis. The sequence continues at coordinate 1,618,361,229 of CM076582.1, forward strand.
AGTATATCAACAGAACATGTTGGCTGAATATAAAGGGAGTTTTGAGGTTTTGAAATTAAAGAATAATTCCATACCAAAGGGACTCATACCTCTAGAATTTTGTTTTGATCAGAATGATGTTTTTAAATCCCCTAAGGTACAAGTTGATGATGAAGAAGTTGAGAGCTATAACCTTGGTACTATAGCTATGCCCAAAATGATTAAACATTCAAAATTTCTTTTAGCTAATATGAAGTTTAAGTATGTTGAAATGATGAAAATATTCATAGATGTCTTTTCTTGGAACTATGTTGATTTGAAAGAATATGATCCCGCCATTATTCAGCACACTATTCCCATAAAAGAAAATGAAAGACCTTTCAAGAAGAAGTTAAGGAGGATCAAGCCACTTCTCATGCCTTTGATTGAGAAGGAGGTTAAAAATATCTTTGATGCCAAAATCATAGTCCCAATTAGATTTTCAAATTGGCTTGCAAATTTGGTTTCGGTTAGAAAGAAGAGTGGAGAAATCAGAATATGCATTGACTTCAAAAATTTGAATAAAGATTCCCTGAAAGATAATTATCCTCTCCCAAAGATGGATCAAATTTTACAAAATATTGTGGATTCTCAGAGAATGTCTATGCTTTATGGTTTTTTAGGTTATAATCAGATCCTTGTGCATCTTGATGATCAGGAAAAAACAACCTTTACTACACTGTGGGGTACTTTTATGTATGCCAAGATGCCATTTGGTCTCATGAATACAGGAGCTACCTTCCAGAGGGAAATGGAAATTTCATTTTCTGAAGTGAAGGATAATATGGTGGTTGTGTATCTTGATGACATAACAGTCTTCTCAAGAAAGGAAGAAGACCACTTGAAACACTTGGAAAGAATTATGCTGAAATGTAGAAGGTTTGGCATCTCTCTAAATCCCACCAAAATTATTTTTTCTTTAACTTCAGGTAAATTACTTGGTCATATCATTTCTAAAGATGGGATTAAGATTAATCCAAGTAGGTTCAATGCAATTCAAAAGATGGAGTTTCCAAGAAGTAGGAAGGAGATTCAATATTTTCTTGGAAAGGTAAAATTTGTAAGGCGATTTATTCCTAATTTTGCTGAGATTTTGAAGGACATAACAAGGATGCTAAAGAAGGGAGTTGATATTAAGTGGACAGTAGAGGCAAGAAACTCATTTGAAGAGATCAAAATATCACTCACACAGGCACCAATATTGATCAATCCAGATTTCTCAAAGGAATTTCTGGTTTTTACCTTTGCATCAGAGAATATTATCGTTGGATTTCTGCTACAAAAAGGACATCAAGGTATTGAGCAGCTGATTTATTTTTTTAGGAGGAAATTAGCCAATTCTAAGCTGAAGTATAATATCTTAGAAACATAGGCCTGTGTTCTAGTGAAGGCTATCAAATATTTCAGAATTTATATTTTTCATTCTCATATTGTGGCGTTTGTTCCTAATACTGTTGTGAAAGACATCGTCACTCAAGTCGACCTTGATGGTAAGAGGGGGAAATGGATTTCCAAGATGATAGAATATGATATAGAGATTAAACCAAAAAAATTGGTCCAAGGGAAAGGCTTGGCAAAGTTGATGGCATAGTCAAACTTTGACTGTCTTGATATAAATTGGATTGCAAAAATATCAGAAATTTCAGATGATGATGAGGAACTAGTTCCTATTGAAGAAAAACATATCACCTCAGATTGGTACAAGGAAGTTGTTTTTGTCCTACAGCACCATAAAGCACCTACTGATTTACCAAAGTCCAAAGAAAGGTTTGTTAAGCTGAAATCTTTGAGATACTTTATATTTGACAAAAATCTGTTTTGGAAGCCCGATACTAGCGGAATTTTTCTGAATTTCTTGCTGGAGGAGGAGGCTGATAAAGTGATTGAGGAGTTTCACAAAGGGGATTGTGGAGGTCACCATTATTGGAAGGCGATAATGAACAAAATTTTGAGAGCAAGGTATTATTGGCCTACAATGTTTAAGGATGTCTACAAGAGGGTTGCCGCCTGCCATGAATGCTAGATTTTCGGGGATAAGAAGAAAATTGTACCTTTGCCTTTAATTCCTATTTATGTAAAAAGTGCCATTCTAGCAGTGGGGTCTAGATTTTATCAGGGAGATTCATCCATCATCTTCAGGTCAACATCGTTGGATTCTTACATCGACTGATTACTTCACTAAATGGATTGAAGCAGTCCCAACTAGGAAAGCAAATGCTTCTGTGATTATTTATTTCTTAGAAAATAATATCTTGTCTAGGTGTCATTGCCCCATGAATGTTATAAATGATAGTGCACAGGCACTCAAGTCTAAGAGGATGATCAATTTCTGTCATCAATATCATATTACTCTTAGACATTCTACTGCATAATATCCGCAAGGAAATGGCCTTGTTGAATCTTCTAACAAAAGCATTGTAAGGATCATTAAAAAGGTGTTGCAGGAGAATAAGAAGGCTTGGCATTTGAAGTTGAAGTATGCCTTATGGGCTAACAAGATATGCACAAAGAGGTCAATAGGAACTTAACCATATGAATTGGTATATGGCGTTGAGGCTATTTTTCCTGCATTGCTAGGGGTACCTGTTATGAAGTTGATTCAAGGGCTAGAAGAGGAACCAAATGCGATCCAGAGGAGAATTAATCAGTTGATAGCTCTATAAGAGAAAAGGAATGAAATTTATGACAACAATCAAAAATATCAAAACAGAATCAAGAGGACATTTGATAAGAAGATCAAGGAAGAGAGTTTTCAAATTCAAGATTAAGTGCTGAAATGGGAGGCTAGAATTGAAGAGAAAGGAAAATATGGTGAGTTTGATAACTTATGGAAAGGTCCTTTCAAGATAGCTTCTTTTCATGGAAACAATACTTACATACTATAGGAGATAGATGGAAAACCATATGCTGGAGGACCTATTAATGGCAGGTTTTTGAAGCATTATTCTTCCCAAAAACAAATGTATTGTTCATGTCATTGTATATATTCCATTTAATAAGTTTTTTCTGCTAATAATGACAAGAAAAATCAACAATCTTGTGCCCGAGGTGAAGGCCATTAGAGCTTGAGGAGGAAGCTTAAAAATTTCAAATCTTTTACTGTTTTGGTCAAGAAAATGGATAGCAGCACTGGAACTACTGGTTCTTAGTGTACCACAGAGGCACACCATCCCAAGTGGAGGCACTGTTATCACCAATTTTTTTTTTTTTTTTAAACATGGTATGTCAACTCTATTTTGATCATGGTCTAAATAGTTTTGAAAGTCATTTTAGCATGGTTAAGGGTATTTCATAGTTTTAGAGGCTTAGTGTTCACCATCAGAATTCAAATAATGTCTTTATAGGTTCATTCCGTAGTAAAAAATTTCACATTTTTCATTCAAGGGTCATCTAAGTAAGTTTTGGGCAAATTTTCTGCAAATAGCCACAAATGCACAGTTTCATAGCACTGCTAGTTCAAAAAGTGAGTTTTGTGCTACGAAAGCACTGCTACTTTCCTAGCGCAAAGTGAAAAAATTACACTGTGAGTGATACGAAAGCGCGATTTCTTAGCTTTCGTATGAAATAAGCCGAGATCTGTCAGTTTCAGTTGGGGAATGACATGATAGGGATATGGTGAGTCAGTTAGTTACCATATTTGATGTACTTACCTGTCCAAAAGTCATCATAGTCATGATAGGATATTAATAAAACATCATTTGGTCATGAGGTGACATCTCTAATTCGATTTTTTTGCCTAATTGAGTCATCTTTGTTTCATTTACATTCACATATATTGTCCAAGCTTTGAAGCAGTACGGATAAGTTTGTGGTTGTTCTATTCAAAGACAACTCTCACCAGTATCAAGCAAGGTTGTTCAGCATATCAAGTAAGGCTATTCATCAAATCAAGAGAGGTTGTTTTACAGGTTTTAGAGAAGCCAACAATTTTTCTTTACAAGAAACATGGCAGAGGATAAGAAGGTCCACAGAGGGGGAAATTGTCTAAGATACGAGCCTGAGAATGAAAATGCTATTATGGAGGTTCAAATGGTAATGGAGGCTTTTAGCAAAGCTATATATCTCAAATTTTGTGAAAAGCTGCAGCATTTCCACACTCAGGTGTCCAAAGAGTTTGCTTTACATTTCAATGGAACCACTACCAAAGTTGGAATGATAAATATGCCAGTTACACCTGAGATCATAGCTGTTGTGACAGAGATACCATGGGGACAAAAATATTGGTTTAAAGGTTTTAGGTTTGACATGGAGCCATGCAAGGAGTTTATGAAACTTGAATATGTAGACATGACCTGAACAATGTAATATCTAGAAGTTGTATCAAGGAAAACTATGCAAAGCTGATATTAAACATCAAAAGATATTTCACATGTGAAGGAAGGTACCATAAATTATACACTTATTATTTCAAACTGATGTCGCATTTCATAGGTATGATATCATTATATTTTCCATTTTACTTGCATAGAATTCTTGCCAAAATGGCTGACAAAGTCCAAGATAAATCTAATGGATGTGAAACATCTCTTTTTCATCACAGTTTGATAAAGTTACTGGTTTCAAATGAGCTTCAGAAAATAATTATGGATTGGTCTTCATTTTAATTTATGAGTGGATTTGAAATGGAAACCCTAACCCTAGCTAAAAACTCTAAGATTAAGGGGAATCCTTCACCACCAGTAGCAGAATCCAGTCAACTAGTGGTTACTAAAGTAAAGAGGTTTGTAAAGTTGAAACCAAGGAAACAGGTTGAAGATAGAAATGAGAAATCATCAGTGCTTTTTGCAAAAACCCCATTACCTGCAAAACAGAAAGTAGAAAGGGTCAAAGAAACAAAAAAAAAACAGGTGGCCAGTAAGCAGGAGATCCAGAGAAATACAAGAAGTCAAATAGCAGCATCAAAGGGAAAAGTAGTTGTTCCAGTGACAGAGGATAACCCTATGATGAAAGGAAATTTGGATGATATAATTCATGCAATTGATATAGAATAATCACCTATTGTGCAAGCAGATTTCACTGAAGTGGATGAACCCAAACAAAGAAAAATGAAATCAGCAAAGAAATTGGAATTTGAAGGTGAGCATGCAGCTTTTGTTTTTCAAGCTAGGAAACCTTTAACCAGGCATGAAAATAAACTCCAAGAAGGCAGTAAAGATATCCAAGTAACTATTTAAGTAGCCAAAGTCCCTGAAGAGGTGGTTTATCTCTCATCACATATAGTGGAGCATGCAACCAACAAGATAGTGAAGGGAAAGGAACACATGTCAGAGTGTCAACTACTGGAAGAAAGGTTGAAGCTAGAAAATAAAGAGATGGAAATGATAAGAAAGAGGGAAAGAAAGCACAACATTGAAAAGATAGAATTCAAGAGGATGAAGGCTTTTTGGGAAGGTCAAACAGTCTCTAGGTCAAAGATCCCAAGCAGTGCACATCAGTTCTTTACATGGAAAGTTCCAGCCATTAAAGAAGCAAATTTTGTTAGAGTGATCAACACCCATTAGAGAGCCAGTAATAAAAATATAAGAGGCCAAGTGGAGGATCTGGAGATGCAATTAAAACAGTCTCAAGATGAACTAAAGAGCAGAGATACAAAATGACATATTCAAAGCAAACTCAAAATGGAAAATGAGGATTAAATTTTGTGAAGGTTATGTTTTTAGTCCAAATAGCTGATGGTTTTGATGAAACCAATGATGTTCTGAAGCTATGGCACCTCTTTGTTTTAATTTTTGTGAAAATATGGTCAAAACTGCTTAAATAGCAGTTTCGTCTCGCCTGTAGTGCAAAATTAGTGAAAAGCGCTACAAAACTGTTGTAGCAACTTTTTCACTCTTTTTTTATCAAATTTTGGAGGGAAGACCATTGTATTTTGATTTGAAATTTCTAAGGAAGCTATGTCAAGTGAATACCAAAGTAATCATGAAGGAAAGGAGGCTAAATTTTGAAAGAAAATGGGTAAAAATACAACGCTATGAAAAGCGCTACGAAACTGTGCTGCTTTCATAGCAAATGTTTGTTTTCACTGTTTTGAGAAGTTCAAAGTGGTTTTACACAGCTGGCATGAAGGGATGACTTGGTACATATGCTAATAATTTTCCTGATATCAATTAACCTTGAATTTAACATATAGAAGTGGTTAGAATATCTCAAGAAACTAAAAGGATCCTAAGCCTAAAAACAGGGGAGCAGTTTCCTAGATTTTAAGGGATCAAAATCATCAGCAATATGGTCATAATAGGTTGGAATTCATCATCAGGATTTGACTTAATGAAAATATAGGTGGAAAATGATGTAATTAAGTTTATATAAAACTGTTTTGAGTGGAATCAAAAGAGTTCTAATTCTATTTGTAACAGGACCCTATATTAGTTTTACAACTTTGTTTGTAATAAATACCATGTTTTATGGTTAGAATAGGTGTCAAATAATAGGGATTCGATGTATCTATTTGTGGATAAACTTATCTTAAAAAGAATATGTTTATTGTAAGTGACTGTTTTCAGCCTAATACAAAATTTCTACTTAGACAACTCAAGATTCATAAGGAGTTCTTGTATGTTCTTGTTATGATGGCATCTTTTCAATATTCTATTGCAGTGGTGTTTTCTTATGTTACTCAAAATTCATCAATAATTCTCTCACTTCCTTCATAGACAAAATAACTATGTGTTTCACTTTTCTACATGTTTATTCCTTGACTTGAACTCTGATATGCCTTGACTTCCATGCTAGGTAGATTATTTTGGTTTTTTTGAAGCTATTATGACTCCATAAGCCCAATGTACACTTGATAATGTGATTTACAACCAGTTTATATTTAGCCATCTACATATTTATCAAAAATCATAAACCCTTCAGAGAGCCCTCTTAGGTTGAGGAGGCTAAGCCTCAGCCAAAATATTGTTCTGAAACAATTACATGAGATTAACTTGATTGGCAGCCTATCAGGTCTAATTTTGTGATAAAACTATGCAAAGCACTGTGTCCTATCCAAGAATGCATTGGGCACAGTGTATAAGGAAAAGCACTACTGTTTAACACACTTCTTTTGCAAATTAAGATCTAAAAAAGTTTGATATTTGTGAATAAAAACTAGTGGGTGGATAAAAAAAGAAAATGAGAGGCTAAAACACCTAGATATAAGAGAGATTCTCCCCTACGAAGTTGCCAATTTGTTGGAAAGAATTGTGAATTACAGATAAAACACACTTCCCTAGACAGGTGGTAGTCTAGAACAACAGATTAAAGACTATACAATTACTTCTCCTAACTTAGATTAGAGGCTTACTTATAATCCAAGCGCTTCTAAATGGTTCCTTCTGTCGCTTCTATTGTAGCTTCAAATTCAAGTGGTTTGTGGGAAAAATGATTCTTGTAAGAAAGAACACTAAAACAATAGAAGATAGAAATAATACAGATGTCTATTCAAGTTAGTTAGCTAAATCAGTAAAGCATAAACCATATACATCAACTAAGATCTTACAATATGGAAAATCAAAGCCAATACAGATGCGTATAGGGAAAAGTAAGTTGTATTCTTTATTGATGATAGAAGGAGAGGTTACAACCCAATGAATGATTTGAAGTGACCATCTCCAACAACGATCCTCAGCCTCATCATAAGTATAAATCTCTCCAGCAGCTGTTACACAAATCTAACTCTCATTTGAAAATCCACCAGCATTTCTCTACTCAAATTCTTCCTTACCAAGCACTCAGATCTGTGCTCAATTTATAGAGGAGTTGAAGGTTGTTTTGCAATCAATTACATTCCAATAATAGGTAAGACATGTTCCCAATATTGTAGATGTAAAATGGACACTTGGATTCGAAGCTTGACACATGAGAACTCTTCTAGAAGGCACTGGTCAAGTGGAGATTCCAGAACAATGAGAATTTCTCTCCCAATGTGAACAATGCACCCATAGATGTTAGGAAGTTCTTTGCAGAGAAGCCTTGCATGGGGCTAACTACATATGCAATGCACTTAGTCCCCTTAGAGGCAACTTTGGTGAGCTCTCATATGCTATATAATAAAATTCAAACCTTGGAAACCTTTGCTTGATGAAAGTCATGCTTGATTTGTCTTGTTATTGTCTTAGGGCATGTAGCAACTTGAAATGATAGGGAATGATAGACAAATCAGAAGATTATGCCCAGTTAACCAGGTCATTGGGAATGATGCCCAAATTGACCTATAATAGTTTGATCAGGAGGATTTGGTAATACTATCAGTATTAATAATTTCTACAAGAAGGAGTTTGATTTAGATGCAGATGAGGAACTCTTAGTTCCAAAGGATGAACCTCAGGATGTGGAGCAACTAAAATATGAATACCATGGAGTGGAATAAACCACTTATGCAGAGCCAACCACGAGAAATGGTAGGAAGCACACGAGAGAGGCTGAAATATTGATGCTAGACGTGATAGAGGATGTAGGTGCACTACATCATAACATAGGCAGAGAAGGTCCTTGGACATGTATACTTGATATATGGCTCTTATGAGTGAGTGTATTGTGACAGAACCATCCTCTTTTGATGAATCAATGCAACAACCAACATGGGTTGATGCAATGGTTGAGGAGTATGACTCCATTATCAGAAACAGTGCATGGGAAGTGGTCCCAAGACCAGTGGGGAAGTCAGTGGTTGGATCTAGGTTGATCTACAAGTTCAAGAAAATAAAGACCTTCAGGAGGGGGAAATTTTGAGCCAGATTGGAAGAGGGAGCTATACCTCTAGGTGTGAGTTGGGGCGATGTGCAGATATGATCCCAAGAAGAAATTTGGGCAGAGTCCATTGAGATGGTGTGTCTCATGGATCGAACCTAGCTACAAGGATCCAACAGTACAAGAATAGTAGGAAGGATTGGTTAGATTGATGCAGTCATATGTCAGGAGGATAGAAATCGTAGTGAAATATGTAAGATACTGGAGCGCAGATCAGAGTTGGCAGGAGTTCAGAGTGCATGAATGGAGATGTCAATAGCGTAGAGAGTCTAGTAGACATATGGAGTAGCTAGCAGCAGTTAGAAGACTCTGATGACAGATGCATTATATTTATTCAATTTTTTGGAGTCTATTCAATTTTATTAGAGTTGCATGTGTGAACAACACTAGGAAGTGTTTCATTCAAGAACATTCCAAAGGTACCAGATCGAGACATATTTATTCCTTTCTTGTTGAGAGGGAGTGTTGAAATTTTTAACAAGAAATAGTGAAATTGGCATCCATAAACAACACACACACTGGTGTGGGATCATAGATCACGCAGTGATGGGTCCTAGTGATACATTAGTGTGTAACCAATTTATTAAATAAATTGGAAAATTAATTGTAATCTTATCTCATAACAACTTGTAATAGTTAACTAAGTGTGATAGACTTAGTTAGCTAAATAATTTCGAGTTGAAGGTCTATGGATAGGCATGTAGAGTGATTATATTATTAACAGGGCCGAGTTGCAGTTGTAGCACTAGTGCAGTGTGGGTGGGATCAATTAACTCACAATAGTTGAATTAAAATCAGTTTAACTGGTTCTAACTGTTTTGTGAGCTAGTGGAAGATCAAGTGAATTAAAATAGATTTAATTCATGAGTAGTTATCTACCAAGTCACTGATGATTCACTATTTATAGTTGCATGCATGCTAATTCTGGTGGATACCCAGTTGAGACAAAGGTTCAAGGCTAGTAAACTAGTAGTTATATTTTAGGAAAACTACCCAGGTGTAGTCATAAGACCATGCGAATCCCATGACGGATCCCGTAATCAAGGAAGGGTGAATTTCCTATTTAATAAGTGTTTAATTATCTAGGGATTTCGTAATAAGGATAGTATGAGGGTAGGCCAATAATTGGCAATGTGTTTATCCAATTTTTCCTAGATCGGTTTGAAGAATTTGGTAGAGTGTATGAGGTTGTGATGATCACAAATAAATTGTATTGTTTCATGATTCCTTGGTTTATTATACAATAAATATGGAGGGGTTTTGAGCAGTTTCTTTCCCCAGAAATATTTGGTGTTGTGTATTTATTTAATTCTTTCTCTTACTTGCCTGTGATTGAAAAATTATGTTTTATTTTCTACAAATATTGTATAAGGATTCAATATCTTTCTTTAGTACATTGCATGATCAGATTGAGTCCACTGATATAATTTATACATTGTATTATAGATGTGCTAGAGATTTTCTACATTTTCCCTTAATTAAATTGGAAGAAAAATTGTAATTTCATCTCATGACAACTTGTATTAGTTAACTAAGTCAGGAATACTTAGTTAGCTTAGGACATTCTATTTAGAGGTCAAATAGTAGGCATGTAGAGTATTTTCCTATTTTTAGGGCGTCCAGTTATAGTTATTTGTGATTTGTAATTATTTAACTCAAGAAATTGAGTTAAAGTTAGTTTAACTAGTTATGACTGAGAGATGAGCTAGTGAGAAGTCCAGTGAATCAAATTAAGTAGTGATGAATCAGTTAACTAATAATTCACGATAAATATATTGTGCATGTTAGTTCTAAGGAAGGCCCAGTTGAGACTGAGGTTAAAGGGAAGATATGTATCAGTTGTACTATTAGAAGATTTTACAGGTCATGCATGAGGTCATCGGGAAGGCCTTGAAGGATTGTGCAATCAGTAATTGGTATTTTCCTAATTAATAGGGGCTCAATGAGCACAATAATGTGTAAGGAAGGCTCGGAAGGAAATGGAAAGCAAGAGGTTAAATACTTGATCGATTTTTCTTAGACCATAAGCCAGAATAGAGCACGATTGAAGTGAGACAGTCATCAGAGTGCACAATTTTCTTAGTGTGAGGAATAACATTGTATTGTTTCATGAACTTGACCATATGAAATACAAAGGTAAAGGGGTTTTGAGCAATTGATTTCCCCAAATAAATCTTGTGTTGTGCAATTGATAATTTCTTTCTCTCACTTTTTATGTGATTGTGCAATCATGCTTTGTTTCCACAAATTGTAGAAGGATTAATTATCTTGTTTTAGTACATTATAAGATCATATTGTGCCCTGTTGTTATATTTTTGCAGGAATCAAAATATAATAGAAGAGCATAATTTTCCTTAAAAATGTTCAAATTTACGGATTTATTCTCCAGGATCGAGCAATAGATCAACGTGTCTTTCAGTGGATTGAGACTTGAATATGTCGTTGAGGGAAATTAGAATTACATAGAATGGAAGGACGGGATGGAAGAAATGTTGGAGGAAAATGGGTAGAAGGAATTTATAGATATTGATATTCCCAAACCCACAACAACAGATGCTCAAAATATTGATGCATGGAAGAAGAAGGTAGAAAGGGTGAGAAGTATCTTGTCAGAGGGAGTTCGAGATCATATTGTCTTGAGTATCCATGGGAAGGTGACTCCATATGCTATGTGGAAGGCATTGACATATCTATTTCAGAATAGTAGCAACTATTGGTGTCCCGTGATTTGGTATATTGGTATACCAAATGACAAGGTAACATAGAACCAGTCTTTAGAGTGCTAGGACCTAGCCTTCCTAGACTCAGAGAGGGATCTCTCTATTTGTTTGCAAAGGATATGAACTTGTTTTCTTTGTAGGGTTGATTTTAGGCTAGTTATTAAGTGCGAGGTTTTGTTTGTTTGTTTTGGTTGGGTATAATGATCAAAAAGCATAGATAGAATGAAGAAATATCTAAGTCATTGGGAAATGGAGTCAAATGGAAGTCATGATAAGTTCATCAATGGATCGGGGAGTAGCATAAGGAAAATATAACTTGGCCAGTGGATCTTTAAGTTTTAAGGGGGGTTTATGAGATGGACATCAATTGTAAGAATGAAAAGTAGGGTAAAGGGTAATTAAGAATCCTTTATCATATTTACTTCTCAACAAAGGGATTTAAAATATCACAAGAACATAAAGAGGCAATCAATAGATAGGGAAAACCATAAATTCTACAATCCACACTTCAGCAAGTAATATTTCAAGACAACTTTTACAATGAAATATAGAAGGCGAGAAACTCATTTAACTTCTAGTGATTTCACCTTCAAGGACATAAAACACTTAAGGCACAGAGATAACTGTAATAAGAGAAGCGGGAACTCCTAAACATCCTTGATTATAATTATGAATATCTCTAAAACAATTAGTTATGCAAGTACAAAGGGTATGATCGGAATAAAACCTCTTTGGCAGGCTTTAAAGAATGGTACTTTAGAGAGAGACTTCAAAAAACAGTGGTTAATGGCAGCAACTAAGCAGGGAAAACCATAAATCATGCTTGAAACCAACTGTATTCAACTATTTATGAAATAAACAGGCTTAGGGGGGTTTAGAGAAAAATTAAGAATTCTCTAAAATGTCCTACCAGAAGAAAACATTAAGGTAGTGAAGAATAAACAGAACTAAGGTACTTTCAAAAGACATTTATTAGCCTAAAAATTTTATTCTACTGCAACACAGAAATGTGGAAACATAATGAAAACAAGAAATAACAATAAAAGATTAGAAGCACTTTACCAACAACCAAGCTCAGGGATCCAGTGATCTAGCCTCCTCCATCAACAAACAAACCAAGACGTCCACAAGTTCCATGACTTCAATTTCTTTTCAACTTCCAAGAGATTATGTATTACTTCAAAGAGTCATCAAATGCCAACAAGATAATGAGTTCAGATGCAGTATTTATGCTACAAATGAGGAGGTGAAGACTAAGATAGGGTTTGAGTATCATTTATTATAGAGTAAGTGCATTCCTAACCTTGAAAAACATGCAAGGCTCAAGGCAAGAATATCTGCAGCTACTTCTTTATTTTAACAACTTCTATCTTAACTTCTAAGGAAAAATTGGTGAATGTGTTGAATTTAAGGCTTATTCATAACTTTTACAATAACTTTTTGACAGATATGATATCTCTGACTCAGCTCAATAACTGCCTAATGATTTTTGAAGGAAACACAACACTTAGGTGGCTAAAATTATCTCTGATAATAATAACTGCTATGAGCTGAGTCATTTGAATTTGTCTTAGGTCAATATGTCCTTTTTTTTATCTTTAATATCTGTTTTAAGCCTTAAACTTTGTCTTTATGATTTACTGTCTGCTCTGTATCATTTTACTTTAATCTGTTTGATTTTTATGTTCTGTTCTTTTAATATTTTGATTTATTTCTTTTGATTCTTTGCTTTTACCTTTTCATCTTTCTACTATCTGCTTTCTTTTGTTGACTGCTGCTTTGGCTGGCTAACCCTTTTGTCTTGTCTTCTAATTAGGATTAGTCCCTTTAATTCTTCTGCTTTCTTTCTTCATTGTTTCTCTGATCTGTTTGTGTCTTCTGTGTGCAAGGGAGGCCACTCTTTGCAAGCAGGAGGGTTTATGATCCATCAATGATCATGTTTCATTGATTATTGATCTTAATGTAGGGCCTCTGTCCCTTCTATTTTGAATAAAACAGCTAGATCGTCACCCAACATCTTAATCAACCCTTATTGGACTATGGGAGGGCATGGTGGCCCTTCTCTAACATTAAACCTACAAAAAACGCATATTGTTAATCTTAAATACCTATGAGAGGGCTTTTGCTGCATTTTTTCGGGGTTTGTAGCTGTCAGGAGGCATTTGCGGAGGAGGAGAGGGTGCAAATGGAAGGGTTCCAGGGGTGGAACTAGGTGAAACTTTGAATTTTGGCGCAAATATGAAAGGTGGTTTAGAGAAACCATAAGTGGTTTATCGCGCGGTCAATAAGCAGTTTGTGGTTTTGGAAAAAACACACTCGATTCCATTAAGCGACTGCTGCGTGGCAAGTGGAAAACCACTGATTTCGCACAAGTTAGGTGTTATTAAGCTCATCAAAATTCTCTATGCAATATGGGATATGGGCCTTCAGATCTTGGGTGATGAGATCGATGGTGTGGAACAATCCGGGGAGCGGCGAGCAGATTTGGAGGGTGGAGCCTGAGGACAGGTGGTGCAGAATCATTGATCAATGGGGTTTTAGTGCAAGACGGGCCCGGGCGTGAGGTCAAAACAATGTGGGATAAGGTCAGGGATGTGGACGCCATCGGATTGGGGTTCAGGGCTCCAGATCGACGGTGAGGATGAGTCGATTGAGGGTGTGGGCGAAATGGGAAGGAGGGGGCACAATTTTATTATTTTTCAAAGGCCGGGGCTTTATACTAAAGTTTGGAGGGGTTTAAAAAATAAAGGGGCAGGGGTATATTTAAATTGGGAAGGGGCTTAAGAGATAGCAGAGGGCGAGGTTATATGGGAGAAAAGGGGCTGGGGCTTTAAGTGGAGAGGGGCTTAAGGCCTGATTTTTACAAAGAGTGAGTTTTATGTAAAATTAAAAGATCCAACATGATAAAATCTGGTTTTAAACAATGTAAAAAGAGGGTTTTTACATTGTTTAATATGTTTTTGAAGGAAAAATGATGAAATGAAGGGGACTGATGAAGGTTTTGAGGAAGGGAAAAGGTGGGATTTTCAGAGGAAGAGGATTATGAATGAGGTTGAGGGTGATGAAATGAGGCAAAACAGGCCAAATGAGAAAAAATCCCTTTTGCAGTAGTGGGGATAGACCTTTTAGGAGGCAGAGAGGAAGATATAGTGAAAAATAGTTAAACTTAGGATGATGAAGGCAGTGAGATTTCTAGAACTCACAATATTTCTCAAATGTTGTTTCTAGAAATCTAGGATCTGAATTTAGTCATGTTTTGATATCAACAAAAATTACTGATCACTAACAGTGGCTCCACTTGGGGAAGGCAACTTCCTTTTGGAGGTGTCCAAAACTTTCAGTTTATCAATCTCTGAGTTTTTGCAGACTAGTGGCCTTTCCATTGGGGAGATTTTCTTCTTTCTTTCACTTGTTGATATTTCTTTTCAAGTGAAAATCTCATCCATCTGCAACATATGATACTTTTAACAACATTTCTACTTACCCACCTACTTTTCCTAACATTTTCTCTTCTTTGAGTGCACTTGAACTGGAAAACTCTTAAAATTTTATTTTTGAAAATAGAAATAAACTATCTACTTCAATCCTTATTTCTTCCAAGAGTTTAGATTAAACTAATGAACTCTTTTTATTCTCTACCTAAAACTATTTGACTGCCAAGATTAAGCTGTTTGGCATTCTTGATTCTCTAAACTATTGACAAAAATTTAAAGCATGGTGAAAATCAGGATTAAGCAGTCTGACTTACCATGGTTGTGGCATTGGAACAAGCCGCACACAAGAATTATTTTGCATAAAAACTAACTTAGAAAGATAAGGGCTGTAATATATCATGTGAAATGCATCCTCATATTTCTCTTTGGTTCTATTTTGAGCATTTGGAACCAATATCGTATATTCCCTAATCTATCTTTCTTGATAAGTCAAGTTTTGAAATAATCTTGACAATCATTGTTTTCACTAACTTATCAACATAAATTTAAAGCATGTTCAGCCATGATTAGGCTAGATGAATAAAAAAGAGATAATTTTGAATCAGTAGTGGAATTTAGGCTTGCACACTTTCAGCAGTATTGTTTTTTGGGTATGGGGCTCTACCTCTTTTGAATTTGCCCTCTTTTTCCTTTCTTTCATTGTTTTTGTATTTTTTTTCTCAATATTTTCTCATGCAATGTTTATATACAATTAATGAAAGCTTTGAAGCTAAGACTCTTGACAAAAATAGTGTTTGAGCATACTACCATTGAAAGGACCTCCAAATAATTCTTCTCCTTTCAGCCCTTGTAAAAAGAAAGCATTATGAGCCCTAGTTGAGTGAATGATGTAAGGCCCTTTCCACAAATTTTCAAACTTTCCATGCTTACCATTATCTTCCCTTCTAGAATCCCATTTTAGGACTGTGTGTCCAACTTGAAAATCATTAGTTTTAGTCCTTCTGTCAAATACCTTCTTGATGTTGTCTTGTATAGCTTGTGTCCTTTTGTAAACTTCCTCTCTTGCTGACTGCAAATGAATAGTTTGATTCAGCCTTCTATGCATGTCATTTTCTTCTACTTGCACTTCTTAGAGAAGTTTCATGATTGGGAATCCTAAGGATGTTGGGAATATTTCATTCATGCCATATACTAGTTGATATGGGGATATATTAATTGATTTCTTTGTGGTTAATCTATCAGCCCATAAAGCATGAATTAGCTTACTATGCCATGATTTATGATTTTGTTCCAGTAGTATTTTGATAATGTTGATCAGGATTTTTTTGGAATATTCAACAAGTCCATTTCCATGAGTGTAGTAAGTTGTGGAGTGCCCTAAGTTAATATGGTATTTATATTAGAAATCAACCATTCTTTTGGATTTGAAGACAACAACATTATCTGTAATAATATTTCTAGGACAACCAAACCTAGATAATATGTTGGTCTCAAGGAACTTGATAATGACTAAGTCAGTAGCATTTCTAGAAGGGATAGCTTCTATCCACTTGGTAAAATAATATGTGGCAGTCAAGATCCACTTATGTTGGGCAGATGAGGTTGGGTGAATTTGTCCAATAAATTCTGAACCCCATTGTTGAAAGGGAGCCTCAACACTGATGGGATGCAAAGGTAAAGGTTGGAGCTTTCTCTTGCCATAAAAAATTTGACACTTATGGCAAGTCATGAGTAGTTTTTTAGTATCAGGGAAAAGGGTGGGCTAGTAATAGATAGCTCTAAGAATCTTGTTTGTTGTTGCTTTCCAGTAAAGGTGGCCTCTACATTTTCCCTCATATAGCTCATGCATGATTTTTCTTGCATCATTCTCAAGCAAACATTTAAGCAATATGCCAACAAAATTTTTCCAATATAACACTCCATGTAAAATGCAGTAATTTAAAGCTTTCTTTTTCAAGAATCTAGCTATAGTCTTTGATAAATAAGGATAAGTATTAAGATAAAGAAGCACATATATGGTATCAGCATACCAAGGTGAATTCAAAAATACTTCTTCAATGTATGGAGCTGTGAATTCTTCTTGTTCTTCTAAAACATCGACCATATCCATATCTAAGGCTTGGAAATTTGATTATGCCATGAGTTTTTCTAATCCTTGTCCCTTAATTAGCTTGGTACGCCTAATTTCTAAATCATATTCTAAGATAGTAGCAATACATTTTCCCCTTTTACCATGAGGGTCTTGATTTAGAATGTCCTTGAAAACTGTATGTGGGACAAAAGCAATGATATGTGAGTGAAAAATGTAGACTTGGAAATTTTTCAATGCTTTTATCAAGGCTAAGGCTTGTTTCTCCATGATATTATATTTGAGTGGAGAATCTCTTAAGGCTCTACTGAAGAAGGATATTGGTTGTTCTTGGCCCATGTTATTATTTTTCAACAACACTGCAGCAATGGTGTGTTGAGATGCAAATGAAAAAATGTAGAAATCCTTGGTGAATTCAGGACTGTTAAGAACTGGTGTTTGAGTGAGAGCTTGTTTTACTAGTTCAATGATTTTTTGGATTCTAAGGTCAATTTAACTCTTGTTTCCTTTTTGAGCATGTTTGTGATATTCCTCAAAATTTCAGCAAGGTTAGGGATGAACCTTCTCAAAAAGTTGATCTTCCCAATGAAAGATTGCAATTCTTTGAGGTTTCTAGGATGGCTGATTTTCAATATGCCTTCAATCCTTTCGGGATCTACTTTGATTCCTTCTTCAGAAATTATGTGGCCTAGGAGTTTTCCTTCCTAGATTTCAAATTTTTTTTTCTTTGGATTCAAAGTAAGCCATATTTCCTTCATTTCTCAAAAAAATTTCTTAAATGGACCAAGTGTTCTTTGTCAGTTTTGGAGAAAATAGTGATGTCATCAAGGTAAATGATTATGAAATAGCCTATGTCTTCTGAGAAAGCCATGTTCATGGCCATTTGGAATGTGGCCCCTGCATGCATCAAACCAAATGGCATTTTAACATACATGAATGTACCAAAAGGTGTGGTGAAAGAAGTTTTGTGTTGATCACTTAGGATTACTAGCACTTGGTTGTAGCCTGAAAAACCATCTAATAATGATATTCTTTTAGATCCAACCAACTTTTGGAGTATGTGATCCATTTTAGGAAAGGGGTAATTATCTTTGAGGGAGGCTTTGTTCAGATTTCTAAAGTCAATGCAAATTCTAATCTCCTCGGTCTTCTTCCTAGCAGATACAAGGTTGGAAACCCATTGTGAATATCTAAGAGGGACTATAATCCCAACATCATACATATTTTTGATCTCTTTCTCAACTAAAGGTAGTAAAACAGGGTTTATCCTTCTTATTTTTTGTTTGAAAGGTTTCTGATTTTCATTAAGAGGAATTTTGTGTTGAATAATTCTAGTATCATATGTTTTCAGATCTTTGTATCTCCATGCAAACAATCTCCAAACTCTTTGAAAAGTTCAATGTATTCTTGTTTAATATGAGCAAGAAGAGTGGAAGATAACTTGATCGTTTTGGGTTCATTTACATTGCCTATGTTATGTTCCTCTATATTAGTTTTTGTAGGCTTCATCTTTGGTTTCTTAGCTACATAATTGAAGTCAAAAAGCTCTTCTAATGGTGTAAGTCCCCTTGGTATTGTATCATCTTTGCATTGTAAAACTTCAAGGTCCTTTTGATCTGGTTTGTTAAATAATTCTGCCTTATACAGATGTTCAAATTGGTTTATGTCAGCAGTAGAGGACAACTTTGTTTTAGGGGTTTGTTTTTCATCAAAACATTTTTCTTCATGGCTTAAGCAGGGCATTGGTATGGAAAAATCATTTTTAGATTGCAGAAAATCATCAATGTGTTTATCTCCCTCAAACACTTGCCAATAATTTTCATTGTCAAGGACTGTAGGCCTATTTTTTACTTTAACAGTGAATGTTTCATTTACCAGAGGTATTTGAAAATTGCTGGAAGCAAAGGAAATCTCATTTGCAAGGTTATTTTGAGCTCTAGGGATGAAAGTGAGTTCATATTTTTCAAAAGTTTTCAGGAGATCTAGGGCAGCATTCCTATATTCTTTTAATCTTGGTTTTTTGGCTGAATACTCCCCTTTTATTTTCCTAATAATCAGCTCTGAATCTCCTTGGACTGATATTTTCTTGGCTCCTAAATATTTGAGCAAATGTAGGCCAAGAATGAGGGTTTCATATTTTGCAATGTTATTAGTGCATGGGAAAACAAGTTTGTAGGAATGTCCTATGTTTGTATTATGTATGCATACTGTTGGGGTTCCCATGTTTTGGTAGATTTGGCAATACCAAAAGATGAGACAACATCAAACCACTTTGGGGCCCTAGGATCTAGCCCTCCTGGACCCGAAGAGGGATCTCTCCAAATAGAGCAAGAATGATATATCTTTGAAAGCTCAAATTGAGATATTAGGCTAGGTATGAAGCACAAATGGGGGGTTTAAATGATTTGGTTGGTTGGTTTCTGGGTTGGTCAGGAGATCATAGACTGGGAAAGTAATGGGATAAAGGAAACAAAATAGCAGGAGGCTTTAGCAAAGAGGATAGGCCAAGACAGTGCCATCCATTGGGCTATGGAGTCATGAAAGGAAATTACTTGCATCCACTAGCCAAGGTTTTAAAAGGGCAAGTCATCTACACTAAAGGATCTTTTAGGCAGATGGTGGAATGGAGCATTAAGGAGAGAAAGTGGAAGAAGGAAAGACAACCAATTTTCTGTCTAAAGATCAGGTCAGAGGTCATTTAACTCCAGACCTGCTTGGACATACTCAAAGGCAACTCTCAAAAAGGGACGAAGGGGAAGCTTGTAGATCAGACCAGAGGTCATTTAACTCCAGGTATGCTTTAGCAACTCCAGAGGAAAAACAGAGATAAGTTAAACAGAAGGGATCTTAGAAAGGCCAGTTGTTCGCGCAAGGATCCTAGTGGACAGGGCTAACACTCATCCCTAGTGTTCCCAAACCTTCCAGCTTAAACCCAACAAGAACATCTAAGAACTGATTCAACCAATTCATACATCAGAGAGTAGGCAATAACATCCACTACACTGGTTAAATCAACTAAAATCAACTCTTAGATAGCACATAAGGCAGAAAACATTAAAGGTAGGGAGAGCAGGAAACATAGGGCACCTAGCAAGGGTGAATCCTATGTTATACTTCTATTTCCTACCAGAAGAACATGAAACAGTATGAAAATGTAATAAATAGAGTTAGGAAAAACATCACCAATAGTAATAGAACAGGATCCTGTGAAATGTGCTTTGATTAATTGATGCAAAACCAGTCATGTACAATAAGCTCAATGGCTAATACAGTCTAGACTTTCTCCTCCCAACCTATTACATACAACTACTCTGCTACTCCCCCTCATGACTATTCTAACAGTCAATAATGAATCCCTCTAACAGCAACTACCACAGCAAGGCAACAACAACCACCTTTACAATATGTTCTCGGGGATTTTTATAGGAGAAGAGGAAGAAACAGAAGCAGGTGAACAATTAAATGAGTCTCATTAAGACGAAATGGTGGAGGAAACCGAGTCCATTCTACTTAATGGTTTTGTGTTGTACTCTGTAGATCGGTTGGAGACGTTTGTCAGGTCAAGATTGACCTCCGATATGTTCTTTAAGTCCTTACGGTGGTCTGGAACTCTGTGTTGCCATTCTGGAATAAATGAACTGGATGGGAAAACTGCAAGGCCACTCCATACCTCCATAACTGCTGCCTGACTGTCTTGAATGGGCTTCAGTCAGTGTAATTAATCATTTCAGGGCTCGAGGAGATATGAGGAGTGCTGTAGGTAAACGTCTTTCCTGGAGGAAATGCGTTCTGCTGATATTAAAACGCGGATATGACCTTTGCGTGCTTAAGTCTTCAAACCGTGCCCTTTCCCTTTGAATGCAGGGTTTAAACATTAACTTCATTAATAACAGGCACCAACCCCCCTTTGAATTCCTTCTGCTGGTCCGCTGACAAACGCTAAAACGGCCTCTATGTGCTGTCTGCGTAATCAAATACACATGTTATAAACCTGGGCAGTAGTGGTGGAGAAGTGCTTTGGAGGTTCGGAGGAACGGTGGCAGAATAGTGGGAACAGTGGAAACAATGAGAAGTGGCGGAAGAAATGATATTAGTGTAAAACCCAAAGGTTTAAACGTTTGGGCGAATAACACAGGGAAACGAAGAAAAACAATGGAGTGGAGCCACGGAGGTGGGACCCGGGCTAAATCGCAATCGCAAATCGCAATCGGGAGATGGAAGTGGAGCGGAATGATAAGCATGGGATTTGCGATGCGATGGGAAATTCCTTTGCAAATTCAATATATGACCAATTTCCCGTTTACAAAGGAAAGACACTTTATTTATATGAAAAGGAAAACGAGTAGTACGGTGGGCCCAGGGGTCAAATCGCAAATCGCAAATCGCAAGATGGAATGGAGCGAAAGGATCATCGCAACACGGAGCAAAGAACTGCAATTGTGATATCGCGATCGGGTGGAGTTGCGATGGGAAGAAAGTGTGATGGGGAAAATGCGATGGGCAGAAAGTGCGATGGCGTGATCGGCGATCGCATCGCAAATATTTGCGATGGATCAATCGACCACAAACAACGAAAATGCGATTTGCGATCTGCGCTATAAGCGGCGGGTTAATATATAAGAACTTTATAATAAATTTCTATATGGAATGTATTTGTGGAGTATAGAAAAGGGGAAGTGGTTTAGGCCTATGGTAAAGTTAAAAGTGGGTTTTAAGCCCATTTCAACGGATTTAAAGGCAAGAAGGGGTACGATAGAGGAATAAAGGGGAATGATGACCAACAAAGGGTAAGGGAAGAAATTAAAGGGAATTCAAAAAGGTAAGAAGGGAAATAGAAGGGGAAACAAGTAGAAGCTAAGTGGGGGTTGAAATAAGAGGGAAAAGGGGGCCTTTGGGCATTTCTTCACAAACAGAGAGGCTTTATAATAGGAATCAGCATAGGGGAATTTATCAAAGGATAAAAGACACATGGAGGCTTCAAGGAGACTGTGTTTTCATAGGAAATTCATTCCTTGAAGGCTCAAAAAAAATTTAGCCCCCGTTTTCTTGCCAAAAAATTTATAGGGGGGGCTAACACATACACCAGCTCCAGAACCAACTTTGCTATAAGAGCCATCAAAACTCATTTTCCAAAGTGTTTCTATCTCCTGCTCACTATCATTTTGTTGTTCAAGGCTATTAAAGTTTGAGTTGTTATGTTTTTCATTTGAGGAAAAATTTGGCTGTTCAAGTGGGCTTAACTCTTTCTTATTTTCATCTTTTTGTGTGCTGATTTCCTCTTCATTAAACAAGATAAATGGATCAAGATCTGAATGAATGGAATGAACAGGAGTTTTGTCTGGCCTATCTATGTTTCTTACCATATATTTCATATGATATTCCCTATATAACCTCCTTGTCTGGTTAAAGACTGGAGTGGTAGCATAAGACATGTCCATTTGAAGGTTCCCCTGAAGTTTGGCTCCCCATGATCTGGATAAAAGCATTCATACTTTGGGGGAATTTCAATAACAACTATGTCCATAACTAAACCCTTAGCAGGAATTTGTGCCAGATTGACACATAAATCCTTGATTAGGCCTAAACATTTGACTCTGCTTGAATCAAAGGAATACATGTCTTTGTAAGGTTTAGTAATTTCTAGGCCTAATCTCTCCATCACTACTTTTGGCATGAGATTGTGAGAGGCACCAGAGTCTAGCATGGCATTGTGTAATATCTTATCATGTATATTTAAGATGACATAGAATGGAGGAATGTTTCCTTCTTGATATTTTCCTTCTACTTCAGGACCAAACAACAATTCTGGTTTATCATCTATTAAGTTTAAAGTATCAATATCATTTCCTATATTCAAGGCTTTCAAAACTTGATTTTTATATACATCTTGGGTTACTAGTTTAGCTAAAGGTATGCTAATTCTGATCTCAGAAATTTCTCCCTCAAGGCTAAATGGAACTAGTGTTTTTGACATATTTACATCTGTTTTGTCAATCATAGTTTTTTTAGCAATTCTGATTTGTTGAGTTTTATTACGACTATTATTTTGGACAAATTTCTCAGGGCCACTAGCAGAAGTACTAGGGCAGCTTGGTTCAACACTTGGTTGGCTAGTTTTGTCTTTGTTTAAGTCAGTTTTCTTAGCCACAGTGTTAGAATTGTTTGTTGTCTTTTTAGGAAGATTTTATGAGGTATTCCTAACATCAGTTTCTATGTTTTTATTCTTGGAGGTCTCTTGGTTCATTTTTCTTCTACTGTCATATTGACTGTGAACCTCCATTATAGCATTTTCAAACCCCAATCGGTAGTCTACATAATCTTCATGATTGATTTCGGTTTGTTCTGAGGAGAAGAATCCTCATTCTTCTTTAGTGAGGAAAGCATCACCCTCACTATCAGATCCTATTAAATTCACATGATTTTCTTCCAACATTTTTGTCTCCCTTTATTCTTCTTGATCTACATAGTTTTCCTGAAAAGGAGGCCTAATTTTTTGGTCATTATCTCTTTGTCTATTTTGAATAGGGTCTCTTCTAAAATTGAGATTTCTATTTCTTTTCTGGGGATTGATTTGGTTATCTCTACGAGGCACTCTATCATTTAATTTTATATTTTCCAGCATTATTTTCATTACCCTCACTAAGTTATC
Source organism: Pinus albicaulis (assembly GCA_034641835.2). Classification (NCBI taxonomy): domain Eukaryota; kingdom Viridiplantae; phylum Streptophyta; class Pinopsida; order Pinales; family Pinaceae; genus Pinus; species Pinus albicaulis. Next base: position 1,618,384,872 of record CM076582.1, read on the forward strand.
AATTTTTGCTTCAGATGATGAGGTTGATTCCATTGTTTCATCTTTGTATGTAAATCTTTTTTCTGATTTAAACCTAGCTCTTTTCTCAATCATATTTGCTTCTACACTTATAGCTCCCCTCTGCATATCTTCTAAAGTCAAGAGGTCTCTTTCTCTTAGCTGGTAGGCCATGTGTGGGTCAAAACCTTCAGGAAATTTTACTAAGGCTAAGCCTAGTGGAGGTTTCATGTTCGGAGGAAGTGCATTGTAGACAGTATTGAATCTAGTGCAATAATCTTGGACACTTTCCCTAGCATTTCTTTTAAGGTTTCTATATTTTGAAAGGATTTGGGGAGGGCTCTTTTAATTTCCCGTTTTTTTATGAATGTTTGGTATAAATAAGGGATATCATTTATGCTATTAGGAGTTAAGCTTTTAAACCATTTTTTGGCTTCTCCTCCTAAACTTTGGGAAAATATTCTCATCTTAACGGTCTCTTATTCTATTTCCATGTAATCAAAAGCATAATCCACCTTATCTACATGTTTTTGGGTAGTAGTAGATTCAGTTACAGTGAAATGGGGAATTCTTGATTGATAATCATTTGGAAAAGGAACCAGAGGTTGTGGTAACACTAATGGGGCATACCATGCCACCATGGTGGGAGAAAATGGGGGATTTACAACAGGTGGGTTTGTGGAAGTAAAAGTGGGATGAAATGGAGTGCTTTGAAAATTGGATGTGTGGATGAGAGTGGTGGAAGTACTTGGACCAGCAATCTGATTATGAGCAGTTTTGCTATGGAAAGAACTGAAGTGGTGGAGAAGCTGAAAATCAGGAGGATTGGAAGGAGATGCTTCTCTGCTAAAATTTTGCTGCAAATATGTGGGCTCAAGGTCATATTGGTCAATATCATTGTGTGACTTGGTTCTAAATAAGAACTTTGAATGGTACAAGTCAAGGTGAGGATCTTTCAAGGCTGTCTGGTGTTCTAGGACAGATCTTGTTCTTTGGATAGTCCTAATAGTAGTTAAATTTCTAGCTCTAGAAGTTTGCCAAAAAATATTTTCTGGATCATAAAATATTGTATGAGGATCGAGGTCTAGATGAGATCTGGTATTGATCCTATTTGAACCTAGATTTCAAACTCAAAATTTGGAGAGGCTGAAAGTTTTAAGAATTTTGTCAGAAGGTTAATCTCTCACAGTGTTTAGTGCACTTATAAAATATGGTACTAGGCTTCTAAACTTCTTTAGGGCTGGTTTAATACAATCCTAAGGAAATCTGAAAGTACTAGTGTAGTAATGGGCCTATTGGGGCTAGTGGAGTTGCCAGGTGGAAATTTTTAGCTTTTTTGAAGGTAAATGTATATGGTCCACCACCAATAATTGACAAAAAACCAATCTAGAGATGTCTTTGGCATTTTCTGAGTTTATTTTTTGTAGTTATAAGTTTTGTAAGAGTTTTCTACACCTGAATCATCATTTATCTAAGATGACAAAACAAACAAAGTCTACTCTATGGCCATCAGCTGGGTTTCTATGATTGATAATGGTTTCTAGAATCCTAAGGTATACTTAGCTTGTCACTGACTTAGAGGTTCCCACCATGATCACCAGAATGTTGGTTCTAGGGACGAGGTGGAAGATAAATCACCAGATACTATCAGTCAAGGTTTTCTAAGTCTTTTTAAGGGTGTTTAAGCATGAATTAACTCAGAAGGTCCCACCGTGATTTCCAGAGTGTTGGTGTCCCGTGATTTGGAAGATTGGTATATGAAATGACAAGGCAACATGGAACCAATCTTTAGAGTCCTAGGACCTAGCCTTCCTAGACTCATATAGGGATATCTCTATTTTTTTGAAAACGATATGAACTTGTTTGCTTTGTATGGTTGATTTTAGGCTAGTTATTAAGTGTGAGGTTTTGTTTGTTTGTTTTGGTTGGGTATAATGATAAAAAAGCATAGATAGAATGAGGAAATCTCTAAGTAATTGGGAAATGGAGTCAAATGGAATTCATGATAATTTCATCAATGGATCGGGGATTATCATAGGGAAAATCTAACTTGGCCAGTGGATCTTTAAGTTTTAAGGGGGGTTTATGAGATGGACATCAATTGTAAGAATAAAAAGTAGGGTAAAGGGAAATTAAGAATCCTTTATTGTATTTACTTCTCAACAAAGGGATTTAAAATATCACAAGAACATAAAGAGGCAATCAATAGGCAGGGAAAACCATAAATTCTACAATCCACAATTCAGCAAGTGATATTTCAAGACAACTTTTACAATGAAGTATAAAAGGTGAGAAACTCATTTAACTTCTAGTGATTTCACCTTCAAGGACAGAAAATACTTAAGGCACAAAGATAACTGTAATCATAAAAGAGGGAACTCCTAAAAATCCTTGAATATAATTTTGAATATCTCTAAAACAATTAATTAAGCAAGTACAAAGGGTATGATCGGAACAAAACCTCTTTGGCAGGCTTTAAAGAATGGTACTTTAGAGAGAGACTTCAAAAAACAATTTTTAAGTGGTAGCAAGTAAGCAAGGAAAACCATAAATCATGCTTGAAACCAACTGTATTCAATTATCTATGAAATAAACCGGCTTAGCGGGGTCCAGAGAGCAATTAAGAATTCTCTGAAATTTCCTAGCAGAAGATAACATTAAGGTAGTGAAGAATAAATAGAACTAAGGTGCTTTCGAAATACATTTCTTAGCCTAAAACTTGTATTCTACTGCAACACAGAAAGGTGGAAACGTAATGAAAAAATGAGATAACAATAACATATTAGAAGCACTTCACCAAAAACCAAGCCTAGGGATCCAATGATCTAGCCTCCTCCATCAAAAAAAAAACCAAGACATTCACAAGTTCCACGACTTCAATTTCTTTTCAACTTCCAAGAGACTATTTATTACTTCAAAGAGTCATCAAATGCCAACAAGATAATGAGTTCAAATGTAGTATTTATGCTGCAAATGAGGAGTTGAAGCCTAATATAGGGTTTGAGTATCATTTATTACAGAGTAAGTGCATTCCTAACCTTGAAAACCATGCAAGGTTCAAGGCAAGAATATCTGCAGCTACTTCTCTGTTTTAATTACTTCTATCTTAACCTCCAAGGAAAAATAGGTGAATGTGTTGACTTTAAGGCTTATTCATAAATTTTACAATAACTTTTTGACAGATATGATATCTTTGACTCAGCTCAATAACTGCCTGATGCTTTTTGAAGGAAACAAAACACTTATGTGGCTAAAAATATCTCTGAGAAGAATAACTACTGTGAGCTGAGTCATTCAAATTTGTATTAGGTTAATCTATCCTTTCTTTTATCTTTAATATTTGTTTTAAACCTTAAACCATATATTTATGCTTTACTGTCAGCTCTGTATCATTTTACTCTAATCTGTTTGATCTTTCTGTTCTGTTCTTTTAATCTTTTGATTTACTTCTTTTGATCCTTTTCTTTTACCTTTTCATCTTTATGCTATCTCCTTTCTTTCGTTGACTGCTGCTTTGACTGGCTAACCCTTTTATTTTGTCTTTTAATTAGGATTAGTCCCTTTAATTCTTCTTCTTTCTTTCTTCTTTGTTTCTTTGATCTTTTTGCATCTTCTGTGTGCAGGGGAGGCTGCTCTTTGCAGGCAGGAGGGTTTATGATCATCAATGATCATGTTTCATTAATGATTGATCTTAATGTAGGGCCTTTGTCCCTTCTATTTCAAATAAAACAACTGGATCGTCACCCAACGTCTTAATCAACCCTTATTGGAATGTGGGAGGGCATGGTGGCCCTTTTCTGACATTAAACCTGCACAAAACACAAACCGTTAATCTTAAAAACCCGCGAGAGGGCTTTTACTGCATTTTTTTCGGGGTTTGGAGTTGTCGGGAGGCATTTGCAAAGGAGGAGAGGGTGCAAAGGGAAGGGTTCCAGGGGTGGAACCAGGCGAAACTTTGAATTTTGGTGCGGAGAGGAAAGGTGGTTTAGAGAAACCACAAGTGGTTTATCACACAGTCAATAAGCGGTTTGTGGTTTTTGTCCAAACACACGTGATTCCATAAAGCGATTGTCGTGTGGCAGGTAGAAAACCACCGATTTCGCGCGGGTTAGGGGTTATTAAGCCCATCGCAATTTTCTATGCGATATGGGATCAAGGCTGTCAGATCTTGGGTGGTGAGATCGACGGTGCGGAACAATCCGGGGAGCAGTGAGTAGATTTGTAGAGTGGAGCTCGGGAACAGGTGGTGCAGAATCATTGTTTAGCGGGGTTTTAGTGGAAGGTGGGCCCGAATGCGGGGTCAAAACAATGTGGGATAAGGTCGGGGATGTGGTAGCCGTTGGATTGGGGTCCAGGGCTCTAGATTGACGGTGAGGATGAGTCGATCGAGGTTTTGGGCGAAATGGGAAGGAGGGGGCTCAGTTTTATTATTTTTGAAAGGCCAACGCTTTATACTAAAGTTTGGAGGGGTTTAAAAAATAAAGGGGCGGAGGTATATTTAAATGGGGAAGGGGCTTAAGAGATAGTAGAGGGCGAGGTTATATGGGAGCAAAGGGGTTGGGGCTTTAAGTGGAGAGGGGCTTAAGGCCTAATTTTTACAAAGAAATGGTTTTATACATAAAACAAAGTTTTATGTAGAATTAAAAGATCCGATAGGATAAAATTTGGTTTTAAACAATGTAAAAAGAGGGTTTTTACATTGTTCAATATGTTTTTGAAGGAAAAATGATAAAATGAAGGGGACTGATGAAGGTTTTGAGGAAGGGAAAAAGTGGGCTTTTCAGAGGAAGAGGGTTATGAATGAGGGTGAGGGTGATAAATTGAGGCAAAATAGGCCAAATGAGAAAAAATCCCTTTTGCAGTAGTGGGGGCAGACCTTTTAGTAGGCAGAGAGGAAGATGTAGTGAAAAATAGTTAAATTTAGGATGATGAAGGCAGTGAGATTTCTAGAACTCACAATATTTCTCAAATGTTGTTTCTAGAAATCTAGGATCTAAATTTAGTCATCTTTTGATATCAACAAAAATTACTGATGACTAATAGCAACCACAAGAAGTTGGTACTGAAGGAAAAGCTCAGAAAGATCAAGACGAAGGAGGGTGACACAATCTAGAAATACTTGACGAAGTTCACTCAGTGTCAAGATGAGCTTGCAATTGTTGGGGTGACTGTTGCTAATGATGATTTGGTGAGCCTAGGACTTCTAGACCATCCCAAGATGTAATATTCCTAAATTATCTTGTAGCTAATTGGAATATTATAGTTTTTTTACGTCACTTAGATAGGTGAATAAGTGGGGTACGGAGAACCATAAATCTCTTTATGAAGAATAAAAAAACTGCTCATGTGAAAGTGGACCATATTTTTAGTTTAATAAAGCACCCTAAGGTGTGAACAGGGGCTGGAGCACTTTGACTGGGTCAAATTTGACCAAATCAACAGCGTTGTCATGGAGGAGTGGACATTAATGGAGGGACAATGTAGTTTTAGATGGAGACACATTGCATGGAAGTAGTGTCATTAATTGATGGGGCTTAGGGTTTGGAAGATAATATCTTATAAAAGAAAGAGGATGGAAGCCATATTTATTATGTTTTGATATGTTATGTTTTTTATTATATGGTCTGTTTAGACATATAAGATTTCTTCACCCATTTAGCTAAGATTGTAGTGTTGTCTAGCACCAGGTGTTCCTGATCGGGAATCCCACCTCTTACTTGAGAGGCCTCTTGGAAGAGCTTTGCACTAAATATCCACATTCATATTTTAGACCAAGCTTCAGCCTTGTGGTACAACACAGTTTCTGTTGAGAGATGTGCTGAGTTGCAGGGTGCAGTAGTGGAAGACTGCATTGGGTGTTTTCTGAACTAGTTTTGCATTGGAGGAAGGTTTCCTTCCATTGGAAGGCCAGTAAAGGAGTCCCTTGGGCTTATTTAACATATTTGGCAACATTCCAAGCTGATTTTATCCCCTACAGTGTAGTTCTAGTCCAAATATGCATTATTTTAGTGAGCTATTGTAGGGGTAAGTTAGTGCTCCATTTGGAGTGTTTTCTTTCTGTTTAAGGGATTGGCCCTTCATTGAGGGAGTCTTTTGGAGGAGTTATTTCAGATCTACATCAGATTCAACCACCTCCTTCTACATACTTCAGTTGTAGTGCATCTCCATCCCTAGGGCTTTAGATCCACCATTCATATTTTGTGTCTTTCTGGAAACCCTTCCTGGGTGGTGTAGGAAAAGTGTATGGGAGCATAGATCTCCATTTTTGGCCTTGTATGAGCATGATATTTTCAGATACATTAATTTATATGTCCTAGCTACAGTATTAGTCACTAAAAATATGTTGTGCTTGCTTCAGTAATTTGTGTAGCAATGTATTACATGTCTTGGATGAATTTTGGAATTGGAGGCTTCTTTTGCCTATCTTGAGAGGCTTGATCCCCAAGATCTTGGACTTATTTATTGTTGTTATACATAATACCATGGATCTATCATTTGGATAATATGAAATGTGTTAGTACTTGTTTTTTTTTCCATTATTATGAGCTATATTCTTGCTTTTCCCATTTGGGAATATTATAGTGGTATCTGAGCATAATCTTGGCTTAGCCTGTGTACTTCAACCATTATGTCATCTAAGGAGGCTTCTCATAGGAAGGAGAAGATCTATAGAAGAGATGAAGGAAAAAATTCATTATCAAGAGGGAATGAGTTCTCAAAACTTCTTCTTCAAACTATGTAGTGCATTAACAGAGACATCGAGAAGATGAGCATGGAGAGATGTAGAGATTCTCTAAGAGGGATTACACATGAAAAAAGCTCCAGATTTTCACATTATGGGTGTGAGAATTTAGCTACACCATCATATATACAACGCTTTACCATGCCCATGTTCATAGCAAGATAGATGGAGGAAGGCGATGTACCAAAGGAGGAGACTCTTGGTGACTATCTTCAAGAGTATGAATACAAATCTCAGAGGTTCAAAGATCATCTAAACTTCCAAGGGTTTTGAAATATCAAGGAGAATAGAATGCATAGAAACCACAATAGAAGCAAGTTGTGCAAGAAACATGATTGGGGTAGATTATTTCTATCTACTTTTGATGGGTCACCTAGATGTACAACAAGGGCTTGGGTGAAGGAGATAAACACCTATTTGCAGCAGCACTAAGTTTTAGAAGATGAAGCCATTAGAGTAGCAGCGCTACATCTTGAAGTTAAGGATTATTCCTGGTGGTTTTATGAATCTTCTTCATTAAATAATGAAAATATATCTACTTATGCAAGGTTCACTAGGAGGTTAGTAAAAATATTTCATGAAAAAAATTATGAAACTTCCTTGGTTGAGCTAGCCAAGGCTAAACAAACAAAACCTTTTCATGAGTCGGAAGGATCTATAAACCCAAATCCATTTGAGAAAACTATTGAGGGGGTTAAAAAATTGTAGAATGCCTTGCTAGAGGCAAGATCCCCACTTCAGAAAGAGCTCTCTTCTAAAAAGGAAGACATGGAGATCTCTTTTTAAAAAGAGGATCTAAACATAGAGCCTTTTAATGATGATAAGGAAAACTCCATTCATGATGACGGGGAAGAGAAGGTAAGAGGTAACAATGTTGTCACAACAACAGCAGATGTAGTACCTCATGAAGAGGAAGATGGAGTGATTTCTCCAAAGAGAGGAATTCTAGTACCCTTGCAAGGAGTTCCAAAGAATCTCACATGTGGAGATAGAGCACAATCCATGAGCAGCATGTGCCATTATCGATAGATTGTGAGATCTTGAAGATGAAAGAAGAATATAGGAGGAGGACTAGCATCATATGATTAGGAGCATACACCCCTCTCTGTTTCAGAAGGTTGATGCATAGAAGAGGCAGGATAATTTTTGTAATGACGACAAGGACAAATCAGTCCACTCACATATACAACCTGCTCTAGGCCTTGATGTTTCATTACATGGAGGCATTCCACCAGGGAGACTGTAGAGCTATAAAAAGGGTCTCTTTCACCTCTAATTACCTCACATTAATATGTCAATCCGGGAGCGTTTTGTTATTACAAAGAGTGACTCAATCTGAGGCTATCATTTGTCAGAGTAATGCTAGTAGTACAAAGTTTAACAAGGCTTAAGAAATACAAGAGTAAACGGATGCTTGGCTCGTAACTAAATTACTTCAAAGAATAAATCACACACTCGTAAAGTTCAATGCTCTTATCACCAAGGGTTCTATAGTTTAAAAACCCATCCCTTCGGAAACTGATGGAAAGGAAATTAGAGCATAGACCACGAGCCTGGGAGCTAGACAGTGACTGCCAATGCTCACTACAGCCTTAGATCATCTCTCACGCCAAAACAACAAATGCGATTAAATGGAATAGCAAATAAAGAATTGAACAACAATTCTGGAATAGAACAGCAAATCTAAAATGGAACAGCAATTGAATAACTAAGTCCCGCGGGTTGTAACCAAACTTAATCTATTAACTCAAATGCACTCTTTGCAATCAAATAACATTCTTTCACTCTAAAGGCAATTCACACAAATCACACTAATGGAACAGCAATAACTATTAATGAATTATGGAACAGTACTGATAAATCAGAAACGCACACGACATGAACGTTTAGTATAACAGCTCTGTAACATAACAGTAAGAACATGCAATTAACTCTCGAAAGGATTAATAACTTGATGCGGAGTCAACACACGATTCTATATGTAAAAACCTCAATGATTCAATCTTTAACAGAGCATGTAATATGAACTTATAAAGCATATCAAATTACCAAATAAAAATGATAAACAAACCACACAGAAGTAAAGTCGTAATGGTACAGAAGCAAGTGTCCTTCGGGGCCGGGCCCTTAGCCTCCAAGGATACACCGCTTTAAGTTAATCCAGACGCAGAGATGAAATAATCACCAAGCTTTTATTAATGCATCGATCAAAAATACATTGAACCAGTTCTCAACGAGACTTAATAATCAAAGCTGATGTTTTACAGAAAATTACATAAAAGCATATCCTCTATATCAAGCTAATAGTGTTGTCCCTTTATATAAAGGCGACGGCGGAGATGTCCAAGTAACAAGATAAATAAAGCAGTGATCCCTCAGGATCGAAGATCCTGAGGGATTCGCCAAACTGTTAACTCTTCATCCTGTCTTTTCTTTTGCGCTGAGCTGGTGTCTTCACCTCCTTTTCCGGGCCGATTTGCTTTGATCTGTTTATCCTTGTTTGCATTCGGTTCTCGTTCAGAGGGATAGCAGTTATCTCGACTTTGTCCTTTCCTTTGGAACGGAAATTCCTCGTTTTCTCCTTTTCCTATACATAAAATAACCATTATCAGTGGCTAAGTCTTGCATATCAATTCTCACATGTTTTGTTATAGTTCCTTATTACTTTCCAAATTCATGATACAAAAAGGTTCACAAATTCTATTAAAAAGCCACTGAAATAATCATCAAAAGCATACCTTTTTAGTACTCCACACACCCCCCTGCTTACCTTGTTTCACGTCCTCATGAAAAAATTGTAGTTGACATGCAATGCAGTGAGAGAATATGCTGGAGAAGGAGTCTCATGCGGAGGCCTACAACCATGATGAGTGATTAGATAGTCAAAGAACTGACCTGTTTGCCCCACAGGCATCTCATACAGGGCCTGGTATCCGGGTGCAGGGTGCCAAATAATTGGAGTGCGAAATCTATATCCTAACCAGGATGACCCTGCTTTCAGAATGCTCTCGCCATAGAGGTTCAAACGGTTGGCAGCTAATTCAAAATTCTCATACTTACATGGTTCCCTGAGCTGGATGTTTGGATCAGAGATTCGGTACCGAAATTTGGCTGCATTAATGGCCAAGTCTTTGATGGAAAGAAAATATTCTAAACTCTCTCGAATGAGTGCCTCATGCATGGGTCCTAATGTTTCATAGACACCCGAAGTCTTTATGAGGTTTCTATGAGCTTTCCACAACTGTACTGGGTTCCTAGGCTCAGCCCTTACCCGTAAATCTAGACCATTTTCCTGACTCTGGAAAGTATCATAGGCTTTGAGCCACTTAATCTGATTAACCCCGAATGAAATGAATGCTTGTAATTGGATGTCTCCAATGAAAGGGCCAGGGTTTAACTCAGTCTCCTGATTCAGCACAAGGTCATGCAAATAAAGTTCACACAACAATCTCTGGACTTTCACTCCATAATGTTTACAACAGTCTATAAAGTCATTGACAATGTTGATTTGTATAGGGGCGCCTGCTTTAACAGCTTTTATTTTTAATTGTAAATACCGTTCTAATAAAAACAGAGCATAGTTTTTAGCAGGGGCCCTACATGCTAAAACATCATTGTATAAAGAACACAAGTCATTCATCTGTTTGATAACAGTATCTAGTCTACGGGTTACCTGTGCAACTTCCTCTTGTTCCTTTTTCCACCCTTCAAAGGTCTGGCTTTTGGATTGACTGACGTCCCTTAGTTGTTGCTGTAACTCTTCATATTTTTCTCGGGGAACCGTTTGCTCTCTAAGTTGTTCGGCTTCTTGCTGGGCTTGCTTCACCATCTTATGCAAGGTTTTTGTCTTCGGATCTTTTTCCATAGGTCAGTAGAGGCAGGGAGTTTTACCTGAACTTTCTTATTATGCTGTTTGGAGTTCAGAACCCTGATTACCCCTGAGGGTGGTGCCTCCGTCTGAATTTCCTTGTCACTGGTCCTTATATCATCCTTTTCTGTTTTAACGCGAATATCAGTCTGTTCCTGTTCCTCAGCATCATTTGGAACGACAGCTGGATTCTCAGTAGGGTTTTGAGTAGCAGGCCGATTGTTGGCCCTCTTTTTCTTCCTTCCAGTCTTTCTTACCTTCTGGTTCTTTTTCAGAATCCTAATTTGTTGTCTGAGCTGGGTTATCGTATTCAACAATTTCTGCCGTTCCATCCGCAACTTCTTAATTTCCAGCGTTTCATTAGAAGGAACAGCAGGCTGTCTGCTGCGGTCTGAATCATGACTAGTTTCTAAATCTTCCTCTTGGGGTTCTTCCTCACTGTTCTGCTCTGGCTGTTCTGGGGTAGGAACCTCGACTGGTTCTGTCTCTTCCTGAGCAACTGCTGTTTCTGCTCCTACTCCCTCTAGAATTTCCTCTTGCACCCTGGGAACAGATTTTTCCCGTTCAGTATTTACCTCCTCTTCATCATGAATAGGCAGATTACCTTTTTCTGCCTCTACTGTATGTGATTTTTCAGACATGTTTTCTTCTTGGGGTTTGTCGTGAGGGTCCTCTGAACTAGAAGGTTGGCCATACTTACCCATATTGGCTAGGACTGCGGCCAAGTCATCTTCTCCCAGTAGGTCTTGTAATGGGCTATCTTCCTGCTGTCCCATTTCTTCCTCCTGTTCAGCTTCTGCTTCGATTTCCGAATGCTTGGCCGCTACCCCATTTCCCTCTTTGGATTGCTCGTCCTCAATTACCACTGGTTGGCTGGCGCTTTCCTGGAGCTTGTCCAGCCTTCCTCGTATCCGAGCTAACCGGGCTGATTTTCTGGGCTTATCTATGCTTCCTCTCATCCGAGCTAACCGAGCTGATTTTCTGGGTTCCTCTGGTTGCTCGGGTGGATCGATGGCATGCTTGCGCTTTGCCGATTCCTGATATATCTCTGGTCGTTCCGATGTACTAGCAACATGTTCTCTTCGTTTTGCCAGACGTTCTGGTGTGCTTGTAGAATGTCTACGTTTTGGGGATGGCGCTGTCAATCCCCCCTCAATCATTGCAATCAGCTCTTCCCAGCTGCTCTGCTGCTGGGTGAGACCATAACTAACAACTAGTCGTATTAACCCATGGTGACTAACAACTGACTCTACATGCTGTGCCTTTTTTATACTTTGTGCAGCATCATGTAGTAATGAGTTCAGGAGTGCAGGTAAATTTACAGACCATTTCTGCTTTAAAACAGCTAAAAGTTTAAGATGTCATGGTCTTACCACGTCTTTCCTTCCTTCGCAGGTGATGTAGCTCTGCACTGTTCTTGCTAGCTCCGTCCAGGGTTCTCCTAGGGTTGCTGGCAGAACTCCCTTCCCCTTAATTGTCAAACTCCGGCCTTCGTCCTGGAAAATTTCCATGACCTTCTATAATCGTTCCTTTTTTAATGTCCATACCGGTCCGGTGGCTGGTAGTCCTGAAACTTCTGCAATTATGTCATCGGTGACCGCTATCCGCTTCCCCCTTACTGCGGAGTGATCATCCTGTAGGTTCTGCAAAAATTCCATCGCTACTGTTTCATTAGACTCCTGTAGGCGATTGAAATAATTCAACCATCCTGCTCTTTCCAGGATCTCCCGGGCAGCAGCGGAGATCGTCAACTGTTGAGGCTCGCTTCGAATTGCCCTTCCTCCCATGGTTTCACTGTGGATTCTAAATGGAACAGCAACTACGTTTTCTGTTTGAAACACAGAGAGGGTGATAATCGCAAGGTTTCGAGAGAAAAAAAAACACAGAGTATGCAACAGTGCAACAGAAAGCAACTTGTGTGAAAATAGAAATACCATGCCGTTAAACCATGCCAAACCGTCGTACACTATTTTTCCCGAATGGTGAGTTGACACGTAATTCAGGGAATGATGAGGTTAACCTCCCCCCCCACAATGTGATAGGCTGTCCCAGCCGGCAAATAAAGGAGCGGCACCCGGTCTGCAACCAAGTCAGAAAGGAACAACATATGGAATTATGCTATGTTGAAAAGGACAACGAATTACCGAAATCGAGGCGGAGAATTGATCGCGTATTATATAAGAGGCTACTGTGTTATGATATGAGGCTGATAGGTATGGCATGTATCGTACTTGCCAAATCTCAAGTGGTCATGGTCACTTCCGTTGCCATGATTGGTAATGATAAATGTTCATGCGATGTATAAATCGGGAAATAACATATGATTAGTTCCTAGGATATAAGAAACAAAAGAGTATTAGTATCTTACCTATTGGTGTAACCAAGGTGACTTCAATACCATTAACAGGACTCTGCTGCCGACAGGTGTCCATAACCTTGGCAGAGTTGTTTTTTCACCCTCGGAACCATGATCCTTTGTGTATACTTAGGAATGTTGTTATGTCAAAATGTAGACCATTATGCCGGCTTGGTGACCAGTTAACCATAATGCCATTCACGAGGAAGGAGCGAAACGTGGGCAGGCCGGCTCGTGATGAGACCTCCTGTTCCAAGGTTCGTTTATTTGATATACCTTTTGGACCATATCCCTAGTGTGGTGGCCATAATGGGAATGCCACTTCACTTCCATCCTCATGATCATGGTAGGCTGGCTCTCGATGAGACCCCCTATCCTGCATTTGACACTTCACATATCATGTTCACATATTTTTTCTTTTTTTTATAGAATACTTTTCCTTATTTATACACAAAGGGTGGTTCAACACTCCTTAAGAGTAGGAATGGTGGAAGAAGTATTATTATCTCAATAGGAAGATATAAACTCTTTGCTCTTATTCCCAAGTACTAATAAAAAAGTTTAAGGGAATCAGCATGATAAAGATAACCAATCAGGCAAAATTAGTAAAACCATGTCAACAAAAGGTAAGAAATAAGTATGTCCTTTCATTTGTCCTCTTACTAATGCAGAGCCTTATAGATATAGCGATTTATGGTTTGCAGATTTCGGTATGTTGTGATTTTATATTTCATTGCACAAATACATAGCTGTATCTTAAAGACTAGAAAGAAGACGGGCAAGAAGCATCCTCAATTTAGATCAGCAAAAGGAATAAGTTGTTTCACAAGGAGAGCAAAAGTATGCGAGTGGTGTTCCTTTGGAAAAGAAACAACGACGGATGATAGAAAAAAGGACAGCAAAAATGCAAATGCCGTTCCTTTGGGAAAAAGGAACAGCAAAAATAAAAATACTATAAAAACACTCAAAATGCCATTCCTTTGAAAAAGGAACAACAACAATAAAAGAACGCTGTTTCTTTGAAGAAAAAGGAACAGTGGTAACCAAAAGGAACAACGGAAGATGTAACAATGCCGTTCCTTTGAAAAAGGAACAGCAGAGATCCCGAATGCTGTTCCTTTAGAAAAGGAACAGCAAAACAAGCAAAACCAACATCATAAAAAACACGCAGATGCTTTTTTTTAGAAGGGCAAAAATCGAACTCTGTGAAAGAAAAGGAACAGCAAAAAAATGACAAGAAAATATTTAATTCAAACTTATGTACAAGAACCACTCAAAAAAACAAGAATTTATGTACAAATTGCAAAAAGAAATGAACCCTTAATGAATTACAGGTGAGGAAGATTTCTCTTCCTCTCCTAAAATCTCCATATCAGTGTCTCGGCGTAGCTGCTGGCAAAAGGATTCCCGAGTGAGTGGTTTGCGATAGAGACGGACTCGGTGGCCATTTACATTGAATGCATATCCAGAACCGTCAATGGTAATTAGAGTAAGGGTTCCGTTGTCATGCACCTTCTGGATTTCATATGGTCCCAACCATCGGTCTGAAGTTTTCCAGGGAAGTCCTGAAACCGAGAGTCGTATAACAGAGCCCAGTCTTCCTCGTGGAAGACTTTGTTTTTGATGAGCGCATCATGCCATTTAGCTCGCTGCTGTTGAATCAATGCTGTATTTTGTAGTGCAGAGAGCCTAATTTCGTCTAATTCATTGATCTGCTGTAGTCGATTGATTTGTGCCTCGCTTAGATCTAGGCCAACTTCCTGTGCTGTCCGTAATGTTTGGATTTCGAATTCTATGGAAAAAATGGGTTGTTTTCCAAACACTAATTGATAAGGTGAGTAACCGGTGGTGCTCCTCCATGTGGTTCTATAGGCCCAGAGTGCTTCAGGTAGTTGGGTAGCCCAATCACGCCTATGTGACGCAATGGTTTTCGTTAGGATTGATTCTATTATCTTATTGCTACTTTCTACCTGCCCATTCGCCTGTGGGTGATATGGAGTAGTGATTTTATGCTGGACGTGATAATTGTTGAGTGTTGCAACTAATTTATGCCCAACAAATTGTGGTCCTCCATCTGTAATTATTTCCCTAGGAAGGCCATAACGAACAAATAGATGGAACAGGAACTGTATGACAGAGTCCTCTGTGGCTCTTGGCAATGCTTCTGCCTCAACCGATTTGGTGACATATTCTGTTGCCACCAAGATATATGTTTTCTAATTTGATGAGGGGTTGATGGGTCCAACGAAATCAAGAGCCCATCGCTCGAATGGTTCGATGACTAACTGTGGTTTCAGAGGCATCTCATCAGCTTGACCAGGTCGTCCTGCTCGCTGGCAGCTGTCACAGGCTTGGACAAACTTCTTTGCATCTTTGAAGATCGTAGGCCAGTAATATCCTGTCTGTAATACTTTATGTCCAGTTCTACGCTCAGCGAAGTGCCCTCCACACGGTCCATCGTGACAGGCTTTTAGGATGTCAAAGATTTCATCCTCTCTAACACATCGCCTGATATGCATGTCTGCTCCTGTGTGAAACAAATAGCCTCCAATCCACGAAAATCGAGAACTTTTCTGAATAATCTGCTTGCGCTCATTAGGAGTTAAATGTTTTGGTAATTTACCTACTGCGAGATAGTTGGCAACATCAGCATACCAGGGTGTTTGAACGGCAACAGCAAACAGGTGCTCATCCGGAAATTGATCTTCAACTGCTGCTGCATCGCTTGATTTTGGTATTCTCGAAAGAAAATCGGCTACAGGGTTTTCTTTGCCAGGCCGGTCCTTGATTGTGATGTCGAATTCTTGCAATAAAATTAACCATCGAGTTACTCTGGCATTTGTGACAGGCTTATTTGCTAAATATTTTATAGCAGAATGGTCCGTATATAAGATAACAGGATAACCTGTAATATAATGTCTAAATTTATTGACAGCATGTATTACAGCTAGGAATTCTTTTTCAGTAACAGTGTAATTTAATTCAGCAGGGGATAAATTCTTGCTGATGTAATAGATGGCATATGGTTTTTTATCCTCTTCCTACCCAAGGACTGCGCCAATAGCTGTATCTGAGGCATCAGATGATATCTGGAACGGTAGGTCCCAGTTTGGTCCTCGAAGGACTGGGGCTGTGGATACGAGCTTCTTTAAATCTTCGAAAGCATGGTCACATTTTTCTGTCCAAAGAAAATCAACGTTACCGGTTAGTGCATATAAAGGAGCAGCAATGTGCGAATAATGCTCTATAAATCGTCTATAATAACCAGAAAATCCAAGAAAGCTGCGTACCTCTGTTTGAGTAGTAGGAGTGGGAATGAGAAAAAGTATTTGGATTTTGGCCGGGTCTACCTGAATGCCGGCTGCTGAAACATAATGTCCTAGGATAAGCCCTTCAGTCATCATCAAAAAACATTTTCCGTGGCTTAAGCAAAGCCTGGTAACAATGCAGCGTTGTAGGACTTTTTCTAGGGTGTCTAGAGCTGGATCAAAATCATCTCCATATGGTGTAAAGTCATCCATGTAAACTTCAAGTCCATCATTTATTAAATCTGCAAAAATGCTAAGGATAGCCCTCTGAAATGTGGCAAGAGCATTACATAGGCCAAAAGGTAGAACTCGATAGGCAAATGTTCCCCAGGGACAAGTAAAAGTATTTTTATCCTGGTCTTCAGGGGCAATCTGAATCTGATTGTATCCACTAAAGCCATCCAGGAAAGAAAAGAATTTCTTCCCTGCTAAAGTATCTAATACTTGATCTATGAATGGGAGAGGAAAATGATCTTTCTGTGTTGCCTTGTTTAGCTCCCTATAATCCACACAGATTCTCCATTTTCCGTTCTTTTTTGGTACCACCACAAGCGGAGAGACCCATTTACTATCAGAAATAGGGTAGATAAATTTAACATCTAAAAGTTTTTGAAGTTCAGCTTTTACCACATCCTTTAGATGAGGATTAAGTCTCCTTTGCGGCTGACGAACAGGTCGGGCGTCTTTTTCTGTATAAATGTGGTGTGTACATAACTGGGGATCGATTCCTTTCATATCAGGGTAGTCCCATGCAAATGCTTCTTGATATTTTGTTAACAGATGGATGAGCTTTGTTTCTTGTTCAGGTGTGAGATTGGCATTGATGTTTAAAGTTTTTCCCGGTGCAATTTCCACAGTTTTACTATTTGCAACAGAAGTAACAAGTATTGTTTGGTCATGTGTATCTTTCAGAGGATATTCCTCCAAGTCATTATCAAATGCTGCTTCTATCATGTGACACTGTGTGCAAGGTTCAATTTGAGTAATGAAATTATTAATGGCATCATCTTCTGTTTGGTCTTTAAAATCAAGTGCCTCTTGTATAGTTAATGGAGATCTGATGTTATCAATAAGGTATGATACAGGGTGCTTATTAGTTTTGATCATTGTGACACTTGGCTGCGCTGGAGGATATAGAACTAAATTTTTGCTATTCGGTCCTCTGGTTATGGTCATATTTCCCTGCCGGCAGCCAATGTAGGCATCGGCAGTGGCAAGCCAAGGTCTACCTAAAATTAGCGGATGTCCATCAAGTCGGGTTTTTGGATTAATTATCAGGAAATCGGTTGGATACTCCCAGGATTCTACAGAAACCATGACATCATGTAGCATACCCTCTGGTCTAACCACAGATCAGTCAGCCAATTCCAACAGAGTAGAGGTGGGTTCTACAGATGTAATGCCGAGCTTTTGGCAAGTTGTGGTTGTTAAAATATTAATTGCAGCCCCTAGATCAACTAAGGCATTAGACAGGGTCTGACCATAAATTTGAACAGTTATAATTGGATTCCCTGGGTCTTCATATTTAAGGGGTGTTTCTCTCCCAGACAATAGGTCAGATAAAGTACCGACTACTTGGACTCTTGGATTATTTGTTATATTCCTCCTTGGTTTCTTTATGCACAATTCTTTGATAGTTTTTGCGTCTTGAATGGCTTGGAGGAATGGAATTTTTATGTACAGATTTTGTAATTCTCCCAGAATGTCAAAGTCAAGATATTGTATGGGTCGAGGTATGGCTAATCGTTCTGGGAACGGAGGAGAGGATGTGGTTGCTTGATTATGAGTTTGTTGCTTATTTACATCCTCTTGTTGTAACCGATGTTCTCTTGGTAACTGATCTTCAATATGAACTGTTTTATCTCCCTCAGTTTCAATTATACGTCCAGATCTTAACTGAAGGTCATTGCACTCCCTCAGGTCGGGTCCTATTTCTGGTGATTCTATGATTTGAATAGATTGGACCTGTCTGTTATTTGGATTGGGATCGGGTTGGGCTGGGAGTTTCGGTCTCAGGTTAGACTGGGGATTTTGTTGTAAGGTTGGAAGAGTAGGTTGAGGGAGCGGAATAGTTCCAGCTGGGTGGTACATCGGTCTTTGCCAGCTTGTCTGCCAGGGTGAACTTTGTGAAGTAGAGGGAGTCCATTGTGAAGGATATGGGCCATTTTGCCAATATGGTGGAGTGTAAGGGAAATTCGGCCAACCAGTTTGGCTTGTTTGATTCAACCATGGATTTGAAGAAGGAAACGATTGTGGTGACTAGTTTGTAAATGGGGGTTGAGATTGATTTTGCCACATACCATATTGTTGAGCATTATACTGTGGGGTTTGAAAGAAAGAGGTTGAGTCCGGAAACATACCAGGTTGTCTCGGCTGCCACTGGCGGCGCTGGTTGATCGAATTCACCGATTCTAGTTCTTCTTCTGCTTCCTTATATACCGCTTTCAATCCAGGAAGTGAGGGGCAGCTCTCCGTAAGGTGATCTTTTGTACAGATGGCGCATGTTTGGACTTTATCCAGTGGACATTCCTTATGGCTATGTTTTTTTCTGCATCGGGGGCAGAAGATTGCCAAATTCTGTTCTACCTCCAGCTGCTTCTGTTTAGCCTGCACAATATCAAGTTGTGTAGTTAGTGTCCCCATAATATCAGTTTTAAAATTTTCTATTAAATTTCCAATTTCTGCACGTGTTACTCCTTCTGCTGATACTTTGTTATCTCTTGCAAACCGATCATATTCTGTCGGTTTTATTCTTGTGCTGCCTCTCGCACTCCTGATACATAAGTCAATGATGTCAGCAAAATTCTCTTGATAAATATCCCCTTTTCCCATAATGTTTAATGTTTCAATCCATTGTTCCTTCATACCCCTTATTAATGCAGTTTTTAACACATTATCAGGTAAAGGTAGCGATGCATAAGGAGATCTTTGTAGATTGTACTAAAAACGTTCCACATACTCTTCCAATGTTTCATTCGGTCTGGCTGACATTTGAAATATTTCGTCTTTTAATTCTCTAGACCTACAATAATCCTGATATTTTCTTAAGAAGGATTCTTTCATTTGATCCCAATTGTTGATAACCCCGCCACCTAGCCCCATAAACCATCTTAAAGCAGCCCCTTTTAATGTAGAGGGAAATAATTTCAATTTTTGGGGATCGGTGGTGTAATCGTACTCCCTACATAACACATCGAATTCGAATAAGAATGCATCCGGATCTTCTGATGTGAGTCCGTGAAATGTAGGGATATGCTGAAGAGGGATAGCTTTCATAGGTGCATTTGCTGCAGAATCCACTATAGGATATTGTAATGTAGAGGTTTGAGTATTTGGCTGGTTTTGAGCATTTGGTTGGTTTTGAGCCATGGGATCGAATATATGCCAATAACCTTCTGGGATATCTAGGAGGGTATTCCTAGGTTGAGTGGGGACTGTTTTGACAGGGACAGGGATAGTTTTAACAGCGCTCCCCTTATCTGGAATAATGAGAATACCAGGTGTCTGAGGAGATTGAACTCCTTCAACAATGACTTTCGCAGCACTCCCCTTATCTAGGCTATCTAATGGCTGATTTGTTTCAATAGGGGATTTTGGTTCCTTGGTTTCCCCTGTTTCTCTTTCTCCTTCACAAAAGTTGCTAGAGTTCCCTTCCTGCAATAATTCTGGAGTGGAATTTTCAATTTCTTGAAAGTCCTTCTCCTCAATTTGACTATGCACCTCAGCACAGGTTACAGATGGTGATCCTATGGCCTGAAGGGAACTAGTAGGCGGTTTAGAAATGTTTTTCTTGAGGCCTACTGATGGCTGAGATTCTGTTTTCTTATAGATTTCGTCTATGAAAGTCGTTCGGCCAAGGGTCACCGGCCCTTTACCTTTTTCAGGCTTGGATGGGGGTTTGATATTCTTTTCTGGTCTTTTCTGCTTAGTCATGCACTCAAAAATGAACTACCAACTTTTATTCAAACAAAGCAAACACAACTCTGTTAGGAAAGCGGATAGTGGAGCAGGGTTTTTACATGCTCCGCACGTAGGTTCTTACCTTCCGTTTTTAGGATCCAACTCCTCCCTAGCAGGCTCGTACACTACTCTGAAAAAGACAAATGGCTACACCTTTTTTCTTCACGCCAAATGTAGATTACAAAAGGTCTCTTTCACCTGACCACTCTCACATTAATAAAAGTTTAATCCCGGAGTCGTTTTGTTATTACAAAGAGTGACTCAACTGAAAATATCACTGTCAGTACGGGGCCGAAGGGCGCTTAGGCATAAATACAGCAACTATGCTCTTTGTCATCAAATTACTTCAAATAAATACAATCACACACTTAGAAAACTCACAGCTATCACTCAGGTTCTGCGTTGATAAATCCTATCCCTCTAATCATCGATGAAAGGAAATTAGAGCATGTAATTCACGAATTACGAGCCTGGGAGCTATACAGTGACTGCCAATGCTCACTACAGCCTTAGATCATCTCTCACGCCAAAACAACAAATGCGATTAAATGGAATAGCAAATAAAGAATTGAACAACAATTCTGGAATAGAACAGCAAATCTAAAATGGAACAACAATTGAATAACTAAGTCCCACGGGTTGTAACCAAACTTAATCTATTAACTCAAATGCACTCTTTGCAATCAAATAACATTCTTTCACTCTAAAGGCAATTCACACAAATCACACTAATGGAACAGCAATAACTATTAATGAATTATGGAACAGTACTGATAAATCAGAAACGCACACGACATGAACGTTTAGTATAACAGCTCTGTAACAGAACAGTAAGAACATGCAATTAACTCTTAAAAGGATTAATAACTTGATGCGGAGTCAACACACGATTCTATCTGTAAAAACCTCAATGATTCAATCTTTAACAGAGCATGTAATATGAACTTATAAAGCATATCAAATTACCAAATAACAATGATAAACAAACCACACAAAAGTCAAGTCGTAATGGTACAGAAGCAAGTGTCCTTCGGGGCCGGGCCCTTAGCCTCCAAGGATACACCGCTTTAAGTTAATCCAGACGCAGAGATGAAATAATCACCAAGCTTTTATTAATGCATCGGTAAAAAATACATTGAACCAGTTCTCAACGAGACTTAATAATCAAAGCTGATGTTTTACAGAAAATTACATAAAAGCATATCCTCTATATCAAGCTAACAGTGCTGTCCCTTTATATAAAGGCGACGGCGGAGATGTCCAAGTAACAAGATAAATAAAGCAGCGATCCCTCAGGATCGAAGATCCTGAGGGATTCGCCAAACTGTTAACTCTTCATCCTGTATTTTCTTTTGCGCTGAGATGGTGTCTTCACCTCCTTTTCCAGGCCGATTTGCTTTGATCTGTTTATCCTTGTTTGCATTCGGTTCTCGTTCAGAGGGACAGCAGTTATCTCGACTTTGTCCTTTCCTTTGGAACGGCAATTCCTCGTTTTCTCCTTTTCCTGTACAGAAAATAACCATTATTAGTGGTTAAGTCTTGCATATCAATTCTCACATGTTTTGTTATAGTTCCTTATTACTTTCCAAATTCATGATACAAAAAGGTTCACAAATTCTATTAAAAAGCCACTGAAATAATCATCAAAAGCATACCTTTTTAGTACTCCACACACCCCCCTGATTGAAAGATAAACAAAGATTTATCTCAACATGGTGCAGCATTGATATATTTGGCTAAGGAAGGAGCCTTGGAAGGAGTTAGCACAATGCAAAGAACCTTTGGTGGGTTCAAAGGAGGGATGAAAAATTTTCTAATATGGACATTGCCATCTCCCACTTAGATATTTGCATTGAAATATGATGATTCAGGAATATGTGATGAAACAAGCATGGGGTCAAAGGGCTACTCCATATTCTTGGGGCAGAAAATGATGCTTCCACACATGAGGCAGATATTTGAATATGAGAAGAGGTTATTAACACTCTTGCATGCATTGGAAAAACTATGGAAGTTTTGGATGGGAAATACCTTCCAAGAGGACGTTGACCTCCATGTAATTCAATCTTATCTCGGGAAATATCAATTGCAAGGGAGGTAGAAAAAGTGGGGTAATAGTAATCCAAAATGTGACTTTTTCATTGAGCATGTCAAAGACAAGAGTTATGATGAGACAGGTGCTTCATTTCAAATTTATACAGTGTTGTCATTGTTGGGAGGCATAAATCCATATTGGGAGTCCCAACTATTGGTGGAATATTCGAAGAACCTCTACACATGTAAGGTTCTTGATGGGAAAGTGATAGATGGGAGGTATAGAGTGGTAGATGGAGTCATTTATTTCCATGATTAGATCTACTTGACTAGAGACTCCAAGCTCAAGAAGAAGATTCTACATGCATCATATGAGGCACTCCCTTCAGGACATGTAGACTTCATTGAGTCTTATCACACCATCATGGAGGGATTCTATTAGGAGGAACTCAAAGAAGATGTGCACGAACATATCAGGAGATATGTAGCTTTTTTTATGTACGAGGAGGAAAGCAACCACCTTGCAAGGTTGTTACAATCACTTCCCCTTTTGATGGAGAAAGTTCATATATGGACCTCTTCACCAACTTCTCTAAAATATATGGTAAAGATTGTGTTTTGATGCTTATTTATCAAATAAAAATGTATGTGCATTCCTTAACCATGCATTTGCAGCAAATTTCTCCATAAGAGAGCAAACCTCTCTTTGTATTTCATGGTCTTTTTGGGACTACTTTCAGTGATGAGGGTTGTTGGCTTGAGGGGTCCTGACCCAGGTTTGGAGGTTAAGGTTTGCCAACAAACACCTATATTACTGGCCCTTTCAGTACTGACATGCTTCTGCAGGCCAAAGTCTCACCCGAAGTAGTATGGGAGGGTGCTGGAAGGAGGTTTGTGCACCCTGAGAGAGAGTAGGCAATTCAAGCAGAGCCACACTTGTAACCTATCGAGTTCTCACAAGACAGGTCTATTCACATGTTTCCTATAATCGGCATTATAACGGAGCTATTACCATGCACAGATCAATTCAATACCTTCGCATCCACGTGCATATCAGCAGTTACAATATCATAACTCATTAATAACAGATTACATATACACTTCGAACCATAACACAGACAGATTCGTAGCATAGACAAATAACAAAACTATATCCCAATAGATTTCAAATGTTTGCATCAACAGTAACACATCAGATCAGATAACACAGAGATATCTTAACTATATCCGCATATATTAACATCCAAAAGTCCAGTTACAATCTAACACAGTCGGTTCACATAGCCAGCAGGGTCCACACATAGCAGGATCGAGGATCTCCGTGCATGTAGCCAGCAAGAGTCCTTACCCCAACGACCCAACACAGATCTAACAATTGGCACTTATTATGAGAATCAATTATTTACTCCCTAAAGACTAAAAAATGTTCATCTATTTATAAAGACTTAGCCTACACTTTGCTGTGGTTTGCAGACTCTAGGTCTACCCTTGACCCATTACAATGCATTCGGGGTTTTACCCACCCCAAAACCTTTGCGCTAGACTAAATAATACCAAAAATATACAAAATTGTAAAAAATTTGCAGCTTTAGGGGACTTTGTTCCAACAGTTCCCCAACACAATCTTGTGACTCGTCCCGAGTCACTGTGGTCGTGGGGTCTCCACCTGTGCCTGCAACATCCTGATCACTTGAACCAGTGGGGGTAGCACTCCTTCACTCTGAGCAGCACCATTTTGAGAAATATCCACCAAATTTTGTGAAGTCGGTCGTTCTGTTGCAGGGGTGACACTCTCTAAAGTTTGGTTCAGTTTTTTAATAGCGACATCAACATCCTAAGAGAGCTTGAGGGCTTCATCAACCCAAGGCTTGAGGCGGTCATTGAGGGTCTTCTTCTTCTGGCGGAGTTCATCAATATCATCCCAAAGGGCATGGTTGGTATGTTGTCGTGCCAATCATTGAGTAGGAATCAGAGTAGGCATAGTGGCTTCCAGCTGCACAAACCCTTCTTCCGTCTGTCACAGGTGATGGTTGAATTCATGCAGGAGAGAGTCACGCTACACCTTGGTCCATAACTGCATATGTTTTTCTAGTAATTGGTGCAATGTTCCCAAATTTGAGCCTCAAGCTAAAAGGAACATTATAGTTAGCATTAGATGAATAAAATGGGTAGGGAGGCCCATTAACCTCTTTAGAAGGAAAATAAAATTCCTCATGTGAAAAGGGGAAGAATAAGCAGCTAGATTGAGCACCTATAGGTGTGAACAGGATTGGATCATGTTGATTCAGTCATATTTGACCAAGTCCACATGCACTGTCTAGATACATTGTATCTCCATGATGGACTGCACAGTTTTAATGGAGGAAAAATTGCATGATCTATGTGGTACATATGGATGGGACCCATTGTGGAGAGGAGCACTTGCTATATATGGAGAGGAGGATAGCCATTGTATTCATGCTTGGATTATTATTTGCTTTGGTCTGATGAGACTTTGCTTCCCCTTGTTGTTTAGTAGGGTTGCAGTGCCGTTTAGCACAAGGGTGTTCCCAGTCAGGAATCCCTACCTCATTCTCAGGGAAGGAGAGGTTATTTGGGCTACATTTTCTCATTCTGGCATTTTGGCCAAGCTACCTCCTTCAGCTATAGTGCAGTTTCTATTTAGAGCTGGGTTGTGTTGCAAGGTGCGATAAAGGAGGATCTCTTAGAGTCATTTCCGGGCTTGTTTTTCAATGGAGAGATTGTCTATCCATTGGAGGATCAGTAAGAAGGACTCCCGGTCATATTTTCATATCTTTGTCATCATTCCAACCATATACCATCCCTCAAAGTGCAGTTTCATTCTAGATCTGCGTTATTTTCAGAGGCAGTTGCTGGGAGGGTTCATTGAGTTCATCGGGAGGGTCTATTTCTGAGTAGGGGGATCAACCTTATAATTAGGAATACCATTGGAGGAGGACATAAGTATTTCAGATCTGTCATAGCCTCATTTTATATCAGATCTAGTTTGTAGTGGCACATTAACCCCAGGGTTATTTGTCACATTGTATGTTTTCCGGTATTTCTAGCAATCCTTTCCGGGTTGGCTAGAAATCTTGTATTGGAGCCCATATATTCATTATTGGGAATTTATTTTGTTTCCTTCAGCCATATTTCATGTATGTACATCTGAAGCAGTAGCTACACTAATATATACTACGTAGTCACTACTCTCTGGCATTCTATATAGTTGGAGCATCTCATGTATCTATTGCTTTGATCATTGGAGACTTGTTCTTATGGCTTGAGTGGCATGTCCCTCGTGATATTTTGTACATTGTTGCTGATCCATTAATAGAATGATAGCTGAATATTGTTCTATCTCATGACATGATCATATTTTATGTGTTTACAATATTGTGTTCATGTATTGCTGTAGCTCCAACTTTGGAATATCTTAATATATTCTCATTGTTGTATATTTTCCCTATTTTGGGATATTACAGTGGTATCGGAGCATAATCTCGGCTCAGCCTATGCATCCAAGACATTATGCCATTAGGAGGAGAAGCTTCTCATAGAAGAGAGAAGTTGTGCAAAAGAAACAAAAGCATGACCCCATTATTTGGAGGAATGAAGGAAGAGAGGGCCTCCCTGCTTCTTTTCCAAGCTATGAAGAATATCAAAGAATATCTCAAGGACATGAAAGGGGAGGAGTGTAGAAGATTTATGAGAGGGTCTGAAGCAAGCCCTAGCTATTCTTATGATGGGTGTGAGAATTCAGCCACACATGCAAATCCACAGCGCAGTCTATTTCCCACATTTACTGCAAGAAGGATGGAGGAAGGAGATACATCAAGGGAGGAGACCTTGAGTGACTATCTTCCGGAGTATGAATCTCAATCATGGAGATTCAAGGAGCACTTCGAATTCCAAGGGTTTTGCAAACTCAAGGAGGCAAGATCTAGCAGCCACAAAAGAAGTAAGAGAGGTAGAATCTTCCTATCTCACTTTGATGGATCAGCAGAGTGCACAACCAAAGCTTGGGTAGAAGAGCTAGATTCCTATTTTCAGCTACACCAAGTTTCAGAGAAGGAGGCCATTACAGTATCAGCACTGCACCTCAAAGGTATGGCCCATGATTGGTGGTTTGATAACTCCACTTCATTTTGTCATGCAAATGTAAAAACTTATGTTGGGTTCACTAAGGAATTGTTGAGAATATTTAATGGAAAATATTGTGAACCATCATTTGTTAAAAACAAAAACTCAAACACTTTGCACGAGGATGAGAGACCTATTAAACCAACTCCACTCCATATTTTTAAGGGGGATAAAAACATGAATGATATTTTTCCAAGGGAAAGATCCCCACTTCTTTAATAGCCCTCTTCTATTTGTGAAGACATGGAGTTTCCTCCTTCAAGAGATCACCAAGATCAAGGGTCTCTCATTGAGGATGAGGCATTCTCATATATGGAAGAAGAGGAGAAGGATGAACATCAAGGGACTATGAGAATTTTCCCTTATCTATTTAGGGAGGTTTCTGCACATAAGGAGGGGACTTCACTACGCAGTGAAGAGAGGGACAACTCAGTCCACTCATATATATAGTCCACTTCCGATTTTGATGTCTCACTACATGGAGGGATGCCACCTGGGAGGCCACCAGATCTAGAGTTCATTAGAGACATCTTTTCTTTGGGTTCACCACTCTTGGATTTTGGAGAGGTGAAGAGTTTGGAGGGATACTTTGGCATGGGGGGTGTCAAAGTAGCAGGCAGCACCATGAGGAGAGCTTCACATGCCAGATCACCAGTGCTGTCTCTTGGGAGGATTGATCCATATTGGAGGTCTCAACTCTTGGTAGAGTACTCCAAGGATCTTGGTGCTTGCATGATTCTTGATGACCCAGATGGAGATGATAGATATATGGTGGATGATATGGTCATCTATTCTTATGGCATAGTATTCTTGACTAGAGCTTCTAAGCTCAAGGAGAAGCTACTACATGCAGCACATGAGGACTTATTTTCAATGCATTTTGATGCATATCTTTCCTTGGCAGAGGAGTTCATTTGGGAGGGCATCCAATAGGATATATATCAGCATATGGAGAGATGAATAGCCCGAATGGTGATATAGAGGATGTCACAAGCACTTCCCTACTCTTTGGAGGTGAGGGAGAATTTGCAGTTGAGCCATTTCAGCTCAAGGTCTCAAGTACATGGTAGAGGAGGTATAATTTCACATTATTTTTTGTACTTCCTTACACTATATGAGTAGCATGTTGTACCAAGAAGGATCATCCATTCTTTCATTTTGTATGATGATGTACTTGTAGCTAATTGTAGCATTTATTTTGGCTACCTTACTGGTGGTTTGTGGCGAAAGCCACATGATTTTTGGTGTGCACCATTGAAACCTCATTGTACTTTCATGTTCCCATCTTATGAGATGATTGTGGCAGCAAAAAAGTGGCTAGGAAAGCACTTGTTGTACTTTGTTTTGAGGTAGGCATGGGATGCACTACGCTGGTTCCATGTGAGGAACTATGATCCACTTTCCAGTTGTCATATGGCAACTTGTTTTTATTGGTTTTTGCTTCCATGTATTGCTAATAATTTTATGTTCATCGGAAGCTTTGTTTGGAGAGTGGGATATGAGTTGGAGATGCCCATTGGGGGTATGATTCTCCCTATTTTACATGTTTTATGTTTCAGGAGAAACAATGGGCACACCATGATTGCCACATCATACCTCTTTCCTTCATTTAGGAGGAGCCCTTGGGGGAATTTGCGTTCTTGGAGGAGGCACTTCATGGTTGATTTGTCTTATGGGGTAGCTTGAGCCATTTGTGAAGGCCATTAAATTTCAGCCCAATATCAGCAACCCCCCCATACTTACCATAAATGGAGAGAGAAAATACTTGTATGGAAAAATATAAACTCTCCATTCAGCCCCAACACATTGCATAAACCCAGGGTTGCAGATTTCTTTGATTAGCTACCTAGAATGGCTCATTTCATTTGGATGATAGCATGGGTGAGAGGGTCACTCATTGGGAATGAGATTTTCCATGTGTATCATCACTCCTACCTTGAGGAGGCCATGAGACATCAAGAATGTTTCCACTTACACCTTCCACCTTTTCATGATGTGAACCACTTGGTCATGCAACTTTGAGAGGAGACATTGGAGGGAAGATTTGTTGCAGATTATCTTGAGCAGTGGTGGGGACTGTTGATGAGGAGGTCAAAAGAGGAGAAGGGGAGGAATTTTTCTCTCTCTATACAGTTTCTTGAAGAAAAGCAACATTTTGGAGGGGAGGACTGTAATGTTCCAAAATTTGAGGCTCAAGCTAAAAGGAACATTGTAGTTAGCATTAGATGAATAAAATGGGTAGGGAGGCCCATTAACCTATTTAGAAGGAAAATTACATTCCTAATGTGAAAAGGGAAAGAATAAGTAGATGGATTGAGCACCTATAGGTGTGAATAACATTGGATCATGTTGATTCAGTCATATTTGACCAAGTCCACATGCACTGTCTAGATACATTGTATCTCCATGATGGACTGCATAGTTTTAATGGAGGACAACTTGCATGAGATAGGTGGCACATATGGATGGGACCCATTGTGGAGAGGAGAAATTTCTATATATGGAGAGGAGGACAACCATTGTATTCATGCTTGGATTATTATTTGCTTTGTTCTATTGAGACTTTTCTTCCTCTTACTGTTTAGCAGGGTTGCAGTGCTGTTTAGCATAAGGGTGTTCCCGGTTGGGAATCCCTACCTCATCCTTAGCGAAGGAGATGTTATTTGGGCTAAATTTCCTCATTCTAACATTTTTTCCAAGCTACCTCCTTCATCTACAATGCATTTTCTGTTTAGAGTTGGGTTGTGTTGCACGGTGCACCAAAGGGGGATCTCTTAGAGTCATTTCTGGGCTTGTTTTCCAGTGGAGAGCTTGTCTATCCATTGATGGATCAGTAAGAAGGACTCCTGGGCATATTTTCTTATATTTGGCATTAGGCCAACAATTTAACATCCCTCACAGTGCATTTTCAGTCCAGATCTGCGTTATTTTTAGAGGCAGTTGCTGGGAGGGTTCATTGAGATCATCGGGAGGGTATATTTCTGAGTAGGGGGATCAACCTTCTAATTAGATGCAAAACCAGAGATTCTAGGTTTGATCCCCAGTGGAGTCTCCAGTTGTTAGTATGAATCTTGATTCGAGGCGTACAAAAAAAACCCACTTTAGCTGCGCATAACAAACAACCCTAAAAGAAGAAATGACTGCTAATATCTTCAGATCTGTAGTTAGATGATCCAGACAAATGCTGAAAAAATCTAGATCTATGCATTAGAAGACATTAAATAGAAGAAAAATAAGATTTACTCCATAGATACAATAGACAAGAAAAGAATATATCCAATGAAATTTTTATTAATGGCACCTGGGAGGAAAACACAAGAGGGTGTTCCCTGTTCTCCTCAATGGGGTGGGCTCTTGTAAGTCCTCAGCACTTCAGATTTAGAA
The DNA here is from genome assembly GCA_034641835.2 of Pinus albicaulis. Classification (NCBI taxonomy): domain Eukaryota; kingdom Viridiplantae; phylum Streptophyta; class Pinopsida; order Pinales; family Pinaceae; genus Pinus; species Pinus albicaulis. The sequence continues at coordinate 1,618,414,664 of CM076582.1, forward strand.
TTTCTCTCTCTTGATGGTGTAGAAAACCCAGAAAAAAATGAAAAAATATGGCTATGATAATGGATCAATAGCCATACCAAGAGTTGAGATCCAGAGTGATCTTTAGGCAACAAAAGGTGACAAATGAATGGGAAAACCCTTCTATTTATAACAAAATATTGAGTTAGTCTAGAGATTGGTGCATAGTTAAAATATTATTAACCAAATCTAGATCCAACTTTTATGGAATTTTTATTATATTTGTTGGAGGGAAAAGGAATTTGACTTGAGTCAAATCCCCTTATTTGTAAATAATAAATAAATAAATGATTTATTTATCATTTTAAGGATGTGATTAAGTAATAATAAATAAATAAATGATTTATTTATCATTTTAAGGATATGGTTGAGTAATAATAAAAAAAATAATGATTTATTTAATTATTTAAGGGTGAATTAGTCATATTTAACAAAGAATATTATTTAAGTAAGATTTAAACAATTATTCTTTAGAAAATAATAAGATAAATAATGATTTATCTAATTAATTTCCTTGTTTTGGGTTAAATATAAACAGAAATATTAATTAAACTATTGTTTAACTAACTATTCCTTGAGGAAAATAAAAAAAATGTATATTTATTTAATATTTCATTACGGGGTTTCCTGTTTAGACCATAAACAACTTATTAAAGGTGATTTACTAAGTTATTTTCATAGTGAAAGCAATTTTACTTGGGGTAAAATTGGTCTTACATGGTGTACTTGGGTCCATCTAATGATAATAGGTTAGATGACCAAAAAATGTTCTAACACCATTGGAGGAGGACATCAGTATTTCAGATCTGTTATAGCCTCATTTTATATCAGATCCATTTTGCAGTGGCACATTAACCCAGGGTTATTTGTCACATTGTATGTTTTCCGGTATTTCTAGCAATCCTTTCTGGGTTGGCTAGAAATATTGTATTGGAGCCCATATCTTAATTATTGGGAATTTATTTTATTTCCTTCAGACATATTTCATGTATGTACATCTGTAGCAGCAACTACACTAATATAGACTGCGAGGTCACTGCTCTCCGACATTCTATATAGTTGCAACATCTCATGTATCTATTGCTTTGATCATTTGAGACTTGTTCTTATGGCTTGAGTGGCATGTCCTTCATGATATTTTGTACATTTTTGCTAATCCATTAATATAATTATGGCTGAATATTGTTCTCTCTCATGACATGATCATATTTTCTGTGTTTACAATATTGTGTTCATGTATTTTTGTACCTCCAACTTTGGAATATTTTAAGATATTCTCATTGTTGTAGATTTTCCCTATTTTGGGATATTCCAATTGGGCACCCTAAGAAATCTATCCTGTAATCAAATTCATGAACACTATAACTAGTGCAGCTTGTTGGGCCTGTAACTCTAGCGGTGTCTCTGGCTGCAACTTTTCGTACAAGTCTGCGATTTGTTATTCCATCTGCATTTTGACTACCTGGATCAAATTCATAGAGGCCCTTAATGCTGCGACCAACCCCTCAATATTGGCTTGGGGGGTGGCCTTAGCCGATATTTCTTCTGTAACATCCACGCATAGTCTAGTAATTAAGTGCTCCGGCTTGGTCTACTGTGCGACAATGATGGTACATGCGGCTTGTGCCTAGGATTCTTCAACGGTATTTTCTTCAATGATATGTTCAGTCATACTAAGCTGATGATGAACTCGATGATATTGGTTTTAGATTTCCTAAAATGGGGACACATGAAGACATTGTAAAGGTTCATGTGGAAGCCAGGTGAGATCTAACTATACCTCAACGCAAACCTGGACTTGCACACCTAAGTCGTGTGGACTCAGTATGAGAGTTGTGCTAGGGAGAGGGAAGAGGCAGCTTTCAGACATATTGATCACTGCCAGTTTTATGATAGCTGCAACTTTGGTAGGATCAACCATCAATCGTTGCCGACAAACTATGTGCCCGAGCAAGATTCCAAAGGGTATGAAAAATATACACTTCTTGATATTCTGGGAAATCTAGTGCTTCCTACATGCATCCAACATCATGCGCAGGTTTGAAATGTGCTTCTTCACCAAGCCGAAGACAGTCCAATCATCAAAATACACCTCCAAAAACTTGTGGATGAACTCATTGAACACTGTGAACACCACCCACAAAAATATGGCAGGGGAATTCTTGATCCCAAATGGCATGAAATTATATTAAAAGGATCCCCACTCAGTGGCAAACGTAGTTTTTCGACGGTCTTCAGGTGTGATCCTGATCCGATGGTAGCCCGAGAACCCATTTGTAAATGAGTATGCTTCTTGCCTGCCTACGCTGTCAAGGATTTCGTCAGAAAACAGTGTAGTAAAGGGATCCTGCACGTAGGCATCATTGAATTTGCGCAAGTGAACATAGATTCATATTCCCCCCTTCATCCTTTTCTCCTGAACCACCATCTGACTTACCGAGTCTGACTGTTCGACTGGTTCGATGATACCTGGGGTGAGAATTTTATCGATTTCTTGCTTAACCTTTTTCTTATACGTAGGATTCAGCCGATAAGGACGCTACTTCACAGGGCACACACATGGTTTTAAAGTGATGTGCATGACCCCTAGGACCCTTATAATCCCCTTGAGTTTCGAGAACCTTTTGGGGAATAAATCCTGGTATTCTGTAAGCAGTTATGCCACTTATCCTACTGTATCATAATCCCAATAGTCCCTAATTTTAGCCAACTTAGGCTACTCTTCTGTGCCGATGTTGACTTCTCGCAGCTTCAAAGGCTTAGTAACATCGACAGTTTGTAGTGGGGGTCTAGCAACTACGCGCTCTCCCTCCGACTCTGGGATAGAGACATTGTGCGGATCTTCATCGCTCTCTTCTGTTGCTATATTGTAGCAATTGAAAATATCCTTAATTTGTGTTTCCCATGTTAGTGCCCCAAGTGCTACGTAAGGGCGTGATTCATAAAATACTAAGGTATCTATATCATGTAGATCTTTGTCAAGTGCCTCCGTTCCCCCTGCTAACCCAAATGCCCCTACAAATTCATCGTTAAATGTTTCCCAGTGGTAGGTGCGCTGATGTAGTTCCGCATCTAAATAGCATGCGGTGGGAATTGGTCCCAGGGCATGAATAAATAGGTGAACCCATTCTTCTGGAGTCCAGTCACACCATTTATCCATCCAAGAAAACAAATGTTCGCGCAGGTCCCCTGGTGTAATATTCCAAAATTTCATGGAATATTAAAAATTTTTTGTTTTGCACTAAGAGGAGAATAAATGGGTAAGAAAACCCATTGATAATGAAATCTAAATAAAAAATCCCTTACAATTTGAAAAGGGATTAAGAAAAAACTGGATTTCACACCCCATGTGTGAAATGAGATAAATTGCAAATGGATAGGTCTAAAGGAGGCCAAGTCAACTGCACAGTTATGAGAGATAAGGATCACATTGTGGGGCAACACAGTTTGCATGAGGGGAAGATCACTTGGGGGTGGAAACCCTAAGGTGTGGGGCCCATGGCAAGGCACCTTCTATTTTCTTAACAGGATAACGAGGCAGCCATAGCTCTTCATTTTTCGATTATCATTTTTCTTGTCTTCTCAGACAAATGCATTCTCCAACGCTTTAGCTAAGATGCAGTGCTGCTAGCACTGGGTGTTCTCGGGTGGGAATTCCATCTCTTCCATAGAGTAGCTCTTGGAAGATTTTGTTATTCATGTTCCCCATATTCTGGCTTGAGGCCAAAGCATTCCATTTATCTCCAGCACAATCTCCATTGGTGGTTGAGTTGTGTTGCTGGGTGTTGCATGGGGGGGTTCCTCAACACCACTTCCGGCATTGTATTTAAGAGGAGGAAGTATCCATTAATTTGGGAGATCAGTGAGGGAGTTTCTGAGTTTATTCCCATCATCATTGGTACTAGGCCAACCATTTTTCATCAGCAGAAGAGCATCCCTCTTCCTTGATTGCGCAATTCCTAGAGAGTATTTGCAGTGAGGGTTGCAGTATTTCATCAGGAGGTGGGATCTTCAATGATAGGATCATCCTATCATTAGGAAGGTCAATAAAAGGGGTTTATTTCATAGGGTTCATCATCTACAAAAATCTCCTTCTATTTCTAGTTCTTGATTTGCTGCTACCCAGCAACTCCGACATTTCTGCAGGAGTGCCATTTTGTCTAGTTTCCAGCCAATCCTCTTAAGGGATTGATGTATCATATTTTCAGGGGTTGAGAACTTGCTCCCCCCATATTTCTTTGAGCTTACATTGCTTCATATTTATATTTATGTATTTACTGCTGCAGTATCCCCTATAAAATGTGCAGTCATAGCCTAAAATAAACCATGTAAAACAATGTTTCTCTATTGTTATGAATATGTCTTCTTGAGTCTCTTTGCTTGATTTAAGTAATAGATTCCTAAAGAATTTGTCTAATTTTTCTACTGTACATACATATAATGGATGATTAAATCTTCATATGACATGGCTCACTAAGAATTACGCCATCATTTTCTTGCTTGAGTAAAGTATTGATGCAGCCCCTTAACTGGGCATTTTCTGGAGAGAATTAGAGGTGGGAGACTTGTTTAAACTATCTAAGAGGATTTATTTGGAGCCTCCTCTTGTATTTCAGAATTAGATTCTCTATTCTAAGGGATCCAAGTGCTGGGTTCAATTCTCATAGCAGCCATTCCTGAAAAATGCATTTTTTAGGCATGCCTTGCTGAGAAATCCTGAAAAGGGATATTACAGTGATATCAGAGCATCGAACTTGGCACAACTTGTGAGTTTGGTATCAGAAGAAGATGATGAATAAGATGAGATTGATATCATCTATTTTCAGAACATATAAGAGCCTCCCCAAGGAGGAAGAGCAAACAGAAAGGGAAGGCCGTTGCACTTCTTATTCTCACCTAGAAGGAAGCAAAAAGTTGAGCAGGAGAGAGAATTTATCTCTTGGAAGGAAGAAGAAGGATAGACTGACAAGTATTCTTCCCAAATATATGAAAAACATCCACGAAGATTTCAGAAATATTAGGAGGGAGATTGATGGAGAATCTCAAACAAAGTTTGAAAACAGAGTAAACCCTAGATTTTCACATGGTGAAGGTAAGCATGCAACCATACGCCATGATGAGCAATGCAGTCAAAGGTCCAGCATTCCCATGGGGGAGATGGAAGAAGGAGGAAAGGTGACTAAGGATGAAAAACTTAGTGATTTCCTGAAGGAGTATGATTTTGACACTCAAAAATTCAGAAATCAGCTCACTTTTTTTGAGTTTTGCAAGATTAAGGTGAAGGGAAAGGAGCAGTAAGATAGATTTCATCTATCTACTTTTGGAGATTCACCTTCATGTTCAGCCAAATATTGGGTGGAGGAGCTAAACACCTTCCAACAGCAGCACCACATTTCAGAAGAAGAAACCATCAAGGTTGCTGCATTTGAGAGGTAAGGCCCATGCATGGTGGAAAATTGAGTCCATTTCTTTTGAAAATGTTAATGCTTCATCTTATGTAAATTTCACTAAGTCATTGGTGAAAATATTTGACCAAAACACTCTTGAGACTTATGTGATGAACTCAGACCAAGAGACTCAAACAAAAAACCTGCATAGAAACGCAAAACCACCTCAGGAAACCATTGGAGGAGCTGAAAACTTGCATCATGCCCTGTCGGGGGCAAAACATTCATCCCACACCCTTGAGACATAGAACAAAGGGCTCTCTTTTTCAAAGGTGGATCAAATCATTAGGGTGTTTCCCAAATTTATTGTAGGAACACAGGGCAACAACGCTGCTAAGTCTAGAGATCATCTAGTGCCTCATGCAGAGGAAGAAGGAGCTTTTGCTCCAAATAGAGGGATTCTTGTATCTTTACAAGAAGGTCCCTAGGATCTCATGCATGGAGATTAGGGCACACTTCATTATCCATATGTGCCATGGAGGAAGAGGTGTGAAACCAAGAAGAATCAGGAAGAATATAGAGAAGAGAGCCAACATCATGTGTTGAGGAGGGCACATTCCTATCCATTTTTAGAAGTGATTACACCTAGGAAGGTGATTGGATTGCACAGTGAAAGCACAGACATAATTTTTCATCTATATATGCAGTCATATTAAAATGAGAATGTCTCATTAAGTGGAGACATTACACCAAGGATACCACTAGTTCAGAAGAGGAGGATAGATGCTTCAATCAATGAGGCCCCAATCATTAATTTCAGCAGTGAGGAGACCTTGGGACAGCTTTTTACAGAGTTTGGAGCCTTGGGTAAAACCAAAGAGGAGAGAAGCATTCTCTTACTATCATTATTACCCACTCTCCTTACAGTTTCTGCGCTGTGGTAGGAGAATCAAGGGAAGGGCAGCAAATTTCCCACTTGTACATTTGGCAGGGGAGCAGTATATGCACACCACTCCATGGAGGAGTTGGCACAGTCACTTATTTTCCCTTGGAGTAGAAGGAGAGAATCATCTATGAGTTGTTCCCTTTTCATGATCAGAAATCATGGTAAGGAAATTTTTCATTTATGTGATTTACATGTTTATTCCTTAACCATGTATATGCAGGATATTGCTCCAAGGAGGAGAATTCTTTGTCTAAGAATCCTTGGTCTACTTGAGGCCAAGAGCATGATTGATGACCATCCCCTTGATGGACTTGGGGAAGATTTGTATTTTGGAGGGAATTATCACCATGTATCATACATCATTCATTTCCTCCAAACACATGGGGAGAATGTAGCAGCACACCGATGGTTGAAAAACCACATCCTTTGTCATTCTCTATTATAGTTTATGATCAAACTGCACTAGTTGCATCTAAAGGATCATTGCCCTACTCATTTGCTACATATGTTAGCCAAAATGACTTTCATTTTTGCTCCTTGTGATGCTATTGATTACATTATTGTTAGGATCATGATTGGGAGAGAGGCACATGGGATGAATGTGTCCTTTGGGGTAGAAGATCCCCATACTTTTTGCAGGACATGCTCTAATGGGAGCATGGGAGATAATATGGCTACCATAGTTCAGCATTGGTTCTCTCTTGAGGTGAACCACATGATTGATAGGGTGCCATATGATGATGAACTCCTGTCCATCACATATGAGAAGCATTGGGCCAACTTGATTCATAATGTAGGAGGAAGGATCTTTGGGGATCTAGACTTCATCTTGACATTGGAAGGCCACATTGTTGTAGCCCAAGATCGAACTTCACTCTACACTTGTCATAAGTGGAGAGGTGAACAGTGTGGGGTAGGCTATGATGCTTACCACTTGTATATTTTCAGCCCACCTTCTTTGTCGAAGCTCAAGGTGGAAGAGGATTTTTAGCAGTTGCCTTATCTGCAAATGACTATATTCTTATGGATGATTTCTTGGGGGTGGAGGATCTACATGAAGGAAATTTTTTCCCAATAAATCTTGACACCATGCCTTAGGGATACCTCTAGACAACACCATATTTCCTTCTTGAGTACATTCCATGTTCATGACGATAGCCACTCTGGCTAGTTTACATGCTTGGGAGGAGCGGTATGGGGCTCTTTGTTGATACAAAAACTCATTCTTCATGAGGAGTTTATCATAAGTAGATGCTAAAGTTGGAGGATGAGGATATCCTAAAATTCTATCCTTTCAATTGCTTGAGGACAAGCAACATTTGGCAGGGGAGGACTATAATATTCCAAAATTTCATGGAATTTTAAAAAACTTTTGTTTTGCACTAGGAGGAGAATAAATGGGCGAGAAAACCCATTGGTAATAAAATCTGAATAAAAAATCCCTTACAATGTGAAAAGGGATTAAGAAAGAACTGGATTTCACACCCCATGTGTGAAATGAGATAAATTGCAGATGGATAAGTTTGAAAGGAGGCCAAGTCAACTACGCAGTTATGAGAGATAAGGATCACTTGGTGGGGCAACACAGTTTTCATGAGGGGAAGATCACTTGGGGGTGGAAACCCTAAGGTGTGGGGCCCATGGAAAGGCACCTTTCATTTTCTTAAAAGGAGAATGAGGCAGCCATAAATCTTCATGTTTTTATTATCATTTTTCTTGTCTTCTTAGACAAATGCATTCTCCAGCTCTTTAGCTGAGATGCAGTGCTGCTAGCACTGGGTGTTCCCGTGCGGGAATCCCATATCTTCCATATAGTAGCTCTTGGAAGAGATTTTTCTTCATGTTCCCCATATTCTAGCTTGAGGCCAAAGCATTCCATTCAGCTCCAGTGTAGTCTCCATTGGTGGTTGAGTTGTGTTGCTGGGTGTGGCCGGGGAGGGTTCCTCAACACCACTTCCGGCATTGTATTTCAGAAGAGGAAGTCTCCATTGCTTTGGGAGATTAGTGAGGAATTTTCTGAGCTTATTACCATCATAATTGACACCAAGCCAACCATTTTCCATCAGCAGAAGAGCATCCCTCTTCCTTGACTACGCAATTCCTAGAGAGTATTTGCAGTGAGGGTTGCAGTATTTCATCGGGAGGTGAGATCTTCAATGATAGGATAAGCCTATAATTAAGAAGGTCAATCGAAGGGGTTTATTTCAGAGGGTTCATCATATACAAAAATCTCCTTCTATTTCCATTTCTTGAGTTTCTGTTACCCAACAAATCCGGTATTTCTGCAGGAGTGCCATTTTGTCTAGTTTCGAGCCAATCCTCTTAAAGGATTGATGTATCATCTTTTCAGGGGTTGAGAGCTTGCTCCCCCCATATTTATTTGAGCTTACATTGCTGCATATTTATATTTATGTATTTACTACAGCAGTATCCCCTATAAACTACACAGTCATAGCCTATAATAAACCATGTAAAGCAGTGTTTCTCTATTCTTATGAATATGTCTTCTTGAGTCTCTTTGCTTGATTTGAGTAATAGATTACTCAAGAATTTGTCTACATTTTCTACTGTACATACATCTAATGGCTGATTACATCTTCATATGACATGGTTCACTAAGAATTACGCTGTAATTTCCTTGCTTGAGTAAAGTATTTCTGCAGCCCCTTAACTGGGCATTTTCTGGAGATATTTAGAGGTGGGAGACTTGTTTAAAACATCTAGGAGGATTTGTTTGGAGCATCCTCTTGGATTTCAGACCTAGATGCTCTATTCTAAGGGATCCAAGTGTTGGTTTCAAGTCTCATAGCAACCATTCCTGAAAAATTCGTTTTTCAGGCATGCCTTGCTGAGAAATCCTAAAAAGGGACATTACACTTGGTCCAAGGAATGTCTTTGCACGCAAGTGAACTGGAGGTTCAAATCACAAGATTGTCATATCTCGACACTCTTCCAAATCTTGGAATTCCCCCTTATGCATGTCCCACCACCTCGTAGGTGTTGCACACATGGCTAGATTAAGGGCCAATAACCTTTGCTCTCTTGGAACCTCAGCTTCAAATGTTTGCAAAAACTCCTTAATACTACCAGAACCATAAAAGTAGGGCAAATATATTACCTTTGAGGAGATGCATCAGAATTTCTTTGTGATTCTAATGTAACCTATTCTGCCAATTTTCCATCTCCCCATCGGAGTCAGAGAAGCATTCGCTGTCTTTTTCCCACCAAAGTACACCATCAGTCGTGGGATTGATCCAATCTTCATCCCATGTAGTTAACTTATAGATGTGATCCACATCCTCTTCTTCGCACACCGGCTCCGTATAACATTCTCCTTCTGCAGGGTCTAATGGTACTATCACCCGCATGCCCTCATTTTCAAACACCATGCTTCTTTTCTTTAGGTTGATGATACCTCCCATATCTATGGACCAGTCCAATCCTAAGAGCGCAAGATAGGGGTCCACATCTTCTACGATCTAAATTACCTCAAAGTCAACTCAGACCTTAAATCATATGATATCTACCATGATATTCGACAATATCCCCAACTGTATGATCTTCTTCTAGTTGGCCATGTGCAGCTGGATAGTGGACCATTCCAACTTAGGTTCTCCCATTCACTACTAATTTTTCTTGGGTAGTACGTTCGCATGTTATCCTAGGTCCAAAATAACCTGATCCATTCCATAATCACCAATCTGCATTGTTAGCCGCATTTTGCTACCAGTTCATTTCTTATTTTTGTACAGTTTGTGCACATCCTTAACTTCCAGAGGTGGATTAGTTCTTTCTGCGCAATTGTCTATTAGTGCTTGAAGATTTTCTGTGGCCCTTTAGTTGCACAGCAGCTTCATACAGGCTTGCAAAAATGGTTTGACCTCGTCATCTGCTTTGAGGTTTGCGGGGCCTGGGCAGCATATGCCTCAGCCTTAGCAAAGTCTTGGGGAGCTGCGACAAAGGTTTCCTTTTCCTTCTGTTGGTCCAAACCTTCTTGTTTGATGGCTGCTTTTCGGATAAGAGGCTCAGCCGCAACTTTCTCCTTAGCTCCCCTAGTGGCATTGTTGCTGCGTGTTATGAAATTAATGCTTTATCCTTTGTCTAGAGATTCTGCTTTAACCCTTTTCACATTCTGCATAGGTCTCTACTTGTTTTCCTGAATTTTTTCTATTAGAATCGAACAGTCTTCAATCACATGGTCCAGTTGTCTACAGTATCTGCAAGATTGCCTTGCAGGGTTCGGGAAGTCCCTTGTAAAGTGCCCTACTTCTCCACACTTATAATAGATTATTTTTCCTCTTCCCTGACCTGCGCTTCCACCTCTACCCCCTCCCCTGCACCTAGCTAGGGAGCCACCTATGCTTGACGGGGATATTAGTGAAGAAGGGTTTGATTGTATCCTATATAGGTTTCCCTAGTCTATCATTAGACCATATGTTCAACAGTTCTGTTCATCATGTCCTACTAATTGGCAAAACTGCCACCATTTTTGCTTCAGTTCTTTGACATATGCACCCAGACGGGGGTAGTGGTTAGTATCTGCAGGCCAACTATGCAAAAATCCTCACACCACAACGTTGGTCCACTTGGTCCCATAGTCTCCCTAGGGCAAAACGGAATGGATCCCCAAGCCTGTAGGTAGTCTGCCAGTAGTGGGCACTGATTCTTGGTATGGCCTGATACCTTGCATCGTATGCACCATAGATATGGGATAGCTTCTTTCCCTCGGTCCTTTCAGAGGTTCTGGATTTCCATGTGCATTGCCTCCAACTGCCCTTGGATTTGTTGTACTCCCAACTGGGTATCATCCCTTGGTGTGACTTCTAACTTCATCACAATCTCCAAATATTTTTCCCGTGATTCAATGGCATTCTGACCCATAGGTACACGCAGATGAGGAAATAACATAGCAATGAACCATTCCTTGTGCTATCTGTCATCATACAGAAATTCCCCTTCTCTGATCACCTTCTTTAGCCACTGGTTAGCTTCCCATACAGACTCATAGGGTCTTTGCTTGAAATATTTTAGGTCATTCACTATCTGAGAGTAGGACTTGGGCTTCCAAAACTTCTGTTTTAGGGCATTCTTAACCTCTTGAATGGTCGCATTCACATGCTGAGCTACGTATCCCATATGTTAGTGTCCCGTGATTTGATAGATTGGTAAGACCAAATGCACAAGGTAACATCAAACTAGTCTTTGGAGTCCTAGGACCTAGCCTTCCTGGACTCAGAGAGGGCTCTCTCTATTTTTGCAAAGGATGTGAACTTGTTTGCTTTAGGGTTTGATTTTAAGCTAGTTGTTAAGTGTAGGGTTTTTTTGTTTGTTTTGGTTGGGTAAGATGGTCAAGTAGAATATATGGAGTGAAAATATATTCCAGTAATTGGGTTATGGAGTCTATAAAGAGTCATGGAAAGTTCAACAATGGATTAGGGAGCATCACAGGGAAAATCTAGCATGGTCAAATGGATTTTCAATTTTTGTGTGAAATGAAATTAACATAAAGTTTGTGAACAAAGTAGGGCAAAGGGAAATCAATAATCCTTTGTCAAATACTTAAAACAAGAAGGGACTTCAACACTATATATCATAAATAAGTAATCAATAGACATGGCACACTAATAACTGTTTGATTTAACTCAAGCAAATAAGCATTTTAGACAAACAATCCAATGAAATATAGAAGGTGAGAAACTCATTTAACTTCTAGTGATTTCACCTTCAAGGTTAGAAAAAATTTAAGATAAACATATAACTTTAATCAAAGAAGAGGGAACTCCTAAAAATCATTGATCATATCAATAAATATCTTTGAAAAAACTCTTCAAGCATGGATAAAGGGTATGATCGAAACATAGCCTCTTTGGCAGACCTAATCAGTGGTACTTCAAAGAGAGACCTCAAGAATAGTGTTTTAGTGATATCAAACAAGTAGGGATAACCATAAAACATCTATTATATCTACTATATTGAACCATTCATAAGATAAACAAGCTTGGGAGGATCTAGAGAGCAACTAAGGATTCTCTAAACTGACCTAGCAGAGGAAAACATAGATGCAGTGAAGAACAAATAGAGCTAAGCTACCTTTGAAGGACATTTCTTAGTCTAAAAACTTTGTCCTACTACAATATATAAGGATGAAACACAATGATACATAAGAAAAAAATAATTGAATAGAAGCACATCACCATTAACCAAGCTCAGGGAAACTACAAGAAATCCTTCTCCATCAATAAGCAAAACAAGCCATTCACAAGCTCCACAACACCAATTTCCTCTTCAATCTCCAAAAAACCATATATTACTCTCTAGAGTCATCAAATGCCAAAATTTTTCAATAAGGCCCTCATGCTCTATTTATCTAGCAAAGGAGAGAAAAAACCCTAACTAGGGTTTGAAAATGTGAAAACCATCCATAAATGTCATTAATGCCCAAGAGACCATGCAAGGCCCGAGGCACAAAATATCTCATGAAATAAATGCCAAAATAACTCCTAGCACCTAATTTTGGATTGAATTGCCTCAAAAAACATTAAAATATAATTTTGCAATTAATGAGTGTCTTTTTTTGACTTTCAGCCAAAAACGCATAGTGAGGTCTCAAAGCATAGCGCCTTCACAGGTAGAAAAGGGGTCCACTTGCAGCCAAGTTTTGGTGACCTTCCCGATGTCAGAATTTGCTCCATGATGGATTTTTGGAAAGCTTGATGAGTCTTATTTCCAAATATAATTTTTTTTTCTTGATTGAGCTTCATTTACCTATCCAAAAGGAAAAATTCCCAAAACTTCTCCAAGTGCAACGCCAAGCCTGAAAATGAGGTAGAAAGGTGAAAAATGAGCTGTTGTTTGGCATTTTGAGGGGTAAAAAATGCTCCAAATGCTCTGAAATTTGGTGAAAATATTGTAATAGATGTAAGGATTCCAAAATTGCAAATTTTACTTGCTGAGGATGCCTGAGATGAAAGCATAGCACCAAGGGTGATGTGCTTAGAGGCCTCCAAATTCACAAAAGACCAAAATTTCTCAAAAATTTCTCAAAATTGGTAGATGACTTCCTCATGGGGTTTGAGAAACGTATAGAGGATATTCAGCCAAGATTCCAAGGTTTTCTTGGTCTTTTTACTCTTTGAGTGTATGTAGCTTGGAATGGGCCTTTTTAAGTTTAGCCCTTGCAACTTCGTTTCTCTGGGCATAATGTTTGGTCATATTCCTTTGTAGATCAAGATCCTTATTTGCTCCCTCCAACTTGGGCTCCAAGTGTATGTTTTCTCTTTCAAGCCATGGCTCTCGATCATGCTCTATCTCCATGGAAAGAAGCTCATCTATAAGAAGTTTCTATGGAAAGGCTAATTCTTGTTCTCTCTGTTTTTCCAAAGCCTTATTCAACCCCATGGTTCTTGGTCTCCTCCTAGTCTGCCCTTATTCATCTTCAATTTCCTAATAGGTGTCCATGAATTCTTCTAGCTTTACCTATGCCCTTTGATCTTCTTTCCAGGCTTTGATTGCTCTAGCCTCGTAAATGGAAACTTGTGCCCCTAGCTGCATGTTCTCCATCTCAAGGGCATCATTCACACTCGTGGCCCTATCTAGGTTTCTTGGAGGTCTACAATTAGGGAATTTTTGTTCTAGATGAGCAAGTTTGAGATCCTTTGTTCATTCTCCTCATCACTTTCCACTTGGATGATTTCAAACTCCCTCTCAACCTCATTTTGATCTTCTTCTTCTTCCTTTACCTGTTCTTTTCCTTTATCTAGTGGCTTAGTGGATGTGGAAGGCATGGCCCCTTTCCTTTTTGAGGCAACAAACACATGCCTTTCCCCTCTTTAGTATACCAATGAAAAATTTTTGCCTCTACCCACTTGGGTGTTTTCATGGTGGTTGCCATCATTTGTTTCCATGTCTTCTTCTTCATCACCCTGACTGCTGCTTACCTCTTTTCCTTCAACATCAGCCTCACTTTTAGTCCATTCACTAATCTCTGCACTTTCATTTTTTTCATCATTGAACATGATTTCCTCTTCAATGCTATGATATTTATTTTCATTATCATCGTCTTCACTTTCTTCAATTTTTTCATGACAATAATGACTATTGTCATGACTGTCATGACTGCCGATTTTCTCACCGATGTTGGTTTCATTGGTGTCCATGCTATCCTTTTCCTCCTCATCTTCAACATTTTCAATGTGACTGTTGTTTTATTTATCACTTACCTCTTTATCATTATCATATACCTCCATTTCCTCTTTTTTATTGCTGACCTCTTCTTCATCACTGCTCAATTCATTCTCACTGTCAAATTCCTCATTTTCTGCACTGTCATCATCCCGTTCTATTTCCATGTTCACTGCCTCTTTTGGGCTTAACTAATCATCACCCTCATCCTCATTTTGGCTTGACTCATTGTCATCCTCACCCTCATTTTGGCTTTACTATTCACTATCACTTACTTCTTGATCTGATGCATCAGGAGAAGATGGGGAAGGGAGGTTTTCTTCAGGAGAGGATACTTGGGTAGATGATGAGTCATGGTCAGTAGGAGGTGATGGAGGAGTGTAGGGAGGAGGATGAGATGATGAGGGTAAATTTTGTTGATGACGGGCTGAGGGGACGTGAATACTTCATGAGCTATGAACACCTCCCAAGGTATGCCTTTTTGCTCCAACTGATGTAGCACCACCATCTTAATCAAGGAATGGTGGAACAAACTATGCATTTGCTGGGAATAGTTCCTCCTCCGGACAATAGAGACATCTTATCAATACTCTTTTAGAGGTAGTAGGGAAAATGAAGCATATTGACCCTAGTGAAATTCATGAGCAGTCTAACATCATAACATGGTAGGAGTAGAGTCTAGAATACCTTCCCTCATAGGTAAATTACTTCATGATAACCCTCATCAAGGGTGCATACCTGTCCAGAAAGTGTGAGAAAGGGAAAATAGTTTTGCAGCCTTCTTTGTACCTAGGTTTGATAAATGCTCATAATAGCTCATGTCCAACTTTGCTCTCTTGAACCACTTTTCACCAACATCAGGTATACCTATAGCACTAGAAATGGCATATGTTGATAGTTCAAAATATACCCCTACAAGGCTTGATTTTTTTTTATGTAGGTTAAGAATGAATAACCTTGTGAGCTCTGGGTGATTTTGCACTTGTTTGACTTTCTCACAAAACTAGAAACACCCCACATTTTGAGAGCATGTGAGAATCATGGGGGAGGAATTAATCTCCACTGTGTCTTGGGGTTTAAATATGTTAACCTTCCCACCCTTGTGCTTTTGCCTCATAGGCACTTGTGTTGAATATTGCAACAAGAAACAGTGAAGGAGGCATCCTAAAACATCTTTCCTGATCCTAGTTGGAAAGTGATCACCAAAACTAGGTGGGGGCCACACAGGTGATTTTTGTGTCGCAAAGTCTATTTTTAGACTATGTCTATTTTTAGACATATGGATCATGGTCTATGAGTTGCAGGATGCTATTTATGGATGATTGGTCGAGTTGGTAAAAATAGATGGACCTCTATTTTTAGACTGCCGGGCTAAAAATAGAACAATCAAATATTATTAACCCTTAATAATATTTAGACTATAAACATTATCTTATCCTCTTGGAGCACTTCAGTTTGATGCTTGGATATGGCACATGCAGCTGACAGAAGGAAATACGCTTTTCCTATGGGTTAGTTGAGCTATTTCATGGTTGACTTCAGTTAGGACTCAAGTGGCAGAGTTTGGTGGAGTTGATGAGACAGTTGGTGGAGTTGTGTTCTGTTTAAACTAGTTGAACTAGTTGTATTTAGTCTAACTGAAAAATACACTAGTGATGAGTCATGTGAATAAATTATTAATTAACTCACTAATTATTAACTCATAAATCAACTAAATAATACATCAGTTAACTGCAATGCATGGACAGTTCAGTGGAGACCAGTGTTAGAGGTGGGTGAAAGGGTGAGTGTGGCTATCAGTTGTGATTATACTTGTGCATGAGATTTGTACAGAAATTGATTGAGATTGCCAATGAGGATTGCGCAGTTAAAGCTAAGGGGATTCGAACTTGGATCTATTCAATTATCATCTTGGATTGCGTAGAAGAGGCAGGCAGACTTGTGGAGGAGATTTGAACCTGTGACTTGTTCATCTTCCGTGCTAGTTTGTGTGTAGATTGTGAGACAGTGTTGAGAGCTGTGAGAGATTTGTGCTATGTATTGTTACATGTTCTCTATCATTATAATATACAGATAGTTGGGGGTTTTCATCTATAAGATTTCCCCATTACATACTGTGTTATATGTGTGCTTGATTATGTTTTAATGTGCGCATGCGACTACTTCTATTTCCGCATATTGATGATCAATTGTAGAAGAGGTTATGTATTATGCATGAAGCTTAAATAGTGTGTAATCAGGATAATCTCGGTGAATAATTCAGCTATTATTCAAATTTATACATGGTATCGGAGCAGAATTGATCATCGAATCTATTACAGTGATTACAATTTATTTTGGTAGACAGAGTCTGTAAGCGGGCTAGGTAGCCTCTGGATCCATCCTTTCTCTGAAAGGTGATATATCCAGTAAATGCCCCTACAGTCGATCTCTGTGCTAGAAATACTTTGTTCTCACAGATCCAGAAGCAGTTGAGTTTTGAGCTTGGAATTTGAATTTTGCAGCAGTGTTTTCTTGGTGTCGAAGTCAAAATGTCTTATCAAGGATTGCGATTGGAGTATGCTCTTGAAGGCAGCTCGAATTATATTGCATGGAGAGATAGGATGGAGGTGGTGCTCGATGACAATGGGCTAAAGGAGTTCATAGATGCTGAAGTTCCAAAGCCTAGCGATGCAACCTTGGTTGAGGCTTGGCAAAAGAAGATAACAAGGTGTCGAAGGATTCTGTTGGAGGGCATGAAGGATCACATAGTATCCAGCCTGCATGGTAAGGATTCTCCATTTTTGATGTGGAAAGCCTTGACAGATTTATTCCAAAGCAAGAGCGACCAGAGGAAGTTGGCGCTCAAGGATAAACTCAGGAAAATAAAGATGGAGAAGAATGACACTATTCTGGTATACTTGACAAAGTTTGTCCACTGCAGGGATGAGCTTGGGAGTGTAGGAGTTAGTGTGGATGATAAGGACTTGGTGAGCTTGGCTCTCCTTGCTCTTCCGAAGAGTTGGCATTCCTATGAGGATTCTGTCAATGGTCGGGAGAAATTGCCAGGATGGGAGTGACTTTGGTCGGATCTTGTGCAAGAGGAGATAAGGCGGAGTACCAGGGATGGATCTTCATGAAAGGCATTTGATGAAGAAGATTGTGCTTTGGCTGCCAAAGCAAGGAAGGGGAAGGGCAAGAAGAATGCTTCTCAATCCAGTGTGGATGGTAAAGAGCGTGACATGTCCAAAGTGAAGTGTTTTCACTGTCACGAGCATGGGCATTACGCCACGAATTGTCCACAGAAGAAGAAGAACAAGCAGACTGCTGGAGCTGCAGCTGGTGAGGCTCTTGCCTCGCAATTTGAGCTGGAATTCTCATTGATCGCATGCATGGTGTCTAGTGCATTGGGATCGAGGTGGTATTTTGATAGCGGCGCTTCCTTTCACATGACGGGAGATGTGAATCTTTTCAGTGACTTGGTGGAGAAAGATCTCCAGTTGCATGTTGAGTTGGGTGATAATGGAAGATACAATGCGACCGACATTGGTACCATAAACTTTCAGAGGGAGTCAGGTAAACTCATTCTTTTACAAGATGTAATGCATGTTCTAGTTTTAAAGAAGAATTTAATCTCAGTCGCAATGTTAGAGGATAAAGGGTATGAAGTTGTCTTCAGTGAAGGAAAAGTTTTCCTTTGGCACAAAGCAACAGGACAAGTCAAGAAGGTTGGGATTCGAGCAAAGAATCTCTACAGACTTGAAGTAGATGGGATGTCTATGGAGCTTCCTACTGTTGGGAAGTGCAAGAAAGACATGCAATTGATTCTTGAGAGGGAGAAAGTTTTGCATGAAGGTAATAGTGAACCTCGGGATGTGGAGCAACCACAAGATGAGGATCATGGAGTGGAAGAAACCACTCATGCAGATAAATTTCGTGCCAGATGGGCAGAGGGAGTGCATGCAGCTATACCACCAGGTGAGAGGTGGGGCAACATGCATGAGTAATCCCAAGAGGAGATTTCTGGGTAGGATTCATGAGATGGTGTGGATCTCATGAATTGAACCTGGCTATGAGGTGCCCACAGCACAGTAGTAGCATGATCAGTTGGATTGATGCAGGCAGATCAAAGTGACAGTGTCGAATACTGGAGCGTGGATCAGAGTTGACAACAAGTGCAAGAGTGCATGGGTGCAAGAGTTCAATAGTGCAGTGGTTCCTGATGACATGTGCAGTTGGTACCAGTAGAAGTCGAAGAATTTGATAATAGATGCATCAGATTGATTGAGTTGTTTGGAGCCTATTTAGTTTCAGAAGAGTTGCAGAGCAGATGCATGGAGTTGCATGGTGCTTGTGAAGGTTGCAAGGCGAATGCATGGAGTTGCATGTCGCATGCAAAGACAGTTCTTTCTTGTTGAGAGGGAGTGTTGAAGATTGCAACAAGAAACAGTGAAGGAGGCATCCTGAAACATCTTTCCTGATCCTAGTTGGAAAGTGATCACCAAAACTAGGTGGGGGCCACACAGGTGATTTTTGTGTCGCAAAGTCTATTTTTAGACTATGTATATTTTTAGACATATGGATCATGGTATATGAGTTGCAGGATGTTATTTATGGATGATTGGTTGAGTTGGTAAAAATATATGGACCTCTATTTCTAGACATTGGGCGGTTTTTATTTTTAGACTGCCGGGCTAAAAATATAACAGTCAAATATTATTAACCCTTAATAATATTTAGACTATAAACATTATCTTATCCTCTTGGAGCACTTCAGTTTGATGCTTGGATGTGGCACATGCAGCTGACAGAAGGAAATACGCTTTTCCTAAGGGTTAGTTGAGCTATTGCATGGTTGAATTCAATTAGAACTCATGTGGCAGAGTTTGGTGGAGTTGATGAGACAGTTGGTGGAGTTGTGTTCTGTTTAACTTAGTTGAACTAGTTGTATTTATTCTAACTAAAAAATACACTAGTGATGAGTGGTGTGAATTAATTATTAATTAATTCACTAATTATTAACTCATAAATCAACTAAAGAACACATCAGTTAACTGCAATGCATGGACAATTCAGTGGAGACCAGTGTTAGAGGTGGGTGAAAGGGTGAGTCTACTATCAGTTGTGACTATAGCTGTGCATGAGATTTGCACACACATTGATTGAGATTGCCAATGAGAATTGCGAAGTACAAGCCAGTGGGATTCGAACTTGGATCTCATCATTATTCATCTTGGATTGCGTAGTAGAGGCAGGCAGACTTGTGGAGGAGATTTGAACTTGTGACTTGTTCATATCTGAGCTAGTTTGTGTGTAGCATGTGAGATAGTGTTGAGAGCTGTGAGGAGATTTGTGCTATGTATTGTTACATGTTCTCTATCATTATAATATACAGATATTTGGGGGTTTTCAGCTGTAAGCTTTCCCCATTACATACTGTGTTATATGTGTGCTTGATTATGTTTTAATGTGCGCATGCGACTGCTTCTATTTCCGCATATTGATGATCAATTGTAGAAGAGGTTATGTATTATGCATGAAGTTTAAATAGTGTGTAATTAGGATAATATCGGTGAATAATTAAGCTATTATTCAAATTTCTACAACTTGGCCTCCTTCACTGTTGACACTTCCTTCTTTTCCTGACATGGTGATTGGTGTGGTCTTTAGAAAAACTTAGGCTTGCTTGTAAAACTTGGTACGAGGAGTGAAATGAAAGATGGTGAGGGCAGCTCTTGTAAATGAGTGAGATGGAGGTGTGGGTTTATGACTGACCCCCCTTTGAGCTTTGATGAAAGGCCAACTTTGATCTGAATGTTATTACCCTAATTGACACCCCCTTAACTAATAATTTATTGTTTGGAGGTAGAAAAAAGGTTGTTTTCCATTAGGACCTAGGGTTTCTAGGCACTAGGGTTTGATCATTTCCCTTCAATGATTAAATCACAAAAAATCACTTGAGGGATAAGGAAAAGATCCACCTATCAATTTTTTGACTTGTTTTCAAGTTCTTGAAGGTAGTTTGGAGGGTGTTCCCTTGTGCTTTGGAAATTTTATGCAATTGAGAGGGTTTCAGGCCTAAGCGCAATGCTTGCCTGCGTAAAGGCCTACCAGTATCTTGGGTGCAACGTTGCACGATTAATGCAGGCCTGTCGGTCTCCTGGGTGCAGCACTGGGCACAACTGGGCCTGTTAGATCCTCTTTAAGCGTAGTGCCAAACTTGTTCTGGGCGGGTCGAGTCCTCCTGGGCACAGCGCTGCCCGCATGCAGGCCTGCTAGGCTCCCTGAGTGCAGCACTGCATGCCTCATGTACTTGTTAGGCTCCTCCTCGGTGAACAGGTAGTGCTCGCCTGAATGCATAATGCATTCAAGTGTAGGCATGTTGCAGTGTAAATTTACACTGCAAAAACTCTCCTATGAATAGCGCTGGGTCCTGTAAGCGTAGTGCCTGATCAAAAGCGTAGCATTGGGTAACCTTGCTCGATTTTCTATGAAACTCAGAAATATTCTCCCTTGAATGTTTTTTGCTACTTTCAACTGTAAGATGAGATGGGAGGAAAGAAAAATGGCCCCTTAGAAATTTAGGAAAATAAATTAAACTCAAAAACCCACTTTGCTAAGGTTTTCAACCTTCTGTTACACTTTTGCTGATGTTTCATTTTGAGCTTTTCAGTAGGTGGCTAAAAATAATTCAAGTTATCTTTTCCTTTCTAACCATCTTCTTTATTGCTTTCCAGGTAGCTAACATGGTGAACTTTGACGTTCTTTGACCTGTTTGTGCCTTTATCACTCTTTTTTGCAGATTTTTTTCTTGAGTCTCATGTTTTACTGTGTTTGGGCCATGCTCATGTCCTTTAATAATTTTCGTAACTTTTTAGATACTTTTATGATGACAACATCCTTTAAAACTTCTCTATTTTACCTTGGAGATCAAATTTCCTTTGTTTGAGGGGTGACTGAGAAAATTGTTTCTATCCTTATTTTTTTTATCCTTAGGCATGCTAAATTCATCTTTGACCATTTCTAATTTGTTGTAGGTGCCATGACATACTGGTTTTTCCCTTCTTGACATGCTTGGAGTTTGACACTTTCAGTCATAGAGTAGTAAACTCATGATCAGCTTGGCTTTCCATCTTGAAACTCAACCCTAACTGAAAATGAAGGCTTGACCTTGCTTTACACTGATATTCTTTGCATTATTTCCCTTTGAGACAATGAAATATTTACCTTGGAAAACCCTGGAGGTCAACAACAACATATTCTTCAAACTCTCTCTCTATTGTCATCATGGAGGCTCATAATCTTCATTTCACCCTCTTTGCCTATATTTCCAAAACCTTAGGTTTTTGCGCTGTTAGAGAATAATCATTAGTGTTGTATTCTAAGTTCTCTATAGCCCTTTCAAGTTAATTCATATTTTTCCAGTTCACATCACCTTTTTCCATTTTCTATTTATAGTTTCTAAAAATCTGCAATTCATGCTTGGTTGTGCTGGTGTGCCTTTGTCCTTGTCATTTGCTGCATTAATATTTTCTTGGCATATTGTTGGCCCAAATAGTCTTAGGAACCCTGAATTTTCCTAAACATAGGCTGATTCCCCTTCCATTTTCTTAAGAATACCTTCTAATGAGGAGAAGGCCTCTTACCTTACCAATTTTCCTGTTGATAGCCACCTTGACACTCTTGCAGAAATGTCAAAATGAACAGTTGTCTTTTGTAGAACTTGTACTTGATTAAGGGGGCCTTCCTTGGAGACCTTTTTGATCTATCTTGGACAATCATGTGCTGACCTTATTTCCCATTTGATTCAGCTTCTTAGCACATGAAAAAAAATGATTTAGAACACCAAAGACAACCCTACAACCTATGAAACCCTAGTGACCTAGTGGGAGGCTCTTTGGTCTTGTTCTTTGACTAAAATATTGGCTTGTGGTCTTCAAGTATTAAAAACAAAGTTTTTGAAAATTTGATGTATTGAAGATCTAGAACCCAATGTACTTGATTTATCTAAAGAGCCTACAGAGATATTTTTGAGACCATCAATGCTTAAGGCATCTAGTGAATATGGGAAAGAGTAGGCTATTTGGTAATCTTAGTGGGCAAGTGGAGGGGTGAGGTAAAGACAAAACAGAGTGTTGTGGTCATAGGTGGGAAAATAGGATGAAGATGAGTGGCATGAGCCCATGAGGGGTATTTTATGAGTGGTAAGCTGACCATGACATGATAAAATAGTGAAGCAGTGAAAAATTTATCCTAATGATAGTGAAGGCAGTGAGATTTCTAAAACTCACAATATTCATGAATCTTGTTTTTAGAAATCTAGAACAAGAATTTAGTCATCTACAAAATAGCAAAAATTACTGATGACTAACACCATATACCAATCCAGGGCTCTTCCTTCAAAGACAAGGGATAGTTGCACCCTTTTCACAACATCGTTGGCCACATTCTGTGTAATCCGTATCGAATCTACGACAAACCAGAACCAATCCATATCTTCATCTCCTATGCCCTTGAAGGTAGGTAGCTTCATGTGCGAGGCCATTTCATCTTCTAATGGAGGTGGAGGTATCGGTGAGTTTTTATGCCTATGCTAGCTTGAAGGTGGTGTAGTTGGAGGGCTATGTGCAACCAAATCTCCTACTAGCTTGTAGACAAATCTATATCCTTCTTGATTAGTTTTGTAGTATTTACCACTTCGTGTTGTGCTTTCACCCAGATTGGAGGTCATTCACTCGGTGTGGCTACACATAATACCTTTTTCGCACAATTTTTTTTTTATTAATAAGGGCAGTGTTTTCAGGAACTTACCTCAGAACCCTTTGAAGAACCTATTCTCTGCCTATGAATAGGACACGAACTAATTGAATGCGAATTTAGTCACAAATCCTCCCAACACAATATCCACCCAGTGATCTACCATATGAGTGATGGTATTATCAGCTCTCTCTAACTGCTAGATAACCTCTGGAGTCCACTGCATGACCCGCTCATCCTTCAAACATATCTACAAATCTACGATCCTTGCTAGCCACTCCTGAAGCTCCTTCAAAAATCTTACAAAAAAGATTTCATAGACTTTAGTGAAAATGTACTTATTGTTCCACTTTGTCATTAGCTTTGTCCTGTGATTCTCTTTTACCACAAATTCTTGAACCTATTTTTCAAACCACTCTTTAATTTATTTCTTCGTAGGTCTCCAATATTTTCTTGGAATCACCCAATATCTCTCTCAAAATGCTCCCAGTCCTAGCAACGGAACCATTTGTTGGCTCGAGGGGTCCTGATCCAGGTTCAGAGATTAAGGTTTGCCAACAAACCCCTATACTACTGGCCCTTTTGGTAGTGACCTACTTTCCCAAGCGAGAGTTTAACCCGAAGCAGTATGGGATTGTGCTGGAACTAGTTTTTTGTAACTTGAGAGAGAGTAGTTAATTCTAGAAGATCTATGCTCAGAACTTATCAGGTTCGCACAAGACAGGTCTATTCGCAGGTTTGCTATAATTCATAGTATAACAGAGCTATTACCATGCACATATAAAGTCAATACCTTCACATCCACATGTGTATCAACAGTTACAATATCATAACGCATCAATAATAGACTACAGATACACTTCGAACCATAACACAGACAGATTCATATCATAGACAGATAACACAACTGTATTCCAACAGATTCCAAACGTTTGCATCAATAGTAACACATCAGATAAGATAACACAGAGATATCTTAACTATATCTAGATATATTAACATCCAAAAATATAGTTACAATCCAACACAGCTTGCACACACAGATAGTAGGGTCCGTAGATAGTAGGACTTAGGATCTCCATGCACACAGCCAGCAGGAGTCCTTAGCCCAACGACCCAACACAAATCTAACAATTCGCACTTAGCATTAGACTTAATTCTTGCCTACCTAAAGTCTCAAAAATGTTCATCTATTTATAAAAACTTAGCCTATGCTTTCCCGTGGTCCAAAAACCATGGTTTGTAGACTGTAGGTCTACCCTTGACCCATTACAATGCATTCAAGGTTTTGGCCCACCCCAAAACCCCTATGTTAGACTAAATAATTCCAAAAATATACAAAATTAACAGCTTTAGGGGACCCTGTTCCAACAAGGGTGACCACCTTAGAGAGGAATTTGGGCAAGAAATGTTTTGCTTGGTTCATATTCAGCCAACACCTAATTCCCTCTACTATTTTCAAGCTTTTGAGAAGCTTATGGTAGCAAGAAAGTGGTTGGATGACCACTTATCATATCATGTTTGGAGATAGCAAGAAGTAGAACAACACTAGTCTCACTTGAGGGACTATTGTCACCATCTAGTATGTCATATGAAACTTATTCCATGTTTCTTTTCGAGCCCATATGGTGATGACACTCTATCCACTATATGTAGGGAAGATTGGGAAAAAATGTTCCTAGAACCAAGGAGTGGGGTCTTGAGATTCCAAGTATCTTTTGGCTTCATGAGGACTATATTATTACACCCCAAGACTAGCAGCTCCAAATTTATCATAAATGGAGAGAGAGACGTCGTAAGTTGAATAATTTTATCTCTAATTTTCAGCCATGCAACCCTTGTACATTGCAAAATCAGGGGATTGGTGATTGTTCCTATGAGCTACCAAGGATGGATCATTTTGTTTGGATGATAGCATGGAGATTGGAGTTTCTTATTTGGATTGAGGCACCCAACATTTACCATCTCTCATGCCTTGAGGAGGGCAATGGACAACATATAACTCTTTCCATATATCTCCCACTTTTTCATGATGAGAGCTATTTGGTTTATCCACCAAAGGAAAATTTGTATCCTTGGGAGGGGACATATCCATTGGAGATTTTGCAGTATCCTTGCCGTTTCTTGAGGACACGAAACATTTTGGAGGGGAGGAATTTAATATTCCTAAATTATCTTGCATCTAATTCGAATATTAAAGTTTTGTTTTTTCACTTAGATAGGTGAATAAGTGGGATAGGGAGACCCATAAATCTCTTTATGAAGAATAAAAACACTTCTCATGTGAAAGTGGATCAACTTTTCCGTTTAATAAAGCACCCTAAGGTGTGAAGAGGGGTTGGAGCATTTTGACTGGGTCAACTTTGACCAAATCAACAATGTTTTCATGGAGGAGTGGACATTAATGGACGGACATCGCAATTTTAGATGGAGACACATTGCATGGAAGCTCATATCTTATAAAATGAAGAGGACAGTGTCATTAATGGATGGGGCTTAGGGTTTGGAAGCTCATATCTTATAAAATGAAGAGGATGGTAGCCATATTCATTATGTTGTGATATGTTATGTTTTTTATTATCTGGTCCATTTAGACATATATGCTTTCCTCATCTATTTAGCTAAGATTACAGTGTTGTTTAGCACCGGGTGTTCTTGATTGGGAATCCCACCTCTATCCTTGAGAGGCCTCTTGGAAGAGCTTTGCACTACATTTCCACATTCAGGTTTCAGATCAAGCTTCAGTCTTGTGGTACAACACAGTTTCTATTAAGAGATGTGCTAAGTTGCAGGGTGCAATAATGGAAGATTGTATTAGGTGTTTTCTGAGATAATTTTGCATTGGAGGAAGGTTTCCTCACATTGGAAGGCCAATAAAGGAGCCCCTTGGGATTATTTGACATATTTGGAAGTAGGCCAAGGTGATTTTATCCCCTACAGTCAGTTCCAGTCCATATATGCATTATTTTAGTGAGCTGTCGTAGGGGTAAGTTCAGTGCTCCATTCGGAGTGTTTTCTTTCCATTGAAGGGATCATCCCTTCATTGAGGGAGTATTTTGGAGGATTTATTTTATATCTACATCAGATTCAGCCACCTCCTTTTATGTGCTTCATTTTCAGTGCATCTTCAGCCCTAGGGCTTTAGATCCACCATTCATATTTTTTGTCTTTCCGGAAACCCTTCCTGGGTTGTCTAGGAAAAGTGTACGGGAGCATAAATCTCCATTTTTGGCCTTGTATGAGCATGATATTTTCATATCCATTGATTTATATTCCCTAGTTGTAGTATTAGTCACTAAAAATGTGATGTGCTTGCTTCAGTACTTTGTGTAGGAGTGTATTACATGTTTTGGGTGCATTTTGGCATTGGAGGCTGCTTTTGCCTATCTTGATGGGATTGATCCCCAAGATCTTGTACTTATTTATTGTTGTTATACATAATACCATGGATCTATCATTGGGTTCATATTTAATGTGTTAATAATTGCTACTATTTCCATTATTATGGGCTATATTGTTTCTTTTCCCATTTGGGAATATTACACAAGAGCTGGCATAGTTACCATGACTCTGTGAATGGGATGGAGAAATTACCAGATTGGGAGAATTTGTGGTCTAACTTGGTAATAAAGAGATAAGGTAGACCACCAACAACGGAACCTTTAGTAAATACAAAGAACAATATTTTGCATTGGTCAGAAAAGGAAAGAAAGCCAAGGGAAATAACTCCGAAGGCAAAGAGGGCAAGAGAGACTTTTCAAATATCAAGTGTTTTCACTGTCATGGTCGCGGGCATTATGCCTCGAATTTCCCACATAATAATGCAAGCAAGAAGGAACCTGCAGTTGCAGTGGGTGAATCACTAGCTTCATAGTTCAAGCTTGATTTTACTCTCATTGCATGCACGGCCAACGATGTAATGTGATGTGTGTGGTATCTAGACAACGATGCATCGTTCCATGTAATGGGGAATATATATCTCTTCAGTGACTTGAAGGATAAGGACCTCTAACAGGACATAGAGTTTGGAGATGATGAGAGCTATAGCACAATCGACATAGGTACAATTACATTTCAGATGGATTCTAGCTCCCCTCTCAGAATGACAAACGATTTTTTTATCTTCCAGGACTAAGGAATAATCTTGTCTTCATAGTGATATTGGAAGACCGTGGTTATGATGTCATATTTAGAAAATGCCGAAAGGTGTTACTTAAACACATCAACATAAGATGGGTGAAACAGATCAGTGCAAGAGTCAAGAACCTGTATTCTCTCGAGGTCAAATATGCATGCAAAGCTTTGAGGAGAAAAGAAAAGGTTGGAAACTTGGTGGTTGAGAGAGATAATAAATTACCCTCTGAACATGCACCCTCAGAAGCAGTCTCAAAAAATTGTGGAGCAACCAAAATTCGAGAAGTAGAGAGGAGTCTGAGTGGAAGCATCCACTCAAGAAGAGACCTCCAGTAGGGAGAAAGTTTGAGCCAGATGGGCAGAGGAAGCACATGCAGCAATACCTGTAGGTGAGAGGTGGGGCGACATGGAGACATAATCCCAAGCGAATAAAATTGGATAGGATCCCTTGAAAGGGATTGTCTCATGGATCATACATAGCTAAAAGGAGCCCACAATATACGTTAGAAAGAAGGATCAATAGGATTGATGTAGTAAGATTTCAAAAAAACATAAATTAGAGTAACAGATGTCAGATACTGGAGTGTAGATCAGAGTTGGAAATAGTGCAGAGATTTCAGTAGACATTGAAATAATAGATAACATCTAGAGACTTTGATGACAGATGCATCATGCTGATTCAATTTGTTTTGGAGGCTATTCAGTTTCAGGAGTTGTAGGAGTAAACAACACTAGAGAGGTGTTGCATGCAGAACATTCGAAAGGTACCAGATTAGGATAGGTTGAATTCATTTATTGTTGAGAGGGAGTATTGAAATTTGTGTAGAAATTTTAATACAATTATGTATTTCCTGGATTCTCCTGATCTAACAATTATATGCCACTATTAAATACAGAATCACTTCTATAAAAATTCTAGTGGAATCTTAAAACATGATCGCTAATTGCAAACACATGAATAAATATTAGTCACACATAACATAGATGCTTACCAGAAAATATTAAAGCTAAAAACCACACTATCATATATTATGTATATATCATGGATCAGAAAAAATCTCATATAGAAATCTACTCCAAGAGCTCTTAGTACAATATAATCGTCTCACACTATCATGCAGAAATTTGGCAAATGCCTTAGCCAATTTTCTGCCTGACAATACCCTACCTCCACTGCGCAATCCAAGTTTATTACAAAGACCAATTCGATCCAATAACACCCTCCTTGACTACACAATCCTCATGAGCATATCCAATGTGTGTTTTTCTTGCAAGAGTGCAATCCAATATAGTACAACTGATAGTCAATTGTCCCTTTCACCTACCTCTCAACTGGGTCTCCACTGGATCTGACATGCATGTAGTTAATAGTAGTAAATCTTCAGTTCCATGTGAGATGAATCCATGTGAATTAATTTAATATTTAATTCACTGATATCTCACTAGTGTATCTTCAATTACAACTAGCACAAATGAGTTTAACTCACTTAACTGAGTTAAATTAGTTTACAACTCACATAACTACACATCCAACTCTGTTACAACTAGAATTAGTTACAACTCAAGTTCACTTGAACGTCCCACCAACCAGCCTTAAAACTCAAAATTCATTCAGATAACTTGTTTTCGATTTTAGTTAGCTAATTTCAAGTTCTCCATGAGAATAGATTAATATTTATTGTCCAACTATTATTAAGGGATAATAATAGTCGACATGTATCTATAAATAGACATGTGATCTATAAATAAACTTCACACATACATCTAAAAATACAACATCATCTATAAATAGAATTTTCTCACCATCTATAAATAGAATTTGCTCACCCATTCTAAAAATAGACTTCCACCTAAGAATAGCCTGTGTGGGCCCCACCTAGTGTAAGTGCTTAATTTTCACTAAGATCAAGAATGTTGTTTCTGGATGCCAATTTCACTATTTCCTATTGAAAAATTCAACAACTTGCAACAAGAAACAATGAAAATGGCAACCAGAATTGGAATCCAAAAAATGTCACCCAGAAATGGTACAATGTGAGGCTTCTAAATTAATGTTCCCTTTATTAAATTAGAAGGAAAAATGTAATTTCATCTCATGACAACTTGTATTAGTTAACTAGGTTAGGAAGACTTATTTAGCTTAGGAAATTCGATTTTTAAGTCAAGGAGGAGGCATGTAGAGTATTTTCCTATTTTTAGGTGGTCGAATTATAGTTATTTGTGAGTTGTAATTAGTTAACTCAAGAAATTGAGTTAAGATTAGCTTAACTAGTTCTAAATGAGAGATGAGATAGTGAGAGGTTTAGTGAATTAAATTAGATTTAATTCACAAGTAGTGATCAATAAGTTAACTGATAATTCACTATAAATATTTGTTGGATGTCAGTTCTAAGGAAGGCCTAGTTGATACTGAGGTTAAAGGAAAGATATCTATCAGTTGTACTATTAGAAAATTATACAGGTCATGCATGAGGTGATTGGGAAGGCCTTGAAGGATTGTGTAATCATTAATTGGTATTTTCGTAATTAATAGTGGCTTAAATAGCCCAATAATGCTTAAGGAAGGTTGGGTAGGTAGAAAAAAGCAAGAAGTTAAATACTAGACCGATTTTTCTTAGATTGTAAGCCAGATTCATGCAAGATCAGAGTGAGTCAATAAGTAGAGTGCAAAGGTTTCTTAGTGTGAGGAATAAAAATGTATTGTTTCATGATCTTCACCATAGGAAATATAGAGATGGAGGGGTTTTGAGCACTTTCTTTCCCCATATACATATTTTGTTATGCAATTGATAATATATTTCTTTTAGTTGTTATGTGATTGTGCAATCATGTTTAGTTTCCGAAAATTGTAGAAGGATTTAATATATTGTTTTGGTACATTATAAGATTGGATTGAATCCCATTGTTATATTTTCTACACTATCATGATTTCAGAGGTGCACTACAGTCGGGTTTTTGGACACTTTGGAGCAGAGAAAATAGTGGAAGTGTTATAGAATTATTTTTATTGACGTAACCTTCGACAAGATGTTGGGAAGTACATAAGATCTTGCTCTGCTTAAGCCATTGCCAAACTGACCATCAAGGAGCAAGTCCTATTTACTCTGTTTCCCACTTCCACTCAACCTTGGGAATCCATCTCCATTTATTACATGTCGGGCCTCCCTTCAACTAAGCATGGAAATGACTACGTTTTGGTGGTCTTCGACAGATTATCTAACATGGCCATTCTGGCAGTCTGCAATAAGAGTATCACAATAGAAGTCACTGCTAAGCTCTTCTTTGAATGAGTGTGGGTACACTTTGGGATCCTGTGGTCCATTATCTCATATTAGGATAGTAGGTTCCTAATTACATTTTCGTCAGGTCTTTGGTCGATGTTGGATACCAAGCTCACTACGTCCATGACTTTCCACTCCCAAATTCATTACTAAACAAAGGTTGTCAACAAGATGATCATACACATTCTGTGCATGTAAAATTAGAAGCATCCTCACACATGGGAAGAGATCCTCCCCTATGTCCAACACAGCTATAAAATATCTCTCCATAGCTCAACTGGCCACAGCCCCTTTTAGGTGGGATTGGGATTCCATCCACTATGTCCCATGGATGTGGCCATACCATTTGCAGCTACTTAGGCATATTTGGCCCATGTACATTCATAAACCAACAGGGCTAAAAAATTCATTGAGAGAATCTAGCACATCCCCCATTAGGTCCATGACATATTATACAAATACAATTCTAATTACAAGCAATGAAATGATCAACATCGAGTGCCACACAAGTTCTAGGTGGGTGATGAAGTTTGGCTACATTTGTAGAAGGAGCGCTTCGTTGGGTCCCACCATAAGCTTTGATCGCTCTGATATTGACCATAGACTATCACCATGGTTGTAGGGGGTAATAATTTCAATCTCTACATGCCATAGTTCCTTGGCCTACACCTAGTGTTCAATAGGTACTGCCTTCGGCCATACTTTCCACCATTACTGGACACATCTGACATTGCAAAACAACTCATACCAACAGAGCTAAATCCTGAAAACATGAAACATGACACAACTGATAAGATGTAAACACATATTAAGAACACTCACCATCATAAGATCCAACTATATCAGGTTGTCAAAGCTGGCCAAATCTTTCACCAAGGCAAGTGGCTCACTAGGGACCAATTTCAGCAGAAGTATCCCCATTTCATGGAGACACTCAACGCAATCGGGACCATTACTTCCTAAGGGGGGAGGAATGATCTAGGTGGATATTAGTGGCCACCCACCTATTCCACTTGGACCCCCACCATTTTTTCTTTTATTTTTTCAGTATCCTTAATTGTAGCACAATTTACTATTTTTGACATTTTTTTGTGTCCTAAACTTCCAGAGTCGTTTTGAGGCCCTAAACGATATTTTTTAGGAAAATTGGGGCCAAATTTGGTCCTCTATTGATTTTATATACTTTAAAGTCGAATTACCTAGATATATATTTATAATGAGGTATTGTGCACGTCAATCAAAGATCATATGCCAAAGTTATGACTTAGAGAAGTTGATGTACCAATTTACCCAAACGGGGCCCATTGTTTTGGAACTTCATCTCCTAGGGTTACATTTTTGGATGTTTAGGGTTTCCCATTATTTCTTAATAATAAATAGGTTGTAGAGCCTCATTGTAACATAGTTGAGAGGCATGTATCCGCCACATCTCTTCTCAGATATAAGCTACCATTGTGCAAGTTAGTTTATTTCCATTCTATCTGTAAGCATATCTCATTTCTTGATACTAATGAAATTAAGTTTTATTTCTACTGCATGTTTGTATTTATGGTTATGTTTGTATTATTTTGCGTTCCTATAAAAGTTTAGATCAAAAAAATATTTGCCTCTAGTCTTGAAAACGCTTAATAATTCTAACACTTAACATCCAGTGTGTTGATCACTAGCAGAAGTCATTTGTCTATAGTTGAATACAATTTTGGTGAGGTCACCATTGATTTTATTGATTTATTTTTATTTTCTTTTTATTTTGGTATTATTTTGTGAGGTTGGGGTTAATTTAATATGAAGTTTGGGGTTGAGGTTATAGATATCAGTTCTTCATATAAGTAACATTTTTTTGCTTCAGTTTTCTTTTTCATTGCCAAGTATTTCTGCATAACTACATATCTGAATTCATTGATCTCCATAGTAGGTGTTGTTTTCAGTGTAAAGGGTAATTACCAAGAATGTTTTCAAAATTTTCAAAAATATTGTTATTTTTAATTATTTATGCGACGATGTTTGTGAAGGAAAGTATGATAGTGAACTAGAATAACCTGAAGATGAAAAACAACTTCCAATTTGGAAGAGTAAAGATAAAACGGTCTATGCTTTGACTTCTGCATGTGTAGCAAAACATGTAGTTCGACATATTATTTCCATCCCCACAAGATTTGAAGCATTAAATAAATTAAAATATATTTATGAATCCCACTCAGAGATGGAAATCATACAATTTTTTATGAAACTATTTGATTCTAAATTGAAAGATAATGATCCAATGGTGGTAAAGTTGATCTACAACTCACTGTATTCATTAAATTATTGTACCCTACCTAGTCACACAACTTGGAGTCTCTCAAGCTAGTGAAAAAATGAAGTCCATGACCTTTGATAAACTTGTAGAGAGAAATTATTTGAGAAGAAGGAATCACTTCCCAAGTCCCATATTGAGACTTTGTGTCTTGCACAAAAATAACATAAGTCTTAAGGATAGTCTATTTGGAATGGAAAATGTAGCAGAGGTCATGGTAAGAAATAGTCTAGATACATTGGGGTAATAATGATCAAGGTGATAGACAATAAAAGCATGCTAAACAATATTCTAAGTGTTACAGATATGGTAAAATTGGTCATACTTCCCATAATTTTGCATACCTTGGGAAAATATTAGTGAGAACAAAGAGAAACGACCTCCAGACAAAGGAAAATGACCTGAATTTTCTCGCTATATTGTTGCACCTTGTAATTTCAGTATAAACGATATTTTTGGAACTACATTTTCCTCTTAACAATACACTTGGATATTAGAAACTAGAGCCATTTGTCATATGAAATTTAGAAGAGATTTATTTGAAACATTAATTGATCTTATTGATGGAGTAGTTTATTTTGCTGATAAATCACAAATAAATCCTTCATGAACTAGATTTATACAACTAAAAATACCAAGATTTGTTGATCATATTTTATATGATGTTCTTTACATTCCTCAATACATATCAGGCAACAAGGGAACTATATACATATGTTTGATGGTATAGTTCAAATCCATAGAGAATCTGATATTGTGCTTGTTATGGCTAGTTTTGAACAAGACAAACTTTTGAAACTCAAAGGAACATCATCTTATACATTCAATTTTTCCCATTTGGCTCAACAAAGTGATACTTTGTCTTCCAGTTTGTTGTGGCATGCTCATTTTGTTCATATAAACTATTATAGTATCCATGTTATGAAATAACAAGGCATTTAATGGATTCCTACTATTCCAATAAAACTTAATACGTGTGATGCTTCTATTTTATAGAAGCATTGAAAGAAAAATTTTCATAACTCTACATCTAGAGCTTCCAGGAAGTTAGGTCTCATACATCCTGATTTATGTGGGCCCATGCATGTTCCATATGCCAATGGTAATAAAAATCTGCTAACTTTTATTGATGACTACGCAAGGACATGTTGGGTTTATCTATTGAAAGGGAAATCTCAATTTTTTGCAACTTTTGAACGTTTTCATTTATTGATTAAAAATGAAACTCAACTTAACATTCACACTCTATGATATGATAATGGCGGTGGATACACATCTCATGGTTTTGAAAATTATTTTCATTATAATGTCATTAAATGTCAAACTACAATTCTTTATAATCCACAACAAAATGGTGTTGTAGAATGCATGAACAAAATATTACTAAATATGGTGAGATCAATGATGTATTTTAAGAATGTTAAGTTGATGTTTTGGGGAGAGGAAATTCTTTCTGTAGTCTATATTCACAATATTTATCCTTCTTCTTCCATCAATAATAAGTCTCTTTACGAGATGTGGTATAATCATCTTCTTGCTATTCAATATTCTAGAGTTTTTGGTTCTCTATGTTATGGATTAATTCCTAAACATCAAACACACAAATTCGGTGTGAGCAGTCACAAATGTATTTTATTGAGATATTATTGTTGAAGAATGTTTCTAGGTTTTATCTTCATAATTGCATTTAAGTCATAATGAAATGTATTTATCAAAAGAAAGAAATTTTTATTATTATTATTTTAGTACGACTTATTAAAGCATGGGTTTCATGCTTGGGTCATCATGTTATAGGTCAAAGTCACCATTGAGGAATTCTAGGTTTTATCTTGAGTCATTAAAGTCATTTTCCATTTTATGAGACCCATATTGGGCTTTTGAATCATGAAAAAATATTTTTTATTGAGTCAAATAAGTAATTTGTCACCTCAACACTAAGTCACCCCTAACCAGATAAAGTCAGCCTACATTAGGGTAATTTGATCAACATAAGAGGCTATAAATAAAGTCGAGTTTGATTCATTTTAACGACATCACACACAAGTTTGATATATAAGGAGAAGAAGGAAAGAAGTATGAAATTGTAGGATAAGGAGAAGGATTGCAAGATCAAAGTTTCTAGGGCATGTATCTCTCACACATGTGAAGTTATTGGGCTATTGTTGGTAGGAAGAAGTTTTTGGTGATGCATCAAGGATGAAGTTATGGTACTCCTTTGGGGTCGAAGTGTTGTTGCTCCAAGGTCAAATTTCCCTCTTCTTTAAGGTCTAATGTTCTGATGCTTTAAGGTCGAAGTGCTACTGCTTCAAGTTCAAAGTTTTTGTTGCTTTAAGGTTGAAGTGTTGTTGCTTCTAGGTCTAAGTTTTGTTGCTGCTTCTATATCGAATTACTACTACTGCAAGGTCAAAGTTCTAGGTCAAATTTTCTACTGGAGAGTCATCATTTTGTAATATTCCTAAATTAGCTTGCAGCTAGTAGGAATATTGATTTTTTCTTTTGACACCTAGGAGATGAATAAATGGGTAAGGAGGCCCATAAATTTCTAAAATAGGAATAAAATCCCTCATGATGTGAAAAGGGATCATAATAATAGATAGATCTTACACCCTCATGTGTGAACAAGGGAAATTACATGTGGAAAAGGTCAAGTTTGACCAAGTCAACAGCATTGGAATGTATCATGGAGATCATCTATGGAGACAACGTAGTGATAGTGGGAGGAATATTCCTTTGTGGAGGAAACACTAATGAGTGGGACCCAAGGTGAGAAGGCTCACACTTATTTATAAGGAAGGCAAGGCAGCCATAGTGAGGCATGTTATTGATTATTGGATTTGTGCTCTGCATTACTATTGTGCATTTTTTAGCTGTTTATTTGATATTGTTGTGCTTCTTAGCACAAGGTATTCCTGTTTAGGAATTCCATATCCTTTCTTGATAAGCCTCTTGAGGGAGCTTGCACTTCATTTCTCCACATCCAGGCTTGAGGCCAACCTACCTCCTTTAGCTGTAGCCCAGTTTTTGTTTAGAACTAGGTTGTGTTGCAGGGTGTTGCAGTGGAGGGTTGATAACACCACTTCCAGAGCTTGTTTTTCAAAGGAGGAAGCATTATTCCCTTTGTTAGATCAGTTAGGAAGATTCTAGAGTAGATTTCACATCTTGAAACTTAGGAAACACATTTCCCATCACCTACAACGCAATATCTCTCCTTGACTGTGTTATTTTAGTGAGCATTTTCAGTGAGGGGTTTCATTGCTTGATTGGAGGGTGAATTATTCACTGATTGGATCAGTATTTCACCTAAAGAATCTATTGGATGAGATTCATCCATCAAATGTATCATCTACAACCATATTCATCTAGATCTTGAGTTGCAGCTGCTATTCAGTCCTTCGACTGCATTTCGAAATTTTGGAATTTTTGCATATTTCAGGAAATCCTTTCCAAATTATTTTGAAATTTTGTTTGGCGGTTTAGATCTTTACTCCCAACATTTCTTGAGCCATAAATTTGCAGATCTATCATATTATATATTTGCAGTAGCAGTGCACCATCTGAGACTGTGCTGTATTTTTTCTTGGGTATTCTTCTATGTAGCAGCATTTCATTTTTGGCATATGTATTCATGGGAGGCTTGTTTTCCTTGATTATTTGAGTTTTTCCCACTTATATTGTACCTATTTGCTGCTGATTTACATAATAAAATGGCTCTATGGTTTTCACACATTTTGGTGTAAATTTATTTACTGCTATTTCCATTATTGTGTTCATATATTGCTCCTTCCCCATTTGGGAATATTACAGTGGTATCAGAACATAATCTTGGCTCAGCCTGTGGATCTCAGCCATTATGCTATTAGGAGAATAATAAGAATAAGGAAAAGGTCAGAATGAAGGAAAAAATGAGCTTTGTCTCATCATTTTTCAGATCTATGAAGAAATTTTCCAAGAAGGTTAAACAAATGAAAGAAGAAATTTGTAGTGAGACCTCTAGAGGGTTTCAAGAGGAGGAAGGCCCATGTACTTCCTGTGATCAGAAAAGATAACCAGTGTTGTAGAGAGCTCCAAATCATTCCACTATGCCCTTTTCTTTTGAGGAAGAAGACAAGAAGCAAGGAGACGGAGGGCACTTAGAAAATGAGTTCCTAAGTCGATACCTGGCAGTATATAAATCTCAACCTAGAGCTTTCAAGAAAAATCTAACACTTCCACAGTTTATTTAGCTTGAAGAAAAAAGGAGACCTTGCAGCAATAGGAGGATCAAGGGAAATAGGTTTTTATTATCTACTTTTGACGGGTCGTGTTATCACCATAATTTTTTTTTTAAACTTTGATAGTTTACCTTGTTCCTAGTCATGGTCTTAGATAGGTCTAAAGGTAATTTTAAGTCTTGGTAAAGGTTAGGTCATAGTTTTATAAGTTTTAAAGGTATTTTTTTAAGTTAAAATAAATTTCTTTAGGTTCATTCCATGATCAAAGATTTATATTTTTCATTTAGAGGTTATTCCATTAGGTTTCAGGTTGAAATTCTGCAATTAGCCAAGAATCCACACTTTTGTAGTGCCTCTAGTTCAAAAATGAGGAAATTTTCTACGAAAGCGCTGCTACTTTCATAGTAAAAAATGAAAAATTTACACTAAGTGCGCTACGAAACTGCTGTAGCAGCTTTTTTAGTCATGAAGAAAAACTCCGTTTTCTGGTTTTAGTAGTCAACTTCCAAGGGGGATTCTGGGCAACTGAAAACACATTTTTGAAAAATGAAAGAGGTTTTTATTCCTAACATACATAAATAAAAAAACACTCTTCGTTTCCTCAAATTAATTAGGATGTGGGAGCCATTGATAAATTAAAATGTGCTATGAAACTGTTGTTACGAAATGTCCTGTACATGATTGTTTAGCAGTACATTTCAAGATCCGTTTATGGACACATTCAAAATTATTTTCAAATTCAAAGAGGTTTGTCTTCATAGAATCTCCAAATACAAAAACCTCTCTCACTTTTCTCACAAGTGTTACCAGTTGGGAGATACAAGTATTTCTTTGAAGCCATATTTTCAGCAAAACAGAGTTTTGTTGTTTTACACATGTTGTTCAAAGATAGTTGCTGGACATTAGGAGAGGTATTTCAAAGAACCAAGAGAGTTTTGTGTCCAAGACAGAATGGTCTACAAAATCCTCCTTTAGTTTCATAAAATAAATTATGGATGATGAGATACAAGCTCTGTCTCAACACCTATTTTTCAGATAAAAACAATAAGGTAAAATGACCAATTCATAGATGAAAGATGAAGGTAAAATTTGATGAAGATTATATTTTTGGGGTCATACTGTTGTGTTTTTGAAATCATAACAACGCCCTTATGAAGTTTAAAGTATCCATAACTTACAAATTTTGAATACTCTGTTGAAAATCAGCTTGCACAGAAGTTTCGTAGCGCGCTACAAAACTGCTGAAGATGTCTTTTTGCATATTTTCATATAATTTTTGGAGGGATGGTTGATGAGTTTTGGGTTTAAATTTGCTGGTGGAGGCATGGATATAACAGGTGAAGGTTAAAATTAATAAAACAGGAGAAAAAATGATTAAAAGGAAATGTTTTACACTAACCTACAAATTGCGCTACGAAAAGAGGCTACTTTTGTAGCGCAGACCTGTTTTCTATTCTTTTACATCATCTCAAAGATGCATTTCTACACAGCTAGAAGATTAGAGGTTTTAGAGAAATTCTTGGAAAATGTGACACATGTGAAACTGATCCAACAATGATCAAAGTGCTTAGAACTAACAATGAAAGTTAAAGGCTGAAAAGTAGGAAACATGTTTCCTAATTTTTAGGACAGTTTTTTCATCATCAACAGGATCACATCAAGGTTGGAGGTAGCATCCAAATTTGACCTCATCAGATTGCAGCTGTCAAAAAAATTATTAAAGTTTAGATAAGTTTGTTGCAAGCATATTTAGGAGTTTCACTCCTATTATAATTAGGAATTTTCAAAGGCAGTAAAGCTGTCACTTTGTAATTAATGGCATGTTTAAGATTAGGAAAGGTGTCAAAATAAGTGAATTCGAATTCTCTAGTGGAGGATCAAGGAATCCTAGATTGTAAATTCTTTATATAGAGCACGAAATCAAATTCATAGAGGTTGGAAGTTTTCATTAGCAAGGAAACTATGTTACTGTATGTCACTGTGTTCTTCTCAACTTAATACAGAGATTTGTTTGACTACTCAAGATTCACAAGGAGTTTAAGTGTATCATTTTTCTATGGCTTTTTAAATTACATACTTGCAGTAGTATTTGTATGTGTTACTTAGAATTCATTTGAAATTGCTCTAACTTCCTTCACAGGCAAATAGACTGTGTTTTATCATTGTGTTACTATTTTTCTCATAAACCTAGACTCCAAGTGCCTTGACTTCCATGTTTGACATATTATGATGTTTTGTTGAAGACTATCTTGACTCCATGGCCCAATGAGTGTTTGCTAATCTTTGATTCAACCAGTTATACATTTTAATCCTTTTTATTCCTAGAGTTAGCCATCTAATCATTAATAAAAAATCTTAAACCTATTGAGAGAGCCCTCTCAGGTTGAGGAGGCCAAGCCTCAGCCAAAAGATTGGTTTGAAAGAGTTACTCAGAGTCTACTTGATGAGCAGCCTATCAGGGTCAGATATTTTGATAACATGTTGTCTAAAACAAGGTCTTGGGCAAGGAAAATAGATGCATTCTTCCTACTACATCCAGTGGTAGAAAGAGAGGCTGTAGAGATTACACCACTACACCTTGAAGGTGAATCAAACATTTGGTGGTTCAGCCATTTTAGTCATGCAAGAGTGACTACTTTTGTGGAATTTACTCAATGGTTGATTAAAAAAATTGGCAAGGAGAAATCAGAGGAGGAGGAGCCCTCACCACCATTGGGGGAGATATGTACAAGCACTGATACAATTATGGAGGAGCAGCCATCATCATCAGCAGTTGGTGGAGCCAACACATTGGAGGAAGGAACTCTTGCAGCCTTACAAGATGTTCCAAAATTTCACCAAGGTATGCCTAAGTTTCCATTTCTTATTGTTTCAACAAATCTTATGGAGGGTTGTATACCATTGCATGACTAAGGGTCAACACATATTTCTAATTTGGAGCAGCAGAATTTCACTGTGTTGTGCAACCTTGAATTGTTCAAGGAAGAGATGAACCATCATCCTAATGTGCCACTATTGAGCTGCACACAACACTTGAGGTTGGGGTGTGGATTTCTAAAGGACAGGATGAACTTTGTACTAAACAATCCTATGTAGAGCTCTATGTTCATCCTTGAGTTGGAGCATGAGACAGAAAATGCACCTTTGAGTAGATTAACAGCGCTGTCTTTAAGAAACAGTGAGGATGTTTTTCCTCTGACACACATGGATATTAATGGATTAAAGAGGGTCATTGGTGTGGGATCTTCTCTAGGATATCTCCAAGGACTACATTTCAACATCCCATGAAATATAAAGGAAGAAATCTGATTTGGGAGGATGGTAGTCTTCATTGGAGGAGTACCAAGATGGAGCATAGTAGGAGACACCCATATGTGGTTGAATGGGTGTGGATGGTGAGCAGGAGGTTGGTGAGCCACTTGCATATTTATGACACCGAGCAATAGGAGGCATCGTTGTGTTGGTTACTCTTAAAAGAGTTTTTCCATCATATGACATACCGTTTGGCAAAAGGTATGTTTCAGATGGAGGAATTGCATGACACCCATATGTTATGACAGCAGAAGATTTGGTTGTATGGGGCATTCTACAAGTC
This sequence comes from Pinus albicaulis, assembly GCA_034641835.2. NCBI lineage: Eukaryota > Viridiplantae > Streptophyta > Pinopsida > Pinales > Pinaceae > Pinus > Pinus albicaulis. The sequence continues at coordinate 1,618,455,449 of CM076582.1, forward strand.
AACCATCATGATATCACTCCATGACTTGTATGTGGGAGAGATGAGGAAGCAACAAGAAATGTTGTTACCTTGGGTTTTCTTGAGAGGATATGGGTTGATCCTCTCCCATTTTTGGCATGATGTTGCAGGAGTAAGAGATGGCACTATCATGGTGCAAAGGGACTACTCCTTAGCCTTGGATAATTAGGAGGTACTTCCACTTTCGAAGGAATTTCCTATATATAGTAGCATTTTGGGATATGAATTTGACAATGGACATGTCAAATAATGGAGCTATGAGTTTGCAGGATCCTATTTACAAAGGCCAACAATGCTGGCACTTGGGAGCTTGGGTTTATTTATGGAGTGTCCCCAGGATAACTTCAAATATGATGCGCTCGGTGGACAAGGAGGAGGTGAAAGTGATAGAGTAGTGGATGGAAACATCTATTACAGTGATATGATCTTCTTAACTTGGATTTCCAAGCATAAGAAGGAATATCTTCATGCAGCATATGGTTCATTCCTCTTCATGGGAGTATGGCATACCACTACGGAGGACTTATTCATGGATCTATGTATCATCTTACTTCTAGTACATGGTAAGATTTATTTTTTTGCATTTATTGATTATCTAACATAGTATTTGCATACTCTTACCATTTCTATACAATTCATTTCTCCACAAGAGGGAAAGCCTCTCATTGGGCTTCATGGTCAATTTTGGGCCAAATTCTATGATGGAGACAAACATATCTTGTATGGCCTTCGGAAAGTGTTTTATTATTTTATGTATGCTCAGTTGATATACCAAGCCATTTAATATTCACTAGTAGATGTGTTGACATACACAACTAGCAATTTGTCAAAAAACAACTTGCCATGTTATTTTATGAAACAACAGTTAGGAAAACTGTGCTGTGACCACTTGAGAAACTGTTGGTACCTTCCAACACTACATGAAACCTTTAGTATTCCTCTCATTTGGATGCCATACAGTGGCGATTTCCTATTCATCATATATGGGATAGTTTGGGCCACCATGATTCATAATGTTGGAGAGGAGATCTTTGGGGATCCAACCTTCTTATTGCCACTTGAAGGCAACATTATTGAAGCCCAAGATCACCAGATACTCTACACATATCATAAGTGGAGAGAGGGACAACGTGGGGTAGGCTATTTTTTCTACCATTTTCAGTTATGCAGCCCACCTATTCTATAGGAGCTATAGGTGGAGGATAATTTTCAGGAGTTTCCATGTTGGGAGGTAAATCATTTTGTATGGATGATAGCTTGGGGGTGGGAGATTCACATGGGGATGAAAAATACCAATCTTTATCAGATCTCATGCCTCAAGAAGGCCTTTAGATATCCCATTGTGGCCTCCATGAATGTTTTACTTTTACATGATGATAGCTATTTGGGATGCTCACCAAAAGGTAGCTTGCAGACTTGGGAGGGGAAACTTGGAGATGTATTATGAGATAGCATATTTTTCCTTGGAGGATATTATCATATGAGGATGCTAAAAGAGGAGAAGAGGAGGCTCTTCAGTCTTATCCTTGCAGTTTCTTGAGGACAAGCAACATTTGGGATGGGAGGACTGTAATATTCCTAAATTAGCTTGCAGCTAATAGGAATATTGATTTTTTCTTTTGACACCTAGGAGATGAATAAATGGGTAAGGAGGCCCATACATTTCTAAAATAGGAATAAAATCCCTCGTTATGTGAAAAGGGATCATAATAATAGATGGATCTTACACCATCATGTGTGAATAGGGGCAATTACATGTGGAGAAGGTGAAGTTTGACCTAGTCAACAATGTTAGAATGTATGGTGGAGGTCATCTATGGAAACAAAGTAGTGATAGTGGGAGGAAGATTCCTTGGTGGAGGAAACCCTAATGAGTGGGACTGAAGGTGAGAAGGCTCACTCTTGTTTATTGTGCATTCTTCAGTTATTTAGTTGAGATTGTTGTGCTGCTTAGCACAAGGTATTCTTGTTTAGGAATTCCATCTCCTTTCTTGAGAGGCCTCTTGAGGGAGCTTGCACTTCATTACTCCATATTTAGGCTTGAGGCCAAGCTACCTCCTTCAGCTACAGCGCAGTTTCTGTTTAGAACTAGGTTGTCTTGCAAGGTGTTGCAGTGGAGGGTTGATAACACCACTTCCGGAGCTTGTTTTTTAGAGGAGGAAGCATTCTTCCCTTTGGGAGGCCAGTGAGGAAGATTCTGGAGCAGATTTCACATCTTGGCACTTGGCCAACACATTTCTCATCACCTACAACGCAATATCTCTCCTTTTACCTGAAGAATCTATTGGATGAGATTCATTCATCATCTGTATAATCTACAACCATCTTCATATAGATCTTGAGTTGCAGCTGCTAATCAGTCCTTGGACTGCATTCCAACATTTTTCACTTTTTTCATATTTCAGGAAATCCTTTTTAGATTGTCTTTAAAATATGTTTGGGGGTTTAGATCTTTACTCCTAACATTTCTTGAGCCATAAATTTGCCAATCTATCATATTGTACATTTCCAGTACCAGTGCACCATCTAAGACTGCCTTGTATTTGTTCTTGGGTATTTTTATATGTAGCATAATTTGATTTTTGGCATATGTATTCATGGGAGGTTTGTTTGCCTTGATTATTTGAGTTGTTCCCACTTATTATACTTATTTGCTGCTGATTTACATAATAAAATGGCTCTATGGTTTTCACACATTTTGGTGTAAAGTTATTCACTGCTATTTACATTATTGTGTTCATATATTGCTACTTCCCCATTTGGGAATATTACACATTTGCAGAATAAGGGGGGTTGACTTTGTGAATGGAGGAATTATGAGTCTAGGTCAAAGAGTCTTGGATTATCTCGTGAAATTAATGAAGGAAGAGTTGTTGACATGGTTTTCCCCTATATATGGCGTTTTCCCTAGTTTTCTACCTACATATGGTATCATTGATCTTCATGTTATGGTTTTGGTAGTTTCTTGATGAAATAGGATAAAATATGAACAAAATAAATTCAATAAGAACACAAGAATATTACAATTAATTATTAGCATAATGAAATTATTTCTTCCTTTTTTATTTTCCAACATAGTTTCAGAGATAAGGTGAAAAAGAAGGGAAAAGGCAGTCCTAAGATCTATTGAAAGGATAATAAGGAATTTTAAAAGGTTGAATAAGAATATTATAAGGAGACACGCTATCTTAAAAAACCATGTGTAACTCATTAAAAGGAGAACAAAAATTATAACAAGCATATGAATGTTGAGAGCTTCTAGAGAACTGTGTGTATTTTTCATTGAACCCGACGTTTCGAGTGAACACTTCACCCATATTCAAGGGCAGGAAGCCAAAACATACGATGAGAAGAGTGTTGGACCACGATTTTATAGGGATCAAGAAATTAGCCATTAGATTAAGAGGGATTAAGAGCATTGACTGAGTTAAAGTATTGAACCAATTTGGAAATGAAAATTATAAATTTAATTTCAAATTCAATAATAATTAATAATTATATGTTAGAGAGATCAAACTATCGAGTTGAATTATTTATTTTTAATTTAAAATTAGAATAAAATTTAAATGAGCCAAATTTTTGAAACTAATTTGGAAATAGAAATTATAAAAATTAATATCGTATTCATTAATAATTGATATTTGACCAATAGGGATGTCAAATTAATGAATTTAAATATTGAATTATTTAATTTGAAATTGGATTAAATTAATATTTATTATTTGGAATATAATAATAGATGAATGTAGAATAAGGGGCGGGGTATTAAATTGAAAAAATAAAATAATAAAATAACAAAAGAAGTTGGGAAGGGGAGAGGGGTTATCGAATTAGGGAGAACTTGAGAATTTATGCGTAACAAAGGTTAAAAGAAATTTTTTTTTTCACACAGTAAAAATTTTGTATCAGATTAATAAATTTTTTGTATAATATTAATAAGATTTTTAAAATTTGAAATTGGAAATTATGAAATTTTAAATTTTAAATTAAGGATGGTAAAGGCTAAAAACGAAATTATCAAATTGAGGGCCTAAGAGTGAAAGCGAGTGAAATAAATTAAAATCATTAAAGAGATAAGACAAGCGGGATGAGAGGAGAGGAGACATAGTAAGGGGGTGAGTAATTTAAGATATATTAGAATTGGTGCTAAGGTGTTTGGAGAACATAAAATGGATGGTGGGCTTCTATGATTGGCTTAAATGAAACCCATCATCGCAATTAACATTATTGGGATGCTTCTAAATTTTGATGGCTTCCCTAATGATTCAGCTAGAATGGAAAGGGACAAGAGCAAGGATTTTGGATTTATCAAAGCAAATAAGATGGTTGGTTGAGAGAGAATGCTCAACAAACTAAAGGCACAAGCATGGGCTCCTCCCTCTCTCCTATTGTAGCTAAAATTTTTATGGAACACTTTGAATCAAAAGCCTTAGAAACCTTCAACCTGAAGCCCAAATTATGGAAGCATTTCGCTGACGACACCTTTGTGATTTGGTCTCATGGTATCCCTACTCTCCACAAATTTCTTTCTCATCTTAATAACATTGCTCCTCATATCTAGTTCACTATGGAATTGAATGAATCTAATTCCCTCCCCTTTCTTGACGTCCTCCTCTCTCGTCTCCCTGATGGCTCCCTAACCCATCAATTATTTAGGAAGAAGACTCATACTGATAGATACCATCATGGCAGCTCCCACCACAATCTTGCTAATAAATCTGCCATTCTCAAAGCCCTTGTCTCTCATGCTATAAGAATTTCCTCCGCCAAATCCTTCCCCAAGGAAAAAGCTCATCTATCAAAAGTGTTTAAAGCTAATGGTTACACTTCTTCGTAGATCAATAAGGCCTTCCATTCTTGCCTCCATCCCTGACCCAGAACGCATCCCTGTACCCCGCCCTTAGCGAAGGTAACCCTTCCTTATATCCAAGGTGTTACTGATCACCTGTCCAAAATTCTCTCTAAAATTAACATCAAAACATTATTTAAACCTCATAGAACCCTTAACCAAATATTTAAGACTGCCAAAGACAAAAATGACCCCTTGTCAGCCCCCAGCGCATATGAGATCCCCTGCTCTTGCGGTAAATCCTACATAGGACAAACTGGAAGATCCTTCAAAACCCGTTTGAAAGAACACATAGCTGACACCAACCATAACTGTGTCGCTAATTCAACCATTGCTGAGCATTCTCTCTCAACCAACCATCTTATTTTCTTTGATAAATCCAAAATCCTTCCTCCTGTCCCTTTCCATTCCAGCCAAATCATTAGGCAAGCCATCGAAATTTAGAAGCATCCCAATAACTTTAATCACTATGACGGGTTTCATTTAAGCCAATCATGGAAGCCCACCATCAATTTTCTTTTCTCCAAACACCCTAGCACCAATTCTAATCTATCTTAAATTACTTACCCCCTTACTATGTCTCCTCTCCTCTCATCCCCCTATCTTATCTCTTCAATGATTTTAATTTATTTCACTTGTTTTCACTCTTAGGCCATCAATTTGATAATTTTGTTTTTGGCCTTTCCCATCCTTAATTTAAAATTTAAAATTTCATAATTTCTAATTTCAAATTTTAAAAATCTTATTACTCTTATACAAAATTTTTATCAATCTGATACAAAATTTTTACTGTTTGAATTTTTTTTTTTTCTTTTAACCTTTGTTATGCATAAATTCTCAAGTTCTCCCTAATTCGATAACCCCTCTCCCCTTCCCAAATTCTTTTGTTATTTTATTATTTTATTTCATCAATTGAATACGCCGCCCTTATTCTACATTCATATATTATTATCTTCCAAATAATCAATCTTAATTTAATCCAATTTCAAATTAAATAATTCAATATTAAATTCATTAATTTGACCTCCCTATTGGTTAAATATCAATTATTAATGAATCTGATATGAATTTTTATAATTTCTATTTCAAAATTAGTTTCAACACTTTGACTCATTTAAATTTTATTCTAATTTTAAATTAAAATTGAATAATTCAATTCGATAGTTTGATCTCTCTAATGGCTAATTATTAATTATTATTGAATTTGAGATTAAATTTATAATTTTCATTTCCAAATTGTCTCAATACTTTGAATCAATCAATGCTCTTAGTCCCTCTTAATCTAACGACTAATTTCTTGATTCCTATAAAATTTTGGTCCAACACTCTTCTCATCTTATGTTTTGGCTTCTTGCCCTTGAAGATGGGTGAAGTGTTCACTCGAAACATCGAGCTCAACGAACAATACACACAGTTCTCCAGAAGCTATCAACATTCATATGTTTATGGCTGTGTAAATGCCCATTCTCTAATTATAACAAGCCTTAAATTATAGGGCATGGAAAAAGAGGATAGATGTCATCCTCGAGAAGAATAAAGTCTTGGATCTAGTCAAAGGAAAAGTGAAAAAGACAAAAAATGAATCAAGTGATGAAGAAAAGGAAAATTTTAGAGAAAAAAAGATATTTTCCATGAGCGTAATGGTAGATGGAATAAAGGATAAAATCATCCCATATATTTACAACATATATTATGCTCAAGAGATTTATTAGGCCTTATCAAAATTATTCACAATTAGGAATCTTGGTTAAATTGCAAGTCTTAAAAATGAACTCAGGACTATGAATATGCCAAAGGATGACACTGTGGCATCCTTATTTGTAAGGATAGCTTGCATCATAGATGATATCTAGGAAATATATGAGATAGTACCTGAAAATGATCTCTTGATCACTACACTTCTAGAATTACCAACTTCATGGAGTGTATTTGCGTGGGGGATCAAAAGTTGGAAGAAAAATCCTACATTCAAACAATTATGGAATGCATCTAGTCAAGAAGAAGTTAGAATTTCATTAATAAGAAACAAAGAGAATGAAGAGGATAAAATTTCAAATGCTTATTCCGCTCTTCTCAAGAATAAAGGAACCTTCAAGAAATTCAAAGAGCTAAGAAAGAATATAGACCTATCCAAGATTGAATGCTAGAATTTTCACAAGATGAGCCACTATAAAAGGGTTTGTCCTGAGAATCCAGGGAATAAAAGAAGGGATTAGGATCAAGAAAACTTTTTCGAAGAAGGTTCAACTAAGAAAAACAAGATGGAATATTCTGAAGTCAAAGAATTACTTAATAGGGACTCTTAAGGACTCTACCCTATATCCTTCTACTCTAATCTTGTAGGTTTCAACCTTGTACAGAAATTATTTGCAAACAAATTCTTAAAAAATAAAAAATAAAAAATAGCGAGAGCATAAAACATAAAAAAATATATACAAATATTTTCCCCCTGGATCCAAAATTGGGCCTACCAACTTGATTTTTCATTATATTCCTTTTAGTGTTACAACACATATATATATACATGTCGAAGCATTCATAAACCCCAAATCCATTAACCCTGGATTAGAAGATAATCGTAGTTCCCTTGACTTGATATACAAAATACCACTTGCAGCAAAGCCATCATGCCCCAAAACTATGTGCAAACCCATGCACAAAATGATAGGTGGGTATACCGACCTAAAATAGGGTCCAATTGTTTTTTCCCAGGGCACTACCCACCCCCTACAAACCCTTGGACAAGGGGGGCTGCTGCTGTGCCTAACACAACAAACAGGGTTGGTTGTCGCACCCCTCACACATGCGAATATTCATGGAAATAATGTAAAACATACCCAAATTTCTCCCACTTGTTGTTTTCTTTCCACATTGGCCCATAAGAGAGCTTATTCATTTGTTCAACCCTGCACCAAGAGATCTTCTAAGTTTTCATAGACTTCATCAATGTAATCCACATTTACCGGTAATACCTTTTTATCCTCAACCATATCTCTCACAAAGTGATATTAAACATCAATGTGATTTGTCTTTGAATGATAAGCAGGGTTCTTAGACAAGAAAATTGCATTTTGGCTATCATAGTATATCCTTGTAGGTCATTGCACCAACCCCACACATGAACACAATCACCGCAACCAAAATGCTTCCTTGCTTGCATGAGTGGCTTCCATGTATTCTGCCTCTTTAGTTGAAAGAGCCACTATAGGTTGTCTTTTAATCATCCAACTGAATGCATCTCCAAAATAGGATAAAAACATACCCACTTGTAGATATTCTTTGGTCCAATTCTCCAATCCAGTCTACATCAACAAAATCACATATATCCAGAACATATTCCAATCTTGGTCTTCCCTGGTAGCACAAACCATAATCACTAGTGCCATGCAAATATCTGAAAACCCACTTTGTTTCTGTCCAATGCTCATTCCCTGGTTTTGACATAAAACTGCTCAATACTCCCACTACATGTGCAATGTATGGTCTAGTACAAACCATTGCATACATCAGGCTACCCATACCACATGAAAATGGAAGACAGGACATATCCTCCTCTTATTCTTGTGTCTTGGGATAATGTTTAGCAGATAGCTTTACACCTACATGAATAGGAACCTTCACCGGTTTACTATACTACATATTGGACCTCTGCAATCTTGTCTCGAAATACTTCCTCTGGTTTAACCATAGCTTCCTGTTTGCCCGATCTCTCTTAATTTCCATGCCAAAAATATAGTTTGCAACACCAATATCCTTCATGTCAAATTTGGAGAACAATTGGGTTTTCAAATCCTAGATAATTTCTTTGTCATTTCCAACCAGCAACATATCATCCACATACAAGACCAAATAAATAACAAAGTCACCAATTAATTTAAAATACACAGAGTGGTCCTCTTTGCTTCTGGTGAAGCCAAGTCCCCGTATATAGGTATCAAATTTCTGATACCACATCCTTGGTGATTATTTTAACCCATACAGAGACTTTTTAAATCTACATACCAGTTCTTTCTTACCCTTCACCAGAAGGCCTTCATGTTGCTTCATGTAGATATCCTCTTCCATATCCCCGTGAAGAAATGATGTCTTCACATCCTTCTGTTCTACCTCAAAATCAAATGCAGTAGCAAGAGATAAAAGTAATCTAATAGAAGTAACCTTGGCAACAGGAGAAACAATATCACCAAAATCAATTCCCAGCACCTGGGAATAACCTTTTGGTACCAACTGAGTTTTGTATTTCTCCACATTTCCTTTTGTATTCATCTTCTAATTGAACACCCATTTTCTCCTGATGGGTTTCCTTCCAGTCGACAACTCCACTAGATCCCATGCATCATTTTTGTGCAAGGATGCCATTTCATCAACCATGGGCTCCTTCCAAAGTGTTCCATCCTCGGAATCCACTACCTCCATGATAGTTCTAGGACCATCATCAGTTATAGTTAAAGAAAAATTTGAACAGAAAGTAGATGGAATATACCTTTCTGCCTACCTTCTTTCCCGAATTGATCTTCTCACAAATGGAGTTTGTGGCTCTTCTCTTCTGAATCTTGTTCTATTGTAGGGTCTGATTCATCCTCCTTTAGCTCAAACTCTATATTCTCAAGTTCCTTTGGTAGTACTTCATGTTTAACAAAATATTTCACCACTCTAAACACCACATCTCATATATACATAAACTTGTTTCTGGGTTCCAAAGTTTGTAACCTTTTAAACCATCCTTATACCCAATAAAGATGCACCTTTCAGATTTATTATCTAACTTGGTCCATTAGGGGAATTTTCAGGTCTAAAATGGGCCTCATAAGAAAAATGTACAATAAAAATAAACTTTAAAAGAAGTAATAGGATTCAATATGATGATGTCAACCATGGGGAATGATTCACCATTTTTTGGAATAAAAAAGTAAAAATATTAAAAAATAATAAAATAATAAAACTAATTTTTCAACGTATTTTCAACTTATCTCCCTAAGTTTTTACTCAAATTTCAAGTGGGAGTACTCGTTTGATGCAAAATTTAATTCCTCATCCAAGGAGTACCCATATTACATACTTTCGATGGACCCTTCTACACGAAAAATGAGAAATACATGAAAAAACGTGTTTGCAATCACGTTTTTCATGTATTTCTCTCTTTTCATGTAGCAAGGTCCATAAAAAGTATGCAACATGGGTACTCCTTTGATGAGAAATCAAATTATGCATCCAACAAGTGTTTCCGCTTGAAATTTGAGTAAACCCATAGGGAGATAAGTTGAAAATACGAGTTGAAAATGTAATTTTTCCTTTCTTCCCTCTAAAATTTGATGATGTAATTGTAGAAATTTGCTGAATAATGAAGATTTATCCACTGAGATTATCCTGGTCACACACTAATTCGAATTCATGCATAACACATAACCTCTTCTACAATTGATCATCAATATGCGGAAATAGAAACAGTCGCATGCGCACATAAACACAATATGTAATGGGGAAATATTATAGCTGAAAACCCCCAGCTATTTTGTATATTATAATGGAAGAGAAAATGTAACAATACATAGCACAATACTCCTCACAAGTACTCAGTACTATCTCCAAAAGTTACACACAAACTAGCTCAGTTTTGAACAAGTCACGGGTTCAAAACTCATCCACTATTTGCCTATCTCTACTGTGCAATCCAAGTTGGTGTAATGAGAGATCCAAGTTCGAATCACACTGGCTTGATTTGCGCAATCCTCATTGGAAATCTCCTCCAATGCTTGTGCAAATCTCATGCACAACTAATGTCACAACTAATAGCAAACTCACCCTTTCATCTACCTCTTCCACTGGTCTTCACTGAACTGTCCATGCACTGCAGTCAACTGATGTGTTCTTTAGTTGAATAATGAGTTAATATTTAGTAAATTAAATAATATTTAATTCACCTCACTCATCTCCAGTGTATTAGCCAGTTAAACTAAATACAACTAGTTCAACTAAGTTAACCCGAACACAACTCCACCAACTGTCTCATCAACTCCACCAAACTCCGCCACTTGAGTTCTAACTGAAGTCAACCATGCATGAGCTCACCAAACCCCTAGGAATAGCGTAATTCCTTCTGTCATATGCATGGGCCACATCCGTAGCTCCAACTGAAGTGCTGCAAGAGGATAAACTGAAGTTTATAGTCCAAATATTATTAAGGGCTAATAATATTTGACTGACCTATTTTTAGACAGGCAGTCTAAAAATAGACTTCGACCTGTATGTCTAAAAAATAGAGGTCCATCTATTTTTACCAACTCGACCAATCATCCAAGAATAGCATACTGCAACTCCTAGACCATGCTCCATATGTCTAAAAATAGACATAGTCTAAAAATAGACTTTGCGCCAAAAATAGCCTGCGGGCCCACTTAGTGAAGGCTACTTCATTTCACTAAGCTCCATCATCTTGTTGCATTTTCAACACTCCCTCTCAACAAGATATGGATTATCTGCAACCCCTATCCTGCCTCTATGGAATTTGAATTTTCTCCTGGTGAGCGCCTTCGTCAAGATGTCAGCATCCTGATCCTCCCTGGGAATATATGAAAGTAGCATGATTCTCCGCTGCACACAATCTCTGATATGATGGTACCTGATGTCGATGTGTTTGGATCTATCATGAAATACTGTATTAGCTAAGAGTTTAATGCAACTCTAGTTATCACAATAAATCACAGTAGGCTCCAAGTGTGACCCGAATAATCCGACGAGGATCTTCCTCATCCAAATAGCCTCGCATGTAGCCAAGCTAGCTGCCATGTACTCGGCCTCTGCTGAACTGAGTGCCACGGATCTCTTTCCGCCGTACTCAGAAAATAACACACCCGATATCGCATCCCTCCCGTGCGCCCCCGTCCGCGTGGGCTCCCCGCCCACCCGCATCGGCTGAAGCCGCAAAGCTTCGCTCCATCCTCCTAAAAAAAGTAAGCGCGTCGTACGTTAGACCATATCTCGATGTGCCACTAAGATAACGCAATACATGCTTTCCTGCCTTCCAAAAGAGCTTGGTAGGCTTAACCATAGCTTGTGAAAGCTGGTTAACTACATAGCATATATCGGGTCGTGTATTGACCAGATACATAAGCGACCCCACCAACTGTCGATAGACAGTGGCATCCACTACCTCTGCTGAAGTAGCATCCTCCTTCCTCCAACCACCAGGAAGAGGAGTGTCAACAGGCTTGCAACCATGCATGTTGAACCTCTCCAGTATCTCCCGGGCATACTTACCCTGAGAAACAAACAGTCCTCCACTGCGCTGCCAAATCTCCAATCCCAGGAAATAATGAAGGAGGCCCAAGTCCTTCATCTCGAACTCTCTAGCAAGGTCCTCCTTGCATGAAAGTATCAAAAGCTCATCACCCGTCAAAATCAGATCATCTACATACAGTACAATGATCAGCAGCTTCCCCTCCACCACAATCTGGTACAGGTTAGGATCCGCCTCACTCTTGGAAAATCCAAGCCCGGTGAAATAACTGTCAATCCGTGTGTACCAAGCACGAGGTGCTTACTTCAGCCCGTACAGTGCTCTCTTGAGTCGGCACACATGCGACTCACTGCTGAAGATCTCGAAACCTTCAAGCTGCTCTATGTACACCTCCTCCTCAATGACTCCATTGAGGAACGCAGTCTTCACATCCATCTGATGAATGTGCCACCCCATCTGCGCTAAGAGAGCAAGGATCGTCCGTATGGAAGAGTACCTTGCGACAGGTGCAAAGGTCTCCTCATAATTGATCCCCTCGATCTGTGAAAAGCCACGGGCGACAAATCTCGCCTTGTACTTCTCCACACTCCCGTCAGCCGCCTGCTTCACTTTGTAGATCCATCGCGAACCCACCACCGATTTCCCCACCGGTCTTGGGACAATCTCCCATGCACTGTTCTGACGATCGAATCATATTCTTCGATCATGGCATCTACCCATGCGGGTTCCTCCACAGCTTCCTCAAAAGAGGATGGCTTCGTCACGACACATTGACTCACAAGAGCCATGTATCCAGTGTACCGATCCGGTGACTGTCTCTATCTGCGCTGTGCTGTAGGTGGTCCTAAAACCTTCTCTGCATCTTGAGCCAGTCGCTCAGCATCTGTAGTGTGCTTGTGCCCTCTGATGGTTGGCGCTACATGAGTGGTTTCTTCCACTCCATGAACTTCCTCTTGTGGCTGATCCACATCTGGAAGCTCCTCCTTAGGAAATAGCTCCTCTTCTTCATGCAAGTGTGGCTCCCTCTCAAGCGAACACTTCATGGATTTCTCCTCCTGAAATTTGATATCCCGTCGCACAACAGTCTTGCAACTGTCTGGCAAATACACACGATATTTGTGGGGCATATCAGTGTACCCCAAAAATATCCCAACCTCTGCGGTCGGATCCAGCTTCTTTCTGGCGTCCTTCGTCACATGCATGTAGACAGGTGAGCCAAAAATCCTCAAATGATAAATTTCAGGCCTCTTGCCAGAAAACACCTCCTCCGGTGTACTCATGCCAAGTATCTTGTGAGGACAACGGTTCTGCACATACACTGCAGTATTGCATGCCTCAGCCAACAAGTGAAGGGGTAGGCCCTGATCATGCAACATCGCCCATGCAGCACCCACGATCGTTCTGTTCTTCCGCTCAGCAACCTCATTCTGCTGTGGGTTATGGGGTGCGATGAGCTCTCTCCGAATCCCTTCTGCGCTGCAAAAGTCCTTGAATTCAACAGAGATGAATTCACCACCATTGTCGCTCCTAAGAGCCTTCACATGCTTCCCCGATTCCTTCTCAACCAACGCCTTGAATTCACAGAACTTTGAATATGTCTCGCTCTTCTTCTGCATGAAGAAGATCCAGCACTTCCGAGAGAAATCATCAACAAAGATCACATAGTACTTGTGCTTTGTTGTCGAAGCTACAGAGAAAGGACCACACACGTCTGTGTGAACTCTCTCAAGGATCGTCGTGGCGCGACTATCCTTCTCGTGAAAGGTGGCTTTCACATATTTTCCCAAGGTACACCCCTTGCACTGATCTGACTGCGCAAGAGTGCCCTTAGGAAGCCCAATAGAAATCTGTTGCAGTATCTTCAAAGCGCCATGGTGAAGGTGGCCCAATCTCCTGTGCCACAGCTCGCCCTCATCATCCCGGCTCACCACTTCTCCCGTCTTGCATGCCATTGCTGCGCAGCCATCAACTTGCAACTGATAAAGGTTCTTGACTCGAACCCCTATCTTCCGGGTCTCTCCAGTTGTCTTACTGTGCAGGAAAGCCTTTCCTTCGCTGAAGACCACATCATACCCCTTGTCTTCCAACATTGCCATAGAGATCAGATTCTTCATCAATCCTGGAACATGCAATACTTCCTTCAATACGAAGGTTTTACCAGACTCCCTCTCAAAGGAAATGGTACCGATACCAGTCGCACTGTATCTACCATCATCGCCCATCTCGATGTGCACTCCAAGATCTTTTTCCTCCAGATCTGAAAACAGATCTCGATCTCCGGTCATGTGAAATGACGCACCATTGTCCAAGAACCATACTGATCCCATCACACTTGAAACCAAGCATGTGATCAGTGAAAACTAGCTAAACCTGGGAGGCCAATGCCCCTGTGGCTGTTGCATCCAGCTGTTCTCTTATTTTTCTTCCTTCTTCTTCTCATGACAATTTGTGGCATAGTGAACTGTGGCCGGGCATGCAAACACTTCAATTTGACATGTTCTTCTCGCTCTTCGCACCAAACCGAGAAGCTTTTGCTCTTCCTTTGCATTGGTGCAGCCAGTGCAATTTTCTCATTTCTCATCGATGCCTTTGAGAAAGATCCGTCTCGGTGTAGTCCGCCTTATCTCCTCTTGCATGAGATCCGACCAAAGTCGCTCCCATCCCGGCAACTTCTCCCGACCATTGACAGAGTCCTGATAGGAATGCCAACTCTTCGGAAGACCAAGGAGAGCCAGGTCCACCAAGTCCTCATCATCGACAGCCACCCCCACACTTCCCAGCTCATCTCTGCATTGAGTGAACTTCGTGAGGTACTTGGCGATACTGTCGCCTTTCTCCATCTTAATGTTTCTGAGTTTATCCTTGAGCACCAACTTCCTTTGGTCGCTCTTGCTCTGGAATAGATCTGTCAACGCTTTCCACATCAAATATGGAGAAGCTTTTCCATGCAAGCTGGATACAATGTGATCCTTCACGCCCTCCAACAGAATCCTTCGACATTTCGCCATCTTCTTTTGCCAAGCCTCAACTTCAGCAGGATCAGTAGGCTTTTGGACATCCATATCTACGAACTCCTTCAGCCCGTTATCATCTAATACCGACTCCATCCGGTCTTTCCATGCAACATAATTCGAACTGCCCTCAAGGGAATATTTGAGTCGCAAACCGTTGAAAGACATTTCAACTCCGGCACCAAGAAAACAATCTGCTGCAAAATTCGAATTCCAAGCTCAAAACTCAACTGCTTCTGGATCTGTGAGAAAAAATTATTTCTAGCACATAGATCAACTGTAAGGGCATTTACTGGATATATCACCTTTCAGAGAAAGGATGGATCCAGAGGCTACCTGGCCCATTACAGACTCTGTCTACCGAAATAATTGTAATCATTGTAATAGATCCCGATGATCAATTCGCTCCGATACCATGTATAAATTTGCTAAATAATGAAGATTTATCCACTGATATTATCCTGGTCACACACTAATTCGAATTCATGCATAACACATAACCTCTTCTACAATTGATCATCAATATGTGGAAATAGAAACAGTCGCATGCGCACATAAACACAATATGTAATGGGGAAAGCTTATAGCTGAAAACCCCTAGCTATTTTGTATATTATAATGGAAGAGAACATGTAACAATACATAGCACAATACTCCTTAAAAGTACTCAGTACTATCTCCAAAATTTACACACAAACTAGCTCAGTTTTGAAAAAGTCACGGGTTCAAAACTCATCCACTATTTGCCTGCCTCTACTGCGCAATCCAAGTTGGTGTAATGAGAGATCCAAGTTCGAATCCCACTGGCTTGATCTGCGCAATCCTCATTAGCAATCTCCTACAATGCTTGTGCAAATCTCATGCACAACTAATGTCACAACTAATAGCAAACTCACCCTTTCATCTACCTCTTCCACTGGTCTTCACTGAACTGTCCATGCACTGCAGTCAACTGATGTGTTCTTTAGTTGAATAATGAGTTAATACTTAGTGAATTAAATAATATTTAATTCACCTCACTCATCTCTAGTGTATTAGCCAGTTAAACTAAATACAACTAGTTCAACTAAGTTAACCCGAATACAACTCCACCAACTCTCTCATCAACTCCACCAAACTCCGCCACTTGAGTTCTAACTGAAGTCAACCATGCATGAGCTCACCAAACCCCTAGGAATAGCATAATTCCTTTGTCAGATGCATGGGCCACATCCGTAGCTCAAACTGAAGTGCTGCAAGAGGATAAACTGAAGTTTATAGTCCAAATATTATTAAGAGTAAATAATATTTGACTTTTCTATTTTTAGCCTAACAGTCTAAAAATAGACTCCGCCCAAATGTCTAAAAATAGAGGTCCATCTATTTTTACCAACTCGACCAATCATCCAAGAATAGCATACTGCAACTCCTAGACCATGCTCCATATGTCTAAAAATAGACATAGTCTAAAAATAGACTTTGCACCAAAAATAGCCTGCGGGCCCACTTAGTGAAAGCGACTTCATTTCAGTAAGCTCCATCATCTTGTTGCATTTTCAACAGTAATCAAATATTATTTTATTATTTCCACTGTTATTTTATAATTTCCTTAGGAGGCCCATTTAATACCTCAAAATTACCATAATGCTTTTATCCTTTGGAACATGTACATATGCATTACATCCAAATACCCTCAGATGTGAAAGAGAGGGTTTCTTACCAGTGCATACCTGACGTGGAGACTTGTCCTCCAATGGTGATGAAGGAGATATGTTAACTAGGCAACATGTAGTCTCCACTGCCTCTTCCTGAAATTCCTGTCCTAACCCGGTACCACTGAGCATTCTTCTTGCCTTTTCCATCAACATTCTATTCATTCTTTCTACAACTCAATTTTTCTGAGGTGTGTATGGATTAGTCTTCTGTCATGCTATACCACAGTTCTTACAGAGCTATTCAAATTCCTTCTTGCAGAAATCTCCACCATTATCTGTCCTCAACACCTTTATCTTCTTCTATGTCTGGTTTTCCACTAGAGCCTTAAATTCTTTAAATCTGTCAAGTAGTTCATATCTATTCCTCAAGAAATATATCCATGTATTCCTTGAGAATTAATCTATCAATGAAACATAATATGCATACTTTCCCAGTGATGGAACCGATACAGGTCCAAACAAATCACTGTGCACAAGCTCTAATATCTTGTTCGCCCTATTACTACTAGAAGGATAACTCACCCGATTATTCTTCCCATATACACAATGTTCACAGAAATCAAAATCCAAAGAGAAATTAGACATACCGTCTACCATACCATTACCATGAAGTATCTGAAGGCCCTTCTCTCCAATATGTCCAAGCCTTCGATGCCATAGCATGGTCTTTTCTGCAAAGACCTCTAGGATTTCCAATCCACTTTCAGGAACCACATAACTGTTTCTCCCATCAATAACAATTCTACCCTAAAGCTTATACAACATTCCAATTTGAGCTCCCAGCATTAATAGCAGTGCTCCTCGAACCATCTTACAGGTATTTTTCTCAAACACTGTTTTACACCTGCATCATCCATCTTGCTTATAGAAATCATATTTCTGGCCATTGTGGGAATATGCAGAAAACCAGAAAGTGTTCTAATCCTTCCAGCTTGCAGCTTCATCTTGAATTTTCCACGTCCAACAATTCTGCCCTTCCTATCATCCCCTAAGAAGATGTCACCACCATCATATTTTTCATACTCGCAGAACCACTCCATATGGGGAGTGAAGAGAAAGGATGCACCTGAGTCAATCAACCATGCCTCATGATCTACATGTGTATTTAAAGAAGAAGCCATATACACATCCCCACCTTCATCTGAGGTGGTTTTTTCCTATGAAGAAGGAGCATCATCAAATCCCTTTACTTTCTCAGGAGCTTTAGATATGTAGACCTTTTTGAAGTGCCCTACCTTTCCTCATTTATAGCACACCTTTATAGGCTTTCCTGGAGATTTAGATCTCCCACTCGATTTTTTTTCCTATTCTAGGACCTTCCTCGTACAGATAAGGCATCTCCATTCTGGCCCTCCATATTTCTTTGTCTCATTTCCTCTGACAACAAGGTTGAGACAATTTCATCAAATTCAAGGTAATTATATTTCTACCTATTGCAATAACCAGACTGTCCCATGAATCTGGTATAGAACACAACAAACTAATGCACTTATCTTCATCTAAGTTTTTAATATCAACATATTAAAACTAAATTACCACAATATTAAATGTGTTCATATGCTTAGTCACCGAGTCTCCATCCTTCATCCTCAGGTTATACAACTTTTTCTGTAGGAACAATTTATTCACTAGAGACTTACATTGGTACAAGGTCCATAAATTGACCCAAAAAGTATTTGTCATAGCTTCCCCATATACATTCAAAAATATTGAATCTAATATAGACAACTGTATTGTTCTCTTTACCTTCCTATCCAACTTCACCCAGTCTTCATCTGACATTGTCATTGGTTTAGTACCTGGATCTACCACGATCCATTGATCTTTATCCACCTGTATATCCTCCATCTTGTGCTTCCACAAATTAAAACTTTGACCATGAAATTTATCGATCTCTATATTTACACTTCTCGCCATCTTCTTTCACCGCAAGAATCGATCCCGCAGATCTCCCACTGAATAGGGCCTACCACAAGCCTGAGCAAAAATCCCCTGAACAAAAAATGTGTCCCCTTGAAGCTGAAATAGATATGATACCAAATGTAGTTTTTAACCCTATACATAAATTATTTGCAAACGAATTCTTAAAAAATAGAAAATAAACAATAGCGAGAGCATAACAAATAAAACAAATATACACAAATGTTTTTCCCCTGTATCCCATCGGGACTACCAGCTTGATTTTTCATTATATTCCTTTTAGTGTTACAACACATATATAGACATGCCAAAGCATTCATAAACCCCAATCCATTAACACTAGATTAGAATATAACTGTATTTCCCTTGACCAAGTCTACAAAATACCAGGGGCAGAACACCATCATGCCCCAAAACCATGTGCAAACCCATGCACAAAACCATAGGTGGGTCCACCCACCTAAAATAGGGTCCAAATTTTTTTTCTCGAGCCGCTGCCCCGGACCCCATGAAAAATCCTAGACAAGGGGGAATGTTGGACCCCTATGAAACCCCCGCACGTGTGAATATTCGTGGAAAGAATATAACAGATATCGAACAAAAATTTGAACTGTTTTCCTTTATGATTTTATTTCTAGTACTTGTAGGTTTAACATGATTTGGAAAACATTTTTGAATTATTTTGATAAAGTTATAGGTATCCCTCGAGATTGGATTAAGAGGTATCCCTCACCACTTTTCCAAATATAAGTATCTTACTCCTTGTATTAATCCTTTTATATTTTATTTCCCTCTCTTATCTAGTTGTGTGTGTATTAGATACTAATATAATTTATTTTCATGTTTTATTTGTTTAGGAAAGGCTTGTTGAATGCTCAAGGGTTATGGAGAATACCTCACAAGAAAAATCATGATAGAAGCTATATTGGAATTTATGTCCTACAAGGTTTGTCAACAAGACAACTCAAAGGTATGTCTTAGAAAATGAAATTTTTTCTCTTCATGATAAAGGTATATTCATTCATTTTATATCTATTCTATATTATTAACATTGTTGTGTTTAGCACCTTTGAATCATAATGATTCTTATTTGGGTGATTAATCATTAGATTGAATCTACCCTATTTACACATTTTATCATTCTAGTGGAACCCTAAAAGGATTTTTGTAAACCGTAACCTAAGGGCATGTCGATGCTAATTTGAAAACCGTAGTCTACTTAGGGTTATTGATGAAATCTAGAAAATAATATTCTTTTGATGTTTTGGGTTTTGATGGTAATGTCATGTTTGGAGTTTTGGTATTTCTACGGAAACCATTTTCCTTTAGTGTTAGATAGTAATGTCTATGTATTGAAATTCTAGACCTTTAGAGATTTTGGTAAATTAGGTTTTATGAGCAAAACACTTATAGTATCTATATGAAGATCGTAGGAATGAAACCCTAGGTTTATGTTTGTCCGCCTGATAAAGATTGTTATATGTATAACTTTAATGTATTGATATTTATGTCTTGGGTTTTCCTGATATATGTTGTCGTGTGATTATACATGATTATTAAATCCTAGATATGTATATGTGCTAACCTAATTGTTGATTCTCATAGTATGTAAATTCTAGGGTTTGTAATTGTAATATTCCAAAATTAGCATGCAGGTAATTGGAATATTAATTTTTTCTCATGTCACTTAGGAGATAAATAAATGGGTAAGGAGGCCCATAAATTTCAAAAATAAGATTAAAATCCACCATAGTGTGAAAAGGGATCATCATACGAGATGGATTTCATGCCCTCATGTGTGAACAAGGTCATTTGCATGTGGACAAGGTCAAGTTTGACCAAGTCAACAACGCTGGGATAGGAGGTGGAGAACACTTTGAGAGACAGCGTAGTATGAATGAGAGGAATATTCCATGGTGGAAGAAACCCTAATGAGTGGGACCCATGGTGAGAAGGCTTTCACTTGTTTAAAAGGAGGGCAAGGCAGCCATTGTTATTCATGATTTGGATTATTGATTTTATGGTCTGGTTAGACTTTGTGCATTCTCTTGTTGTTTAGCAGAGTTGTTGTGCTCCTTAGCACAAGGCATTCCTGTTTAGGAATTCCTTATCCTTTCAAGAGTGGCCTCTTGAAGTATCTTGCACTTCATTTCTCCACATCCCGTCTTGAGGCCAAGCTACCTCCTTCAGCTACATCACAGTTTCTGCTGAGAGTTGGGTTGTGTTGCAGGGTGTTGCAGTGGAGGGTTGAAAACACCACTTTCTGGGCTTTTTTTTCAAAGGAGAAAGCTTTCTTCCCTTTGGGACAACAGTGAGGAAGATTCTGGAGCTTATTTCAGATCTTGGCACTTGGCCAAAATATTTCCTTTCTCCTATAGCACAGTCCCTTTCCTAGGCTGTGTTATTTTCAGTGTGCAATTGTAGTGAGGGTCTACAGGATTATTGGAGGGTGAGATACTCAGTGATAGGATCAGCCTTTCACTTAGAATATCCATTGGAGGAGGTCTACTTGTTCATCTTATGCATCATCTTTAGCCATCTCCATCCAGTTCTTGAGTTGCAGTTACTACTCAGTCTTGAGACTGCAACTCCGACATTTTTCCATTTTGTATATTTCAGGAAATCCTTTCCGGATTGTCTTGGAATTCAGTTTGGGAGTCTATATCTTCACTCCCAATATTGTTTGGGCCCTATATTTGTATATTTGTGTATTGGAACTTCCCAACAATATTTCCTATAATAAAACTACGCTGTCATAGCCTTGGGCATTTTCTGTGTAGAAATGATCTTCATCTTTACATGTACATGTTTCTTGAGGCTTGTATTGCCTAGCTCAAGTGAGTGTTTCCTCAAGATATTGTATAAAATTTGTTGTTGTAACTTAATATGATGGCTATGTGTTATTATTACATTCTATGAGTTGATGTAACACTGATATTTCATTATTATGTTCATGGATTACTATAGCTCTAATTTTGGAATGTCTTAAAGATATTCCCATTATTGTAGATTTTCTGTATTTTGGGATATTACAGTGGTATCAGAGCATGATCTTTGGCTCAGCCCATGGAATCTCAGCCATTATGCTATCAAGAGAAGAGAATATGAACAAAAAGAAGACTCCATTCTTTGGAGGAAAGAAGGAGGAGAGGCTCTCAAGGCTTCTTCCTAAATCCATACAGAGCATTCAAGGAGATCTCAAGAATATCAGAAGGGAGATGTGTATAAAATCTCCAAGAGGGTTTGAATTTGAATCAAACTCTAGATTTTCATATGATGAGTGTGAGCATGTAGCCACACATCATGATACACAACGTAGTCATATGCCCATATTTTCCATGAGAGAGATGGAAGAAGATGGAATGACTAGGAGGGAAACTCTTAGTGATTTTCTACAAGAGTATGAGTCTCAAACTCAGAAGTTTAGAGATCATATCACTTTTTCAAAGTTTTGCAAGATCAAGGTGAAGAGAAGAAAGCAACATGATATATTCTTTCTATCTACTTTTGATGTTTCACCTACATGTTCAACCAGAGCTTGGGTGGAAGAGCTAGACACCTATTTGCAGCAGCACCAAATTTCTGAAGATGAAGCCCTCAAGGTTGCAACACTGCATTTTGAAGGTAAGGCCTATGCATGGTGGATATTTGAGTCATTTTATTTTAAGAATGCAAATACTTCCTCTTATGCTAGGTTCACTAAGACATTGGTGGAAAGGCTTGATGGAAAACTTTCTACAACACATGTGGTGAATTTAAACAAACATAAACAAATAGAAAACTTACATGTGATGGAGGAAACCATAAACTCAACTCCACTTCAGAAAAACATTGAGGAGGCTGATATCCTACATCATACCTTGCTAGAGGCAAGACCTCTATCTCCTGTTCCTGAGCAAGAGGGTATGGAGAATCCTTTTTGAAAAGAGGATCCAATCATTAGGAGGTTTCCCATTCATATTGGAGAGGAAGATACAACTGAGGGTAATAGCGATGTCATATCTAGAGTAGATCTAGCACTTGATGCAGAGGTAGATGGAGCACATGCTCCAACTAGAGTGGTTCTTGTATCATTTCAAAGAATTCCCCAGGATCTCATATGTGGAGATCAAGGCACAACCCATGATTATCATGTGCCATTGTTGGTAGAGTGTGAGACCATGCAGAGAAAAGGAAACGGTAGGGAGGATGGTCAACATCATTTGATGAGGAGCACACACCCGTATCCATTTCAGAGGGTTGATACACAGAAGAGGGAGACAGGATTGCACAGTGAGGGACAACACAATTTTTTTCATTCATATATGCAGTCTACTCTTGATGTTGATGTCTCATTGCATGGAGACATTTCACCAAGGAGACCACCAGATCAGCAGATGATGAGAGATGCTTCACATTTTGAGGTACCAATCATTGATTTCAGAGGAGTGGAGACCTTGGGAGAGCCTGGTACAGTGATGGGAGTCCTGGGTGGACTCAAGGAGAGAGGGAGCCTTCTCTCAACATCATCATAGCCACTCCCATTTCAGATTTTGCGCTGTGGCAGAAGTAGCATGGGAAGGACAACAACCTTCCAACTTGCATATTTGGCATGGGAGATGTCAAAGAGGAGGATGAACATATGACAGATGTTCTTCATGAGAGATCATCCGCTCTATCACTATGGAGGATAGATCCATATTGGAACTCCCAGCTGTTGGTAGAGTATTCCAAGGATCTTTTCACTTGTATGATATTGGATGACTAGCTACATGAGGAGGAATATTTAGTTAGAGATGGGGTCATCTACTATCATGGTAGGATCTTCTTATCTAGAGCTTCCAAGCTCAAGGAGAAGTTGCTACAAGAAGCTCACAAAGATTTCCTTTTCAGCCACACTTATTCTATGAGAGCATACCACACCATCATGGAGGGGTATTTTTGGGAAGGCTTTGAGGAGGAGATATATCAGCATATGAGGAGATGCATGGATCATGTGGAGATGGAGGAGATACATAACTCTTTGGAAGAGTTAGCACAACCACCTATTTTATCTTTGAGGATGAGAGGAGACTCATCTATGAACCACTCCATTTGTATGAGAAAGACATATGGTAAGGGTATTTTTTGTTTGCATAATTACTTGTATAATGTATATATGCATCCCTTAACCATAAATGTGTAGGACTTTGCTCAAATGAGGAGCATTCTTCCTTCTAGATCTCATGGTCTACTTGAGGCCATAAGTAGTATTGGTGATCGTCACTCCCTAGGAGGACTTAGGGAGGCTCTATCTTTTACAAAGCATGCTCACTTTGCACCATACACCATACACTTTCTCCAAACTTGTGAGGAGATCGGGGTAGCAAGCAAGTAGTTGGGAGGCCACCCATCATTTCATTTTTTCTTGCAGTTAAGAGTCAAACTATGTTGGCTACACTTGAGGGATCATTTTCCTTCTCCCTTGCTTCATATGGAAGCTAGCATGATTCTCATTGTAGTTCCTTATGTTGCTATTGATCTTATTTTTATTTGGAGCATAATTGGGGGACTGACACATTGGTTGGATGTGTCTCTTGGGGAAGAGGATTCACACATTTTCTGCATTACATGTTCTAATGGGAGCATGAGAGAGTATGTGGCCACTACAGCAAAACACTTGTTTCTTTATGAGGAGGGCTATGAGATGGATGGGATTCCATATGGTGGTGATTTCATATCCATCATATATGAGACGGTTTGGGCCAGCAAGGTTCATAACATTCGAGAGGAGATCTTTGGAGATCTAGTCTTCTTCTTGCCAATTGAGGGAAACACTATTGCAGCCCAAGATCAAAAAACACTCTACACTTATCATAAGTGGAGGGGAGGAAAGCATCGGGTGGGCTATTTTTTCTACCATGATCATATTTTCAGCCCACCTACATTACTGGAACCCAAGGTGGAGGATGATTTCCATGAGTTGCCATTTTGTAGGGTGGCTCATTTTGTATGGATGATAGCTTGGGGATGGGAGATTCATATGGGGATGGTAGATCCCAATGTATATCAGACCTAATGCCTAAAGAGGGCCTTTAGGTAGCCCATTTTTTCCTCCATGGATGTTTTACATGATGATATCTATTTGGGATGCACAACAAAAGCTAGCTTGCATACTTGGGAGGGACAAATTGGAGATATATTGATGAAACAACATCTTGATCCTTGGAGGATTTTATCATATGAGGATGCTACAGGGGAAGAAGAGGATGCTTATCAGTTCTATCCTTGCAGTTGCTTGAGGACAAGCAACATTTGGGAGGGGAGGACTGTAATATTCCAAAATTAGCATGCAGCTAATTGGAATATTAATTTTTTCTCATGTCATTTAGGAGATAAATAAATGGGTGAGGAGGCCCATACATTTCAAAAATAAGATTAAAATCCCTCATAGTGTGAAAAGGGATCATCATAGGAGCTAGATTTCACACCCTTATGTGTGAACAAGGTCATTTTCATGTGGACAAGGTCAAGTTTGACCAAGTCAACAGTGCTGGGATAGGAGGTGGAGAACACTTTGAGAGAAAATACAGTATGAATGGGAGGAAGATTCCTTGGTGGAGGAAACCCTAATGAGTGGGACCCATGGTGAGAGGGATTTCACTTCTTTAAAATGAGGGCAAGGTAGCCATTTTTATTCATGATTTGGATTATTGATTTTATGGTTTGGTTAGACTTTGTGCATTCTCTTGATGTTTAGCAGAGTTGCGGTGTTGCTTAGCACAAGGCATTCCTGTTTAGGAATTCCTTCTCCTTTCAAGAGTGGCCTCTTGAAGGAGATTTCACTTCATTTCTCCACATCTCGTCTTGAGGCCAAGCTACCTCCTTCAGCTACAACACAGTTTCTGTTGAGAGCTGGGTTGTGTTGCAGTGGAGGGTTGACAACACCACTTCCGAGGCTTGTTTTTCGAAGGATAAAACTTTCTTTCCTTTGGGACACCAGTGAGGAAGAATCTGGAGCTTATTACAGATCTTGGAACTTGGCCAACACATTTCCTTTCTCCTACAACATAGTCCCTTTCCAAGACTGTGTTATTTTCTGTGTGCAATTGCAGTGAGGGTCTGCAAGATTATTGGAGGGCGAGATCTTCAGTGATAGGATCAGCCTTTCACTTATAATATCCATTGGAGGAGGTATACTTGTTCACATTATGCATCATCTTTAGCCATCTTTATCTAGTTCTTGAGTTGCAGCTGCTACTCAGTCTTGAGATTGCAACTCCGACATATTTCCATTTTGTATATTTCAGGAAACATTTCTGGATTGCCTTGGAATTCAGTTTGGGAGTGTATATCTTCACTCCCAATATTGTTTGGGCCCTATATTTTTATATTTGTGTATTTTCACTTCCCAGCAGCAGTTCCTCTAATAAAATTGCACTGCTATAGCCTTGAGGGCATTTTCTGTGTAGCAGTGAGCTTCATATTTCCATGTACATGTTTCTTTAGGCTTATATTGCCTAGCTTGAGTGAGTGTTTCCTCGAGATATTGTATACAATTTGCTGCTGTAAATTAATATGATGGATATGTGTTCTTCTTACATTTTATGAGTTGATGTAACAATTCTCTTTCATTATTATGTTCATGGATTGTTGTAGCTCCAATTTTGGAATGTCTTAAAGATATTCCCATTATTGTAGATTTCCCTATTTTGGGATATTACAATAATTAAGCCCTAGCAGAAGTTTGATATTCTAGTATATGATGTTATTGTTTTAAATTGTGATGATAAATTCTAATGTTTAAAAATTTTGGTCATATTTTTTTATTGTTGATATCCAAGGAATAGTGTCTCAAAGACAGAATCTATGTTTTACATTAAATCCTAGTAGAAGTCTAACATATAAATTAAGAAAAATTGATAGATGCATTGTAGAATTGTACTTGTCTGAATTTATTCTAAGGTTTGAAATATATCATAGAATATTTTGAAACATATATTTAGACCCTAGATACAATAATATTGACATCTTGGTTGAGTTACTTTGAATGATGAGATCTAGGCTTTGTAACAAAAACTCGAGCAAGAAGTTTAAGTCTAGAAGTATGTATCTTTTTTTGATTATGAACCTAAATAAGTTTAGTTATTTGATTTTTATGTTGGAAATATTTTCATTGATGGAAAAGGACATGGTAAAGGAGGAGCACCTGAAACAACAACAAGGCAGCAGAGAGGTAGCAGAGGCAGCAAAAAGAGAACCAATGAGCAGAGGAAGTAGTGAATTGAAGCAGAGTTGTCCAGAGACAGAGTAGGAGAAAAAGGCCATCGAATAGAAAATCTGGCCAATTGAGAAGAATAAGTGAATGTTATTGTAAATGGTTACATTTGTATATAATGATGAGGGATTGCTTCTAAATTCTCTGTGAATTATATGTATAGTCTTGATTGAATTTAGTAGGAAGGATATTTGAACATTTGATTCATAGATATCGGGTTGCTAAGGCCACGATACAGTTAGCAAAGGGGAATGTATAATCTGATGAAGCAGCGCGTTATAGTATGCGGAGGAGTCGTGTTGAAACATTGATGAACCAAAGGTTAAAATATAAATTGACGGAACCTTGAGCCGAGTCATATGGTGGTAGCCCAGAAGAATTGAGGCAACTGTTGTGTGTGTGCAGAAGTGAGTTTCATTGAAGGCAAAGAGCGGAATTCATAAACAATGAAGGTGGACGGAACACTGAGGAAGAAAGCAGTGGAACCTTGCAAGAGTGAACAGTAAAGGCGGGTTTCTGGTTTTCATCGCACCACCTTCGATGGGCAAGAGGTATTCAAGAAATCAAAGCGATTCCATAGAATGACTGACACGTGGCATATTGCAGGGGGCCAAAAACCGATCTCATCGTGCATTATCGTTCGTGCAACTATGGCAAGCGATATCCGTCAGATCAGTGTTGGTTGCGCAATACATTATTAACTGTCAATTGGAGAATTGCATTAACGAGTGGGCTCCACGGAACATGTATGTATTATAATATGCATCGGGATTGATATGAAGGCTTAATATGGTGCATTAACGCAGATACTTATGTGCGATGGCGTTTCCTTTATTCAATTTACTATAAAGCAGACTATCACATTCTACAAAGTGGCCACTATATAATACATTTTATTATAAAAGTTTAAGGTTGACTCGAATTCTTATAAGTGCATTAGATTCAGAGTTTGGATTTAACTGTATATGCATATAAATGAAATATAGTCTAATGTTATAAAGGTTATAAATTTTTGACTGGGGAGCAGATATTTGTTTTATAAATAAGTCAAAGCATTTCCTGTAAATACGGAACCAAAGGTTATACTGTTGATGGTTCATAATAAAGATTGTGAGTACTGATATATCCGTGTTGTTAAAAGGGTTTTATAAAACTCCGAGAGTTATGTTAAGTTTGATTAAAAGGCAGTAGTACATACAACAGTTATATAACTGCAATGAATAGGGAACTGAATAAAGGAGAAAACGAAAAGGAGAGTAATGTTGGAGGAATGTGTATGGAAAAGGAAAAAGAGAGGAGAGCATGCAGAAATGAAAATTCGGTGAACAGGAATATGTACAGGAATGAATTGGACAGGTGAATAAGCACAAAAAATGGGAAAATGTGCAAAAGACAGTGAACAAAGTATGCAGGATAGTGGCATGACTGCAACAAAAAAGACAAATCCAGAAAAGGAGTTGAGTGAAATTCAAGTGTGTAACTGAAAATGTGAATGTAAATGTTTTAATTTTTTTATTGTTTGTGATGCAAAGGAAAGTGTCAAGAGGAAAAAGAAAAATCCCATTGTAACATTGAAATTTGTACATATTGTTATATTCTTAATAAGTTGGATAAAGAATTGAGAAGGCAAAAGTCAAAGAGTCATGGCTGTTCACTCCAAATTCCTTTTGGAATACAAACAGTCATAAAATGAACTCTATATATAATATCAAATTGATATGCATAAAGAGTAAGAGAGAGTAAGGATAGAGAATGCAGAGTATAGAAGATTGAGGCAGAAAAGTTAAGGAAGAGAGGAACAGAAGGAGATGCTACAGAACAGAGTTGATACCTGAAGTAAATCAGCAAACATTTATTTAGATAAGTTGAGGAAGTTGGAGCTTCCCTATGAAGTTGAAGCTAGATAGCTGTCAGTTGTAGCTGACTGAGGTTGGAGCCTCTTGTAGGTTGGTGCCTGCAGAAAAATAGTGGTGAGAGGGATTTGGAGCTTGCCTTTGCATCACAACAATAATAAGATGTGGTTTTCTCCCATTATGGGTTTCCACTTATATCTGCTGTCTCTATCTGCGTTGTCTGTGTACTGAGATGATTTACCAAATCTGCTTAATTTTTGATGCTCTCATAATAAGTTTGATGTCACATTAATTTAACTCTTGCTGCAACATATTAAGACTGTTCATATACTAAGGTTGATTATAAAAGTAAGCTGTAAATAAGCTGATGAAAAATTTGTAAAGCTCATGAAGGTGTTAAACTGATTCATCCCCCCCCCTCTCAGTTTAACTAAGAATTCAACAATTGGTATCAGAGCAGGTTCCTTTGTACCAGTTTAACAACTGAAAGGAGATTCTAAGTTCTCAGGATGGCTAGTAAAGAAGGATTCTCAACAAATAAAGCCCCTTTCTTTACAGGTGCAAATTATGCTTTCTGGAAAATCAGGATGAGGACATACATAATGTCTCTACGAATAGAGTTTTGGGGTGCTGTGGAATTAGGATATGCCCCAAAGGCAACTAACTCAGAAAAGGAAACCAAACAAGATTTTGTAGCCAACGCAAAAGCCATGAATGCCATCTTAAATGGGTTGTGTGAAGCAGAGTTTATCAAAGTAATGCATAAAGACACTTCCAAAGAAATGTGGGACACTCTGGAGAATATTCATGAGGGAGACAAGAAGGTAAAGACTACCAAACTTCAAGTCTATAGAGCCCAGTTTTAGAACTTAAAAATGGATGATGATGAAGACATTGCTAGCTTCTTTCTAAGGGTTGCAGAAATAGTAAATAACATGAAGGCTCTAGGTGAAACTATAAAAGAAGTTGTAATTGTTCAAAAGATTCTAAGTTCTCTTCCACCCAATTTCAACTCCAAGGTTTCTGCAATAGAAGAAACAATTGATTCGGAAACCTTGACCATGAACCAGCTACTAGGAAATATAACAGCTTATGGGATGAGACTCCCACAGAAGAAGTCAAGTACGAGGGAGGAAACCTTTAAAACAGAAAAGAAGAAAGAAGAAAAGGAAGACATATGCTCTTGCTCAGATGAAGAAGAGGCTAAATTTGTCAAGAAGATGGATAGAGGCTCTGGTAAATACAAAGGTAAACTTCCTTCAAATGCTTTAATTGTGGAAGAGTTGGACACTATGCTACTAATTTTCCCCACAAGAAAGTAAAGAATCAGGCTCAAGAATCAGGGAAAAACACATCAAAGAATTGGCAGAAAGGAAAGAATTTTAGTAGAAAATCCTTCTATGCTCAACAAGACAACAGTGCATCCGAAGACTCTGATGAACCCTCAAGTGAAGAAGGAACCTCTGAATTTTTATTGATGGCCATAGAAGAACTTGAAGGTCTCCTGCTAGAAGATGTAGAAGAAGAAGGTGAAGTCGACCTTGAGGGGGAGCTAAGAAGTTCTCTGGAGGAGATTTACAAACTCAAACTAAAGTGCAGAAAAAAAATGACATTCTCCTCAAGTATGTGAGAGAAGAGAAGAATTAAGAAGCCCTCATGTAGCTAAAGATAGAGCTTGAAGAAGCCAAGAAGATAGAAGACATATTACTTAAACAAATCAAGGAGAAAACTCAGGAACAAGAGAAGTTGGAAGAAGAAGTAGTATGTCTCAGGAAGAAATTAGAAAATGCTCAAAGGAAAGTGGGTACAAATTCTTCTCAAACAACAAGCTCTAGCAAGTTGAAAGAGATTCTGGATGCTCAAAGATCTCCTATGATAAAAACTGGAATAGGATATTAAGGAGAGTCAAGTAAAAGAAAAGAAAAAGAAAACAGAGAAATTATTTTTGTAAAAGCAAAGAAGGCTGATGAAACAGCTCAAATAATTCCCACAAAAGAAGAAACATGTAAGGAGGGAAATAGAATCCAGAAGAAACCTCTAATAACAAGAATTGAAAGAAACACTCAGACAACAGAAAAAGAATTATATACTTCAGATGATGACAAATTTGGAAGCCATCAAAGAAGACTCTTCCCTCCTATGAAAAATTCCACCTGCTATGTCTGTCACAAGCTGGGACACATTTTTGCATACTGTCATGCAAGGAGGAGTAATTCAAACTAGCAAAAGATGCAAACAGTGAAGAGACTATCTCAAGCAAACAAATGGAGAAGACAATCTTACATTAGGTATGCAAATAATTTCTACGGTTATTTTTTTTATTGTAAGGAATTTGGCCATAAAATAATTGAGTGTAGAAAATATGGACAAATATTGATGGTCAATACCCTAAGGAGGTTTATGAATCAAAGAAGTTTTTCCCATATTCACAATTCTTCAAAAATAATGATCAAATGTTGTGTATGCAACAAAATTGGACATATGCCTTCCAAATGTCCTCTGAGAGGATGTGATTTATCATCTCACAAAAGATACCAAACAAAAGGATGTTTCCAATGGATAAAGAAAGTGAATGAATGTGACTTAGCTCTAACTGCTCAAGATCTGAAAATCCAGTGGTATTTGGACAATGGCTGCTCAAAAGACATGACTAGAGACAGAAGTAAGTTTATAACTCTTGATGAAAGGAAATATGGCAATGTTACTTTTGGCAATGATAAATAAGGAAAAATAAAAGGAAAAGGCTCAGTCAGCATAGACAATGGCAGAGGAAAAGCTCAAGATGTACTATTTGTAGATGGGTTGAAAGAAAATTTGCTGAGTGTCAGTCAAATTTGTGATAAAGGCGGTGAAGTTCTCTTTAGAGCACAAGATTGTGAAGTCATATCAAGCACCACAGGTAAGACTCTGCTCAAAGGAGTTCGATCAGAGAGTAATGTTTACATCGTGAAAGAGGAAGATGAAGCATGCCATCTTAGCAAACTTGAGGAGTCATGGTTATGGCATAGGATATTGGGACATCTCAGCTTCGATCATATCATCAGACTGAGCAAGAAGAAAGCGGTTAGAGACATGCCATAAATAAAAAGGCCTTCTAATACCATATGCAAATCTTGTCAATTGGGTAAACAGACCCGCACATCCTTTAAGGCCAAAGATGAGTTATCAACAAGAAGACCACTCCAGCTTGTGTACATGGATTTGTGTGGACCTGCAAGAACTAAAACACCAAGTGGAGAATCCTACTTCATGCTGATAATAGATGATTTCTCCAGAATGACATGGGTTGCATTTCTCAAGAATAAATCGGAAGCTCTAGACAAATTCAAAATATTCAAAGCATTAGCAGAAAATCAGACAGGATTAAAACTAAAATGCATCAGATCGGACAGAGGAGGTGAATTCACAGATTATGACTTTGCAGATCTATGCAATGAATATGGCATAAAACAACAATTTACTATTGCAGGGACACCTCCGGAGAATGGAGTAGCAGAGAGACAAAACAGATCTATTCAACAAATTTCTAGAGCCATAATGCAAGATATTAATATTCCTCAAACCTTCTGGGAAGAAGCGGTACACACAGAAGTGCATATCCTTAATAAAGCTCACTTAAGGCCAAGCAGTGACAAGACTCCCTATGAACTATGGCATGGAAAGCAGCTTCAATCAAACATTTTAGAATTTTTGGAAGCAAGTGTTATATAAAGAATAATGATGAAAATATTGGGAAATTTTATGCAAGAGAAAATGAAGGGATATTTATAGGACATGCCTCCAAAAGTAAAGGGTACAGGTGTTACAATAGGACTCTTCGAAAAATAGTAGAAAGCATTGACATGAGATTTGATGAAGAACTTCCAAACAATACAAAAGATACAAATTGCAGCAGTCCATCAGACAACCATCAAGAAGAAGACCAAGATGATGATGAAACAAGCAAGACATCAGAAGATGTTGAATTGAGCCCTAAATCCCCTTCTAGATACACTCAGAAGAACCATCCTGAAGATCAGATCATTGGAGACAAGAGAAAAGGGGTCCAGACAAGAAGGCAGCTAACTGAACAGACAAAAGAGGTATACATAGCCATGATATCACAAATAGAGCCAAAGAAATTTGAAGAGGCCAACAAGGACAAGTCTTGGGTGAATTCTATGAATGAAGAATTGGACCAAATTGAGAAAAACAATACTTGGGAACTAGTTCCTAGACCCACTAGGAAAAATGTCATAGGCTCAAAATGGGTATTCAAAAATAAAATGAATGAGGAAGGACAGGCAATCAGGAATAAACAAAACATGCAGATATACAGAATTGAGGACTGGATTCAGATGACATTACCATAG
The DNA here is from genome assembly GCA_034641835.2 of Pinus albicaulis. Classification (NCBI taxonomy): domain Eukaryota; kingdom Viridiplantae; phylum Streptophyta; class Pinopsida; order Pinales; family Pinaceae; genus Pinus; species Pinus albicaulis. The sequence continues at coordinate 1,618,488,619 of CM076582.1, forward strand.
GCTAGAATGGAAACCATGGAATGTTTACACGGCCTTTGCATACCATCAAGACTTCAGGTATATCAAATGGATACTTAAAAAAAAAAAAAAAAATGCAAATAGATCTAGAAGAAGAATCCCCATCAGAACAAAGCTGGAAGGTTTCATCTTCATGAAGAAAAGAAGACTATGTGCTGACCAAGAAGAAGCTCTATATGGACAAAAACAAGCTCTGATGCTTGGTACTCAATACTGGATAAGTATTTGCAAAAACAAGGCTTTAAGAGAAGCAGAGTAGACAACAATCTATATATAAAAACACATGAAAATGAACTCTTGATTGTTGTAGTGTATGTTGATGACATTATGTTTGGAAGCAACAGAGATGAACTAGCAAAATGGTTTGCTGAGGAGATGAAATCAGAGTTTGAGACATCCATTATTGGAGAACTCAGTTTCTACTTATGACTTCAAATTCAACAAAAGAACATAGGTACATTCATCTCACAGGAAAAATACTTAAAAGAAATGTTGAAAAAGTTCAAAATGGAGGACTACAAAACTGTGTCAACTCCCATGATCACGGGATGCAAGCTTTGTGGTGATGATGGATCTACTGATATAGATCAAAAACTCTACAGTTCCATGATAGGAAGTCTCCTGTATTTGACAGCATCAAGACCGGACATCATGCTAGCAGTAGGACTAGTGGCTACATATCAAGCAACACCTAAACAAAACCACCTTCTGGCAGTCAAAGGAATATTTAGATATCTACAAGGAACAACAAAGTATGGAATTTGGTATCTTAAAGGAAAAACCTTCACTTTGACAGCATACACAGATGCAGATTGGGCCAGCTGTGTGGATGACAGGAAAAGCACAAGTGGAGGTGAATTCAATTTAGGATAAAGTCTGGTGGCATGGTTAAGCAAGAAACAAACATCTATCTCTCTGTCCACAGTAGAAGCAGAATATATAGCAGCAGCATCATGTTGTACACAAGTCATGTGGATGAAGAAAACCCTCCAAGACATGAAGGTAAGCATTAATGATCCTATCTCAATCAAATGTGATAATACAAGTGCTATAAGTATATCTAAAAATCCTGTGCTTCACTCAAAAACCAAACATATCCCAATCAAGTATCATTTTCTCCAAGAACAAGTGGCTCAGAAGATAGTAAAACTGGAGTATGTACCAACAAAAGAACAAAAAACAGATATATTTACCAAACCTCTTGCTAGAGAACCATTTGAATATTTGAGAGATAGACTAGGGGTAGTATCTATAGATGCTACTCTCTGATATGAAGAGAAAGCACAGTTTCAGGGGGAGAAAAAAAATGAAAATATCATTCCAGGGGTAGATCAGCCAACAAGGGAAGCATGAAACAGGTCCTCAGGATCAAAGGATTAAAGGACAGAATCTACACCAAGAGATGTGCAACTCCTTTCCATTGATGTCAAAGGGGGAGGAAGAGCAAGCAACAGGAGAAAGGATTCTAAAAGGAAAACAGAGAAAGTGTATTTCCATCAATGCCAAAGGGGGAGACTGTTGGAGATATTTTCATTGATGGCAAAGGACATGGTAAAGGAGGAGCACCTGAAACAACAACAAGGCAGCAGAGAGGTAGCAGAGGCAACAAAACGAGAAGCAAGGAGCAGTATCAGTCAAGGAGCAAAGGAAGCAGTGAATTGAAGTAGAGTTGTCCAGAGAAAGAGTAGGAGAAAAAGGCCATCAAATAGAAAATCTGGCCAATTGAGAAGAATAAGTGAATGTTCTTGTAAATGGTTACATTTGTATATAATGATGAGGGATTGCTTCTAAATTCTCTGTGAATTATATGTATAGTCTTGATTGAATTCAGTAGGAAGGATATTTTAACATTTGATTCATAGATATCGGGTTGCTAAGGCCACGATACAGTGAGAAATGGGGAATGTATAATCTAATGAAGCAGTGTGTTATAGTATGCGGAGGAGTCGTGTTGAAACATTGATGAACCAAAGGTTAAAATATAAATTGACTGAACCTTGAGCCGAGTCATATGGTGGTAGCCCAGAAGAATTGAGGCAATTGCTGTGTGTGTACAGAAGCAAGTTTCATTGAAGGCGACGAGCGGAATTCATAAACAATGAAGGCGGACGGAACCTTGAGGAAGAAAGCAGTGGAACCTTGCAAGAGTGAACAGTAAAGGCGGGTTTCCGGTTTTCATCGCACCACCTTCGACAAGCAAGCGGTATTCAAGAAATCAGAGAGATTCCATAGAATGGCTGACACCTGGCATATGGCGGGGGCCCAAAAACCTCTCTTATCGCACATTATCGTTCGTGCAACTATGGCAAGCGATATCCATCGGATCAATGTTGGCTGCGCAATACGTTATTAACCATCGATTGGAGAATTGCATTAACGAGTGGGCTCCATAGAACATGTATGTATTATAATATGCATCAGGATTGATATGAATTTTTAATATGGTGGATTAACATAGATACTTATGTGAGATGGCGTTTCCTTTATTCAATTTATTATAAAGCAGGCTATCACATTCTACACAGTGGCCACTATATAATACATTTTATTATAAAAGTTGAAGGTTGACCAAAATTCTTATAAGTGCATTAGATTCAAAGTTTGGATTTAACTGTATATGCATATAAATTAAATACAATCTGATGTTATAAAGGTTATAAATTTTTGACTGGGGAGCAGATATTTGTTTTATAAATACGTCAAAGCATTTCTTGTAAATACAGAACCAAAGGTTATACTATTGATGGTTCATGATAAATATTGTGAGTACTGATATATCCGTGTTGTTAAAAGGGTTTTATAAAACGCCAAGAGTTATGTCAAGTTTGATTAAAAGGCAGTAGTACATACAATAGTTATATAACTGCAATGAACAGGGAACTGAATAAAGGAGAAAACAAAAAAGAGAGTAAGGTTGGAGGAATGTGTATGGAAAAGGAAAAAGAGAGGAGAGCATGGAGAAATGAAAATTCGGTGAACATGAATATTTACAGGAATGAATTGGATAGGTGAATAAGCACAGAAAATGGGAAAATGTGCAAAAGACAGTGAACAAAGTATGTAGGATAGTGGAATGACTGCAGCAGAAAAGACAAATCCAGTAAAGCCAAAAATCCAGAAAAGGAGCTGATTGAAATTGAAGTATGTAAGTGAAAATGTGAATGTAAATGTTTTAATTGTTTTATTGTTTGTGATGCAAAGGCAAGCGTCCAGAGGAAAAAGAAAAATCCCATTGTAACATTGAAATTTGTATATATTGTTATATTCTTAATAAGTCAGATAAATAATTGAGAAGGCATAAGTCAAAGAGTCATAGCTATTCACTCCAAATTCCTTGTGGAATACAAATAGTCATCAAATGAAATCTATATATAATATCAACCTGATATGCATAAAGAGTAAGAGAGAGTAAGGATAGAGAATGCAGAGTATAGAAGATTGAGGCAGAAAATTTAAGGAAGAGAGGAATAGAAGGAGATGCTGCAGAACAAAGCTGATACCTGAAGTAAATCAGCAAACATTTATTTAGATAAGTTGAGGAATTTGGAGCTTCCCTATCAAGTTAAAGCTTGATAGCTGTCAGTTGTAGTTGACTGAGGTTGGAGCCTCCTGTAGGTTGGTGCCTGCAGAAAAACAGTGGTGAGAGGGAGTTGGAGCTTGCCTTTGCATCACAACAATAATAAGATGTGGTTTTCTCCCTTTATGGGTTTCCACTTATATCTGTTGTCTCTATCTGTGTTTTCTGTGTACTGAGATGATTTACCAAATCTGCTTAATGTTTGCCGCTCTCATAATAAGTTTGATGTCACATTAATTTAACTCTTGCTGCAACATATTAAGACTGTTCATATACTAAGGTTGATTATAAAAGTAAGCTATAAATAAGCTGATGAAAATTTTGTAAAGCTCATGAAGGTGTTAAACTGATTCCCCCCCCCCGCTCTTAGTTTAACTAAGAATTCAATAGTTGAAAGTATAATGTTTCCATTATTAACATTATTTTGATATAGTTAACTTCATGCTTCTATATATGTATTTGTTTGTACTTGTTTAAGTTGTGCAGGTACATAATCTCCAATATGTTGAAGATATTCGTAAGTAAAGTTGACTTGACTGATAAGCATGATGAAGGAAGTTATATGAATAATAATTATCAAGATGAATTTGATAATAAGGATTGAAGCCATGAAATATTCTACGATGTCATAATGTTATCCAGGCAATCGCTTCTATAGATAGAAGTGATCCCTCTAACCCAATGAGTGGGTCTAGTAACAAATGAGACAAAAGCAAGCAAACTCTCATAACTTAAATTAGAATGACATGAGAGAGTAAGATGGCCTACCTCGCCCCTATGTGGTTACTTGTATACCATCTTGGAAATGAGAGTTTCAGGAAGATACCATCTTGGAAAGGAGAGTTCATACTTCTATATGAGGAGATGTGGAATATCTTTGAGTGGGACTCAAGGGCATGAATCTAAGCAAGGCGATATGGATAGAGATCGAAAAAGTGAGGGAGATGTACTCTCACCTGATATATGTTTAAAATAAAAATTTTGTGGTCCAAAAGCTTTCAAGTGGAGAGGATTGATCCAGGAGGATCTTGTTCAGTACAGATCGATATAGTTTCAGGTTGTCTGATGTCCAGTTCAGTTTTCAATATCATGAGTTTCACAAGTGTCGTTCGAGGAAGAAGTCCTCAAGATGTCATGTGGTTCAACTTTCATGATGTGATGGTGTAATTTGGTGCAAAAATGTTCATGGTGATAGTGGTCCTAGGTCCTCTATGTGAAATACCTTACAAAATGTAATGACAAAAGACCTAATCCTAAACCTATGGTCTAATGCTAGCACTATTTCAAAACCTAGTTCTAAGACCTAAGGTATAATAACTAAGACATTAAACCTAAAGTCCTAACACAATTCTCCTAAAGAACACAAAATTGAAAAACAAAACTATATTGTAAGACCCACTTTCGGACTTACATTATAAAACTATTGCAAAATCAAATGTAATATATTATAGTAGCTAACTACAAACAATTTACCACATCGTAGTTTGAAACATTTGTCATATGAAAGGTGTGTTATGTTACTGCGTAGTCACAGATTACTATGACTTATAAACCACGTCGGAACCACATGGAATAAAAACATGTTATAACTATTGAAACCACAATGTTTAACTGCATCAGGGGTAAAATTTATGATGACCGCATTAGAAGTTGTTACATGTGAATGGATAAGTTGTGGAGATAGCACTGACCGTGACCGCCAGAGTAGACCGTAGAGATATTCATTCCACCTATTCACATGCCGAACGTTTTCTGCCTCTGCGCAATTAGGCTAACCTTCGGGGTTAAATTCCTATCCTAAGTTTAATTTTGCGTTTTAAAATTAATATGTGCTAAGGTTGAAGTTAATACACTTATCCAATGTACTAGGTGTCACTATGAGATAGAGCCTAGACCCTAAATCACAAAATCTTCTCAAGAACCTGCCTAAATTGGCATCAAGGAGTTCGAGTTCAACATTATAAAAACCATGAAATTTTTCTTCCATGGACACATTGAGAGTTTTGGAGTTCATATTCAGAGGGTTAGAGGCAGTTTTTTTTTCAGCATTTCTCGACCGCCCTGAAGGCGGAATTGAGTGTAGAGATAGGCGTTGGAAAGCTAAGAGCGAGAGCTTCCTATATTTAGAGACTAGAAGTGCCTGTGAGCATATTCAGTCTGTTTTTTTTTCTGTGTAAATAATTCCTTGGATCAATCCTAATACAGCTGACACCCATCTTGAAAGCGGATCCGGAGATGTAGTCCACAAGGGAAGAACTCCGTAATAAATGTTTGTTGTTTCTTCTCTTTGTTATTTTCTTTTTTTTCATTCTTAATTTGATTATGGTTTAAGTCGTAAATGATTTCCTTCAACATTCCACATTAAATAATTCATCAGTTAACGATCAATCCACTTAATGGCAAAATAATCAAACTATCTCAGCACATAATCTATCACATTCAAATCATATATATTTTGGTATCAGAGCAGGTTGTGCTTTGTAGTATTTTTTTTGGTGGATATTAACTAGGTTGGGATTACAACGCGGAGAAGGAAATCTTGAGGAGTTTGATCAAGAAATTGGAAAGCGAAAATTCTTTCATCAATCGATGATGACAAGGACTGAAAACGTTGAAACCGGTGACACTCATGAAGTGAAGCACTTGGACGAGAATCAAATTCATCAATTTTTTTTTAACATGCAACCGATGTTGGGAGAACTATACTAAGATAATAAGGTGAGAGATGCAACTTCTTCGTCAAAGGCATCAAAGAAGGACAAGGGTAAAGGAAAAGTAGATAAACCTCCTTCTCCTCCATCATCTCCATCATCATCATCATCATCTTCTTCTTCTTCTAGTTTAGAATCTGAAATAGATAAGAAACCTCAAAAATCTCTTTTAAAACTTGATGTAAAGTTTGAGTTACCTATTTATGATGGCGAAATGAACCCAGAGAAACTAGATAATTGGATAAAAAAGTTAGAAGTGTATTTTTGGATTCAAAAAATTACTGATGAGAAGAAAAATATCAGGTTAGCTACTCTTAGAATGGAGGGAACTGCTTTAATCTGGTGGGAGCGTAAAACAGAGATAGATTTAAAGTGTAAAGGTAGATTAATCTCCTCATGTTATAAGTTTTTGAAAGCTCTAGAGAAATAATTCTATCTGTTGGGTTACACACATCAAGCTGTTATTAATTGGCACTGTTTGCGACAAGGTAAGGGACAAAAATTTCAAGAGTTCACTCTGCAATTCAGGAAGAAAGCGTTGGCACTTGGTATTCCTTTGGATACACAAGAAACTTTGTTAAATTACATTGGCAGTTTACATTCATATTTACAACATACATTATTGATGTTAAATCCTAATGACTTTGATGAAGTATGTGTTCAATACATACATGTCGAATTAGGTGTAGGCCATTCAAGTTTTCACCAAAGACATCCAAACAGTTGGAGTCCAAAGACAACAATAAGAAGGACATTTCAAAAGGAAATAAGACAACTACAACTTAGAAGGAAGATGAAATACCTACCTGTACTCATTGCCAGTGCATCAGGCATAGTGAAGCTACATGTTGGAAACTTCACCTGAAACTCAATCCAAAGAAGTTCCAAAAGAAGAAAGGAGAAAATAAGGTTGATAAAGAAATCAAACAAGACTTGGACTTCGATTCACATGATGAAGGGAGAGTCACCGCACTGGTTATGGAAAGCAAAATTTTTGATGCTAGTTAAATTTCAAGTACTTATGCTTCTTCTTCAAACATTAATCACCTGGATGAAGATAAAAGAGTTGAGTTATTTCATATAAGGGTAGCTTCGAAGCACACACAAATAGATACATTGTTTGACACTGGGTCACATGAAAATTTAATATCTGAATCATTAGCTAAGAAATTGGGTTCGGAGACGCAGAATCATCCAAGACTATACCTATTAGGTTGGCTAAAGTAAGAAACCCAGATTAATGTCACAAAGCAGTGTCGATTAAAATTTCCATCACAACTAACTACATTGATGAAGTGGATTTATATGTGATACCATTATACATATGTGGAATAGTGCTAGGAAGTCCTTATCTCTATGACCATGATATAATATTTCATAGGAAAGAGCATAAGTATCATCTTAAGAAATATGGAATTGAATACATCATACGGGCACATAAAATCAAAACTCACTTGGATTTAGTTAATTCTAATCAGATGAAGCGCTTAATAAGTTCAAGTAAGAGATGTATACTCATGTTTGTAAAAGAACAACATAAGGATCTTAATGATGCTTTTTCAGGTTGTGAAACTCTGTTTAAAGAGATTCTGGTTAAAGTGGTAGATTCATTTCAAAGTCTATCTAAATAACCAAAACATCTACTTCATAAATGAGAAAAAAAACATGAGAAATAGTTGATGTCTATTGCCCCTCTTCCTAATATTTGAATATATCACAAGTCAGTTATAAAGCACAAAGATATAAAGAAAAAAATTCAATGGATGGTTGGAAAACACTCCATGCGACCCAGTTCATCTCCATGTGGTTCACCATAATTTTGGTTCCTAAGAAAAACTAGACATGGGGAATGCGTGTCGATTTTAAAGTTTTTGATTCATTTAAGCATAAAATTTTCACAACACCAATATTAGATCATAAACAAACATTTGAAGTTAAAATAGATGCTAGTGGTTATGAAATGGGTAAGAAAATAGTGATTCACATAGATCATCAGTCGCTTCAATACCTTCAGTCACCGACTAAGTTGAAACAACCTCGCCACTACAGATGGATGGGATTTATTCAACGAATTCACTTAGTAATTAAGGACAAGGAAGGTGTAACAAATAAATTAGTTGATATGTTGTCTAGACCCTCTTTGAATGCTTCAGTAGTACTACAAAATAGTTCATTGAAACATGAAGGTTATGTAGAACAATATAGTATTGATGATGATTTCGAAGATATTTATGAATCGCTAACTCATGATACTCATATAGAAGAATTAAATTATCATATTAATGATAGGTTATTATTTCATATGGGTAATTTTTCCATACCACACACAAAAAGGGCACAGGTTATTCGGGAAGCTCATCCTTCTTGAATTGCAAGACATTTTGGCGTAAGCAAGACTATGGTGCAAATTCAAAGGTATTGTTACTGGCCTTATATGTATGAAACAATTGTGAAGCACATTAAGGTATTTCTGATGTGTTTGAAAATAAAGACAAGAAATTGAAAGATTGGTTTGTACATGCCACTTCTAGTTCCTTTGCAACCATCGGACAACATGGATTTTGTTTAAGGAAAGACAGAAATGGTGAACAGGACCGGGATACATATTCTTCGAGGTTACTTCAGTAAAAAACCTAAGTCATGGGATGAATATATAGCTTATGTGCATCATGATTACAATCAAGACTTACATTCTAATATAAATGTGTCACGACAAGCATTGAGTCGATCATCATTTTCAGGTCAGCGATCAGGTATGGTTGTATATCAGCAAAGACGAGATGAAAGGAGAAGGTAAGAAATTGAAGTCTATCTGGTATGGTCCTTTCAATATTGTTGAGAATATTGGAAATAATGCATTCCGATTAGATTCACTACCTTACATGTGTATTTATTCAGTTGTGAATGCACAAAATCTGAAGTTGTATGAACCTCCGATGATCATTGATCCTGAGGAAGATACACAGATTCCTACTATTGATGATTTAGCACCTGAGCATATGAATGAGTTGCAAGAAGATACCATCTTGGAAAGCAGAGTTCATAATTCTAGACGAGATGTTATAGGTCAATTTGGGCATCATTCCTGTTATTCATCACTATTTTTACGATGTTTTGATGAGTAGATTCCTTGGCTGAGTTTTCTAGAAGCTAATCTCAATCTATCAATTCATCATCTGGAAAACACCTCAAACAAATTTTTTCTTCCTACCCCTCTCTTTCAGCCTATAATGAGAAAAACCCTTCAGTTTTCCCTACCTATCCCAATTCAGCAAAGCCTCCCTGTCTATAGCTGTTATAAGTTTACCTCTCTACCATAAAAATTCTTTGTTTTTCATGCAACTCACTGTCCAACATTTAACAAAGTGTCTACCCCTCTCTCACTTATCACTTTTTCATGTGATAACCTACTCCTGCCCAAGAAGCCATTCAAAATCCATGACAAAGTATGTAGGTCTAGGTGATGGTGTTTTAGGGAAAATTCCTTGGCGAGACTGTTTTGAGCCAAAAACTTTGTCTTCAATATCAGTCATCCATCATGTCTTATCATTTGTCAAAGAAAAACCCTTGTCCATCCCTAGGTCATGCACCATCAAAGAGTTCAATTTGTTTTGTTTCTAAGCAAGGCTCAAGAATGTTCAAATTACGAAAAGAGGAGGACTTTTCCCTGTCTGAAGAAATATCATTAGATCAGGCATGATCCCCATGAAACATCAAAGAAGCCCTCCAAACTTCAAAAGCATCTGTTTTTGCATCTCTGCAGGGATGTACTAATAGATGACACTAAACAAAGTACAAGCAAAAGGAGCACCTCAGGAGAAAGTTTCATGCTGTGTCAGTTTACTATGGAAGTCAGAAGAAGTGCAGATGGTGGCCAGCCCCACAAATCAACCTTATACCAACAACATTGATAGTCTTCTAGAAAAAGGAGATTTAAAGAAAATTAGGCATCATGGTGAGGATATAATGAAGAGCAGTTGCTCCTTATACTTTATCATGAACTAATTTTTGAAATACTATCACAAAAAACTTCATTGCACCCTGTGAAAACACAGTCAAGGGAAAATAGCTATTTTAGAGATTCATGGTAGTGAGCACTCATCATTTACAAAGCACATTATTGGCCCCTGAAATTTGCACAATAATATTATGCAAAAAGGATGTACATTACTAATAGATCCTCATGAAGCATAGGGCATTATGATTCAAATGATTTCATCAAGGATAAGACCTCCATCAACAGATAAGTAGGAGGCCTCATGGTAAATCTGAAGGGTCACAAAGACTGTGTGTAGGAAACCTCCTTCAAAATTTAGGCAGAGGGTAAATGAAAACTCAAAGGGCCTAGATTTGGGAAAAGTAGCTTTCCTCAAAGGTTAACATTGACAGATCAAAGACCTCCTTCCAGAAAAGAAAGGCTATCCCTCATAGTACTAAAGAAGCCTCCTTTAAATGACAAAGCACAGGATCTCTTTCAAATGATAAACATAGTTTTTCTAAAGAACCACTAACAGTTTGTTCATGAAAATTTTTCATTTGGTTAAACAGAGGTCAAAAAGTTGCCATGCAGTTGTCAAACATTGCCTCCTTCATGATAAGTAGAGGGCCCACAAAAAAATGTTTCAAAAGACAAATCTTCAAATGTTGTAGCAGTATTAGATGAAAGGAGATTGTTGTGTTTTAAGAAGGACTCCTTCACAAATAAGTAGAGGGCGAAGTCATCAAGTGTTAACTCTGTCTTTAAGAAAAACCATCAGGGCAAATACTGAGCTTAAAAGGTTTTTTTGTGAAGACACCATGCAAAGGAGAGAAATCTGTTAGTAAACATACTAAGTTGTTTCAAGATATTCCAGAGTGATAAATGGAAAATATCACATAGATACCCCCAATGGTCTATTCAAAGTAACAGAGAAAACTCATGTGAAAATACCTCCTTCACATCATAAATCGAGGATTTACATAATGGTGTTTAAGATGCTGCAATAGTAATGTTTTTGTAAACCTTTTCAGATGACAATTACAAGGGTAAAATGTCGAGGATAATTTTTTTTTTCAACTGATAAAAAGGTTGGGCAAGTTTCTATTTAAAGGGAAAATTTTGAAAATAACAAAAGGAGGGAAGAAAGGGCATTTAAAAAACGTTTTAAAGGAGCTATAAAAGCTCTCAAAATTAAAGGTCATTTTCTATTGTGCGAAAGGGCAAAGAAAAAACTTTTTTTTTTGAAGCGTTGGGTGAGCGCTTGCAGAAAATTGAAGACACGACACGCCTGTAAGCACCTTTACAAGGGTTTTTGCACATGGCGCGACATGCCTATATCGGCGTGTGATGCACCTGTGCGTTTTGACCAACCGGCCCGCCCAGCGTTTAGAGGGCACCCAGTGCCCAACCCGACAACATTCAACGAAGAGTGTAGGTGCTATGAACCTCTGTACAGGAGCGTATCACCATTAAAACAAAATCCTTTCCACCTCAAATCAGATTTTTTCATAGTGAAATTGTCTCCAAAAGCAGCTAATGCATTTTCCAAGAGGTATTTACTGTTTTCATCACCTAAGTTTTTGAGTTTGAAGGGTTTTAAGCGTCAATTTGGTTAAGAAAAAAGCCATAGTCTTATGAAGGAAAAAAACACAGTTTCTATAGAAACCACCATGTTTTCTAAGATACAACAAAATAGTAATTGATGAAAGAGGTTCTATTGTCTGGATACAAAAGGCCTGCTTGTTAAGTAAAGAGCAAAAACCTAGTTTTTGGAAAGGGAGAACTCGGTGTTTTCAAATCAGAAAAGGAATAGTTCTTAGGAAGGAGAACTATTTTCATCAAAAAGAACCCAGTATTTGAAATAAGGATTGATATCAGTTGAAAATGCATGTTTTGGTCAAAAATCCAAACACAGTTTTAAAAGAGAAAAACAGTGCTCAAAGGAGAGTTATATTTTTAGTTCATTTTGAAGGTCTGTTTTGATAAAGAGTGAATGAAAATCCTAAAAAGAAATATGCCTCCAAAGAATGCCAACATGGGTGGATTTCACAAAAGGTTTGAGCCTGTGACAACTCAAGAAGTAAATGAATCCCCTTCAATTATTTTTAACTTCCATGAGATGGGCTGCCTTGAATTTTGCCAAAAAGTCTAGGAGGTCACTAATTACCCTCCCTTAACACAACTGTTCGCCCTAAGGCTGCAAGGAAAATATGTCCACCTAGTAGGTCTGGACTTTAAACCCACTCCTAGGGCTGTCTCCAAAGCAACTAAGATCCCCTATATAGGAGAAAAGTGGTTCAAACAAGCATACCTAGATTTGAATCACTATAAACCCTTTCTAAAACAAGACCATCAGGATGATTGCCAAACTATATTTCCTTTTTCTCACTTACTGAGTTACTATGCCCCCCTCATGAGAGTTATCCTGACGTATTTCACATGTGAAGGGAGGTTTTCCCGAATTTATTCCTATCACGTCAGGCTTCTCATTCATTTCACAAGGACTCAGTTGTTGAACCTACCTTTCTTCCTCTACAAAAGCATAGACAAGATGTCCTCCCTTGTTCAAAAGATACCACCTGCTCAGCAAAAAGCTAGTCTTTTCCATCATTCTCTCATCAAAATCATCATCCTTCACCAGCTTGAAAAGAAAGGAGTGTCTTGGGAGACTTTCATTTCTCATCCAGATTTTTCCACTGCCTCTTCATGTCATGATCCATCTCACATATCCTCCTCACCCTCCACTCACTATGTCTCTCCTCCATCAAGTCAAAATTCTCCTCAAAGGCAAACATCTCCCATAACTGGTAATGAAAAAGAGCAGTCTTTTGAAAGCAGGCATGAGGTTAGTGGTGATGAGGAACATAGGGGCACTTAGCAAAGTAGTAAAGATGCAGAGAAAAGTAGCCCTAAATAGAGCAGTGAAAATGAGCAAGGAAATAGTGAGGATGAAGAGTAGCAATCTAGTGGTGATGAAGAGCAAAGGGAAGAGGTTCAAAGAAGTGATGAAAAAAAAGTGATCATCAGTAGCACAGTGATCATAAGGAGAGTCCTCAAAAAAATAATGAAGATTCTAAGCAGGGTAGTGATGATGAACAGAAAAACAGTCCTCAAACAGACAGTGATGGAGGTGGCAGCATGCAAAGTGACCATGGTGGCATCCCACACACAAAGTCAGAAGGAGACAGTCATAATGAAGGCATCCCTCAACAAATTCAAGACAATGATGAGGGTAAACAAGGAAGTCTACAGGCAGAAAATAAAGATGGTGAAACAGAAGAAAAGGATGATGAAGCTAATAGCCCTAAAAAACATTTTCTAAAAAGCATTGATGAGGTTGAAGGCAACATATGTCAAGAGGTTCAAAACAGTGATAAAGGTGAATCTGGCAGCCCCAAACAAACTCAAAATAGTGAGCAGGGAAAAAAAGCAGATGATGATGAAGGCAACGATGTGAAAAATCAAGTTGAAGAAGTGCAAGTAATGAAACCTCCTCTCTTTTCTCCTCAGCACAGCCAAGAACATGTGCTAGCTGCCTCTCCTAGGCAAGGGGCCATGACTCTTCCTCCAAAAGTGGTGAAGCCTAAAAATACCAAATCTAATAAGAAGAAAATCACTCCAGTAGTGACTAGCAATGTCACTAGAGTGCTAAGAAGTAGAGGCAAATTTCCTAAGAAGAGTATTGCTGAATTTTCAAAGAGGAAAAGGACCAAGAATTCTATCCAAAGCAAGGGCAAAGAAAAAGTTGAGCAGCAGGAGAGTAGTCATGAAAAAGAAAGGGAGATTGACATCATACAAATAGACAGTGATGCTGGAGATGATCAAGCTATAATTATTGAGTCTCTTTTGCAAAACAAAGAAGCCCAAATTCATGACTTAGAAGCTGATCTAGAAAGGTCAAAGGACCTCATACATTTCCTACAAATGCAAAATAAAAAAATGAGTGGGAAAATGGAAATTTATGAAGCCTGAGATTTAAAATACCAAAGGGAGGCACAGAAAGCTCAAGTCAAGCTTGAAGAGAATATGGGTAAATTTGATGATATTGAAGAAGAAGAGCAGCCAATAAGAAAAAGGCCTAGGACTATGGGTTTTAGGAAGGCTTTGGAGAAAAAGAAGGAAGAAGAGGCAACACTTTTTTTATCTTATCCTCTCACACAATTGCTTGCCCAAGAAATAGAAAATGATAAAGAATCATGGCTTGAAAGAGCCAACAAGAATTTGGAGGATAAATTAGAGAAAGAAAACAGAGACTTGGGTTTGCAAAGGAAGATGACTGGGCACTACAAGAAAATGAATCAATTTGCCCGAAGAAAACTAACGCTTACTCAAGAAAGACTCAAAACTTCCCAAAGGAGGCGCCTGGCGGAAAAAGTGGAAAAAGGCATATCTAGGCTTGAAATCTTGGCCTCATATTCCTTGCATGCTTCTAAGAACCCATATGGGGCTTTCTCGCCAAAATTGAGCAAATTTTGACATGATCTGAGCTTTCTCTATTTTTTGGCCGTAATTGCACATTTTTCTAGACGATGGCATGTGTGCTAGGAGCATCCTTAGCTCATGAAAGTCATTTTCTTGGATGGATTAAATTTTTGGGCAGCTACTCACAAGTTTTCAGATCAAAAGGAGGTGTCTTCGTCCCCTAAAGAGGCAAAAATCAGTCAAATTTCTCCTTTCTGCCTCACATATTAGTAGATGAGACCCTCCTGGGTTTTTTCACTCAGTCCACTTTTTGACAGACTTCCAGGGATCAGTTTTGGAGAGCTCAAGTAGTTAGAAAAACTAGACATCCAGGGATTTCCAACGAGCTATCATGGGCCTTGTTTTGACATCAAGAAGTCCCTCAAAAGTTGTCTGCAAAACACACTTTTTTCTGTTGGTACGCTCCTATAGCATTTTGTCTAAAAAGCAGTTTTCTGAATCTGTCAGTGATTAAAAAGTTAATTTTATTTCTATTGTTAGCTTAAATAGATATTTTTGAAGATATTTTGTGGCTTCGGCTTTGCAAAGCCTCAAGGACAAAATCAGATATTTGTATTAGGCCAATGGCCTTGCTAGTTGCTCTAGGAGGGTTTCCTTCTCTTTGGCCTATATAATCCAAGAGAATTCATTATAACCAGAGGCTGAAACTTGATATTATAGAGAAAATACATAGAATTATAAGCTTTGAAGAAATACTTTGTCTCATGAAGTGGATGATCTCTTGCTTGACTTGGATGGTGGAAGAAGATTGTTTGTAGGATTCCATGGCTTTGTGAATGGTATTGTGTTCCTTATTTGTTATGTTTCCTTATTTTATCATACATGTTTTCATGCTTCTTGCTTGCTGAAGGTCAGTAAAGAATAGATTTGGGATATGCCCATGGAGGCACCTCAAGTTTCCTGATTCATTACAACTTCTATGTTTTCATCTTTCTTGGTTATGTCAAAGAATTCTTAACTGCTCTTTGATACCCTAAGAACTTGTTATCAATTTCATTAATGGTTGTTATGTATGCTGTCTAGTATGATTCACGGTACGCCCTACTTACTAATAGATAACTAAAACTCCATCACTGAAATCCTTCACTGAATATTTGATTGTCTTAGTTAAGCCAAAGAGGTCTTTGTTTCTATCTTGCCCTTTGCCCATGCTTTGCAGTCTTATTTCAAAGTTCCCAATAGCTAAATATATGATGTTTAGGAGTTCCCTCTTCATAAATTGAATTGTTTGTCTATCTTATTTGTTTTCCCAAAATTCTGAAGGTGATTTTCCCAAAATTAGAGGGTCTTATACTTCTATGCATCGCCTGATTGTTTATTTTATGCAACTATCAGTTTCAGTTTCATTTATAGTGATTAATAGTTAGCCTTACCACATGAATGTTTGCTGTAAAACTATTTATGCTTAAAACCTCTTTGTCTCTGACAAAATTAGTGTCCATCTCATTTCACTTTCACCCAAAGAGTCCATTTATCTCGACCAAATCGGCCCTACAATATACCTTGTCCACCATTTGAGACAGTCTTGACCTTTTCGACCCCATAGCCCAATTGATCTGACAAATTTTTTATCTATCTACCCTCTGATCAGTTCTCCCTCAAAAACCTAAAATAAAATAAAAGCATACTTAAAAACTAGCCTAAAATATAATATACAGAAGCAAACATGTTTACATCCTTTGCATAATAGAGAGAGCCCTCTCTGAGTCCAGGAAGACTAGGCCCTAGGGCTCCAAAGTTGGTTTGATGTTACCCTGTCATTTGGCTTGCCAATTTGCCAAATCATGAGACACTAACATAATGGCGACCACCGTGGGAATTTTCTGAGTTCATATTAATCTGAATATCTTTCAAGACTCACAAAAAACCCCTATCCAATTGAGAATACTATCTTGTCGATTTATCCCACCGTTCCAACATAATGGCGATCATGGTGGGACTTTGAGTAATAAACAAACTTAGACTTCCCTAAACATTTCAGAATCCCTTAAGAAGACTATCTTGTCAACTTATCCCACCACTCACTAACATAATGGCGATCATGGTTGGACCTTTCTGAGTTAGTGACAAACTAAGTATACCTTAGGACTTTAGAAATCCCTTATCTTCAAGAATATCCAGTGAATCAGCCACCTCATCGCCACCATAACATAATGGAGATCATGGTGGGACCTACTGAGTGTATAACAGTCTAGAAAACTCTTGTAGACTCATTAGTCCTTCAAAATTAGAATCAGACCAACAGCCTATAAAGTCATTTAGAGTAAACTCTTTTTGCTTCACCACCTTTTCTAAGTGATGAATCTGGTTTAGGACACTCTTACAAACTAGGATACATATAAAAACTCAGAAAAAACCCAAAACATCCCTAGATTGGATTTTTATCTATTATTGGTGGTGGACCATAAATACATATCTCTAAAACAACAAAAATCCACTTGGCGACTCCACTAGCCTCCAGTAGGCCTAATAATCCACAAAAACCAAAATTTTCATAAATCATACTATCCTGTTAACTCACCTTTCCAAAAACACAAAGTTCATGGTGCAACCTCTGAAATCAGTGACAAACTAAGTGCAATTTAGGGATTCAGAAATCTTCAACTAAACCTAGGAAATCAAAAAAATAGCCTAAGAATAGAACTATAGCTTTCTCAACAATCTAGCAAACTATTGAACTGAGTTTTAAGTCATTTTTACAAATTTTCACATAAAATTTTTCTAGAAAAGAATTTTCCTAAAAAACATCTTTGTCAATATTGGTGGTGGACCATAAATCTCAAGAACATCCATCTGGCGACTCCACTAGCCTTCATTTTGTTTGTACCTCACTCACATTCACGAAACCCATGGAGAGGACAACCATTCAAAAAACAACCACACCCATCACCCTCTTTAAGCTTTGAATTTGAAATCTGGCTTCATGAAGAATTAATACTAGGTCTCACTCGGACCCGAATCCCCCTATCATAGTCGACGACCCAGAAAAGATTTTGTGGAAAACTTCTGAAACTTGTAACTTAGCTACCAATAGGACCATCCACAAAGCAATATCCGTACATGAACATCTTACATCCTTGCAAGACTCCCAATTTTACTTGAGTTCAGCAAAAGCCATTTTTAGAAGCATGTCGCAAAGTAAAATCAACCTTGATGATCTTGAGCCCTTAGATTTGCAACAGAGTCCTAACAGAGAAGCCTTGCCCACTACACCTCCTGACTTTTAACTTCTCCACCACTTCGGCTCTTACCACCCCAAATCTTCTCAGAATCAGTCCATAAGTCCAAGTACCTCTGCCACACCCATTCAAACCACCACTGTGAAAATCACCTCATCTCATCCTACAAGTCCTCATACTGTAAATCTACCATCAGCTCCTGTCATGGCAACTTGGTATGCACCCTTAGTATTACCACTGCCTTTGGTACCTTTGCAAAATGAACCAATCCCGAATCCCACACTTCATCGAAGCTGAGGCTACTACTGCTCAACAACATGTAGATAGAATCAGTGATTCTTTTGACTATATGGAATTAGAAGATGAAACCATAAAGATGAGAATGTTTTCCCAAAGCCTCGGCAGGGAACCCAAGAAATGGTTTAAAAGCTTAGCTCCTAACAATATACATGAACTCCCAGCACTTTACCAAATTTTCATAAACAGGTGGGAAGTCAGGAAAAACCCCATCCAACTCCTTTCTGAATATAACAATCTTAAAAGGAATATGGGGGCAAGTGTTCAAGGATATTGCACTAGGTTCAACAGTGTTTATAACACCCTCCCGCCTCACTTAAAATCTCCACTTGGCTCAGCATTAGCAAAATTTCCCAAAGGTTTCGATCTAGATATGACATACCAACTAAGAGAAAGAGACCCTTCAACTTTAGAAGAAATGCAAAAAGTAGCTATTAGTGTTGAAGCCAACCTAGCTAAGAAGAGAGCTAGGATGAGATCAAAAAAGAAAGTCACATACTGAGATGAGGACGCCCCTTCAGTTTCTTCCTCAGATCCTAGAATAGACAACTTGGTTAGATCCATGGATAAAATGTGGGAAATAATAAATCTAAATGAAAAAGCACCTCCTAGGGAAAACCAGCCAAATCCTCAAAATAGAAACCAGAACCAAAACTTTAGAAGAGACCCGCCTTAAAAACAACCAAGGGAAAATGACCAACAGATCAGGCCACCTTTCCATGAAAACTATGTTGATGAGGTAGAAAGAGATATGGAACCAATTGATGAAAATCACTTAAACTTGATAGGTTCTAATAGCGAGGGTGAGGTTTTCCTCATAGAAGAAGAACAAGTTTTCTTCTCCTCAAACCAAAATGAAACAAATTATGAGGACCCCGAAGATCCTGATATAGGATTACAAAATGCCATAATGGAAGTTCATAGGCAATATGATCTTAGGAGTAAGAAAAACCAATACAACTCTAAAAAAGGTAGCTCAGACACTACTGTTACAAAACCCCCCGATACCATTCTTAAAAGAACAGAAGACAGTAAAAAAATCATGGCTAAGAGAATTGATCAAAACAAAGACAAAACTAGTCAGGCAAGCCTTGATCCTAACTATCCTAGTACCTCTAATAAGATCCCCGAAACCACTATATTGAACAAAACCCCAAATCAAAATCAGAAAATTAAGAATATGGAGAAGGTCATGGCTAATAAAACTAAAGCAAATCTATCTAAACTATGAGCACCCTTAGGTTTTGAAGGGGAAATCGCCAAAATTAAGATCACCATGCCTCTCACTGAACTTATTGCCTAAAGCTCATACAAATCTCAAGTGCTAAAGGTCCTAAACATAGGAAATGATGTAGATACTTTACACCTAGCTGATGATACTCCCGAGGTGTTGTTTGGACCAAAAATATAAGGAAAGTATCAAGAGGGAACCACTCTTCCTTTTTACATTAGTCTGAATATACATGACCAAATCCAACATAATGCCATGCTAGATTCCGGGGCCTCTCACGATCTCATGCCGAAAGTAGTAATGGAAAGATTAGGCCTAGAAATAACGAAACCTTATAAAGACTTATATTCATTTGATTCGAGCAGAGTCAAGTGTTTAGGCTTGATAAAATATCTTTGTGTCAGTTTGGCACAAATACCTGCAAAGCATCTGGTCATGGACATAGTGGTAGTAGACATTCCCCCCAAGTTCGTAATGCTTTTATCCAGATCTTGGGGGGCCAAGCTTCAAGGAAATATTCAGTTAGATATGTCTTACTCCACTATTCGTGTGTTTAACCAAGCAAGAAGACTGTATCGGGAATCGCACATGAAATATATGGTTAGCAACCAAGAAAGGCCTGATAACATCCCTATGTATTCCATACATTCAGACCTAAATTCCTTCATTTTACATAATGATGAAGACATTGATAAACAAGTAAGAGAAACTGAAACAAATCTAGGCACACCACATCAGATGCCCCAGATTCTCTATGACGAGCTAGATACTCAAAACTATCATGACCCTGAACAATTATGTCTTGAAGAGTGGGAATTCGGTTTTCCAGAAATAGAGATAAATCAGAAAACAGAAGCACTGGAAAGCTTACATAATACAAATCTCTTTGGAAATCAGGAGCAGAGGAGTCTTATGCTCTTGCCATACTTGAATTCTTCACCATCCCAAGACCTTACCTCTCCAAGTAAAGCTTTAACTTTTGCAACCACTTTGATGAATCCAGGAAAAATGTCTGATAAATTTTATGAAGGGGAATATGATAACAGCAGTCCCAAGACACTTGAGCTAATTGAACTAGCTAAAATTTTGTCATTTCACTAGAGATTAAGAACTTCTAGAGTATGCAAAATTGTTCAAGATACTAATACATGTCGGGAAAATAGTTTAAAACACTATGACAATGCCATCATTTCAAAAAGTAACCCTTACAAAAAGAAATGCAATTGGTCAAACATTAACAATTAAAGACAAAACAAATGGACATAGGATATGTGTAGATTTCAGTAATATAGATGAAACTCCCCAGGACAGCACTTATATCCTTCCCAAAATAGATCATACCATACAAAAGATAGGATTTTCTAATCATATGTCTTTGCAAAGTTATGTTTCAGGATACCATCGGTTAATTCCTCTTCAAAACAAGCATCTTAAAGATTTTTTCAAATACACTAGAAGCAGTTCCAAATTCAAACCTAGAGTTGCAAAACCGCCAGACACCAAAGACATGTTCCTGAAGGCCATGTTCCCAGTTCTAAATTTCTTCACTATGATGTACCTTGACGATGTCATCATCTGCTTTAAAAATGACAGAATATTTGTATTACCTAAAGAAGATGTACAACAAAGGTAGGAGCGAAAATCAAAGGTATAGAGAAAAACAACAAGCAAATACAGAATTTTTCAGAGACTCTTGCAAGAACCCTTATGTTGTGCTTGAAAGGGAAAATTTTCCAAACTTTACTTTTCAAGAGCTGACTGGACTAAGAGCATCGGGAGATCCCTTTGAAGAAAAAATGATCAAGTTCCACCATTTTCAAGATTTCTAGTTTCAAAAAAATTTCACTCATTGTACATATCATTGTTTGAAGAAATAAATCAAAAACATAAAATACAAAAACAGTGGAAAATTTGAAAAGAGGGCAGTTTTAGAAAAAGCAGAAAATCCCCATGCCCAAAAAATAGTCATACTGAAAGTGCGCAAGTCTAAATGCCACTACTAGTGCTCAAAAGATTATCTTATTTAGTTATCTAGCCTAATCATAACTGAACATGTTTTAAATTGATTTCTAATAAGTTAGTGAAAGAAGTGATAGTCAAATTGTGTAAGATTGACTTGTCAATGAAAGTAGATTAGGAAAAGATAGTGGTTCCACACGCTCAAAACAGAACCAAAGAGGAAAACAGGGATGAAAAACAAACTATGTATCCTAGCCCTGATTTTTCTAGAGCTCACTTTGTTTGGAAATAATATTTGTGTGCAACTTGTCTTTATGCCACAAACTCATGACAAATTGGACTGTCTAATCCTGATTTGGTCATCTTTCAATTTCATGTTTTATTTTAGTGAATGAAATCCTGTCAAACAACTTAATCTTGATAGTTGATCTAGCATAGGTAGAGAATCAAAGGATTTCATCAGTTTAATCTGAATTCCCAGAAGATATAAGTGTAGAATTAGATAGTTTTCCTTTTTTCAAAAATATCATGTCAAAGGGTTGCTAGTCCAAGTGCACCTAAAGAAGAAAAAAAAGTTAGGAATTATAGTAGGGTAAGTAGAGATGACTTTGATGCTAATCATGCTTTAAATTTTCAGAAGTAGCATATAGAAAGAGAGAAATTTGTGCTAATGGATAAGGCACTGGTATTCACAAGCCAAAGATCTGCAATTTTGGACACCTCCTGAAAGGGAGCTGCCCTCCCCAAAGGGAGCCACTGTTAGTCATCAATATTTTTACCTATTTTGATGACTAGATTCTTGGGTTGAGTTTTCTAGAAGCTAATCTTAATCTGTCAATTTGTCATCTAGAAAACACCTCGAACAAATTTTTGTTTTCCTACCCCTCTCCTTCAGCCTATAACAAGAAAAACCCTTCAGTTTCCTTATCTATCACAATTTAGCAAAGCCTCCCTGTCTATAGTTGTTATAATTTTGTCTCTCTACCATCATCTTCCTTTGTTTTTCATGCAAATCACTGTCCAACATTTAAAAAAGTTTCTACCCCTCTCTCACTGATCACTTTGTCATGTGATAACCTACTCATGCCCAAGAAGCCATTCAAAATCCATGACAAAGTATGTAGGTCTAGGTGATGATGTTTTAGGGAAAATTCCTTGGCGAGACTGTTTTGAGCCAAAAAACCTATCTTCAATATCAGTCAGCCATCATGTCTTGTTATTTGCCAAAGAAAAACCCTTGTCTATCCCTAGGTCACGCACCATCAGAGAGGTCACTTTATTTTGTTTCTAGAAAGGCTCAGGAATGTTCAAAACAGGAAAAGAGAAGGAGTTTTCCTTGTCTAAAGAAATATGATTAGATCAGGCATGATCCCCATGAAACATCAAAGAAGCCCTCCAAACTTCAAAAGCATCTGTTTTTACATCTCTGCAGGGATGTACTGATTGATGACACTAAGAAGAGTGTGAGAAAAAAGAGCACCTCAGGAGAAAGTTTCATGTTGTGTCAATTTACTATGGAAGTCAGAGAAATGCGGTGGTGAAATTGACTATAATTAATATACCACCAACAGTGATAGTCTTCTAGAAAAAAGAGTTTTAAAGCAAATTAGGCATCGTGGTGAGGATATAATGAAGAACAACTGCTCCTTATACTTTATCATGAACTAATTTTTGAGAGACTATCACAAACAACTTCACTACGCCCTGTGAAAACACAGTCAAGGGAAAAGAGTTGTTTCATAGATTCATGGTAGTGAGCGCTCATCATTTACAAATCACATTATTTGCCCCTGAAATTTGGACAATAATTTTATGCAAAAAGGATGTACATTACTAACAGGTCCTCATGAAGCACAGGGCATTATGATTCAAATTATTTCATCAAGGATAAGACCTCCATCAGCAGATAAGTAGGAGGCCTCATGGTATGTCTGAAGGGTCACAAAGAATGTGTGTAGGAAACCTCCTTCAAAAGTTAGGCAGAGGGTCAAGGCAATCTCAAAGGGCCTAGATTTGGGAAAAGTAGCTTTTGTCAAAGGTTAACATTGATAGATCAAATACCTCCTTCCAGAAAAGAAAGGCTATCCCCCACAGTACTAAAGAAGCCTCCCTTAAATGACAAAGCACAGGATCTCTTTCCAATGATAAACATAGTTTTTCTAAAGAACCACTAACAGTTTGTTCATGAACATTTTTCATTTGGTTAAACAGAGGTCAAAAAGCACCCATGCAGTTGTCAAACATTGCCTCCTTTATGATAAGCAGAGGGCCCACAGAAATTTGTTTCGAAAGACAGATCTTCAAATATTGTAGCAGTATTAGATGAAAGGAGATTAATTTGTTTTAAGAAGGCCTCCTTCACAAATAAGCAGAGGGAAAAGTCATCAAGTGTTAACTCTGTCTTTAAGAAAAACCATCAGGGAAAATACTGAGCTTAAAAGGTTTTGTTGTGAAGACACCATACAAAGAAGGAGAGAAATCAGTTATTCAATAGACTAAGTTGTTTCAAGATATTCCAGAGTGATAAATGGAAAAGATCACATAGATACCCCCAATGTTCTATTCAAAGTAACAGAGAAAACTCATGTGAAAATACCTCCTTCACATCATAAACCAAGGATTTACATAATGGTGTTTAAGATGCTGCAATAGTAATGTTTTTGTAAACCTTTTCAGATGGCAATTACAAGGGTAAAATGTCGAGGAGAAACTTTTTTTTCAATTGATAAAAAGGGTGGGCAAGTTTCTGTTTAAAGGGAAAATTTTGCAAATAACAAAAGGAGGGAAGAAAGGGCGTTCAAAAAACATTTTAAAGGAGCTATAAAAGCTCTCAAAATTAAAGTTCATTTTCTATTGTGCGAAAGGGCAAAGAAAAAAAAGTTTTTTCCGAAGCCTTGGGCGAGCATTTGCAGAAAATTGAAGACGTGACGCACCTGTAATTTAGCGTGACGCGCCTGTAAGTAGCTTTACAAGGGTTTTTGCACACGGTGTGACACGCCTGTAGCAGCGTGTGATGCTCCTATGTGTTTTGACCAACCATCCCACCCAGCGTTCAGAGGGCGCCCAGTTCCCAACCCAACAACATTCAACACAGAGTGCAGGTGCTACGCGCTTGTGCTCCAGAGCGTAGCACCGTTCAAACAAACTCCTTTCCACCTCAAAACAGATTTTTGCATGGTGAAATTGTCTTGAAAAGCATCCAATGCATTTTCCAAGAGGTATTTAATGTTTTCATCACCTAAGTTTTTGAGTTTGAAGGGTTTTAAGAGTCAATTTGGTTAAGAAAAATGGGACAGTCTTATGAAGGCAAAAAACATGGTTTCTCTAGAAACCACCATGTTTTCTAAGATACAACAAAATAGTAATTGATGAAAGAGGGTTTATTGTCTAGATACAAAAGGCCTGCTTGTTAAGTAAAGAGAAAAAACCTAATTTTTGGAAAGGGAGAACTCAGTGTTTTCAAAGTAGAAAAGGCACAGTTCTTAGGAAGGAGAACTATTTTGATCAAAAAGAACCTAGTTTTTGAAATAAGGATTGATATCAGTTGAAAATGCCTATTTTGGTCAAAAATCCAAACACAGTTTTAAAAGAGAAAAACAATGCTCAAAGGAGAGTTATATTTTTAGTTCATTTTGAATGCTTGTTTTGATAAAGATTGAAAGAAAAGCCTAAACAAAACTATGCCTCCAAAGAAGGCCAGCAGGGGTGGATTTCACAAAAGGTTTGAGCCTATGACAACTCAAGAAGTAAATGCATCCCCTTCGATTATTTTTAACTTCCATGAGGTGGGCAGCCTTGATTTTTTCAAAAAAGTCCAGGAGGTCACCAATTACCCTCCCTTAACACAGCTGTTCGCCCTGAGGCTGCAAGGAAAACATGTCCACCTAGCAGGTTTGGACTTTAAACTCACTCCTAGGGATGTCTCCAAGGCAACTAAGATCCCCTATATAGGAGAAAAGTGATTCAAACAAGCATACCTAGATCTGAATCACTATAAACCCTTTATAAAACCAGACCATCAGGATGCTTGCCAAGCTATATTTCCTTTTTCTCACTTATTGAGCAGCTATGCCCCCCTCATGAGAGTTATCATGAACTATTTCACATGTGAAGGGAGGTTTTCCCGGATTTATTCCTATCACATCAGGCTTCTCATGCATTTCACATGGACTCAGTTGTTGAACCTACCTTTCTTCCTCTGCAAAAGCATATACAAGATGTCCTCCCTCGTTCAAAAGAAACCTACTCAGCAAAAAGCTAGTATTTTCCATCATTCTCTCATCAAAATCATCATCCTTCACCAGCTTGAAAAGAAAGGAGTGTGTTACACAGTAATTTGTCACTGTCCCTGCAATCCCTCTCCCGCACATTGGAGGGCTCATTCCGTGACCTGTGAGAAGTGACATGGCTTGAAATCACTTTCATGACATCCCTCTGAACAAGAGCTTTCATTGCCCTGAAGAAATCTCCTTGTAAAGACCCTAAAAACACCCCTTTTTTCATTGGCACGGGCAGCCAGTTCAGTACCCGCGCCAATGGGGAAAATCGTTCAAAGAGGTCGCGCCAATTGGCGCTCTGTCCCAGAGTCGCACTCGCGCCAGCCAATTTAAGGAGTGTTTTTTAAAAATAAATGGTGGAAGTTTCGTCCCAACCAATTCATGAACTGGTATCTATCTTGAGTTGGGAGGTTTGGCTCCGGATTTCCATGTAGAGGAAGTGGTTTGCCACCTCTCATGGAAGCTTCCTTGAGGATAGGGCCAATCCCATGATTATAGGGATCCCAACTCCCCTTCCTCCATCTATAAAAGCTTGCCCATCTCCATTGCAAGCTAGTCTTCAAGCTCCGAAATTCCCAAGAGCCTTATGCTGCAAGAGCCTCCATAATTCCCTTAAGGCCAAATTCAAGCAAGGAGACTATTGTCAAGATTCGAAGAGAGAGGTTTGTCCCATCCTTGACAGGCCTTTCGAGACGTGTTCTGCTGGTGACCCACTGAAGGAGAATTCAGTGTCAGAACTATGGTTGTATTCTTCCTTTGATTGATTAATAATAAGCGACTATTGGTTATGGTTCCACTCTTGTTATTGTTTATGATGATGAGTTATGTCCTTTCTGACTGACACATAGTTGCATCTACTGGATTTTACGCTTGCATTTTTTTTGTTTCTTGCATGTGCAGGTGTCCATCACGGAGATCGTGGGGATCGTGATCTTCCAAAGCTAAGGAATGGGAGCGCTACCTCTTCTACAAGCAACAACGTTGGATTCCAGGTAAGCCTTCATCGCTAGTTGTTTTATTTGCAATTAGGAACCTGCACTATAGCATGAACGATTGTTGCTAGACCCGGTTTGGGCTAGTAGGGATCACCTCTGTCCGCAGAGGGGATTTACCTCCACAACAGAGTGTCTTGGGAGACTTTCATTTCTCATCCATATTTTGCCACTGCCTCTTCATCTCATGACCCATCTCACGTATCCTCCTCACCCACTACTCACTATGTCTCTCCTCCATCAAGTCAATATACTCCTCAAAGGCAAACATCTCCCATAATTGGTAGTGAAAAAGAGCAGTCTTTTGAAAGCAGGCATGAGGTTAGTGGTGATCAGGAACATAGGGGCACTCAGCAAAGTAGTAAAGATGCAGAGCAAAGTATCCCTAAACAGAGAAGTGAAAATGAGCAAGGAAATAGTGAGGATGAACAGCAACAAGCTAGTGGTGTTGAAGAGAAAACGGAAGAGGTTCCAAGCAGTGATGAAAAACAAAGTGACCATCAGCAGCACAATGATCAGGAGGACAGTCCTCAAGAAAATAATGAAGATTCTAAGCAGGGTAGTGATGATGAATAGAAAAACAGTCCTCAAACAGACATTGAGGGAGGTGGCAGCATGAAAAGTGACCATGGTGACAGCCCACACACAGAGTCTAAAGGAGATAGTCATAATGAAGGCAGCCCTCAACAAATTCAAGACAGTGATGAGGGTAAACATGGCAGTCTATAGGCAGACAGTAAAGATGGTCAAAAAATAGAAAAGGATGATGAAGCTAACTGCCCTAAAGAACATTTTCTAAAAATAATTGATGAGGTTTAAGGAAACATATGTCAAGAGGTTCAAAACAGTGATAAAGGTGAATCTGGCAACCCCAAACAAACTCAAAACAGTGAGCAGGGTAGCAAAGCAGATGATGATGAAGGCAGTGATGTGAAAAATCAAGTTGAACAAGTGCAAGTAATGAAATCTCCTCTCTTTTCTCCTCAACACAGCCAAGAGCATGTGTTAGCTACCTCTCCTAGGCAAGGGGCCATGACTCTTCCTCCAAAAGTGGTGAAGCCTAAAAACACCAAATCTACTAAGAAGAAAATCACTCCAACAGTGACTAGCAATGTCACTAGAGCACTAAGAAGTAGAGGAAAATTGCCTAAGAAGAGTATTGTTGAATTTCCAAAGAGGAAAAGGACCAAGAAGTCTATCTAAAGCAAGGGCAAAGAAAAAGGTTAGCAGCGGGAGAGTAGTCATGAAAAAGAAATGGAGTTTGACATCATACAAATAGGCAGTGATGTTGGAGATGATGAAGCTAGAATTCTTGAGTCTCTTTTGCAAAACAGAGAAGCCCAAATTCATGACTTAGAAGCTGATCTAGAAAGGTCAAAGGACCTCATACATTTCCTACAAATGCAAAATAAACAAATGAGTGGGAAAATGGAAATTTATGAAGCCCGAGCATTCAAATACCAAAGGGAAGCACACAAAGTGCAAGTCAAGCTTGAAGACTATATGGGAAAATTTGATGATAATGAAGAAGAAGAGTAGCCAATAAGAAAAATGCCTAGGACTATGGGTCTTAGGAAGGCTTTGGAGAAAAATAAGGAAGAAGAGGCAGCACTTGTTCGATCTTATCCTCTTACACAATTGCTTGCCCAAGAAATAGAAAACGATAAAGAATCATGTGCTGAAAGAGCCAACAAGAATTTGGAGGATAAATTAGAGAAAGCAAACAGAGACTTGGGTTTGCAAACGAAGATGACTGGGCACTACAAGAAAATGAATCAATTTTCCCGAAGAAAACTCAAGCTTACTCAAGAAAGACTCAAAACTGCCCAAAGGAGGCACCCGGTGGAAAAAATGAAAAAATGCATATCTAGGCTTGAGTGTGTGGTAGGAGCATCCTTAGCACATGAAAGTCATTTTTTTGGATGGATTAAATTTTGGGGCAGCTACTCACAAGTTTTTAGATCAAAAGGAGGTGTCTTGGTCCCCCAAAGAGGCAAAAATCAGTCAAATTTCACCTTTCTGCCTCACATATCAGCAGATGAGACCCTCCTGGTTTTTTCATTCAGTCCACTTTTTGATAGAATTTTAGGGATCACTTTGGGAAAAATATAGTAGTTCCAAAAACTAGACATCTAGGGCTTTCTAACGAGCTATCACAGGCCTTGGTTTGACATCGGGAAGTCCCTCAAATTTTGTCTGCAAAATAGGCTTCTTTCTACTGCTATGCTCCTGTAGCATTTTGTCTAAAAAGCAATTTTCTGAATCTGCCCATCCAAATGTGCGTTGAGCTATTTTTATCTCCATGTCAGTGATTAAAATTCAATTTTCTTTCTATTATTAGCTTAAATAGATATTTTTGAATATATTTTGTGCCTTGTGCTTTGCAAAACGTCAAGGATAAAATCAGATATTTGTATTAGGCCAATGGCCTTGCTAGTTGCTCTAGGAGGGTTTCCTTCTCTTTGGCCTATATAATCCAAGAGAATTCATTATAACGAGAGGTTGAAACTTGATATTATAGATCAAATACATAGCATTATAAGCTTTGAAGAAATACTTTGTCTCATGAAGTGGATGATCTCTTGCTTGACTTGGATGGTGGAAGAAGATTGTTTGTAGGATTCCATGGCTTGGTGAATGGTATTGTGTTCCTTATCTGTTATGTTTCCTTAGTTTATCATACATGTTTTCATGCTTCTTGCTTGTTGAAGGTCAGTAAAAAATAGATTTGAGATATGCCAATGGAGGCACCTCAAGTTTCCTGATTCATTACAGCTTCTATGTTTTCATCTTTCTTAGTCATGTCAAAGAATTCTTAACTGCTCTTTGATACCCTAAGAACTTGTTATCAATTTCATTAATGGTTATTATGTATGTTGTCTAGTATGATTCATGGTATGCCCTGCTTACTCATAGCTAACCAAAACTCCATCACTGAAATCTTTCTCTGAATATTTGATTGTCTTAGTTAAGCCAAAGAGGTCTTGTTTCAATCTTGCCCTTTGCCCATGCTCTGCAGTCTTATTTCAAAGTTCCCAATAGCTCAAAATATGATGTTTAGGAGTTCCCTCTTCATATACTGAGTTGTTTTTCTATCTTTTTTGTTTTCCCAAAAGTCTGAAGGTGATTTTACCAAAGTTAGAGGGTCTTATACTTCTATGCATTGCCTGATTGTTTATTTTATGCATCTATCAGTTTGAGTTTCATTTATAGTGATTAATGGTTAGCCCTACCACATGAATGTTTGTTGTAAAACTATTTATGCTTAAAACCTCTTTGTCTCTGACAAACTTAGTGTCCATATCATTTCACTTTGACCCAAAGAATCCATTTATTTCGACCAATTCGGCCCTGCAATATACCTTGTCCACCATTTGAGACAGTCTTGACCTTTTCAACCCCATAGCCCAGTTGATCTGACAAAATTTTTATCTATCTACCCTTTGATCAGTTCTCCCTCAAAAACCTAAAACAAACTAAAAACATACTTAAAAACTAGCCTAAAATATAATATACAAAAGAAAACAAGTTTACATCCTTTGCGTAATAGAGAGAGCCCTCTCTGAGTCCAGGAAGGCTAGGTCCTAGGGCTCCAAAGTTGGTTTGATGTTATCCTGTCATTTGGCTTGCTAATCTGCCAAATCATGGGACACTAAAAATTCCCAATGACCTAGTTAAACTGGAAATCATCCCCAGAACAAATGAATAGGGTGTATGATCCCCTATCATTTCAGTTACTACATGCCCTAAGAAAAAGAACAAGAACAAATCATCCATGACTTCCATTGCAAGGTTTCCAAGATTTGAAGTACATATTATAAAACCTATGAGCTCACCAACACAATCTCTCAAGGGGCTAACTGCATTGCATATGCAGGCACCTCCATTCAAGGGTACTTTGCAAAGCACTTCCCAACACTCAAGGGTGCATTGGTCAATTGGGAGAAAAATTCTCATTGTTCCGGAATCCCCACTTGGCCAGTGCCTTCTAGAAGAGTGCATATGTGTCAAAATTCAAATCCATGTGTCAATTTGACATCTCTGAGCTTGGGAACATGTCTTTCCTTTTATTAGAAAGTCATTGATTGTGAAACTACCTTCAACTCATCTATAAAGTGAGCACAGATCCTAGTGCTTGAGAAGGAATAAATTGAGTACAGAAATTCTCGTGGAATTTCAATTGAGGATTTGATTTGAGGGACATGCTATTGGAGATATGTTCATTATGATGAGGCTAGGATGATGCTAGAGATGGTGACATAAAATCAATCGCTGGTTGTAACCTCCCTTTCTATCCATTAATAAATATTGCTGCTTACTTTTCCACATATGTATCAGTATAAGATTCTATATTTTATATTATGAATTTGTATATGGTGTATATGGTTCATGTTTAAGCTATGGTTAACTGAATAACTTGAATAGGCATCTGTATAATTCAATCTCTTTGTTTTTTAGTGTTCATTGTTGCAGGAAATATTTTGGCGATCTAGCTTGGATTTGAAGCTACAACAAGAGTGACAGAAGGAGAACAGGAATCACTTGGACTCCAAGTAGGTTTCTTGATCTATTCTTTGTGTCTATATACTATTAGGAAAATTATTTGCAAATTCTTTAACCTGTTGTTCTAAATGCATAGCACCACATTTAGGGAAGAATGTTTTATCCGTAATTCATAATTCTGCATAGAAAATTGGCGACTCGACTGGGCAGTTTAACCTTCATCCCTGGTGTGTTTGACTCTGTTTATCCACTCAGTAGCATTTACTCTCAAATATTAGGCTTTTTGAAATCAAAATTTGCATTAGAAGTGTGTTAAACAACTTGAATTTTTTTCTTTGCTGCGCCCAACACACTCTTGAATAGGACACAGTGCTTTGCAGAGCACCATCTCCCACTCAGGGGTGCTTTGCACCGCACTGTCTCCCCTTAGAGACTACGTTGCCTCGTAGAGCCAACCAAATTCCCATTGAATTTTGCATTGCATTTGTTTTATCCTTTTGTTTGTTGTATTTTCAAGAGCCTAATGGCTCAGAGAGACCAGTGACTTTACCTGCATCTTCCTCCTTTGAAATAAAAGTTTGTTCAATGTTTATTTAAGGCGTTTTTGTTTATCATTGAAAAATTAATTTCGAAGTATTTTTGTTACTACATTAGATCTATTTTCTTTTGAAAAGGAAATTGTCGTTAAATTCTTCATTTCCTATAGGATAAATTGTAGTTAAATTATTCATTTTTCCTAAAAAGAGAAATTGTTGTTCAATTCCTCATTTCTCAAAGTAAAAGGCATTTGTTTTTATTGATTTAATACATTTATCTTCCTTTTCTACATGTACATTAAAAGGACTAAAAATAAAAACCTACATTTCCATGTAGTGGATTGTTTGTTTTGCATAGGAACAAATTAGGAAAGCAACATATTAGTTTGTGTTCTTTGTTGTTTGCTCTCAGGATTTTCATTGAAGAAAATAAAATTGAAATTTTGCTTATCATTTTAGTTTACATTTTAGGAATTTCCATCACATCATCACAGTGAACCTTGAAATGAAAATTGATAAACAAGATCAACTTAAAATTTACATCAATTTACCTAACAAAGCATTGGAACCATAACGATAACATTTACAAGGTCTAGGCTAGAGACGTGTTCCGGTGTCCTAAAACATAGCATTTGTCATTAATTGTTTGCGATACATTCCAAGTGCGATACCTCACTCTACGTACGTAAGTATATTATAACTTGTTCACGTAATTTCGGGTATATCGAGTGGTGTTATAGTACGGATATTATAAAGGGGTGCTCTCACTATGCGGTTTCACATCAAACAACGCTAATAAAAACTCAGGCCTCCACGTAGCTTCAGGTATATTTGGGAGGACAACATTAGGGTGTTGTCCATCCATATTGATCCGAGTCGGTCATATTGTAAATTGTGATACACAGAACACAACATTCAGGGATATTGCCTGCCCGTACTTCTTGGTTCGCCAGGAGGTATTCTGCAGTTCATAGTTTCTTGGTAAATTTTTTGCCTAACATTACTCTTTTATTTTGTTCATTTGTTTTTTGATTAAAATAAATCAGTCACTGTGGAAGAAAAAATTCCTTTTCCCCATTATTCACGTAGATTAGCATTGAAACCACATTTACTACTAGAAGTTACTTTTGGTCGGCGAAGGCGACATCACTCTACCGAAACCAGTACCATTAGTACCTCTGGTGAAGCATCATCTTCCCATATACCAGAGTCGGCACAAGCTTTTTATACAAATCTTGGTTTGTCTACTGTTGTCAAGACAGATTCCTCACAGCTACCCATGGTCACGATCCATATAATCAGTGAGACCATACCTCTCGAACTTGACGTTGTTCAACCAGAAGTTGAAGGAGACCCTATCTCTTCTTTGCCAGAAAATCTGAATTTCGAAGTCAAACGACTGGAAGTTTTTCCTCCATTGGTCATCCCAAATTTTTTTGTAGCCATTGAGTCTCCCATATCACCCAGTGAACCTCCTGAAATATACTTTGGGCCTGACATAAAAATACTTCCACCTGGTTTGATTTCGATTGAAGAAATCCTGCAAGACGAAACACCTTTAACTCCAACCCATTTTTGGGAGGATATTTTCTTATATGAGTCTTTTCCTCAATCACCACCCTCTGCTTTTGTTGATCCTATGCCTATTCAAATTCCCATTGTTTCAGAAGGGTACACATTTGGTCAAGTAACCATGCCTAAACCAACATCTTCGATTGGGCCATCTGTTCCAATTACGTCAGCACCTACCCTTGCCGCCCCGTCGATGTTTACAACTTCATCAGAGTCATATTTACATGGAGGCCCTTTGCTTCCATCAGGCTATAAATATTTATCTGTAATTTTCTCTGGTGCATCTTCAAACTCATGGACTTCACCAATGTCATCGTCTGGTATTCTAACTAGTAAACTTATAGTGAGTACTGAACGAACAATATCAGGCTGGTCCATCTGGGTCTATTCCATCCTGTACCATATCAACTGGACTCCTTGCATTTTGAGAGCAACATTTTCTGTCTTATTATCCTTCCTCATGCTTGGGGGAAACCTATGGTCACCCACTTAAATAGTACTCCATCATTTTTTGGTCAACCTAGTGTTGAGATGAATTCTTGTCAATGTGAACCCACTCTGCCTATCCAACCACAAATGGTTGTACACTCGTATCAACCGGTTCAACCTGTTACACCCACATCAATTCCACTTACTAATTCATCTTTACCCCTACTAGAGACACAAACTGTTGTACAAAAACCATTTCAGGTGGGTCCTTCAACTCAATACCCTCAAGTATTGGGCCCATAGACTCCAAATCCTCTAGTTAATTTACAACAATAGCTTGTACCTGGAATCATTTATTCACAAGCTGGTTTACCATATTATGGGATGTCACAATAAAAACTAGGTTATAATTATCCTCAACCGAATCCAAGTTATCCTAATTTGGGTTATAACATTGGTGGACAGAACCCTTGGCAGCCTCAGGCGCAAATACCTCAACCTTCATTTCAACAAGTATCATGTCCAGGTTTTGGTCAATAGAATCCTCAAGCATTTTCTTATCAAAATAACCCCTATTTGGGTTACTAGCAGCAGATTCCTTATACTGATGCTCAAAGGCTTGTTGCTCAAGCAATTCCATCATACCTTGGCTATGCTCAACCTGACCTTAATCGATAGTTTCCCTTTGTTGCAACTTTAGAGTTACTAAATTTAAATCGGCTAACCAATGATCCAATCAACTATGCTCCTTGGTGGCTGGTGATACATGAAAAATTACCCTCGGATATTCCTAAGTTCAATGGAAACCCTGGGGAAGACCCATCGAATCATGTTCTGACTTATCATTTGTGGCATTCATCCAACTCCCTAATGATGACTCTGTTCGGCTACGTCTTTTCCATCGTACGCTGATGTGTCCGGCTGCAAAATGGTACATTGAGTTACCTAGAGCTTCTTTTCATAATTTCACTGCCCTAGCTACTATATTTTTGACTCACATCTAGTTACCCATATGATATGAGATTGTAACGTAACTCTTGAATAACTTTAAACAGACTAATGCTACTCGCATTTCTAATCATATTCATGAGTGGCATCGTCGTCGTAGAATGGTTAAGACATTTGTTCCTGATCAGCTCCTTGTTGAGTGGTTCATTAAGTCCTTGTTACCATTTATAACTAAGGATTTGGCTAAGGGTGGCATGTCACTAAAGATAAAGTCATTTCTCATGCTAAATATTTAGACTTGATTTATACACAGTCTGGAACACTCTATGAAAAAAATCCAAACGCACCGCGATCTAATTTTACTGTTCCTCCTCACTTAAAGGACTCTCATGCCAGAGATGGTATGATTGGTACTAAAAGCACACATCATACTACTTCATATGATCCTAAACCTTCTTCTGAAATCAATGTCGTGTCATTTGATAAAGGAAGAAGTGACAAGCAACCCGAAAGTAAGAAAAAACGGAAATCTAAGAAAAAGAAAACTTCTAACCCGCAGGAAATATCATCTGATCAATCGTCTAGAACTAGGAAACATCGTTATACATGCATAATCTGTAATGAGGAACACTTTTCTCAGGATTTTCCTCACTGCACTGAAGTTTCAAAAATGGTTAAAACTTCACATGCGCCAGTTGTGTTGATAGATCCATTTTCGAATCCAGACACAAATTTGGTTGCTATGGATCCAGCTTCTAGTTCCCAAGTGCTTATGTTATCTGTCACAAAACCTTCAATAAATATTTTGGTGTCAACACGTAATAAATATTATGGTAGTAAAGCCACTGATAAACCTACTACCTCGACTACGAATCCGTCTACATAATCGGTACCACCTACTGTCATTCCTGAATTGACAATGAAGCCACCAAAGGGAGTTTTTCATAAATCGACATATAATCCTCGAGCAAGAGCTTCTCAAAATTATAATATAGTTGAATATTTGGCTCAATCCCCTTCAGCTATGTCAACTCTTGAGGTATTACAAAATTTTCCCTCCCAAAAACAAGCTTTATTGTCAGCTATTGGTGGAATTGATCCAACTGATTCTAATCTCGTCGCCTTTAATCATACGGGTTATGTGCCACGATTACTATAAAAAATAGCATTCTCTATACAATTAAATGTTCTCAATAACCTTGTTAATCATATTATTATTGATGAGGGAGAATCTACGTGCATTATGTCTCTAAACTATTGGAAGTCACTTAGCTCACCACGCCTATCTCAATCATCAACAATGTTGAAGGCTTTTGACATATGTACATATAAGCCTTGTGGTATTATTAGCAACCTGCATGTTGAAATAGGGGGAAAAATAATGAATGTTGATGTCGAGGTCATTGATGTACCCCTTGAATATAATATTCTACTTGGAAGGCCATGGGTATATGCTATGACTGTAATTGTTTCTACATATTTTAGAATGATCACATTCCCATATAAAGGTGCCATCACAGTAATTAATCAGTTATCCTTCTTTGCTTCTTCTTTGCAGGTAACTGTAAGCGTTTTGTTCGTTGACAAACCCCAACTAGTGCTTTAGAACATTGGTGTAGGACTCTTAAAGGATTCCACTCTCATGGGAACCTTTGCATTACCGCCACCTACGATGTCGGCATAAATTGAAAGTATAGGGACCTGGAACATGAATTCTTCCACTCCATCTGGCTTAAGGAAGAGTACGGATGATTCTGGAATTGTTGCGTTGGATGATTTTTTTCCACCTAGCCTATTAAGCTGGCATAGCAATCAATCTATCTGGCTTGGGTAGTGATTCCGTAATCAACGTTATCCTATTGTTTGGGTTGATCGTTCCTTAGATTTTGGTACTCCATCTGATCCTTTTTCCTCAACTTTCTTGATAGATGAGAATATTTTGGAAACCATGATGTTAGAAGGAGAACCTTGGGAAGATTATCATCATCCTTCCCATCTTCCTGATTACGAATATAATATTAGTGAAATATATCACCCATCGATCAAAAATTTCTTTTTGAATTCTTTACCTATTGATACAATCAATTCCGAGAGAAATTTGTCAAATATTGAAGAAACTATTTCTATTGATATTTATACCAAACCTGGCGTGGTAGAAAATATTCATGTTGGCATGTCTTATTCTCCATCATAACTTGAAACATATCTCTCTCTATTTCGTGAATTTTGAGATATATTTTCCTAGTCTTATGAGGAGATGTGAGGTATTGACACTAGTATTGTTAAACACAATATTAATATGTACCTCGATGTCAAGTCAGTGCATCAACGCCTCGATCCTGTTCATCAGAAGAAGGCTACTGCCATTAAAGCAAAAGTTGAAAAACATTTGCGTGTTGGTTTCATATACCCTGTTCCACTAACTGAGTGGGTTTCCAACATCGTTCATGTAATGAGAAAACAAGGAACCATCAGAGTGTGCATCAATTATAGGAATGTTAACCTTGCTTGTCCAAAAGACAACTATCCTACTCCCTTTATTGACCAAATTATTGATTGTGCTGGATGTGAAATATTTTCGTTCATGGATGGATTTTTCGGCTACAATCAAATCAATATCTTCCCAGAGGATCAACATAAGACAACATTCATCTATCCCTAGGGCACATTCGCTTAAAGGAAACTACCTTTTGCTTTAAAGAACGTCGGGGCTACTTTTCAGAGAGAAATGGATTATGCTTTCAATGACATCAAACATATTGTTCAACCCTATCTAGATGATTTAATCGCACATTCACGAAATTGAAATGATCACCGAGTGAATTTTAGAGCCATACTTTTACGATGTTGACACTGAAAAATATGCCTCAATCCACATAAATGTGTGGTTTGTGTTGGGTCTAGTTGTTTTCTTGGATTTTTAGTCTCAAAAGAAGGAATTCGAATAGACCCACTGAAAGTCCAGGCCATTCTTGATTTGACTGTGCCATCATATTTACTTCAGATACAGAAA
This sequence comes from Pinus albicaulis, assembly GCA_034641835.2. Classification (NCBI taxonomy): domain Eukaryota; kingdom Viridiplantae; phylum Streptophyta; class Pinopsida; order Pinales; family Pinaceae; genus Pinus; species Pinus albicaulis. Next base: position 1,618,526,322 of record CM076582.1, read on the forward strand.
ATTCAAGGAAAGGCTAACTTCCTAAGGAGGTTCATACCCAACTATGCCGAAATGGCTAAAATATTTACTTGAATATTGAAAAAGGGGGTTCCCTTCCATTGGGACCAAGTTGCACAAGCTTCATTTGATGTTGTCAAGGATACTCTTGTCCGGGTGTCATTAATTTATCCCCCAAATTAACAGAATGATTATTTCTTATATATTGTCATGGCTGATACGACCATTGCTATGGTATTGGTCCAAGTAGAAAATGGGATAGAATATCGAATCTATTATTTGAGTCGTAATCTCAATGATATAGAAGTCAAATATTCATATGTAGAAAAGCTTGCCTTGGCAGCTGTCCAAGCTATCCTAATATTTCGCCACTATATCTTGTTCCAAAAGACCATTGTCATTTTGGATTGCAACCCCATAAATTACATCTTATGACTTCAATTTCTGGGGGGGAAATATTCAAAATGGATTGTCATTTTGCATGAATTTGATTTGGAATTCTTCAAATCCAAGTCAAACAAGTCTTTAGTTTTGGCTGAGCTTCTCTGTGACCTTCCCTATGATAGTACTGCTACTACTCGAAACCATCAATTCCTGGCGAGTCTTTGTTTCTGATCGGATCATCTAATCCTTGGTATGGAGATTTTATCATTTATCTCCAAACCCAAAATTTTTGGCCTGATACCTCTCGCTCTGAACAACAATGTATTAGATACCAAGCCAAATATTATCTTATCATCCTGGTGTCGATATTATTTTAAGAAGGTTCCTCACTCATGAGGAGGTTGAAAAGGTTCTAAATGATTATCATATTGGGGCTTGTGGTGGACATTTATCTGGATATGGTACCGTGCAGAAGATACTCCACGCTAGTTACTTTTGGCCTACCATATTTCGTGACTGCATCCTCAGGGTCAGAAGTTGTCATGCATGCCAGATTTTTTATCGTAAAATCCGCAAACCGTCAATGCCAATGCATCATGTTGTCTCTATGGGACCATTTTAGAAATGGGGCATTGACTTCATGACCTATAACCCTCATTTGTCTGGGGGGCATGGTTATATTATTGTCGCAATATATTACTTTACCAAATTGGTCGAAGCGATGCCTACATTCAACAACAAAGGACATACACCTGCATTGTTTTTCTTTAATCATGTTATTCCATGGTTTGGGGTCCCACAAGCTATAGTTACAGATCATGGGAATCCTTTTTTCAACCACATGATGACTGAATTGACTGCCAAGTTAGGATTTCCACATGATAATTCTACACATTGTTATCCACAGTCACATGGACAAGTCGAAGCTACCAACAAAATTCTTAAACGTATGCTTCGACGAATGATAGGAGTTCGTAAAAGAAACTGGAATTTGATCTTGTACTCAGCCTTGTGGGTGTACCAAACCTCGGTGATAAATGCAACTGGATTTACTCCTTTTCAATTGGTGGATAGTCTGGAAGCTATCTTACCTATCCAATGTGAAATACCATCGTTAAAACTCGTAATCGACTTGTTACCTGACACCTCAAAAGAAGAAGCGTGTCTTCTTAACCTCATACATCTTGATGAAATGCATTGTGAAGCCCAATTGACTAACGAAGCACATAAGAGACGTAGAAAGGCTCAATATGAAAAAAATGTCCAACCTCGCATTTTCTCACAGGGCAACTTGGTCCTTCTTTATGATCAAGAAGCTGGTGTAATAAGTACAAGGAAATTTAAGCCATTATGGAATGGCTGCTATATTTTCAAAAGAGTTCTTGCTAAGGGTGCCTATGAGTTGGTGGATTACTATGGAATTCCGGTGGCGCAATCCCAAAATGGGTTGTATCTGAAAGCTTACTATGCTTAATCATGAGCATAGTGATTTTTTGTATTATACTATATATAGATGCTCTTGATTTGCATTCACTGTCTTAGTCAATTTTTAGAGTTTTCCTGACGTTAGTAATCTACTTTACATTTCATCGCAGATGTTTGAATATTTGGAACCATTTTTTGGATATGGTGATGGTGCTAGTCATAGTACGCAAAATATATTTGCTGCAGCGTGGGCCATTTTTGCTCCGAATGACGAGTTAGTGAGTTTTCAATGGATTTTTATTGGTAGATAGACAAGCAATATTGCTGAGTATAGCACGTTGATCGAACTTCTCTGTGATGCCATTTCATTTGGTATTAACTGCATCATTATAAGGTTAGACTCACAACTTGTGGTATTACAACTTACTAGTGCTTATACTATTAGAAATACAACACTGCATCGTTTGTTCCTAAGAGTTCAACTTTTGGAAAGATAGTTTCATTTTATTCAATATCAACACATTTTCAAAAATTCGAACGCATTGACTAATTCTTTAGCTAATCAAGTTTTAGAGAAAAATTTGCAACACATGTAAAGATACATTCACATAATTGAATAGGATTTTGCAATAAACATAGGAAAACACTGAAATCAAATAGATAGATAGTTATAGGATTTTACAAAAAATTGTGCCCAAGACACATTGGTCATTTGACCTCAAAATGTATGCAGCATGTTGAAATTAAAACTAGTGATTCTCATGGTAACATGCTATAGATCTATCTATCCTACGCAGTAACCGCATCCAGCAGTTAGGAACACCTATAGTGTGGCACTGTAGTCGCATGGGTAACTCTTTGATCCGATAATCCATAATCTCGATAAAACCCTCTATGTAATACTTAAGCTCAGTCAGAATCTTAGCCATGTCTAAATCCTAAAGGAATACTCTCTCGACAACCCTCTTTGCTAGATCATCTGCTCCATGTTCTATTTCCTCCACTGGGTGAACTTGACCAACATCTGCATTACATCAAAAATTTAGTTTATTCTTGGAAAAAAAATAAAAAATACAAAAACATTATATAAACCTTAGGAAAATAAAAAACATGGTCAAAAAATTCTTACCTATTGCACCCCACTGAGTGCCTTCTTGGTAGGCTAAGTTTGGATCTCCTCAGAAATCTACGCATTCATATGCATACTCATCAATGGCGACAGCCTGTCACCTGAACCAGGTTAAAGAATGTAGTTGAGAACACAATGTTTGATTGGCCTGCATACCTACCCATTAGTTCTACCCATCTTTGCATCCTCGAATCTCTAGGGTTAGACACACCCAGCGTCACATGATGAGGCTGCATCAGTGGAATCTGCTCTAAGTCAAATGAAATGAGGATCAAACCATAAATGAAGTTCTTCGTCCTTCCTCCCTTTTCTTTGTTCAATTGTTCCTTTATTTGGGAAAGTATAGCTTCAAACCAGTTGAAGACGATTGGCTCCATGCACTCTAGCACATACTGCATATATGATCTATTCTCTACATGTAGTGTAACGAAGCCGACAAGTTTTGCGATCATGAAAAGAATGGTTCTCAAAGGCAAATATCGAATGTCACGGATGTTTATTTTCCCATATTTTCTTGGGTCTGCCCCATAGCAATAAAACAAAACATAGTCTCTCACTGTCTCTCCTCCAACAGCAGACCCTAAGAGGAAAATGGCAAAGCCTCAACTCGACAAACCTGTGAGAAAATATATGTCCTCCATTGCAATGGGAACCACTTTGTTCCTAATGTGAAATGCCTTGATAGCCAGATCCCATGCTCAAACTAGGAACTCCAAGAGTTATATTTGTTTCCTCATCCCTGACAAGCGGAAGTACTTTAACAACCCACAATCTCTTAGGGCTCTTACTATACCCAGATCATTTAGGGAAACCTTATTCTGTTCTTCATTTTATCTTTCTCTCCATGTAATCGTCATTATAGTTCGATGGAATCCTGAAACATAACCATAAGACTCATTAGACTCCTTTCAATGCAAAAAATTAGACAAATTTTGGGCATAGTGCAAGAATAAAAAATGGAGATTTCACCCAACACAATCTTGAACAAGGGACAGTGCGTTGCATCCACAGCTAGACTTCAGTTTATGTGCTCCACAACACACTTTTCAATGCTCAAGGGTATTTTTCCCTCTTTGGAAGAAAAAATTACCTTAAGGGACCCAAAACCCTAAAAAATTGCAATGAAAGTAAATGAATTGACTACTGAAAGAAAGAGAGGGTTCATGGCACTAACCTAGATCAAACGATGATGAAAAATATCCATAGAATCAATTGCAATCATCAGCTGAATTTCAAGGGAAAAAACAAGTTCAGAGCTCCAAAATGCAAATGGTAACTATTGAATGGTAAAAATGAATGGTAAAATTCTTTAAATTAGTCATTTGATTATTTTCAAATCATATTTATTGCTGTGAATATGGTTTTATTTTATTTTTATCATGAAACAGGTATTTTTAATCCATTTGATGTTGTTCTGAACATGTTTTACAATTGATGAATATATTAGTCATGCATATTTATTTAAAGAATGATTTGACCACAAAGCATACTTTTATCCTTATTTTTCAAGCTTTGTTAAAAACGAAAAAGGACTTGAAGTGCACTTTTATTTCTTTTTTGAGCTTCTATAATAGCAAAAAAGGAACCCCTATAGTCTTCTTTCAGCTCTTTTCAGACTCCGATAATGTGAAAATATTGTCGAGCACTTGTCTTTTCGAGCTCATAAAAGTAAATGAATTGATATCTACTCAGTATAAGTTTAACCCTTTTCCAGACAGATATATTATTTATGAAAAGGAATACCTTAGTCAAACATGACTAAAGAGGTTCTCTCAGATATTATTTTACACTTTTTTGGATCTGAGCGACAACTTTACGAAAAAATACTTATTGAGTTTTTTGTCGTCCTCCTTTTAAAACTCTCTAAATATGAAAAAGGACTGGGCTACCACTATTGTTAGGCTCGTTAAAACATAAAATAGCAATGGGCTTGTCAATCATGGCAAGATTCAAGTTTCATTCATCGCTAGACTCGTTAAATTATTAAATAGTGATACATTATTCGCCCGAAGGGTTGAATTATAGATCAAGCATATGTTATCCTCCTCAATCTTATTAAAAAATAAAGAGGTACTGGTCGACAAATGACCGGGGAAAATTTGGGAAAGTGAACAGAAATTTTTACGATAGTAGGTCACTCTTGAACATGACACTTCACTCCATCATCATGATTGTTTGGGTTGGGTAATCTTCTTGACGGCTCATTCATACCTATGGTTCATCATACCTTCACTTTAGTTTTGGGTCAATGCTGCCAACTTATCTCAGTGTTGCTAATATGTTCAAGAGAAATAATCCAGTGAATATTTATCCTTTGGAAATACTTGTAAACCTTCATTCTCATGAAATTCATCCCTGCACATTGTTATATCAAGTCATAGTTTATCTTTGAAATCAGTAACTCCAATTTCAAAATAAAGTGGCTTCTTGTCGATGGAAAATCATCATCTAGGAAGTTCACTTAGAAACATCATATTCTAGTACCATGAGGCTTGTTACAGCATCGACAAGATCCTCGATTCTGGACTTTTGACCGAAAGGTTTTGTTTGGCGTTTGAAATCAAATCATCTATTCACACCTTAGAAAATGTACTACAGTGCCTTAAGGGCCATTGACATTAATGGTGGTTCTCTCGCATTTGTTAACAACTCACATCATTGGCTGGTAATCAAATGATGTCTTACCATGTTCGACTACAATTTATATATTCGTATGGCTAGACTTATACTCAAACGATCGAGTGAACGAGATAATAAGACCCCAAATCTAGTTTCAGCCATCCGAGCTACGATTTCAGGATTGTTGTACACATCATCTGTATAGTGACCTTACATATAGATTGTCATCGGAACATGGGCCTATATCTGTAGGCATGTCTGTATTGGGAAACATTACAATGTAGATGACTTTTTGCACTATATACATATTATTAGATAGTTTATGTGTTGAGCATGGGAATGCATTCCCTATGCAATTCATGATCAAGAGGATATATCATGATGTAATGTATTGTAATATTGATGCAGTTCGCCACTCTGCTTCAGCTCCAACCCATCACAGTGTAAAGCATCTCATTCAAAAAATATTGTTATTATTATTCTCACTTCATGCTTTAGGGGGAAATATGTTATAGGTCAATTTGGGCATCATTCCCAATGACCTGGTTAAACTAGAGATTATCCCCAGAACCAATGACTAGGTTCTATCATCCCCTATCATTTCAGTTACTACATGCCCTAATATAAATAACAAGAACAAATCATCCATGACTTCCATTTCAAGGTTTCCAAGATTTTAAGTACATGTTATATCACCTATGAGCTCACCAACATAGTCTCTAAAGGGGCTAAGTGCATTTCATATCCAAGTACCTCCATTCAAGTGTTCTCTGCAAAGAACTTCTCGACACTCAAGGGTGCGTTGATCAATCGGGAGCGAAATTCTCATTGTTCCAGAATCCTCACTTGGCCAGTGCCTTCTATAAGAGTGAATATGTGTTAGACTTTGAATCCATGTGTCCATTTGACATCTCTTAGCTTGGTAACATGTCTCACCTATTGTTATAAAGTCATTGATTATGAAACTGCCTTCAGCTCATCTAAAAATTGAGCACAGATCCTAGTGCTTGAGAAGTAAGAAATTGAGTAGAGAAATGCTGGTGGAATTTCATTTGAGGATTTGATTTGAGTGATATGTTGTTGAAGAGATGTTAATTGTGATGAGGTTAGGATGATGCTGGAGATGGTGACATCAAATCAATCACTGGTTGTAACCTCCCCTTCTATCCATTAATAAATATTGATCCTTATTTTCCCACATATGTATCTATATAAGCTTCTGTCTCTCATATTATGAATTATTATTTGATGTATATGGTTCATGTTTCATTGGTTTAACTAAATAACTTGAATAGGCATCTGCATATTACAATCTCTTTGTTGTTTCGTGTTTATTATTGCAGGAAATATGTGATCTAGCTTGGATTTGAAGCTACAGCAAGAGCGATAGAAGGAGAATAGGAAGCACTTGGACTCCAAGTAGGTTTCTTGATATATTTTGTGTGTCTATTTACTATTAGGAAAAATATCTACAAAGTCTTTAGCCTATTGTTATAAATGCATAGAACCACATTTAGGGAAGAATGTTTTATCCATAGTTCATAATTATGCATAACACAAGAAGATTTGGAATATCTTCGAGTGGGACTCAAGGGCATGAATCCGAGCAAGGAAAGATGGATAGAGATCATAAAAGTGAGGGAGTTGTACTCTCACCTGATATCTGTTTAAAAACAAAATTTTGTGGTACAAAACCTTTCAAGTGGAGAGGATTGATCCAGGAGTATCTCGTTCAGTATAGATCGACATAGTTTCAGTTTGTCTGATGTCTGATTCAGTTTTCAGTATCGTCATTTTCGCCAATGTCGTCCAAAGAAGAAGTCCTCAAGATGTCAAGTGGTTCGATTTCGTGATGTGATGGTGTAATTTGGTGTATAAAGGTTCATGGTGATAATGGTCCTAGCTTCTCTATGTTGAAATACCTTAAAAAATGTACTGACAAAAGACCTAATCCTAAACCTATGGGCTAATCCTAGCACTATGTCAAAACCTAGTTATAAGACCTAATGTATAATAACTAAGACCTTAAACCTAAAGTCCTAACGCAATTCTCCTATGGTACACAACATTGTAAAAAAAAACTATATTGTAAGACCCCTTTCAACCTTACATTACAAAACTATTGCAAAACCAAATGTAATACATTACAACAGCTAACCGCAAACCGTTTACCGTGTCGGAGTTTGAAATAGTTGTCATATGAACGGTGTGTTATGTTATCGTGCAGCCATAGATGACCATGGCTTATAAACCATGTCGAAACTGTGTGGAATAAAAACATGTGATAAGTGTTGAAACCGCAATGGTTAACTGCATCTGGGTTAACATTTATGATGACTGCATCGGAAGCTATTACATGTGAACGGATAAGTTGTGGAGATAGAGATGATCGTGACCGTCAGAGTAGGTCGCGGAGATAGTCGTTCCACTTATTCACATTCTGAACGTTTGTAGCCTCCGTTTAGTTAGGCTGACTGTCAGGGTTAAAGGATTATCCTAATTTTAATTTTTGGTTTTAAAATTAATATGCACTAAGGTTGAAGTTAATACACTTATCCAAAGTACTAAGCATCACTATGAGATAGAACCGAGACCACAAATCACCAAATCTGCTCAACAACCTGCCTAAATTAACATCAAGGAGTTTGATTTCAACATTATAAAAGCCATGACATTTTTCTTCGATGGACACATTGAGAGTTTTGGAGTTCAGATTCAGAGGGCTAGAGGCAGTGTTGTTTTAAGCATTGCTCGACCGTCCGGAGGCAGAATTGAGTGCAGAGACAGGCATTGGAAAGATAAGAGATATATCTTCTTGTTTTTAGAGACCTAAAGTTCTTGTGAGCATAATAAGTGTGGTGTTTTTTCTGTGTAAATACTTCCTCAGATCAATCCTAATAAAGCGGGCGCCCATCTTGAAAGCAGACCCAGAGACATAGTCCACTAGGGATGAACTCCATAATCAATGTTTATTGTTTCTTCTCTCTGTTATTTCCTGTGTTTTCATTCTTAATTTTCTATTGGTTTATGTCATGAATTACTTCCTTCAGTCTTCCACATTAAATAAGTCATTAGCTAATGATCAATTCACTTAAGGGAAAACTAATCAAACTATCTCAACACATAATCGATCACATTTAGATCAAACGTTTAGGCGCATTCAAGCACTAGAAAGGAAACCAACAATGACCCACCATTTGGGGAAGGAATGAAATTAATTTATAGGTAGGCTAGACAGGTTAAGGATCCACAAAAGAAAGAGGAAGGTCCATATCTTAAGGGGAAATTCCTTAAAGGTAGGATCAATGACTCAAAATGTGATAACTTGACTCAATCACCATCCAACTAATACTAGACTTGCGTTCTCGAGACTCCTAGAGGAAGAAGCTTCTGCTCTATTTTTGGAGAACCTCCTTGAAGAGGACCCACATGAATTTTAACTTTAATTCCCGTGCTTCCAACGATGTTTACCAGTTACACACAGGGTGACAAGCACAGGGGCATATAGGGAAGAACTGTGCTAGGGCTGCAAATTATGGTTCTTACAAGCTTTCTCTAGAATTTTTGTAATTCAATGTTGATGCCTCATAATTTTGTTGCCACAACATGGGGTAAAACCACCCAGTACATACCTTAGAGAAGGTCCTTTTCCATTTGGTGTGATGGCTTCGACTGGGGATGAAGGGACTAGTTTCCCAAAAAGGATGATTTTGGGGTGTGTTTTGTTTATATGACATGCAATGGGAAATTATTTTATTCTATCACATGCATTTATATAACACTTATCTATTCTACTATATACCCGGGGTGTTTCTTCCTTTATGCGATCTAAAAATATATCTTTCAACTATTAGTAATGAATATTATTTAACAGTTGAAAGAGATGAAAATTATGTAATGATGTTTCTTTTAACAAAATAGTTTGATTAAAATAATTTTGAAAAGTGCATCGCATTCATATGTATAATTATATATCAGATAAGAAATCATAGACAAATATTACTACAGAAGTGCATTTAACATTAATTTATGATAACAGTTCAAATATATAATGCAAGTAAAAGATAACTATCAATTTAGAAGGAAAAAATTAATAAAAATGAATAGAAGTACCATATATATGAAGCCCTACTCTTATAAACTGACAGTATATTTTCTGCTCCTCTTCACTTTCAAGCAATTTAAAGAGTACAATAGTGCAACATCAATTAAACAGCTTCAAATGTCAAAAGATAACAGATTTTGTTCCATTAATCCATCAAAGCATTTACAAACTTATAGAAGTGCATTCTTTGAAATTTTTTTTGAAAATTTTTTGGACCCTTCTCTAAATGCATGAGAAGGGTTTAAATACTAAGCTAAAATATGTTTAAAAATATATTATTACATAAAAATAGAGGAGGTTTCAAACAACAATCCTCGTAAAGAGAAAACTTCAACTACAATCTAGAAAAATAAAGTAACAATATAAATATGAGCGTTTATCCTCCTTTTGGATTTGATCCCGAAGTTGACAAATATCTAGCATAGGTTTAAGTTGAGCTAGATGCAAAATTATTGATCCGACTTGGCCCTTGAATACTGCATTTGAAAGTGCTGGTTGCGACCTTTTTGTTGAAGCAATTAATGATTATAGGGTTTGGTATTGATGATAAGGTTTGATCAGAAAATTCCAATAATTTACTTGATCGAACTTATTTACTTTTTTAATCATTCTTCCTACATTTTTGTCCATTATTTCCACTATGCTTCTAACGAATTGATTTCAGAGAGAACTTGAGATGTGGATTCTTTGATAAGCTCAGCTTTCAAAAGTTGTTCACAAACAGATTCAGTAATTTCCTTTGTTAACCTTGATTCTTTTGATGCTGCCTTGTCTGCTTGTCTTTGTTGTGCTTACCAATCCTTAAATAAAATTTCCTTTTCAAATTTATCTACCTGTGGTAGATTAGCTTCCTTTCCCGAGTCTGATGCTTTCCATTGAATGGATTAATTAATTTTCTTCTCAATTTTCTCACACTCAAGTTTCTTGATAGCCAATTGCACGATTAGGATTTCACTTGAATCATAATAAGAGCTAGTGATTGAAGATTGTTGGAAAAATACTTCTTGTTTATGCTTTAACTTAGCATTCATTTCCAATGCTTCTCTTATGAATTGCTCTACCTAGGGCTAGATTTTTAATTTTTTTATTGCTGCTTCCAGTTGTGTTTGATTTTATATAAGTTGCACCTGATGCTACAAAGTTAATCTTTCAAAATCCTTTTGAAACCAAGACATTTTAAATTCCATTTTCCTACTGGAGTTAAGCTTTTCTTTCTCTAACAATCTTTCTAAATCTTGTATTTTGTCTTCTCTTTGCTTAAGTAACAATTGAATTTTTGTGGCCTTGTCAATAGTGGCAGTAGCATATGCCCCTACAAACTGTGATAGCTTAGTTAAATGTTCATTGGGATCAGCTAGAGGATCCTTCAATAGAACATCAACAAATTAATTTTTAAGATTTGAAATTGTATCATCCATTCTTCTCCTTTTACTTATCTTGACTATAGTCTTATGACTAGGACTGTAGAAGACATCTAATGAAGTAATTTATTCAAATTTTAAAACAATCTGCTCTGTAGGGTAGGAAAGAATGATCTCTCGATCATGAGTTTCAGGTACCTCTTGTAGCGGAGTTGCAGTTTTCACTAATTTCTGAGAATGCTCTGGTGTCTGAAAATTGGTAGATTGATCAGCATTAGGATTTGGTTGTGACATTTGCAGTGCCTTAAAAAAAATTTCCCGTTCATTCATCAAATCCTTTAGCTGAGATTTTTCTGCCTGATCAAGTGTATTTTGGTTGTGCTGAATTTCTTGGGAAGATGATCCAGTTCCATTAATTCCTCCTTTCTCTTCGATTTCAATCTCTTCGATTACTTTATCAGTTACCTTTTCTAGGCTTTCATTTCTATTTTCAGATTCATTATTAGAGTGATTTGAATTCCAAGATTAGATGTTCTGCTTGCCTTGACTCATCTTTAGACTTGTCTTTAGATTCATTATCCAACATAATACTTGGAGTCGGTCCATTGACATCTTCAATAGTCGATAAGTCCAAAGGAATCCTTTCCAATCTCTTGTTTCGGTATTCTTGGAAGGCTTCAAAGTCATCTTGATTGAGATGACTGGATGCAATTTTTAGTACGTGTAAAATTTTTGATGCCATGAATGAAATTGTCAAATATATCTATCTCTTTCAAAATGGGCTTCAATTTCAGCTCTATGGAGAAATTATTAAGTACATCATTGGGGACGTATGGCTGCTTTGTCATTACAACCAAATTAAATAAATTAACATTTGAAACTTCCTTGAAGGTATGCCCAATATCAAAAAGTGAAAAATTGCCGCACTGCGAAGGGAAATTAGGCCAAATGGCCTTCTTGGCGTCTTTGAGTTGTTTCGAAATACCATTTAGCACAAGTTGGTAAGCAATTTCTCTAGCAACTAGCTTTCCGGGAACATAATAGGGCAGGATGTGGGGAAAAGCATAACTCCCGAAAAATCTGACGTAGGTGAAATTTTCTTCGGTAAACCATCTGAAAACGAGGAAAATGTATGTATTATCCTCTCTAGAGATCCTAGGGGCATTCTGATTAAATGTAATATGGTGCATTGGTAGCATGAATCTATGGAAATTTTTTTTTAAATGTAAATGAAAATCTAACTCCCAAAGGGCTCTATGGTAAATATGGATTGTAGTGGGGTCTTCGGTTGTCCATTTCCATCCCATGGTAGGAAAACTTGAAAAAAAAATTACATCCATGACATAGGAACTCATGTAAAAGGGGGGTATTTCCCTAGAGGAAACACTTCTTTTAATTCTATACTCCATGATATTTCTGGCCAAATTATTAGATAGAATATTTTCCCAATTCATAATTAAAGAATTGACTATTGCATCAATTAACGGGACCCTGTCTACAGAAAACCTAGTGCTATCAGGCTTTGCAAACAATCTACACAACATTCCATCAGCATAGAAATAAGGGGAAGGAATTTGTGCTATCAGGTATATAGCGAGTTTATCCCGTTTCAGCTTGCCTTGGTCATCCTTCCATTCCTTTATAACTTTCATTAGGTATGGATGTTTCTTTGTAAAGCTTTGGACAAAAGCTAAATTATCATAGTTCCACTGTGGGATGGGTAAGTGGTAAATTGTACTCAAATCTTTTATCGTGAATGAACCAATATTCTCGTCCTTTGAATTCTTAAATGTCATATCTCCTATGTTCAGGTGGTAAATTACCCACTTAACCATATATGTATAGTGAAGGATCTTCAACCTCGTTTCTACTTTATGAAGGAATGAGCATGAAACATTGAAATAAGACGGGTCTGAAGAAACTAACGTCCCTGCTATAGAAACTTTGATTATTACCCTTGGGTATTCATTCTCAAAGAGTTGATACATTGCCTCCCACAAGGAACTGCTGCATTCCTTGTTGCAAGATATATTTGAGAATAAGGCAGACATATCTCAGTCTTCAGTAGATGATGCTTGGGTAATTTCCTTTCCTTTCTTTTTCATCCCTGTTATCCTTGCTCCATTAAGCAGTTTCCTGAATTCAATTGAACAGAGAAAAATTTAGATCTGAGGTGAAAGGAGAGAAGGATAGATTTAAAAAAATATAATAAAAAATCTGGTGTTCAATCATTCAAAACACGCTCAAAGGAGATATCAATCTTTCAAACCTTACTCCCATTAAATGTCGTTAATCACCCATAATTCTTCCTATCAAATATCTTACACACCTTTAGGTAAAATGTCCATTCGATCAATTTAAGACATTAGATATTAAATCCGATTGATTAGATATGAATCATTTTGCACACTTGAGAAATAACTATCAATATCGCATATTGCAACTCTAAACCATTTATATTAGTTATGTTTTCCGTTAACAATGAATTTCGCGAAATGTGATCTATGCAAATCACTTATCACAATTTCCATACGGTAATAAAACTTGCATTTGGTTATTCGATGTGAAATGTGAAGTGTGCTAAGGAATCAAGATGATGCACTTTATTGGACATTTTGAAGTTTAATAATTTATTTTATTAATTCATCAGGTTCGAATCATCGCAACCTTTACCAAATTGTCATAATTTGATTGTTTTTAAAAGGCGCGATGTGATTTTCTTTTAAATAAATGTTTAAATATTTTCATAAAGGGAGTTTTATATAACTCGAAAAAGGCTTAGCGCATATTGCAGCTCGCAGCACTAAATATGTTTTAAGTTGTTAGGCTTGTAGGCTATGTGATTTGCGATGAGTGTTAACAAATCAAAGGGAAAAGGGAAAGAACTTTATTTCCTAAATTTTTTAGACTTAGGCTAAGATAAAATCAAACAAATAAATTTCCTATTTATTTTATATGGTCCCTATTTAGTGAAAATAAATGGGGGGTGTTGTATAGTACAACAATTGGTGATTCACTTGGGAGAGCTAGCTATCTCTGATCAGTTTTTTGAAATTTTTAAAAGTTTTTTCGAAATAAAAATATTTGCAGGAATTAATTTCAATAAATAATATCTCACTAAGCAACAAAATATCTCTTAATTATAATTCATAAGAATTCCTCTTTAAAGATAAAAGTATGAGTATCTATATCAGTCTTTACTCAGTTCAAAAAGATGAAGTAGGTGGTTCTTTTAGATTAGATTTATAAATATATACTCTTTTATCACAGGTAAAGCCTCTGATCCAATATGCAAGTTAAGCTTTTGGCAGGGTTACCTTTTACCCAACAATGATTCATTGTCCCATCCAGTATTTCCTACAATCTTCAAAAATAAATGCCAACTTTATATACTTAATTTCTTTTTTAGAACTTGTTTTCTTTTTCTTTTGGATACTTTCTATTGTACTTTTATTTAATTAAAAGCCATTGCCTTGGCTTGGTAACCAAATATGAAAATTCCACTCACTCGTTGTAATTTAACTGATCAAGCTGGCTCAAGACAAGACCCCTTGTCCTCTTGATATAATCTCAAGTCATTACCCTATTTTGGTAGGCAGTATTAGTAATGTCAGTTCAACTATTTTCCTATGAACATGCTAAACAAGCTCTTGATGAGACTTATTATCTTCTAAGATTTTTAGCAAAATTTTTTGAACTTATTTCTAAAAATTTATAAGTTTTCCTGGATGGGGTGAATCATTATTCCTTTGGAGGATTGTGGATGATAATTTTTTGAGTTTTAAGATTTTTTATCTGTAAAAGAGTCTTTACTATGTTAAAGATTCTTTTCTTAACTGATAATAGAGTAACCATGCTTTATAAATATTCGATCTCATCAAAGAATAAATAACTTCAGTGAAATTACATCTTTCAATAAAATAGAATCTATTTTATATTCGAATATTTCAATTGTTTCATTAACATTTATTATTTCTAAAAGTGATAAATTAGAAAGATTTTCTGAGATGTCTTATTGAAAAGCCAAAACTCAATACTATGCAACTTTTATTTTCCTAAGGAAATGAAAAGACAATAATATACAGGGAATAGAAGGGATTACATCCTATGAAAAGTATTTATTTAAAATCTTCCCATTAACAGGAAAAGAATCTTTTTTTTCTTTATAGATCTTGCAATAAAAATGTTGATGGGCCTATTTCCTCAATGATTTGAAATGGACCTAGCCACAGTCTTTGAAATTTTGTGTGTTTACCTTTTTCCTCATGTCATTTGTCCCATTTCAATACCAGATCACCAATTTGAAGTTTTTTTGGAGTGACAAAAGTTGAACCAAATGAAACTTTTAATATCTATTGATGATGTGCATGAGTAAATTTATCTTTTTCTCTTTCTTATTCAAGCTTAGGAATTTGAAATTGTCTTACTTGCAAGGAAGAATAAGGAGATTCATCAATAAATTGAACTAAGGCAAGAGAAGGAAAAATTACATTGGTAGGAAGAACAACTTATTTTCCATAAAAAAGATTGAATGGAGAAGTGCCAATGGAGGCCTTCTGAGTTATTTGGTCCGCCCAAAGAGAAAATGTTAATGACTTATGCCAATTTCGTTGGTTTTGATCAACAGTTAGTTTGATGATTATAATAAGGCTTTTATTTTTGGATTATGCTAAACCATTTCCTTGCGGTTAATAATTTCAGAATACTTAAGTTTAAAACCTCTTTTGATTGCAAATTCTATCATAGCAGCTCTCGAGAAATAAGATTCATTATCCAACATTAAAGAAGTAGGTAAACCAAACCTAGTTATAATAAATTGATCAATGAATTCAATAATATTCTTAGAGTTGGCTACCTTTAATGTAATTTCTTCCTCCCATTTAGTAAAATAATTTGTAGCTATGAGAATATATTTATGCTGGTTGAAAGAGTTAGGAACGATCTCACTGATTATATCTAATCCCCATTGCTCAAATGGTTGTTCGATATTAACTAGCTGTAATGGGAAGGTTGGTTTCCTTTGTCTTCCAGATGCACTTTAACAAATGTTTCATTTTCTTTCATATTCATGGGAATATTTGAAAAATGTAGGCCAATAGTAACTTGCATGTAGGATTTTATGTGCTGTTGTATTTCCTCCAAAATTTCCTCCAGCTGGTCCATGATGGAGTTCCTGCGAAACTTTCTCTACTTCAGTTTTCTCTAAGCATCTTAATAACACATAATCAAAGTTTCTTCTAAACGATGCGTAATTTATTATTTCATATTTCTTAGCCCTTAATCTCAAAGCATGTTTTCCTTTATAACTGAGTTGGGTTGGGGCATATCCATTTTTAAAATAAAACTTGAGATCAACGTATTGATATTGCACATCATTGAGGCTTACCTCTAATATTTTCACATTATTACCTGAATCTGCCTTTGATGATAAATGGGATTCTCCTATTAGAATTCTGCAAAAACATTGACCTCTAACAATTTTAGAACTTCTAATTTCTACATCATATTCTTATAAATAAATAACCCAGTTAGCCCTTTTCTCTCCTAATTCTCTTTGCATGAATATTTGTCCTATGGCAGTGAATGGAACTATTATTTTTGTGTGATTTTTAAGGAGAAACGACCTAAAATGATTTATAGATTTAAAGACAGCAAATTCTTGTTTTTCAACAGATGAATAATTTAGTTCCGCGCCTTGTAAATTGGAGCTGAAAAATGATATTGGTGCTTCCATTTGTTGGTCATTAAGTTGTGTTAGAACAACAACGTAAGATGTATATGATGAGAAGGTGTATAAAGTAAAAGGATTAAGAAAATTGGGGGTAGTCGGGAATGTAGCATTGATAATGGATTGTTTGATTAAATCAAATGCTTCTCTTTCATTATGTCCCCATTTAAAGACTGATTTTTTCTTAATCATGGTTTTCAAAGGTAAAAATATTTGCTAAAAGTCAGGGAAAAATCTATTTACAAAATTTATCTGTGCAAGAAACAACTACATAGTTTTCTTGTTATGAGGAAAAGGAATTCTCCTAATCTCTTTGATTATTTTAGTATCAATATAGATACCTCTCTTTGACATAATGAATCTTAAAAGGTTTCCTTCATCTAAAGAAAAATATGAATTCTTTGGGTTTAATGAAATTCCATACTTTTTACATTGTTCAAAGACCTGCTTTAGGTCATTCACATGATTGGTTGCTTGTCTAGAAAAGTCTATAATGTCATCTAGATAAATAACCACTAATTTGTTGATGAGTCCTCTAAAATATATGTCCATGGCTCTTTGAAAAGTGGCACCTGCATTGATTAAACCAAATGGCATCTTTTGATAGGTGTAAGTTCCCCACTTAGTCCTGAATGTAGTCTTTAATATGTCATATCGATGTAAAAGGATTTGATTATATCCTGAAAATCCTTCTAGAAAAGAAATAAGTTCAGAACCAACTATGGTTTTGGTAATGGAAAATTGTCCTTTTGACATGCTTCGTTTAAATTCCTAAAATCAATACAAATCATAGTATCACCATTTTTCTTCCTGACAGGAACCAAATTTGAAACCCACTTAGAACCTCTAACTGGAAAGATGATCTTTACTTTGAGGAGTTTATTTAGCTCTGTTTTGATTTGATTTTCAAGATTTGGGTGAATTTTCCTCAAATTTTGTTGTATAGGTTTCTCATCTGAAATCATAGGAATAGTGTGTTGAATAATATAAGTTTCATATGCTTTAAGTTCAGTGTAATCCCAAGAAAAAACACTCTTTTATATACTTAATAACTTGAAAAATGATAATCTTTCATTAGAAGATAGACCAAGACCTAAATTAACATTTTGAGGTTTATCATCAGTTCTGGGATTTACTAGCTCAAATTTTAAGGTAGAAATTTGAGTTTTAGACTTATTAACTCTTTAAACCTATATTTTAGATCATAAAGGTCTTATAATTGACAACTAACTTAGGAATTAGATTTTTAGCTTGTTGATCCTTTATCTAAGTGTCATGTTCATTTTCATATAAAATTTGATTATCATGATATCCTTCAGATGTAAGTAAATATATGATATATGAATCATTATTAAATACTCTCCAATTTGTAATATTGTTAGGAACATATGGTATAAAAATAAATTCAATGGAAAATCTATCAGGACTAAATTCTTGAGATGGAATTAATCTCGATGCTACATTAGCTAATAAATCTGCACTAGCAGTTCGTATTCTAGGTATGGAAGAAATATTGAAAGCTAAGAAATGAATGCTCAATTCTTGGACTAATGATTGGTCATGATTTAAATGTCTAGAATGACAATGGATGGTATTTCTTACATGTTCAACAATGATTTCTGAATCTCATAGGACTTTCAGATATTAGATGTCGAGATCAATTTCTTTGTACAAAACTTGGATTAATTCTTCGTATTCTTCTATATTGTTTGTGCAATCGAATTCAATTCAGCAAGCTAACATGATTTTTTCTCCTTCTGGGCTTATTCAATACAGCCAACTCCTAAACCATCTTAATATTCAGAGCCATGAAAATAAAAAATCCAAAATAAACAATTAACTATTGGTATATCTACAAAAATTTTACATTTCAAAGCATCTATCTAGGAAAAATTCTTGATTTGAGAGATAACTCCATTATCGAGAAAGAGTGATGGTTGAGCATTAAAATTTCCAATAAATGATTCGGCCAAGTAATTTCCAATAACATTATTATTGAATTCTATTGGCTCGTTTACCCCTTCAAGATTAGTGACTGTGTTATCACTCAGTAATTTCTCAAGGTTAAAGAAAGAATTTACTGAGGTAACCACAAACCTACTTTTAAGCCTTAGGATCTAGTCTTCCCAATTCTTAGAGAGGGCTCTCTCTATATGATTTATCTTTGTTGATTGTATTTTATTTTAGGCTAGTTATGTAGGGTAAATTGGTTTTGGGTTTTGATTTGATTTGGTGGTGAAATAACTTACTTAGATGGATAGCTATAGGTTTGTATCCCGTTGGGAAAATGGATTCAATGTGTCAAGAAGTAGGATCAAGTTATAAACTGAAATGTTTACATGGAAAAATAGTTGAGTCACTTCAGATCTTCAAGGCTGATCGTGAAAATGGTTTTGATCCAGATAAAAGAGCAATTAAGGGTTCTTAAATCCAGATTATGAGTGAAAATGATGTAGGGGCATTAGGCCCAAGGAAATATTTTGTATATATATAGGCATAGGGGGTCTTATCTTTTACTTTCTCATGTAATTATTGAATAAATTAAGTTATTCTTAGTTAAATATGGAAAAAAAGTAACTGCTTGAATGATTAGTGGGCACATGAAGGGGTAGTTAGTTTCAGTTGTCTAGGGACTAGGCTAAATTTAGAATTGTAGGAGTTCAAGAGTTCTGTCGAGACACTAAAGAATCTGAATCGATTCTTTAGTAGTTTTGTATAAAAACAACTCTCTCTGGCAGAGTCCATAGACTTGCATAGAGACCAGTAGAGAGCTGCATAGACCAGGATAGTGAGGTCGTGGAGTTGAATACCTGGCCGAGATAGGAAGTCTGTAAGAGAATTTATTTAATGAGGAAGAATTTTTCTAGTACCACTATGCATTTGTCGAGTTAAATCATGTGTGAATATATATATATATGTGTTCTTGATGAACGATAATTAATTTCTGTGTAATTGAGTTCGAATTCAATAAGCAAGGATATGAGAATTAGAGTGATAGAACCATGTTAAGAGCCCGTGCCAATAGACTGTGTGTCAATGAGCGATTGTGTGACAATGTCGTGGTTGAGAATCGTATGTAATTAATTTCTGTGTGTTAAACTGATTTTTATTGGGGTTAACGTCCTCTGTGCGAAGGCTTCTTTGATTTTCTGAATGTATTCGAATGAATCCCTATGTATAGGTTAAGGAGAGGAGGATTATACCCTCGAAGCCTGTTGAGGCAAAACAAAACTACTCCATGGAAGATAAGACCAAGCCTACATTGGCATTGGAGGAGAGAATGTAAATATGCCCTTGAGCTGGAGCGCAAGTCTTTGACTGAATAAATAAAGGTTGGTGCATAAAAAGGTGAAGTTACAACAGATTGAAGGGAGGCAAAATTCAACGAGCGATATAACGGAACCTCGAGCCAGGAAGAAGCGGAACCCCGAGGAGAGTGAATAGTAAAGGTGGAATTCGGAACATTTTTTGGTTTTCGCGCAAGTTCACAAGTGGTAAGTTTTTTTCATAAAATCAACGTGATATCCCTTTTTGGACGACACGTGGCTTAGAGCGGTTATTGAAAACCACTCTCATCGCATTTTTTTGAGCCTTTAAAGCTCAGACCAAAAAAAATTTCGATATTCACTTACGCCCGTTCGATCAACGGTTGGAGCGCGATGAAAGTTGGGCCTTCAGATCCATTTGACACTTAATGCAAGGTAAGAAGCAGTGGGGCTCGAACATTTCAAAGGTTAGTGCTAGGGTTTTAATTCTAAGTCCAAGGTCCGTCAATGTTTCTTTAACGTTGAGTGAGGTGTATATATATATATATATATATATATATATATATATATATATATATATATATATATAAGTGGTGGTTGGTCTTTTATTAAAGTTGTGATATAGATATATAAGGGCACGTATTTATATATGGTGATATTTTAAATGATGCAAGGTTCCGTTGGGTTTCTCATGCGAGAGAATATTATGTGCATTGTATTTCCAAGGGTCGAACCATGGTATAATGTTAAGTGTTAAGGTTAAGTCTTAGAAGGTTGAATGTCGGCTAGTAACCTTTGGATACAATACAAAAAGATGGGTTTTCAAACATGATTAAAGTGTTTTATTAAAAGGACTGAGGTTTAGAATAAAGAGAGGGATATAGACTCGAGCAATTAAAAGATTGCTTGGTATGGTGGGTTAATTCCTAAGTGGCATATATTGATGCGAGAACATATTAATGAATTGTGGGTCCGAATAGTATTTGGATTAACGAGGGCATGTTGATCGATTATATTTGGGTGTATAACTGCAAGGATGAAATGTTAATTTCAAATTGGTGAGGAGGGTTTATTAGAAGGTCTAAACCCCAAGTAAAGAAGAGGCGCTTCCATATTTATTTAAATTTCCAGGAATTAGAGTATTGAAATTTCCAGTTAGAAAATTTAGAACACTGTGAGGTTGCCAAACTGTGGAATTGTTTGGGAAATGA
Organism: Pinus albicaulis; assembly: GCA_034641835.2. Lineage (NCBI taxonomy): Eukaryota > Viridiplantae > Streptophyta > Pinopsida > Pinales > Pinaceae > Pinus > Pinus albicaulis. The sequence continues at coordinate 1,618,547,547 of CM076582.1, forward strand.
ATTTTGAAGGCATTTTGTACACAGCCTGGGTTATAAAATTGTGAGGAACAGGGACTGTGGGTTTTACCCACATCATAGTGGTATCAGAGCCAGAATTGGAACAACTCTTTGAAAATTGATTTTTGAAATGCACATGTACTGAAACAGGAAAGAAAAGTTGATTTTTAAATCTGTTTAACAAAATTTACAGATTTTATTGAGTATGCAGTGAAGGTATTTAGATTTGCAGAATCTGAAGCTGAAGACAAAGAGTCTTGAAGATTGCAGCAGATAAAGATGCAGTGCAGGTGAAAGAAGAATCAAGATCATTCAAGGATCTTGGGAGGTGAGTTGATGAGCCTTATTTGACTCTGTTTTGAAGGATATTGTTTACAAAATTCAGAGTGCAAGCAATTGAGGGAGAAATCTCACCAGAAGCAGATCAAAAGCTTTGAGAGCAGTGATAGAAGAGTCCAGCAAGGGATTCTAAGTGAAGAAGAGTGTGGCAGAACCTGGAGGATTCCCAACAGAGGTTGGAGGAAAGAAGAAACAGATGTGTTCTTGAGAGAAAGTTGCAGAGTCAAGCCTAGAGAGCAGAAGAGAGTGCTCAGAAGGTTCCAGAGAGAGTGAACCAGTACTTGCCAAAAGCCGGATCTGGAGGAAGGGATTGGTGAGGTAAGTTGCAGTAAGAGAGCTTGCTATTGCATAGGCTTGGTGCAGCTTGTGAGTGAAGAACTCATGGAGGATAAAATGGCTACTAACAGCCATAATAGAGATTGCAGAGGTTCTGAGAGAGACCACACCAGGAGAGTGAGAGAAGATGCCAAAGCAAATGGCATGAGGAAGAAACTCACTGATGAAGAATATTGGAAAGAGATAGCTGAGATCAGTAAGCATATTTATGAACTTGAGAGGATGATAGAGGAAAAATAGAGGGTTGGTGGGCTCATGAAGAAGAGGGTAAAGTGGCAGAGGCCACAAATGAAGAAAGAGAAAATGACAAATTCTTAGCAGAAGGAGAGATTACTCGGGATGATTGGGTATTTGCAGAAGGACTTGAAGACTGAAACTTCAAGTGAGACCAAGGGGTCCAAGGGCCTTACATCTGAAAAATTTTGTATGTTTGCAGGAAGAACATGTGGAGAAGATCAAACTACTGATGTTGTCACTAAGGAAGAAAATGGAGAAGCTAGATGTTTTGAAATCGTCCGTGCATAGCTGGAGAAAGGTTTTGCTTTCCAACATGTTGGAAGCATAGGAGGTTTAATTTGTGATGATAGCTAGAAGCTAGAAGTTGGATAGCTTGAAGAGGCTGAAGAGAAGACCATTGAAGAATCTCTTAAGTGTATAGAAGACTTGGGACAACAAGAAGATTTGATGATCAAATCATCAAATGAGACCATGAGGTCTTATGGTTTTATAACTGACAAGTTGTGTGTGAATGTAGGAATTGATGAAGATAGTTCATATGATGAAACTGTGATAAATGAAGCTAAAATTTTCCAAGCCACATATGATGATTACCTTTCAGATGAAGATCAGATTGTGTTATTGCAGCAAAAGGAATTCATAAATTCCTTGTTTTATAAAAGAGATTGCTTCAATGAGGACATGATAACTATGTCCAAGGATGACCAATTTTTTATTAATGTTGATGATGAATAATTGTTTTTGTTAAATGGAAAAATGGAGAGTGACGGAAAGATAGCTGAGGTTATTGCAGAGATGGAAAATCAGAATTCTATACTAATGAAGGCTGAGGAGATAGTGACAGCAGGAAACTTGACTTGTGAAGATAGTATGAATGTTTTCTCTGATGAGATGCCAGGATTGTGGCATGAGTTAAGTGTTCTGGAGCAGAGGATAGAAACACAGTGGAAAGGTGTTCAGATTGTAATGACAGAGATGAGTGAGAATGAGGAATTTAATTTTTATGAACTGGAACGGAGAGACATCCTTGAAGAGGATGATGTAGAGGAGAGACTAGATGACAGTCTCAAGAATTGTTTGAAGAATTGGAATCAGCATACTGATGTGCTGATTGAAAAGAAAAGAATTTTGGGACAACATACTAGAATGCTGGCAGAAAAGAGAAAGGCACTAAGGCCTTATGAATTTTGTTTTGACAATTTTTTGGTGAATGCAGATCCTGTTGATGATGGATAAAAATTGGCAGCATTGGGAATTCAATTGAAAGAGAAGGAAGAAGATTATATGGGAATTTTTGATCCTTGGAATGGAGAAATTGAGCTTCTGGAGAATATGCTGGATCAGTAGGATTTTGTGCAAGAGAGGAAACCTAATTTTAGAATTGGGGATTGCAGAATGTGAAGACACAATGGGATGAAGATAGAGAGGAATTGGTGATGGAGTCATCAATTGAGACCATTGGGTCTTGTAGTTTTGAAATTAAAAATTTGGCTATGTTGATAGGTATGGCAGAGAACAATCCATCTTTTGGAGTTGTTTTGAAGGATGATGAATTGTTACAGAAGGAGGGAGGTGAGGCTATCATGCCTCCTGTAAAGGAACTTATTATTTCTGCAGGTGACAAGGAAGAATTGGATTTTTCGAATAGCCAAGAGAAGATTGGAGAGAAGACTGTATGGTAGATTTTTGGGGCTGCTACAACAGTAGAGAATCAGAGTTTTACCATGATGGAAGATGAAAATGCAATGTTTGAAGAGTTTGATGTGATTAGCAGAATCCATCAAGAGAATGAAAGGTAGTTTCTGAAGAATTCCAAGGCATAGGAAGAAGAACATGCTGAATTCGAATTATAGCATGTTGATGATGTGAGACAAGTGCAAAGTGAATGGCTGAATTGTTTGAAGAAAACATTAAAAGAAGAGAATGAATTAGCATAACAACAACTTGGGGTGTTGCTGGAAGAAATGTTGGAGCAACAATTTGAAGTGTTTCCAGGTGAAGAGACACCAAGGTTTTATAATCTTGATGTTTGTCTTACAATTGTAGTTACTGATGGAAGGACTAAGGCATGTTTAGTCCAGAAGATAAGAGGAGATGTTAGTGACTGGAAATTTAAACACCATTCCAGAAATTTACTGAAGACAATGAATGAAGAAATTTTCCTAGATGACAATCAACAAGAATTTTACTATTGCAGAGAGGGTATGGATGATTGGGTGGCAGTTAGAGCGAGGGCTAGAGCAACTGCAACCAGTAGTAAGAGTCAAGTAAGCATGGCAGTAAGAAGAGCTACAGATACAGCTAAAGCTAGCACAGGAGCTAGGGCAGCAGTTAGAACTGAAAAATTAAGAGTTCAACAAACAAGAACTCAGCAAGCAGGAGCAGAAGGAAGAATTTAGCAATCAAAAGGAAGTAGTGTCCAGCAGTCAGAAGACATATTAGATGAAGAAATTGCATTGATAAGAAGGCTGATGGTGAGAGTTTTTGAGGAAAAGACAACATCAAAGAAACAAGGAAGCAGCAGCAAAAGAAAAACATAAATAGGATGTAAAAGTGCAGCCAATGGAAAGCTGCAGCATAAAGTATGGAAGCCATGAGGAATGCAAAAGAAGAACACTGTAACAGATGACCAGTTGCAAAAAAAGGCGTGGGATCCAGGAAGATAAGAATGGAACACATGATCAGGAGATCGTGAACCATTATAACCTGGGGAGTCTGATGCAGGGGCATTAGGCCCAAGGCAATATTTTGTATATAGATAGGCATAGGGGGTCTTATCTTTTACTTGCTCATGTAATTATTGAATAAATTGAGCGATTCTTAGTTAAATCTGGAAAAAATGTAACTAGCCGAATGATTAGTGGGCACATGAAGGGGTATTCAGTTTCAGTTGTCTAGGGACTAAGCTAAATTTAGAATTGTAGGAGTTGAAGAGTTCTGTCGAGTCACTAAAGCATCTAAATCAATTCTTTAGAAGTTTTGTATAAAAACAAGTCTCTGTGGTAGAGTCCATAGACTTGCATAGAGACCTGCAGAGAGCTGCATAGATCGGGATAGTGAGGTAGTGGAGTTGAAGACCTAGCCGAGATAGGAAGTTTGTAAGAGAATTCATTTAATGAGGAAGAATTTGTTCAGTATCACTGTGCATTTGTCGAGTTAAATCATGTGTGAATATATATATGTGTTCTTGATGAACGGTAATTGATTTCTGTGTAATTGAGTTCGAATTCAATAAGCAAGGATATGAGAATCAACGTGATAGAACCATGTTAAGAGCCCATGGCAATAGACTGTGTGTCAATGAACGATTGTGTGACAATGTTGTGGTTGAGAATCATATGTATTTAATTTTTGTGTGTTAAAATGATTTTTATTGGGGTTAACGTCCTCTATGTGAAGGCTTCCTTGATTGTCCGAATGTATTTGAATGAATCCTTATGTATAGGTTAAGGAGAGGAGGATTATACCCTCGAAGCCTGTTGAGGCAAAATAGAACTACACCATGGCAGATAATACTGAGCCTACATTGACATTGGAGGAGAGAATGTCAATATGCCCTGAAGCCAGAGCGCGAGTCTTTTATTGAAGAAATAAAGGTTGGTTCATAAAAAGGCGAAGTTAAAACAGATTGAAGGGAGGCAGAATTCAACGAGCGATAGAATAGAACCTCGAACTAGGAAGAAGCGGAACCCTGAGGAGAGTGATCAGTAAAGGTGGAATTCAAAACATTTTGTGGTTTTCGTGCAAGTTCACAAGCAGTAAGTTGTTTTCATAAAATCAATGCGATATCCCTTTCTGGATGACACGTGGCTTAGAGCACTTATTGAAAACCACTCTCATCGCGTTTTTTTGAGCCTTTAAAGCCCAGACCAAAAAAATTTGTGATATTCACTTACGCCCATTCGATCAACAGTTGGAGCACGATGAAATTTGGGCCTTTGGATCCATCTGACACTTAACACAAGGCAAGAAGCAGTGGGGCCCAAACATTTCAAAGGTTAGTGCTGGGGTTTTAATTCTAAGTCCAAGGTCCGTTAATGTTTCTTTAACGTTGAGTGAGGTGTATATATATGTGTTGATATATATATATATATATATAGATATAAGTGGTGGTTGGTCTTTTATTAAAGTTGGGATATATATATATAGGGGCACGCATTTATATATGTTGATATTTTAAACGATGCAAGGTTTTTTTTGGTTTCGCATGCGAGAGCATATTATGTGTGTTGTATTGCCAAGCGTCAAACCATGGTATAATGTTAAGTGTTAAGGTTAAGTCTTAGAAGGTTGAATGTCGGCTAGTAACCTTTGGATACAATACACAAAGACGGGTTTTAAAACATGATTAAAGTGTTTTATTAAAAGGACCGAGGTTTAGAATAAAGAGAGGGATATAGACTTGAGCAATTAAAATATTGCTTGGTCCGGTGGGTTAATTCCTAAGTGGGATATATTGATGCGAAAAAATATTAATGAATTGTGGGTTCAAATAGTATTCAGATTAACGAGGGCATGTTGATCGATTATATTTGGGTGTATAACTGCAAGGATGAAATTCTAATTTCAAATTGGTGAGGAGGGTTTATTAGAAGGTCTAAACCCCAAGTAAAGAAGAGGTGCTTCCATATTTATTTAAATTGCTAGGAATTAGAGTATTGAAATTACCAATTAGAAAAATTATAACACTATGAGGTTGCCAGACTGTGGAATTGTTTGGGAAATGAATTTTGAAGGCATTTTGTACACAGCTTGAGTTAGAAAATTGTGAGGAATAGGGACTGTGGGTTTTACCCGCATCAGAAAAGGCAGAGGTTAATCGAAACTAGGGAGCAATTAAGGGTTCCCTAATCTAGATATCAATGGGAAACATATAAATGATAATCAACCAAAACATAGTGATTTTAACATATTAAGAAATAACAATTCCTGATTTATCATTTAGATTTAGAACACATTCAAATATTGATGGAAAACATAAGAAATTGACAAAGAAAAAAGTGAAAATACTTCACTGTAGTAGCCCAACGCATGAATCCTCTAATATGATGCTTTATTTCCTTAATACAGTCTGCTGAATTGAAATTGGTACATATAACCCTTAGGTTAAGAATCGTACACAATAGAAATGCTTGGCAATTCATGCACACCTCAATACTTCAAATGATGAAGTATTTATACAAATTCTAAACTAGAATATCTTGAAAAAATATCAAGATTGGTTTACAAATAGCTCAAACTATATTACATAAATAAAACTTAAATAAAGGACACTCAAAGCTAATGAATCTATTTGGCACTATATTTATGGATTGGTGGTGACAAATAAGAGAAATTTGAATTTGATAGCAACTCTTAGTTGATGATGAGGCTTCCAAGTCACTAACTACCCCCTTCCTTTATGCATTTTTCTCCAGATATTTTTCAAAATTGGGGTCCAGTGATACCTTTGTATATCTCAATCTGAGATAGATATGTAAAACATGAAAGAGGTTAATGTATATAAATATTTTATTGAGATAAAATTCTCTCACTTTCCCAAAATTCAGTTCCACTTGTTCACTATATACTCTAGAAAAATATGTCTAAAACAAGATTTCACACAATTAGAAAAATAGGCTGTGAAGATGTAAATGTATTTCTCATTCTGTAATACCTGGCCTCTTAGAAACACAAACCTCCTCTAGGTTTTCAAAATTCATATTGGATTGGCCACAATAGGTTCTGCAAAACTATGACTTAAACAAGAAATTTTTGGAAAATGTCCCTTCCTGCTCTGTTTTCATATTTTAACCTTCTTGTTCTTTTACCTTTTTTGACCTTTAGTTCAGATAAACTTAATTTTTGCTGGTGAAAGTGTTTTCATCTCTGTTTAACCATTATTACCTCTGTGTTTACTTTTACTGTTTTACCTTGAGTGCTTTGTTTTACTTTTACCTTTTTACAATAATACGTATGTAACAATGAGCAAAATATGTCTTGGAGAGTTATTTTGAACAACTTAGTTGTTGCTACTGTAGATGTTTTTACTCTCTTAAAACCAATTTACTATGTAAATTATCCTTTCTCTATTGTGTTTCTGGTTTTAACTTTTTTGGAATAGGGTTTTCAGCAAGCTGCAAAATTGGTTTGATTTTGCATATTTTTTATTATATTTAGTCTAGCGCAGGGGTTTTGGGGTGGGTCGAAGCCCCGAAAGCATTTTAATAGGGTAGAGGGTAAACCTGGGGTCTGAAAACCATGGTTTGTGGAGCATAGGAAAGGTTAGCAAAGATTGTTATAAATAGAGGGACATTTTGGATTATAGGTAAGGAAGACGATGATAAGCTATTGATGTGAATTGTGGTTTAGTAGATCTGTTTGGGTTTTTGGGGAAATGACTTCTGCTAGCTATGTGCGTGGAGATTTAGAGTCCTGTTGTGTGTGGATCCTACTGCTATGTGCACAGGCTGTGATGGGTATTGTAAGAGGGAATTGATGAATTGATGAATAAGAAAGGTTGTTTGAGAACTAAATCTATGTGTACTGTTTATGCGAATCATTGGTAATTTTTGTATTATGCGTATTCTGTATTCCATTGCGAAAGTTCTGTGTCAGTGATTTTACTGGATCTAGATCTGTTTTGTTCTGTTTTATGCAATACTAAGCTACTGTCATAGAAGTATATAATTATCAAGAACCATAGTTGACCTTGCACACATGGATGCGAAAACAGACCTATAGATGCTACTCAGGAAGAGGTGATCTGGACATCACAAGGCAGGACGTAGCTCTACTCGCCTTACCTATCCCTTCTCAAGGTGCAGAAACCTGGTTCCAGCACCCACCCATACTACTTAGGGTGAGACTTTGACCTACGCAAGTAGGTCACTGCCGAAAGGGCTAGTATTATAGGGCTTTCTTGGCAAACCTTGAACTCCAAACCTAGGTCAGGACCCCTCGATACAAAAAATGGTTCCATTGCCAGGATAGGAAGCATGTTGAGAAGGGGATCGTGTAATGTTAAGAGAAGTATTGAAGGCATGACAAGGGAGAAAAGCAGGTACAATTGAATTATTTCCAATGTGGACGAAAGTACAATGCGGAGCGGTAAGTACTATTGAACCAATCAAGAAGGGGATAGATCTGTCTGTAGCCCGTTGAAAGGAGCAGCTACGCAAAGCCTGCCAGCTACACCGCCTTCAGAACTGCATAAGGGTAAAACGTCGCCCAAAGTCCTGCCAGAAGAAGATATGGAAGCACACTTGAAATTACCCACCTTTAAAGGTGCGGGAGATGAGGACATGGATTGATTTTGGTTTGTGGCAGACTCAGTATGGACTGCGCAAGATGTGGCAGGCGATATTGTGAAAAGAGCACAACTATCCCTGGCCTTTGAAGAGAGAGCGCTGGACTGGTATATGTGGTACATATATGAAAATGGGAGTGCATCCATTCAATATATTAAGGATGCCCTAAAACAACAGTTCCATAAACCTAAGTCTTACTCTCAGATCATAGTAGATGTGAAAGATTTCAAGCAAGAAACAACTGAGTCTGTATGGGAAGTTGATGAGAGACTAAAGAAAGCAATCAGAGAGGGAGGATTTAAGTATGACGACAGACATCATACTGAATGGTTCATCGCTATGCTGCTACCTCACTTGCGTGTACCTATGGGCCACCAAACCTTCGAATCAAAGGAAAAAGCTTTGGAAGCTGCCATGAAACTAGAAGCCATGCCCAGAGAAGACACTTCGGTAGGAGTACAACAAATTCAGGAGTAGCTCGGAGCTATGCACATGGAGATTCAGAACCTATGGAAGGAATGGGGAAAAGGAGCTAGTGCAGACCTATGGTGCATACGATGTCGAGCATCTGGACATACAAAGGATCAGTGCCCACTACTAGTAGATCACGTGCAGGCAGAAGGCCCTAGTCCGTTACGTCCAGGTTCAAGTGGATCTATGTTGTGGTGTGATGACTATCAGGTAGCAGGACTACAGGATACAAACCATTGCCCCTGGCTAGGTGCGGGTGAACTAAAGCAACAATGGTGTAGAGTCTACCGGTCAGTAGGACATGATGAGCAGAACTGTCGAACTTACAAGCTAGTGATAGATTGAGGAAACTTATATAAGGTACAGTCAGACCCTGCATTGCCTAGATTTCCCGCGAGCTTTGGCAACTCTCCAGCAAGTGGCAGGGGAGGTTGGGGAGGAAGTGCAGGATGAGGACGTGGGCAGCTAATCTGTTACAACTGCAGGCAAGTAGGACACTTTGCAAGAGACTTCCCAAATCCTACAAGGCAATCCTACAAATATTTCCGGCAGCTGGACCATGAGATTGAAGATTGCCCAATCTTGATAGCAAAAATGCAAGAAAAATAGCCAACACCAACATAGAATGTACAAAGAGGTAGGGCTGAACTACAGGACAGAAATACAAGTGCGAATGTTGCAACACGTAGTGGGATGGCCACCAGGGAGCCTACGAAGGAGGTTGCAAGGGGTCCTCCAATCCAACAGGTGCCTATCAACCAAGAAGTGTTGGACCGCGAACTAGGACAAGAAACAATTACCGCAATCCACCAGGACATTACTGAGACAAGAGACTCTACTAGGCAGATGGGTGACGAGATGAGACCATTCTTGCAGGCATGTATAAAGCCATTATTCCATCCGCGGACTGAAGAAACCCTTTAGGTAGTGATAGATAGCTGCGCAGGGTAGTCCCACCTGTCTCCAGAAGTTTGAGACGTGCACAAGTTAGGTAGATATAGGAAACGAACCGGTAGGGAGATGAGATTAACTACCCAAATCAGTAACTATGAGATGGATCAGGTTGTCTTAGACTTGGGATCAGATGAAAAAGTTCTACCTAAGAAAACTTAGCAGCAAATTGGAGAACCTAAATTGGATTGGTCCAATATCCAACTGCGTATGGCCAACCAGTAGAAGATTATACCTCTAGGGAGACTATCAAAAATCATGGTAGATATCATTAGGGTTAGGATCCAGGCTGATTTCAAAGTAATTCAGATTGTAGAAGATGCAGACACATACCCTACACTCTTAGGAATGGACTAGGCCATAGATATGGGTGGTATCATCAACCTCAGGAAAAGAAGCATGGTATTTGAAAATAACTGAACAAGGGTGATACTACCATTAGATCCTATGGAAGGTGAATGCTACATAGAGCTAGTACATGGTGAAGGAGAGGTAGATCACATTTACAAGTTGACCATGCAAAAAGAAGATTGGATCAATCCCACAGCGGATGGGGTACTCTGCTGGGAGGTAGACTATGAATACTTCTCTGACTCTAATGAGGATATGGAGAATTGGCAAAATCGATTGCAAAATTTCTTGGCACTACGATGTCTTCGGGTCACGAGGGACCTTTGCTGCATTTATTTAGAGGTAAGAGATCTACCCCATTTTGATGATTCTGGTAGCATCCAGGAATTCCTAAGAACACTGGAAGCTATGGTTCCAAGGGAATGACAACTATGGGCCCTTAATCTAGCTATGCACGGAACACCCGCACGATGGTGGGACACCCGCAAGGAAGCATTCTAGGACTGGGAGACATGTCAGGATATGATGATCCTCTGGTTCGCACCTCCGGCTGACGTACACACAAAGATGTTCCTCGGACATGGAGACCCCTGCACGCATCTTTTCACCTGGATGGAAAAATGGTCCGACCGGACTACAGAAGAGTGGGTTCATCTATTTATTCATGCGTTGGGGCCTATCCCCATCGCATGGTATTTAGATGCGGAGCTACATCAGTGCACCCACCACTGGGAAATACTAAAAGATGAATTTATAGGAACGTTCGTGCTAATTGGGGGAATGGAGACACTTGAAGATGCTCTGTAGGACATCTATGCTTGTGTATTTAATGACTCGTGCCATCACGCTGCACCAGAAGTCCTGACATGGGAAGCACAGATGCAAGACATAGTCAACTGCTGGAGCTTGGCGATAGAAGAAGAGGAAGATAATCCTCAGAACGTCTCTGTCCCAGAATCTGAGGTAGAACGCACAATTATTGGACCCCCGCTGTAGAATATTGATGTAACTCAACCTCTCAATCTATGCAAAATTAATATCGAGACAAAAGAACATCCTAAGTTGGCAAAAATTGGGGACTATTGGGACGAAGGAACCATAGGCAAAATTGCAAAGCTACTTACAGAATATCAGGACATATTCTCGACAAAGTTTTCCGAGCTCAAAGGAATCATAGGGGACCTAGGCGTTATGCAAATCACTGTGAAGCCAGAGGTACGCCTCGTAAAGTAGCAACCTTACCAACTGAACCCTAAATATAAGAAAAATTTCAAAGAAAAACAGGACAAAATGCTTACTGCAGGTATCATTGAACTGGTTGAACAGTCGGATTGGGTAAGTCCGATGGTCATCCAGGAGAAGAATGTTGGCAATATGAAGTAATGTGTTGTCCTTGATGGAAACCTACTTGATGAAGTTTTCGTTGATGGAAACCTACTTGATGAGTTGCCTATGATAAGAAACCTATGCGTTAAAGATGTAAGAATGATGTAGCTACAGATTAGTTCAGATGTGACAGAGAAAATAATTCCAGTAAGTGCCAGAGAAATGATAAATATAATATGTCATAATGCATACGCTACTTTTGTGAAGGCAACCTGCATATGGATGCAACGTATATGCTAATTTTTTGAAGGCAACCCGCGTATACATTTAGGGTTAGCATATACACAGTTTTTATGAAGATAAGTTGTGTATACGCGTAGAAACGAACACTCTAAGTCGCGTATGCCTTTTGCGCTCTAAAATTACGATACCAAGGGGAATTACCATGGTATTATCCTACAGTATTGATCATTGCATTGTCTATTTGATTCCGTCTAATAATACCATCGGAAGTTGAGTGTTTTTGAGTCATGGTATTGGTAAAAGTAAATCTATTTAAGGAGAAGAAGATCATAGTGCAAGGTGTGCATGAGTAAAGGTTGTTAATGAATGAAACATTCTCTAAGGAATATTTGCATGGATGAATTCTATTTTTAATTGAAAGATCTAAATCTATGATGCACTTGTGGATATGATGATGGTACAAGGTCTCTAGATCTAAAGATGATGAATCTCTAGTTTGATCTACTGAAGAAATGATGAAGAACTGGCGCAAGTCTACTGAAGAAAATGAATAAATCTGGGTAAGTTTTATATATCTAGCATATTCTGCAAAATATAAATTTATAGATCTATATGCTAGTTTATTTCATTAAAAGCACGTATATACGCGGGTTTTCTTCATTAAAAGCGCGTATGGCAGTTAGGGTTTTCTGAGGAATACACAGAAGTATACACAGGTTGGTGTGCAGAAAAGCGCGTATGTACATGAAGCAAAGTAGCGTATGCTATTTGAATTAATGATTGTTCAGGATTGAGTTTGTATCTGCATATTTATTCTGAAGTCTGGGTTATTCTTGAAGTTCTGGTTACAATGTTTTCGCTATTCTAATTAAAGGATTGGGCAAAGTTTATGATTGATGATAAAGGGTTGTGTTGATGCTATTTGATCTAGTATGAAAATTGATGATCAGTGGTTTGCAGTGGGTTTGAGGGTTGAAGCCTTCAGTATGGAAGTAGAAGCTTCCTTCCAGTAGAAGCTGGTGTTATGTTTAGGGGGTTGAAGCTCCCTTCTAGGAGTGGCTAGTAAACGAGATCAGGGGGTTGAAGCTCCCTTCCAGTAGTAGCTGGTAAACGAGTGAAGGTTGCAGCCTTCTGCAGGTAGAATCCTGCGTACTGATATGAGTCTCCATCAGTACAATGTTGTAAACAATTTTCCATATAATAAATATTGAAGATAGAGATGACAAAAGCGATGGTTTTCTCCCAAATTGGGTTTCCAACTTAAATACTGGTGTTCATGTGTTGTTGGAATGGGGTCTCCTCACAAGCTACAAAACTGGTCCATCTTGAATATTTTTTATTATATTTAGCCTAGTGGCGGGGTTTTGGGGTGGGTCAAAGGGTAAAATAGGGGGTCCAAAAACCATGGGTTGTGTTAGTCATCAGTATTTTTCACCTGTTGATGATGACTATTTATTAGAGCCAAGTTTTCTAGCAGCTAATCTCAAAATTTGTCAAAATTTTCCAGTTGGAAAACACCCATAAACATTTTTTCCCTCCTAAAATTTTCAATCAGCCCATGACGAGATAAAACCTCATTGTCAAGCCCTATCTAGCCTCAGCCATATTAGCTTGTCCATCAGCTCCAAAGAGAACAATCCAAATCTGCCCAAGAAGTCTCCCCTAAGTTAGGTAGTGGCGCTTTAGGCATTTCTTCCTTGGAAAACTATCCTAAAGCCAAAGAACCTCTATCTATTATCAACTAGTCCTAACAGACCTTCCTATTCTGCAAACAAAGTTTGGTTACACCCTTAAGTCGCTCCATTAACAAGCCTCGAAGTCTCAGCAATACATATGCCATAGGTCAAGCTGATATTAGGTAAATGTATAGTGTTTCAATGTATTTGTCGGAGAGAAAAAGTATACCAATGTTCTAGAAGACAATATTAAACTCAACATGAGAAGACAACTTCTTCTCATGCGATTTTGAGCTTGGGATGCAAATACTAGACAAAGATTTATCTCATTAAGCTCCTGCAATCATAGTCAAAGGTTAGTGAATTATAAATGACAAGAAATGCTTTGCAGACACTGGCCAAATTTCTTGTGATGTCTAAAGAGGCACATAGGTATTTGAAAAGCAGAATTACATGTCTTAGAGAAATTCCCATCATGACTTATTGCCAATTTGTCATCTTCATTTTCTTAAGCATGAATAGGCAGTGAAAGGAAAGATAACACCATTTAAAATTTGATGAAATGGCATCACTAAAAAGACCTCCTCCATAACATGATTAGAGGGTTGAAATATTGAGAAAACCTCCTTCATTTTACAAGAAGAGGGTTGAAAGACTGAGAAAACCTCTTTCATTTTACAAGCACGGGGTTTGGCATTATGATGAAGGCCTCCTTCATCTAATAACCAAAGGGCCAGCGACAGAGATTGATTTTAGGGTTTTCACTGACTGAAAGGCAAATTTTAAGAGTAGTGGGAGACAAATAGAAGGCTTCTGAATAGAAAATGGTGTTTCAAAACAGAAGGAAAGCAGTGGTACTGTGATAATCCAAGAGGTTTGATTTTTTTGCTATCAGAGTTTTCCTTCAAAGGAAATCTGAAGCCAAAATGAACAAAGTCCTGCTGAGGTATGTGATTTCATTAAAAGTTTCCAGAAATTTCCTCCTTGATCAACAGGCATAAAATCTAGCCAGTGTTTTCCTTTAAAAGATAGGGTTGAGATTAGTAGAAATCCTTTCAAGGTTTGTAGGTTGAAAAGCTGGGTTAGACATAGGCCAAAGAGTGATGTTGATATTCAAAGAAATTTTTCTCTTCCTGTTCATGAAGATATTTTTCGAAAACTCATCAAAAGTGATAAGAAGGTACCCTAAGCCTTTTTTTCTCAAGGGGACTTTGCAAATGAACAACACAGAGACAGTAGGTGGGAAAAGGGATATGGAAAGTGCTTTAAAATCATAGACAACACTCAAAACAGATAAAACATGCCACTATCACAGTCAAAAGCCTCTTTATAGACATACGAAAATGACCTTGCTATTGCACATGAGTCCAAAGGGTCTTTGAAGACTTTTTTCATTGATAAATAGGTATGGGTAAGCTCTGAGGAGTACAAATGAGGTTCTTCACCCACAGTCAAAAGAAAATTCCAAAGATCACCTGACAGTTCAATCAACTTCACAATGGGCATGATCATCATCAAAAAACCAGGAGAAAAGACTGTCAGAAAAAGTTTTAAAGTGGTTTACCTCCTTGCAAGAAAGGAAAAGAATGCCTCACAGATCATTGATATGAATTTGAGAAGATTTTTTCCTTTCCAGGGACAGAAATAGGAAAACAGTGAAAAGAGTATTGCCTTAATGATTTTCTTCACATTGGGAAGGGTCATATATATCAAAAACTATCCAAATAGCATGCACAACATTTTATTACCAACGTTAATTGAATATGGGCCCCTTTAGCATTTTCAAAGTCATTTGGTTTTCATCATAACAAAGGCATTTGTTTTAAAAAACGTTCAAACCCTCACAAAGAAATGTCAAAAGATCGTTGGATTTTTCAACTATAAAAGGGAGTTGGAGACCGTTGCAGGGCCTATTTGCAATTCAAAATGCAAGCAACACTCCCCTAGGCTGCCCACTACAAGAAACATAATATTTCAAGAAAAATTCGAGTTTTTTCAGGCTTTTAAGCCCGCACGGCGCGCCTAGAAAAGTGTGTGGCGCGTTCAGAACCGAAATTACACAGGTGTATAACGTTGGCGCGGTGCACCTGTAGTGGCGCACGACACGCCTGTGCCTGTGGTCACCTCTGCTCAAAGGCCGAGCCGACTCCTCTACATAGCTCGACGCTCTTCCTTTAAAATGTGCCGCTTGATCAAAAACCCTTGAAAATCACCTTTGAAGCTACCAAACTCATCAAGCAAGGAACTTAAGACATCTACAAGGTATTTTTATTATTTCCCCTTGATGCTTTCGAATTTCTAAATGGCGATCGATGCCATGATTGTCAGTACTAAAATAGTGGTAGGAGAGAAAACTGTTTGAGAAAAATATGAGGTTTTTGTTGCCATAATTTCCCAAGATTAGTATAGTAAAAAGGGGTGTGTTTTCATTAGTTTCAAAAGGCCTAAAACTACCCTAAAAAACAGTGATAAGCCATAACACTAATTGCAAGGAAAAAACACAGTAGTAGAGAGTTTTCAAGTTGCTGAAGGTGTCCTAGCAGTGGTGAAAAAAAAATTAATCTCTGTTAGAAAATCCAAGGTCAAAACAGTGTTTAAAGGGTGAGGATCTTGGTCCAAAATCAAAAGGTGTTATTTCTATAAATACCAAGAGAGAGAGATTGATTAGAGGATAGTGTTTCTAAGAAAACTCAAAGAATTCTGTTGCTATGATTGTGACACATTTTTACATTGTTGGGTGGATGTTTAAAACCATCTTAGAGGACCCTGACTGCCTTTAAAAAAAACATTGACAAGCCCACAGGCAAATAAGAACAAACTTTGTTAAAAAGCAAAGGGGAAACAATGGTCATAGTCTCAAAGCCTTGTCATTTTGAAAAAGTTTTCTCTGTGTGGAAAAACAGTGAAACCTAGTGCAGCCTCTTTGTTCCATAAAACAGAGTATTCTATCAAAATATTTTGAATCAATTTGAGGGTGCTTTTGTCTACCTATGTATAAGAACCAGTGAACAACAGAAGAAGCACTGTTTGAGGGAGGTTGTTTTTTTTCTTTTTCTAAATACAAGGCTGTCTTGTTTCTACCAAAACACAAAATATCCTTGTGACCTTACCCAAAAACAGTAAAAATTTGACTGTGTGCTTTCTATCTGACAAAATATTTGTTGTTTGGCATAAAAGAGGACAAATCAGTGATTTAAAAAGAGCAAAAATTCGGTGTTGGAAGACTATTCCACAAAGCATTGGAAGCAATTTGTCTTGGTCAAATAGTGACTGATAAGCAGGATAGAGGTGTGTTTGAGAAAAAGTTTCCAAAGGCCATTTGAGAGAGCTTGGTGTTGCGAAGAACATTCAAAACAAGATGCCTCCTAGGCAAGACAGTAAGAGAGGCCTTCACAAGAGGTTTGAGCCTGTTTCCAGCGAAGAATTAAATGCTCATCCATCAGTCCTTTTCAACTTCCATGAGGTTGGGTGTCTAGATTTTTTTCAAAGAGTGCAAGAGGTGAAGAGCTATTCCCCTCTGACACATCTTTGTGCTTTAAGGTTTCAAGAGAAGCACTTTCAGCTAGCAGACCTAGATTTCAAATTCTCTCTAAGGTCCATTTCCAAGGCCACCAAAATCCCTTATGTCGGGGAGAAGTGGTTTAAACAAAGCCACCTGGACTCAGAAGAATACAAGCCTTTTCTAAAGCCTGAGCATATAGATTCATTTCCATCCATTTTCCCCTTCTTATATCTTTTGACTAGCTATGCCCCCCTCATGAAGATCATCATGAAATACTTCACTTGCGAGGGAATATTCTCCCGAGTCTATGCCTATCATATCCGATTGCTCATGCATTTCACGAGGGCCAAATTTCTAAATCTCCCTTTCTCCCTACATAGAAGTATTGAGAAAATGGAATCCACTGTTCAGAAAAAGCCTCCTTCTCAGCAGACAGCCTGCCTCTTCCATCACTCCCTCATCAAAGTCATCAGTCTTCATTAGCTTGAGATGAAGGAGGTCTCTTGGGATACTTTCATCACACATCTGGACTTCGCCACTGTCCCTTCATTTCATACATCTCCTTCACCTTCCACACACCATCCTTCACCTTCTTCAAGCAAGCCTATTCCCAAGAAGCTCAAATTTCCCATTGAACAAACAAAAGAACATAATGAGGAAGAAGAGCATGATCAAGAAGAAGAAAGTGATGATGAGCAGCATCATGATGAAACAAGGCAGCAAGGGGATGAAGAGGAAGATGATGATGAGCAGCATCATAGTGAAACAGGGCAGCAAGGGGCAAAAGAATACAGTGAGGCAGAACAAAAAGGGGAAGAAGGGCATGATGAAAAGAAACATGATGATGAAAAACATACTCCTGAAGATGATGAAGGGCATCATGATAAATATGTGCAAAACAGTGAGTGTGAGCAGTCTCATGAAGATGATGAGCAACATGATGATGAATAGGTGCAGCATAGTGAGAGTGAGCAGCCTCATGTTGATGAACAGTAGCCTCATTAAGAGGAGGGGCAACATGATAAACAGGTGCAAAACAGTGAGGAGGACAGCCCTCAAAAGGAAATGCAAAAGGACAGCCAAGGCATCCATGAAGAAATCCGAGACAGCGGAAAGAATGATGAGCAAAGTGACAAGGGTAAGGAGCTAGTGGAGCATGTGCTAGTTGCCTCTTCTAGGCAAGGGGCCATGCTCTCTTCTCCGAAAGTGGCCAAGCCCCAGAAATCAAGGAAAAGGGTGCCTAGAGTTGTAACTCCAAATGTGACTAGGGCCCTCCGAAGCAAGGGAAAATTTCCCAAGAAGCCCATTGTCGAGCTACCCAAGAGGAGGAAGACAAAAAGAGCCACCCAAAGAAAAGGAAAGGAAAAAGAAGACAGCAGCCATGAAAAGGAAAGGGAATTCGACATCATTCAAATCCACAGCGATGATAGTAACAATGAAGCCCGGATCCTATAAAATCTCTTGATCAATAGAGAAAACCAAATTGATGCTTTGAGGACTGATCTTGATAGGGCTAGGAACTTCAATCACTTTTTGCAAGTTCAAAACAAACAGATGAGTGTCCATATGGCTATATATGAGACACGGGCCATCAAATACAAAAAGGAGGCCTCCAAAGCACAAGTGAGATTGGAAGAACTCATGGGTGAGTTCGATGAGAGTGAAGGCGATGATCAACCTAGGTGAAAGAGGCCAAGAACCATGGGGCTAAAAAAGGCCCTTGAGAAACAAAAGGAAGAAGAAGATGCCTTTCTCCAAACTACCCCTCTCACTACATTGTTCGAACAAGAGATCGAGAAAAATTGAGAAGCATGGCTTGAGAGGGTTAATGATCACTTGGAGAAGAAATTGGAGAAGGCAAATAGAGACTTGGACCTTCAACGGAGGATGACTGGGCATTATAAAAAGCTCAATCAGTTTGCCCGGCGGTAATTGAAGTTCGCTTAGGAAAAACTCAAGGAGGCTAAAGGGAAGTGCTCGACACCAAAATTAAGGAAAGAAACCTCAAAGATATAAATTTTGGCATCAGCCTCACAACATGTTTCTGAAAACCCTTGAGGGTCATGCTTGCCAAATTTGGGCAAAATTTGACAAATTTTGTTTTTTTGTCATTTTTGGGTTTTTGGGTAAAACTCATGGGCATCACCATTTCAGTTTGGGGCTTCCTCAAAGGATGAAAATTGTATCATTGGATGCCATAATTTTAGGGGCACATACTCAGTGATTTTCAGATCAATTGAAGATCATTTTCTCCCCCAGAATGGCAAAAAACACTCGTTGTTTCTACACTCTGCCCCATTTATCAGCAAGGCCTATTTTTTTGGTTTTTTACACATAGGTTTGTTTTTGGAGGAATTCTAATGATCATTTTGGAGAAAAATAAACATTTTCAGAAAGTAGACACTCAGATCTTTCCAACGAGCTATCATTGGTCTCATTTTGACATCGGGAAGGTCTCCAAAGGTTGTCGGCAAGTCAGGGGACCTTTTGGTGATATATTTTTTGAGTATTTTTGTAAAAATTGAACCTTTCAAAAGTGACTTTTCTTCATGTGCGTTTAGCTATTTTTGTACATGATAAGTTATGAAAAGTCAATATATTTCCTTTTTTTAGCATTTTTTAGATATTTTATTAGATATTTTGTGCCTTGGGCTTTGCAAATCCTCAAGGACAAAATTAGATATTTTGGATAGGCCAATGAGATTGCAAGTTGAACTAAGAGGTTTTCCTCACTTTGGCCTATATATTCCAAAGGCTTTCATTGTAAACAAGGCTGAACTTGATGAATAGAAGCAATATATGGTCATATAAGCTTTGGAAGAAATACTTGTTTCATGCTTTTGGATAGTTTCTTGGATGTTCTTGGATGAGGAAAGAGGATTATTGTTGGATTCCATGACTTGGTAGAATGGTATAGTGTCTCTCTCTCTGTTTTGTTTCCTAGTTTTCATTCATAATTCCATGTTCTTGCTTGCTATAAGACAGTAGAGAATAGATTTGAGACATCCCTTTGGAGGCACCTCAAATTTCCTGTTTCTTTATAGCTTCCATATTTTCTTCATTCTTAGTCACATTAAATAATTCTTGATTGCTTTTTAATAACTTAAGAATATTGTTTGCTTGTTTCATTGATGGTTTTAGGCATGCGAAGTATGATTCACGGTATACCCTACTTGCTCATGGATAGCCATATCTCCACCTATGAAATGTCTCCTTGATTGATTAGATTGTCATTTTTTGAACCAAGGAGGTCTTGTACTAATCTTGCCCTTTTCCTAAAACTATGCAATCTTGTTTTCAAAGTGCCAAATAGCTCGAAGTACTATGTTTAGGCATTCCTACATAGTGATTTGAGTTGTTTTTCTGTCTTAAATGTATTTCCCCAAAGTATGATAGCCATTTCCTAAATTTAGAGAGTCATATATCTCTATGCATGGCTTGAATGTTTATTTCTATGCATTAATCAGTTTACAGTTACATTTATCATGATTAATGGTTTTCCCTACCATGTTTATGTCAGCTATTAAGCTAGTTATGTTTGAAATCCTTTGTTCTTCACAAGTTTAATGTCCATCTCACTCCATTTTTCCCAAAGATCCATTTTACCTCGAATCAAAT
Source organism: Pinus albicaulis (assembly GCA_034641835.2). NCBI lineage: Eukaryota > Viridiplantae > Streptophyta > Pinopsida > Pinales > Pinaceae > Pinus > Pinus albicaulis. The sequence goes on from CM076582.1 coordinate 1,618,567,883, forward strand.
TGGCCCTTCAACAACCTTGTATCACCATCTGAAAGCTCTCTTGACCTTTTCAACCCCATAGCCCAGTTGATCTGACATCTTTTTACCTATCTTATGTCTTTGATCATTTCATCCCTCACAACCTAAAACCAAAACCAAAAACCTACTTCATAACTAGCCTAAAATCAGAACACAATAATCAAACACACAGATATCCCTTACAGAAATAGAGAGAGCCCTCTCTGAGTCCAAGAAGGCTAGGTCCTTGGGCTCCAAATATTTGTTTGATGTTACACTATCATTTGGCTTGCCAATCAGCCAAATCACTGGACCCTAACATAATGGCGATCACGGTGGGACTTTGAGTGATAAACAAACTTAGATTGCCTAAACTTTCCGGCAGCCTTAAGAATACTATCTTGTTAACTTATCCCACCGCTCACTAACATAATAACGATCACGGTGGGACTAAATGAGTACATAACAGTCTAGCAAACTCTTGTAGATTCATTAGTCTTTAAACATTTAAACAGGCAAGCAGTCCATAGAATCATTTAGAGTAAACTCTTTTTTTCTTCACCACCGTAGCAAAGTGATGAAATAGATCTAGAACACTCTAATAAACCATAGGTTGCACATAAAACTCAAAAGACACCAAAACATTCCCAGATTGGCTTTTCCCTAGTTACTGGTGGTGGACCATAGCTACATCTTTACAAAAACAACCAAGTTCCACTTGGCGACTCCACTAGCCTCTAGTAGGCCTAAAAAATCTATAAAAAAACCAAAAAATTCATAAACCATACCTTTCTGTTAACTCATCCTTTCCAAAACATTAAAAATTATGGTGCAAACTCTGTAATCAGTGACAAACTAAGTATAACTTAGCGATTCAGAAGACTTCACCTAGACATAGGAGATAAACAGAAGTAACCTTGAAAATGGAACCATTAGCTTGTCCAGGCAGCCTAGCAAACTGTTGAAACCAAGTAAATCACTCTTCCTTACAAGTCTTCATCTCAAAGTTTGCTATAAAATTTTTTGAAAATGTCGGAGGTCTGATCTTCTGAAGGGCAAAACACTGGCTTGATGACGTCCTTTGCAATGAGAGATCTGATATGATGATACTTGGTGTCCACATGCTTTGTCTTTGAATGGAAAATTGAATTCTTGGCAAGCTTTATTGCTGATTGATTGTCGATGAATAATGAAGTAGCTTCTGCTGGAGGAATCCCCAAGTCCTGTAAAACTCGACGTAACCAAACAATCTCACATGCTTCTTCCCATGCTGAAATGTACTCTGCTTCTGCTGAAGAAGTGGCCACTGTAGTTTTCTTCTTGCAACTCCAGGAAACTGCAGCTGACCCCATGTTCATTAAGTAACCTGAGGTTGATGCCTTGTCATCAATACTGCCAGCAAAGTCGGCATCTGAAAATCCACCAAGTACAAAATTTTTAGTCTTTTTGTAAAGAAGACCAAAATATTTTGTTCCTTGGATATATCGAAGAACTCTTTTGGCTGCATTCCAGTGGCTGTCTAGTGGTTCCTGCATAAAACGTGAAAGAATACTGACTGCATAAGATAGATCAGGACGAGTGGTTGTCAAATAAATCAAGCTGCCAATCAACTGTCTGTAAGTCATGCTGTCCACTCTTTCCCCCCCTTCAAATTTTGAAAGTTTTAAGTTTTGTTCCATAGGGGTAAGGACAGGCTTACAATCCTGCATTCCAAATCGCTGAAGAATTTCTGCTGCATATTTTCTCTGGGAAATGAAGATCTGATGTGGACGTTGGAATACTTCAACCCCAAGATAGTAGTGAAGTAGTCCCAAATATGTCATCTTAAAACCTGCATGCAACTCCTTTTTCACCTGTTCAATGTGATCATCATTGTTTCCTGTAATGATCAAATCATCAACATACATAATGAGAATGACCAGATATTTTCCCTGTTGGCGCACATACAAAGTATCATCGGATTCACTGCGATGAAAACCAACTTTGCGAAGGTATTCATCCATTTTGGCATACTAGGCGCGGGGAGCTTGTTTTAATCCATATAAAGCCTTGATTAATTTGCAGACTTTATGTTCTTGCCCTTTAACTTCAAACCCTGGTGGTTGTGTCATGTATACATCTTCCTGTAAGTCCCCATTGAGAAAAGCGCTTTTGACATCCATTTGATGAACTTTCCACCCTTTCTGAGCTGCTAAGGCAAGTGTGAGGCAGATGGTGTTCCATTTAGCTGTGGGAGCAAAGGTCTCCTCATAATCGATCCCTTCCTGCTGCGCAAAACCTTTAGCAACAAGTCGTGCTTTATACTTGTCAATATCACCATTTTTCTTGTACTTAATTCGATAAACCCATTTGCATCCAATAGGTTTAACATGTTGAGGACAATCAACAAGTTGCCAAGTGTTGTTGTCTTGAACTGCCTGATATTCATCAACCATTGCTTGTTGCCATGCTTTATGTTTTACTGCCTCTTGAAAAGAAGAAGGTTCAGTAAAATCATTTGCTATCAAAGCAAAATTGCCTTCATTTCATTTTGATGCCCTTGTTCCTGTTTTGTTTTGTTCATTATGCCTTACATCTTTCAATAGTTGAACTGCCCATTTTGGAAGTTGTTGCTCACTTGTTTGAGGTGCTGAGAAGTCCCCATCATTGTAAAGGGGATTAATGTAAACTGATGTTCGTCGTTCAGGTGGTGAATCTGGAGAATCACTGTCAGAAGAACTGCTGCTGCTTGGAGACGCTGATGAACTGCTAGAAGACCCAGATGATTTTGTTGAAGTAGATGGACTTGATGACTCATCTTCAGAGGAAGGAAAATCAAGTTCATACCAATTTGGTGAAGTTGGTTGACTTTTCATATTTCCTTTCCTTTTACTGCCCTTAGTTTCTAACTTGTGAAGAAGACTTTCGATTTCTTCAGCACTCTTACTCTCTGTTTCATCAAAAATGACATCCCTGCTCACAATAATATTTCCATTTGTCAAAAGATGATACCCTTTATTTTCATCTGAATAGCCAATCATGGTGCATTTCAAACTTCTTGAATCAATCTTAGTTCTCTTTTCTTTGGGAACTAAGGCATAACAGATGGATCCAAAAACTCGAAGATGTTTAACTTTAGGTTTGAAACCAAACCAAGCTTCATAAGGGGTGATTCCTTCTAAAGAAGCAGTTGGAGATCTGTTTCTTAGATAGACAGCTGTATGGATTGCTTTTGCCCAATATGTTGGACTTAACCCTTTGAAATTTAACATGGATCTCACCATGCCTAACAATGTGCGATTCATCCTTTCTACGACTCCATTTTGCTGAGGAGTGTAAACATTTGTAAGATGCCTTCTGATGCCATTTTCACTGAAATAAGTTTTGAATTCATTTGAGTTGAATTCTCCCCCATTATCTGTCCTGAGAGTACCTATCTTTTCTTTGACCTCATTTTCAACAAGTTGTCGAAAGATTTTAAATTTCTCAAATGCTTCTGACTTGTTTTTCAAAAAGTAAACCCAAGTCATTCTACTGAAATCATCAATAAATAGCAAGAAATATTTGCAACCACCTAATGAACTTTGTAGTGGACCACACACATCACTGTGAACTAGTTGCAACAGCCTGTTTGCGCGCCATGTAATTGTTGTAAACTTTCTCAACTCTGTTTTCCATTAATGCAAGCTTCACATTTATCATTTTCTTTGTTGAAATTTTGAAGTCCTTTAACCATCCCTTGTTTCTAAAATTGAGAAAGACTATCAAAATTCAAATGTCCATATCTTACATGCCATAATCTTATAGGTGAAATTCCTGTAGTAACTGCCCCTGCAAAATCAAAATGCCTTGGAATAACTGTCCCTTTCATCCTTAACAGTTTTCCGTCTTCATATCCTGTCATCACTGTTTGGAAGTTCTGTTTGACTGAATTAATCTTAACTAAGCCATCTTCCATAATTATTTGATGTCCTGCTTGTCGAATCATGACTAAGGACAACAAATTTTTCTTAAAGGTGGGTACATACCACACATTGGAAATCAATTTTTCTCCAATGTCAGGGAGAAAAACTTTGACTGCACCTTTTCCATAAGGCGTATGTTTTGTATCATCTGCTAGAAAGATGGAGTTAAGATGGCACTCTTGAAAATTCCAAAAGAAATCCCGTCTACATGTCATGTGCTGAGTTGCTCTTGAATCCAAAATCCAAGCATCTTCATAATCACTCTTAACATAAGAGGAAATTTGGATTGCTGGTGAAGAAGTGAAGACATATTCTAAGTCATTATCATCTTGATCTTGATCATTTGCAAACTGTGCTGAAGGCTGTTGAAACTTAGAAATTTTATTGATAGATGTGCGACAATCTGAAGCATAGTGACCAACTCTGTTACATCGCTTGCAAACAATTTGACTCAAATCGGTGCCTCTTCCTTGAGACTGTCCTCTGCCTTGAGGCTGTCCTCGACCTCTGCTTTGTCCTCTGTTTTGAGATTGTCCTCTCCCTGGATTCTGTCCTGTGCCTTTGTTTTGATTTTTTCCTCTGCCTTGAGAATTGTTTCTGCTTGAATTGGAGCCTCTGTAGGAGTTGTTTCCTCTTTGTTGACTGTGACCATGACCTTGCGCTACTTGATTTTGATTGAAATTACCTTTGCCTTTGTTTTTGGAATTGTCAGCTGAGGAGTTGCTAGTACTAGCCTCTGTGAGAAAAACATCTTCACCAACTTTCTTTTTCTTCCCAAAATTTTTATCATGTTGAGTCAACATTTCGCAGAGCTCATCAAAATTTAGCTTTTCTAACTTTCCAGTGAGCTGTAAAGTTTCTAAAAAATGTGTGTAGGAAGAAGGAAGCCCAGCAATTAAAATTGTGACCATGAAACTATCATCAACTGCTTGAGAACCAGCATTAACAATTTCCTGCTTAATATTCTTAAGTCTGGAGATGTATTCAAGAATATCTCCTTCTTCAGTCAATTTTTGATGCAACAATTTTAATTGTAGATCAACTCTTTTTGATTGAGGCTGAGTATCAAACAACTCTTTAAAAGTTCTCAAAGTAGACCATGCATCTTTAGCATTTTCGATATGGACATACATTTCATCATTGACAGAGGATTTAATGAGAGCTAATGCTTTGGCATTTTTAACTTCCCATTTTGCTAGTGCAGCTGCATCTATAGGTTTATTTGGCTTTACATCTCCATCAAAAATAGCATGCCATAGTTCATTATAAACAAGAGTGCTTTCGATGAGGCATTGCCATGTTTTGTAAGATTTTGAGCCTTCAAGTTTGTCGGAATCAGAAAATAAATTAATCAACTTAGACATTGTAGTGTTAAGACTTCACACCACAAATCAAGCTCCAAAAAATATCAAGATGCGCAACACAACAGCAACACACGATGCAAAAAAAACGAACTATCGGGGCTTGGCCTTGACCCTCGAATAGTCGTCAAAACAGGAGAAAATTGACTGAGCTTTGCACTTGGCTCTAGTCAATTTCTCAAATATTTACAAGGCAACTTTCAAAATTTGACTTTTACAATGGTGCTTTTGCACAATCTGGTAAAAAAAAAAATTACCCCCCCTCAAAGTAAAATTACTTTGAGTCACACTGTCACTCCATAAACAAATTTAAAAAACAAAAAACTCCTTATTACTCCAAAAAAATCAATACCCTTATTACTCCAATTAGAAAATATTACAAAAAAAAATTCTACTTATTTCTCCAAATTCCTCCCAATCTACCACAAAGAACTTCCTTATCTCTCCAAATAACATTACATAAAAAATATATATATTTTATCACTCTATTACAAAATTAATAACACTTCAAACTGCCTTTGTAAGATCTTCAAGAGGCAAGTGAGCACGAGTAGCAATAACCGCAGAGGCTCTTAAAAACAGCTCAATAGCTCAAAAAAACAACCAAACAACAGCTCCAAGAGTACAAAAGACAATGTACAGTTCATGCGCTGGCATTCAAACTGGTTGGAACGCAGGTTTCAAAATGTAAAAAGTGATGTCACGCTAATTCTGGTCCACAATCTTTTTGGGGCAATTAAATATTATAAAACGTTGTTTTCAAATGCTGATTCAATTCATTTAAAATGCAGACAATGAAAGTGCATAAAACGCAAAAGTCGATGCCAATTAAAACGTTGTTGCAATTAAACATGCAGAACGTTGGTTTTATTCATAAAAATGTTGTTTCAAACGATGTCAAACGCAAAAAATTGGGCTGAACGCTGGTTCATGCATCCGTTCATCGTTGGAAGCAGAATACCACATCGATGATATGACTCGAACGCTAGTTCTTATTGCTGGTTTGCATCAAAATCTGGTTTACTTTAACGTTGGTTTGAACGCGTGCAGAAACACACTTCTGATCTTCACACTGCACTTTACGTACACCAACAAAAAATGGATCAATCCGTCGAAAACAAGTCACTGCTTGGCAAGCTTCAACACAAATTGAAATAGGGGTAATTGAACTCCAATTTATACAGCAAGAATTCCCTCTCATCGTTGGCTTAACGCTCGGTTCTTTGACGGTTTTTAACTCTCAAGATCTACCTTCACAGATATGCAGAGAGCAATCTTCAATTCTGCTTGTGGAATCGATTCTGTTTTTTTTTTTTTTAATTTCCAAATGAGCCTATGAAAGTTCAGAATCGAAAATATACAGCGCAGAAAGTGCAGAATCGATATTAGAATCGATATTCAGACTTGATGAATTGATATTGCAGACCATTAATTTGTTGTTTCAACGCTGCATTGCTGAATCGATATTTCAGAAAATGTTGTTCTCCAAATCGATTTGCAGAATATTACAATGATTGGAATATATACAGCGCTTTATACAAACTTCTTATAAACTAATTCAATCCAAAAAAATAAACCTTGGCAAGAGCGCTCTCCTTTTTTTTTCACTCAAACAATTTGAAAAAGTCACACAGATTTGCAATGGCTCCTTTTTAAAAAATGGTTTTAGAATTTGCAGATCTAAAATCAATAAAAAATTTGCAAATTTCATACCAATCTTTTGCTGATCACTTCAACGGAGTTGAGTTTTACACGACCTGATAGAGCTGGAATCTCCTCCTCACAGCGTTACCGTGGCTCTGATACCACATGAAAGTGCAGAAGTGTCCTCAGACACACAACTTTATTGATCAAGCAAGAAGATTACAGGGAAAATTACAGGAGTTTACACACGTAAACTCACTCTCACATTCTCTCATTACACATTACAATGAAAATAGGAAACTAACCTATTTATAAGGTCTATGCTCTAACTTAATCTAGTTATGGATCACTTGGAAAATAAACAAGTGTCCATTTACAATAAATGAGATTCTAACCAAACTACTAACTTTACTCCTAACTTAGAGCCTAGGAAACGACTCTTTTCTAGAGTCCTAATTTTTAATAACAAATTTCTATTTCTAAATATCTCAAAGATTTATTAAATATTCTAGAATAATAATTATTAATTTAATATCTTAAATTAATAATTATTTTATTCAAATACTATAACCTATGATAAAAAAATTATCATGTGCTCATCTAACATATGGGTAGAATTTCTTGAGGTAAAGGCCGTTGATGGGGTTAGTGAGGTAGGTCCCGTCCGGCTCCGTCAAGATGTATGCCTCTTGCCGGAGACAATTTTTGATGATATTGGGCCCTTTCCACAAGGTTTCGAACTTTCCTGGCCCTAAGGATTCTTTTGCGACATCATAGCGAAGGACTAGCTCTCCCTCAGTAAATGAGTGAGGGTTGATGTGGCAGGAAAATGATGCTTTTACCCTTTTTTTATGGGCCTTTTTTTTTAGGAAGACTATCGTTGGCTTTCATCAACTGATCAACGAGATCTAGCTGTAATCAGCGCTGTCTAGAGGTTGGGTATCATCAAGGAATTCGATAGTTGTACTAGGCGCCATTCTAGAGGTTGGGTATCATCAAGGAATTGGAGCATAAAGATGCAAATTCAGGATCTCACATTCTATAGGAATCATGGCTCTCGACTCCGTAAACCAAAATGGAAGGGGTGAAACCTTGCGACATCTATACCATGATGTATGACCACTATAACAAAAACAAAATGTGGTGCCAGTTGGTTTTATGGTTATTCACCATGCGTTGTAACATAGTTTTGAGTACTTTGTTTATAGATTCTACCTGTCCATTGGACTGGGGGTAGTATGGTGAAGAGAATTCATGGGTGAATCCGAAGTGGTGAGATAATTCCTCGAAAACTTCATTCTCAAAGTGTTTCCCATGGTCGAAGACTAACTCTTTGGGGCTGATGAATCAGGCTATCACGTGGTTGAACAGAAATCAAGTGGCAGTTTCTACTGTGTTGTCGTATGTAGGCATGGACTCAGCCCACTTGGTGAAATATTCGATAGCCACGATGATGTATTTATGGTTGCCTGATGATGTGGGATTGCAAGTCATGAAGTCAATCCCCCATTTACAAAAGGGGTCGGCTACGATGACAGATGCAGAGGATCGTAGAGGTGCTCGTTTTTCTATGGAAGCATCGGGCATCGCTTGCATCTCTTGTCTGGTGATGTGTCAGCACGTCGTATTTTATTTCTTTTGGGTTAGAAACCCAATATGTATAGGCGATGGGGTAGATAAACCCGACTTTGAGAAGCTTATCGATTTCTTGTTTTATTGCTTTCACCTTATATGGGTGCAGTTGAAATTGTTTATGGTGCACTTGGGGTACGTCAGGCCAAGTGTCAATATGGTGCTCTACGATAGTGGGACTAAGTCCAAGCATTTCTGAGTACTCCCACGTGAATATATCCCGATACTCTTGTAGCAATTGGGTATAAGAGGCTATTTCTTCTAGAGAGGATGTTGCCCCCAGTGAGATTTGTTCAGCCTTTGAAGGATTTTGGGATTTTTTCACCTTAATGGTAGGTGAGATGTTTGACATATTTCCTTCCTCAAATGCATCGGGTGTTGGGATGGGGTTTTTGAACCAATCAAATTTCCCTAATGGTAGGAAATATTTTGATTCGATCACGTAGATTTCTTATTCTTTTTTCCTTTTTGGACTAAACGTGTGCTTGGGGAGAAAAAGTGAACGGTGATGCATTGCATCCCATGGATAATCTAGCTCCATCATAGCTTCTAGGATGTCTTCATCTGAATTAAATAGGGACAATAAGGGGGATTGATCCCGCGTAAGGTTATGCTGAATATGGTCAATATGCATAGAGCTAGTTGAGAGACACGAGAAGGATTCCATCGTCGAGTCGGTGGAACCAGACACGGTTGATAGAGTGCAGACAAATTGGGTCTGCACTATCATAGGTACAACTACTCTCATAGTTGTAGCTAATTTGACACCTATGGTAGATGAGCAGACAGCTCGAGTCATATTTCTGATACATGACAATATGAATCGTATATGGTGTATCGTGTTGTCGGCATTGGGTGGGGGGAGAATCTCTCTGATTGGTTGCTCCTCAGTTGACAAGAATAGGATGGATATGCTTGTCACATCCTTTTGGGTTGTCGAACTGTTCATGGGTTCTGATTCTATGCCATATTCTTGGGAGAGGCAGACTATGGTTGATCGCATAGAGGCTAGTGTTGCGTGGAATCTCGGTATGTAGTGAAAATGACGTATTGGGTGGTTATCACCGCATATCTGGCATGAATACTGGATGTCCATATCAGCATGATATACTATATGGATTGGATACCACTGTTGGAACATTTCCAATGCTGGGAAATCAATAATGAAATGATCAAATTCATCACAAAGTATGCATCTTTCATCAGAGGAGGTCCTGGTGGGGAGCCTTCGGTGTGATCATCGTCTTCTTGGCAGTACAGGAGGACATGAGTTTCATCTCCAATGCACGGGGTGGGGGCAGATCCCTCTTAATAGGATGGCTCTGCTGAATGTAAGGCATCCCTATATCATGGGATATTCAGGGAAATTTTGGGTATAGTGCCCATAGATGCTGCAGATAGCGCATGCGTGATTGGTACGCAATGCTTTGCCTTTACCTTTGGTGGCAAGTTCTTTTTTACGGGAACACGGTGTCATGATGTCTGTTTCGGAGCCAAGGAGTGGTTTTAATTCATCCATATCTAGACATATATGGGTAGGATGACCTATTACATCACATATGGCTAGAACTGGGTGATTCTGTTGGTACTACTGGAGTCTCCATCTCTTCCTCTCTTTTCTGCTTTCTTAGCCAACCACTAGTTTTCAGAATGGG